>JAVLUX010000043.1:9410000-10096250 GCA_032164185.1 Moxostoma hubbsi | reverse complement strand
TTCATTGATTTTTTAATTCCTGAACATGGTGGGTGTCTCCGTTTTCCTCCCAGCAGTTGTTTCAAGGCATGCGTAACACTTTTGGCTGAAAAATAATTCACAGTAGTACTTGTTTCCAATGCTGCGGGTTGCGGCAAGCAATGAAATCTGTGGCTAGTTGGCAATGTAGTGTTAAGAGTTTGGAAATTTACCCTAACTGGTATATTACTCTTATGCAATACCTTAGTCTGTCACCTCAGTGAGAAAAGTAAAGGTTTAGCGCTTAAAAAAATCTTCTTGAGATTCTTGAAAGAGCCTTATCCATTAGGGTTAAAACATCTGAGCCAACTTGTGAAAATGCTTTTGTTACTTTTTTGAATTATAAATTATATTATCAGCATAACAATTTGAGTAAGAAGTTGAGTTGTAAAATTAACATGCATTTTTCATATTTGTTATGCACTCATGCTGGCATGAAGAGAAGAAATCTGACCTTTTATTCAAAGGGGTTAATATGGTCAATATTACAAACCTATTTAATCAGTGACCTAGAAATAGAGCAGAAGCTTACATATTTTGTTTTATGTCATAATATTAATTGTGTATATTGATTTATTCATTGATTTATATATTTTTCAAATTCATTCAACTTTTTTTCATTTCCAGGTTTAAATTCGTTTTTAAATCCAGTATTTTCGATGTGGAGAACAGACTTTTAAACCCCACTGTATATGCATTACTCTAATCAGCCAATTTATCAGGGAAATTACAAATATGGTGCTCAAATCAACCTGTACATCCATATAAATGGTTTTAATTGCTGTAGAACAATTCTGGTCATTGTCAATCAGCTCAGCGTCAAAATAGGCTCACTTTTTTGTGCCCCATGATGAATGTGACTCATGGCTTGCAATAATATTTGAGCAGTTGCCCTGTTCACATGTTGGCATAAAACTTTAATGGCCTTAAGAACCTCTCAGAGTGCTGTTTCTGTTCACATATAAACAAGCCTTTACATTGGAAGTTCACCTACTGAAAGGCAAGGTTGTTAAAACCTAACTGTGCAAACAACTTGGCATTCCTGATTTTTACCACCTACATATTTGTGCATGAAATCTAATTTAAAACATATATATGTAAAACTTTGTTGTGACGTCTTGGTTTCAAACTAGTTTGGAAAGCCATACCTCAGTGTTGATAGTGTGAAATTATAGATGAAGTTGTACGAATAAACCATTTATTTGTTTAGAGATATAACTGTTCTTTAGGATCTCCCTCATTATAAACCTCTATCTTCTTAAATTAAACCGGTGACTCTCAATTAGGGATTAGGTACGGTTGTAAAACAACATTTTGACTGTGTGTGCCAGTTCATGTGTGCCCTTTTAAATAAGGTGCAAAGGCCACCAATCACATCAACATTTAAATAAATTAACTCACATACTCAATCATAGCACAATTTCCTCACACAATAATTGGCTTTTGTCTCATGCCAGTTAGTTCCCCTTTGGTCACCAAGCGTGACTTCCTCCATTAAATCCAGATCCCATCACCAATAAATTAAGAGTACAGAGCTGTTAGATGAAGGAGAACCATTACATTTAATCGTTTAGCAAATGCATTTATCCAAAGTGACTTAGGAAATGAGGAAAAACTCAATTTATCATTAAAGCAATTTATCATTAAGGAGCCGACAATATTAGCAGTGGCACTCATTAAAATGTACACTGCCGCAGCATACGTGTAATTGCAGAATAGAAGAGAGGAGGTAATTATACTTTTTTGTTTTGTAACAACTTTTATTTATGGCTATGGATTAGTTAATTGTTTGCAGAAGAGGTGCCAAATAAAAAATTAACAATAATGAAGATGTAACCATATGTCTTTTTTGTGTGTTTAAAGAGTGTATTTCCTTAAAAAGGAATTTTGCAATTCACACTGTAATTAGAACCATCTGGATATCCGGTCCCTGATGGCTAAATGTATCTCCAAATGATTACCTCAAATTTACAGCTGGGACAGGAATAGTGTCTGAGAGATTTTTCCATGTGTCATCTGATACATCTAAAGTAGTCATGCCCGTTATATCAACTGCAGTGCCACTTGCCAAGACAACTGTGCTCAGATTAGGAGTTCAATTTAGCTCACAGTAAATCCAGAATTATGGAGAGCAGTCCACACTAGCCGATAAATAAAAAATGAACAGAATATTCCATTTATTATGATTTTGCTGTTATAGAAAATTAATATTGTGAATATCAGAGTGATGTTAATGTGTTTATTTGGCCAGTAAGTTTCCTAAAGACAGTGTCATTAGACTAATTCCTCAATCTCTCTCTGTCTTGCAACTTTTGAGAGTGTCAGTACAGATGTTTATAGAGTGTCTCTGATTAAAACGTAACAAAAAGCCCTTTAGAGTTGATACGTTTTTTTTTTTATTGATTTACGTGAGTTGGTTCTTGCTGTCCATTAAAGTGAATCTGATTAAAAACTCTAATTCAAAAAATGATTTGCATCATTACTCAAACATATTCACAGACCCTGCCTGTGTCCTGTATTGAAGTAGTTTTATTAAAACATTAAACGATAAATGTAGATAAGTACTGATGTTTACTATGTATTGTTTTATTGGTGCATATAAATGAAATTAATTGAAATTGATTTATTCTTCCATGTGTTCAGTAAAAAAAAAAACATGCCTTGATTATTTATAATTTATTTTTAGATTTTAAATTGACTTTGGGCATATATATATATACATTAGTCTAGTGATTTGTTTTTGTAGTTGCATTTTTGCAAAATGGCATATATAAAACAAATGATTATCAGTTCTGCATGTAGGTTATTGGACATGCAAACATAAAATCAATATTGGTCAATCCTTTTTTTTTTTTGCAACAAAAGTGTGTTGGGCCAAATTATTTTATGATTTAATATGATTTATTGAACAATTTCAGAGCAATGCATATTGAATATTGTCAAAAGATAAAATATAAATTTTGCACCATTCAGTACAAATGAGTCCCTTTAAGAATGGCAGTTTTGTATTTATTTATTTGTTGGAAGTGATCTGGGAAGAGCTTTTTGAAGATGGGTGAGTGGTAGTGTGGTGAATGTGTATCTTGGTTTAAGTGTTTGTTTTCATGATGGGGTGGCTGAACGTAAGGATTCTACTGTTCTTCCCCTTGTGTTTTTGGGAACACACTTCTGCTTCTACCAGTGCAGCCCATATGCAGAGCACAAGGCGGACACAGGGGCACCAGGGTCATTCAGCTCTCCTCTAGCCCTCATCTCAGCAGAGCTTGCAGAAGTGATTTGGTGTGTCAGCTACAAACGACTTCAAAGAGTGAGCTCAGTCTTGTGAAAGACAATGCTGTGAGTTCTCCTTTGGTGTCGAGGGGCAGAAGGGCAAGAAGGGCTGGCATTTCTGATGTGCCTGTGTGCATTAGGGGGCTAAGTTCAGTGCCATTAATAAAAGGGTCTTTCTACAGAGAGTATTTTTCCTGCAGCAGTGATAAGGAAAGAAAATGGTTTTCCCAAGTTTAATTTCTTGTCTTCTCCAAATGGATGAACGTTAAACAAGAAATGAAGTTTCCTTTCTCAGTCTACAATTGTAAGAGCAAATGGATTGTTTCCAAATGAACATATCATGCCATTCAGAGGGGCCAAAATGAAAGTATTAGATCACCTACAAGGATTCATAGACAGTTAGCCTTTCAAATAATCCTCAGTTTAGGTCAACACTATAGGGAAGATAGGGATGATGGCTTGTCAGTCATGGAAACTTCATGTTTAAAACCAGTAGCAATAGGTACCAAACAGATAATGTTGAGAGAAATGTATTGCATAGATAACACCTAAATATGACGTGATAAAGCCACAAGCAAGAATGATAATGGATTTTTTTTTGTCCAAACCAGCAATGGCTGCAACAAATAATGTGAAGAAAGACATTTTGGTGGTCACTTGGTATTTCTTTTTTATTTATTTTTCTGGGAAGTACCGTCCATAGCTTTGTCATTAGTCAAAAATTCTGCTTCACATATATCACTTTTTCATTATTGATTATGTGGATTTTTCAGTGCAGATGGATGACCGTACTCAAGGCAGAGAACCATGATGGTGGAACGACTTAAGTGATGTGGTGACTCAAGATTGGTCTCTTGCTTAGTCAGTCCATTTTTATCCTGATTTCGCTCCACCACAGTGGTAAAAGAAACCATAACCATGTCAGTGATTGGATTGGTACAGGATGGCACAGTTTCCATTCGAGAATCGTTAGGCACAATAGTAGTTTTGTCACTTCAGAGCAACAGTTTGCTTTCAGTGACAACAGAGAAATTATTTGATGCTGAAAACTTGCTCTGTTCATGCGAGAAAAATTAGCAAAAAGCAAAAATGCAATTTAATTTAGTGCTTGCTAATAACAGGAATGTTGTTATGTTAGAATTGCAGAGATGGCAATATTCAAACATGCAATGGGAAAGTTGCTTCCTTCTGTAATACAAAAGAAAATTTGTATCCATACAATCCTTCACCCAAACTCAAAAAAGCAGTCACACCATATCCAAAATCATCTACAGCATCACCTTTTCCATATTTCAATTTGTATGTGTTTTGTACTTTTGCTGTTATCTTTAGAATGGGATGTAACAGATTACAATTTTGGTATTCAGGATGATCTGTTAATCACGAAGTGCACATGGCACTATCTTTTATTTCATGTGTTTGCATATAGGTGCAGCCAGGAAGGTGCTGAAATTACACTCCTCCTTATGTGTATTGCTGTCTGTGGTAATCCAGGATATATTTGTGTTCCATCCATTCACAAGGAATGTGTGCATCATTTTCCCAATTTCCCTTTATCGCTAGTTAGATTCTTCGCCTGCTTCCATCTGGTGTTGACATTTACTCTGTTACAGCCTAATAGCATTCCAAGCAGAGCTGGCACAAAACACACCAGCTGCTCCCAACAATCCTAAGTGGTGTGTGTCTGTGTGTGTGTGTGTGTGTGTGTGTGTGTGTGTGTGTGTGTGTGTGTGTGTGTGTGTGTGTTTGTGTGTGTATGTGTGTGTGTGTGTGTGTGTGTGTGTCTGTATGTGTAGTGGCTTTGGTTCCAAACACTGGGGACTCTTAGGGTTTTTTTTTTTTTTGCCTGGCTCTCAGAACAGTGGAGGACTCCTCAGCTGTCAAGCTGACCACTTCCTGTGGGGTGGTAATGCTTAGTGTTTGTGATGTAATGCACATAGGGCACAATCTGGGCTTTGTACACTCTCCTCTTGCACTGCTGTGTTCACTTCTATATGTGCACATCTGGTCATGTTGTCAGTGATCTTTAAAATGAACTACAGGTAAAATTTGTCAAGACAAACTTTGATTTTGGCTTTCAAATTAGTTAAAGTGATAGATAGATAGATAGATAGATAGATAGATAGATAGATAGATAGATAGATAGATAGATAGATAGATAGATAGATAGATAGATAGATAGATAGATAGATAGATAGATAGATAGATAGATTCTCAGGCCTATTCAAGAAAGTGTCATGATCTATGGTATCGAAGTCAGCACTAAGATCTAAAAGTACTGGAAGATAAATGTAGCTGCGATCAGATGATAAGAGCAAGTTATTTGTAACTCTGATAGGTACAGTCTCTGTAGTGTGATGGGGCTTAAATCCAGACTGAAATTGTTCATATATACTATTTCTCTGTAGAAATCAACATAGTTGTGAGGACACTACCTTTTCTAGTATTTTCGACATAAACGGGAGATTTAAAATTGGTCTATAATTAGCCAGTTCTCCAGGATCAAGCTGTGGCTTCTATAGTAAGCTGTTTCATATCTGCCATTTTAAAGTTTCTTGGTATATGTCCTAAGGATAGCGATGAGTTAATAATATTTAGAAAAGGTTCTGAGATTACAGGAAATATCTCTTAAGAGCTTACTTGGTGTTGGATCTAACATACATCTTGTTGCTTTTAATGTTTTGATAAGTTTTGTAAGCTCTTCTTCAAGTACAGCTCCTCTCTTCTTAAATGGGGAAAGACTGAAATCTCCAAAATGGTTGGTCAAGATAACGATCACAGAATAAATATCAAATCAGTTAAATTTGACAACAATGGGATCTTAAATTAACTTCTTTAGCTCAGTTCAGGCTGGTACAGCTAATGCGCATGCGTATTTTTGAGTTTACTGATGATATCTGTACCTGAAATATGATTGGCTCTTTTACATGTGAGGCAGGACTTCCTCTTAAACATACCGGGTGTTCCAATTTCTCTTGTTCATTTTATTACCTGCAGTCTGTCTCTGCTAAACTGTCTCTTATAATTTTCCTGTAATGGATAATCAAAATCTAAACCCTAGATTTTTGATTATCCATTACAGGAAAATTACAAGTTCAATCATTTCAAAAAGTTATAGCGATCCAAATCAGAACAGTTTGAAGGTTTGAATTTAGCTTAAGAGCTCTAGGATGAGTTACCATTGGCAATGTTAGTCTTTGTATAAAGACTCTTATAAAAAACTCTTATCTTAGTTAAAAAAACAAAACAAAAAAAAACCCAGTATGTTAACTTTTTAAGCCATCATAATAAGAACCTTGTGCACAAGTATGTCTTTATCAGTCAGTGGCTGAATAAAAGGTACTTTTTAGTCAAATTACAATATCAAAAAACAAAGCCTTTCAGTCTATGATCCCAAATCAAAACAGAATCTATATTGTGATAAGATGTACATGTTGGTCTGAAAAGGAGTTTTAATGCTTTAATGAGATGCACTAAAAGTTTAGTCCCTAAAAACTATCTTCAGTGCTTCAAATGAATATGGTAAAAAAACAAGCAATTATTAATTTTAATCATTGGTCAATTCTATCCTGTTGGCATTGATTACGATATGGTGTGTCTACCCAATGATTGTATTAAGCTGCTTTTGCTTGACAAAAATGCTTGCTTTGGCAATTTAAGGTGTGCCGCCTTATTCCTTTTTGTTTCTGATTTATTCATTTTAACGCTTACATTTACAATGTACTGTGTATATTTTGCAGTGCAAATATTTTTCTGTGAATGGCATGTTCTGCCAGTATGGCAGCTATTAATTTGTTGCATTCAGAAAGTCATGATTGTTTCCCTTTTTGTCTTTCAGCCACAGCAAGTGGTTCAGGAAAAGCCTGCTCAGGTATGTAAAATTAAATCTTGCACCATGCACGGTTGATGAAACAGGTGGACATGCTCATATATATGACACAGTATTCTCAGTATTTGCCTTACACTATTTTTAATCAGTAGATATCTGCCCAGTGCAGTTGGCTCTGGGCTGTCATATTCTTAATGACTCACATGTACTGCAGAATAGATAACTGCCAATCAAGATTTGTGTCCTGTCCCTCTGCCTTCGAGCATTCCATGATTTAATGTGCCAGCTCAACAAGCATTTTACAATTATGCTATTGGCAGATACTTTTATCCAAAAAAAAATTAAATCTATTTTTAAGATCTACGCATTTCATTTGTATGACAAACTTTTGTCACTTTATCCATGTTTTACCACATTCGAACCCCTGTCGACCATAACTGCTATGCAATGGCTCAGACTCAACACACACTTGTTTGATGCAGAATACATGTACTATTAGTCAAGAGAGGATGCAAGAAGCCTTGTGTTTGAGAGAAAAATAGACTGATGATTGTGTGAACGTATGAGAGGGAGGACATTTACTGTTTTGGTATTAAAGTCTTTAGGATTCCAAAGTAAGTGAAAGGATGGCATGATTCTGGCTTGATGAGAGACCTGTGTGCTCAATCATTAAGACTAATGTAAATCCTGCAGTGCTATGTGTGGAATCCCAGCCTTCTTCAGTTTCATCCCCTCACAGATGGATATGCAATCTAAGCAGACAGGATTAGTTTTGAAGGGTTACCCCTTTTTTTCTCTTGTCAAAATTCCTTGCTTCTAACAATGGAATTGGTTCCAAAGTCTCTGTGCACGGTGCTGCTTCAATGTGCTCATGAGAAAAAAACCAAAGTCTGCTGTCTATATGTTGGTTAGTGTAAACCGTGTGAAAGTTTGATGATGCGAAAATGCTAAATATTCATAAAACATATTTTCACACCAAAACTACTTTTACACCACCAAATTTAAAACTCCAATCTGAATAAAACAAGTATGGTATTTCCGAATTGGTGAGAAGTTTATTCGCGTGAACCGGCATTAAACTATATTCCACTTCACGATATGCTGGAAAACATGACTATGCTATAAAAAGTGAAAAAATGCATCTATTGCCTTAAGGAGACATTTCTACCTGGTCGGAGCCTTAGTTACATTCGTTGGTGTCCTAACGTATATTCAGGTTAATTTAGCCATATTGGGTCATATTTTTGTCTTGAACAAAACCAGTAACAGGGATTCACCGAAAAATGTCTTCCTTGGAACACATGGAGAATTTTTGTAGAATGGTGACACTTCTCTTTTTTTCCGTACAGTGAAAGTAAATGGTGTCTGAGACCATCAGTCACTAACATTCTGTCTAACATCTTCTTTTTTGTTCCATGGAAGGGAAAGGTTTGGAAAAACAAAGCTAAGTAAAGGACAACATTTTTAATTTTAGGGTTGAAGTTTTAATTTAGATGTTACCAGATGACCCACATTTTAGGGGCCTTACAAATATTTATAAAGTGTATGGACATAATTGTGAAGTTTTCCTTGGGTGTAGGTGTCTTTATTTGAATGGAAAGAATGTAATAGTAAGAAAAGACCTAAATGGCTACATTTACATTTATCCATTTGGCAGACGCTTTTATCCAAAGCGACTTACAGAGCCCTTATTACAGGGACACTCCCACAGAGCAACCTGGAGTTAAGTGCCTTGCTCAAGGACACAATGGTGGTGGCTGTGGGGATCGAACCGACAACCTTCTGCTTAACAGTTTAGTGCTTTAGCCCACTACGCCACCACCACTCCTTGGCTATGCTACAATTCCCATCTCCCCCTCACCAACTTCCACACATTTAACAGGAATCTGCTTGCCCCCACTTGTTCACTGGTGCGGACCAGTTTACAGTGTGAATGCATAACTGCAGCCTGATTTGTTGCTATGTGGGAATGCAAAGGCTCTGATGGCTTTGAGCCACACTGGAAGCTTCAGCACATTAAAACACTGTACACACACACACACACACACACACACACACACATATTCACTGCCCAGGTAGCTAAGTGGCCAGAGATAGTTCCTCTGACCCACAAGGCAAAATTAGATTTTTTTGCTTTTTTCATTATCCTCTTGTGTAATAATTATGTAGTGTGTATGTAGCTGAGTAATTATAAGACATTCTAACACTGATTACAGTCGCTTGTAATGACTTTAATTTTCATTAAAACAAATGTTTATATAGGTAGGTCTTCCCTTTGTCATAAAATAGAGAGCAATTTTGTTGTGTATTTTGCTATTGAATTGTTGTTCCCAAAGCATGGAATCCATTGCATTAAGTGATCAATAGAATGTCAGCCTTTTTTAATGGCATAAAGGAAAGCGTGTCCACTTGGTTTCTCCACACAGCACTACATTGTAATTGATTTTAGTGCCACCTCTAGTTACCAATACCAACTTCTTTCATTTCAAAGTACAGAAAGGAATGGGAGAATTCAGTCTGGTCATAATTACTCGGACGAGTTGGCTCCCACAAAAACGTGCCACTTTAACTACCATAGAAAAATTAACTAAAGAATGATGTTGTTAGGAATTTTAACTCTTAATGCAAACCTACACCTAGCCTAACCATAAAGTATATACCCTAAACTGAATCATGATTGTAATAGAAAAATAACTTATGTACCATGGAAGAAAGAAAACATCTGGATTTGGAACGAGACAGAAAATCGTATTACAGGTAATTGAAATCCAACAGTCATTTCTATTGCATAAATAAGAACGAAATGAGTAACCAGATTTATTTAAAGAAATGTCTGTGAAAAATGTGTTGGGGCTTGCAAAAATGTTATGCCTGTATTGTATCGATTCCAAATTCTGTTTGTTAATAGCCTGGTCTGCATGGGAATAAAAGTCATACCATTTCGTACGAGCCAAGTCATACGATATCTTACGATTTCACCATCTCGTACGAATAATAAAATCATAATACATAAAACCTGTGACCTTGCATTAACTAAACTGTAATTAATGAATGCACCAAGTCTACATACTGTATATATATATATATATATATATATATATATATACAGTGAGGAAAATAAGTATTTGAACACCCTGCTATTTTGCAAGTTCTCCCACTTGGAAATCATGGAGGGGTCTGAAATTGTCATCGTAGGTGCATGTCCACTGTGAGAGACATAATCTAAAAAAAAAAATCCAGAAATCACAATATATGATTTTTTAACTATTTATTTGTATGATACAGCTGCAAATAAGTATTTGAACACCTGAGAAAATCAATGTTAATATTTGGTACAGTAGCCTTTGTTTGCAATTACAGAGGTCAAACGTTTCCTGTAGTTTTTCACCAGGTTTGCACACACTGCAGGAGGGATTTTGGCCCACTCCTCCACACAGATCTTCTCTAGATCAGTCAGGTTTCTGGGCTGTTGCTGAGAAACACGGAGTTTGAGCTCTCTCCAAAGATTCTCTATTGGGTTTAGGTCTGGAGACTGGCTAGGCCACGCCAGAACCTTGATATGCTTCTTACAGAGCCACTCCTTGGTTATCCTGGCTGTGTGCTTCGGGTCATTGTCATGTTGGAAGACCCAGCCTCGACCCATCTTCAATGCTCTAACTGAGGGAAGGAGGTTGTTCCCCAAAATCTCGCAATACATGGCCCCGGTCATCCTCTCCTTAATACAGTGCAGTCGCCCTGTCCCATGTGCAGAAAAACACCCCCAAAGCATGATGCTACCACCCCCATGCTTCACAGTAGGGATGGTGTTCTTGGGATGGTACTCATCATTCTTCTTCCTCCAAACACGGTTAGTGGAATTATGACCAAAAAGTTCTATTTTGGTCTCATCTGACCACATGACTTTCTCCCATGACTCCTCTGGATCATCCAAATGGTCATTGGCAAACTTAAGACGGGCCTTGACATGTGCTGGTTTAAGCAGGGGAACCTTCCGTGCCATGCATGATTTCAAACCATGACGTCTTGGTGTATTACCAACAGTAACCTTGGAAACGGTGGTCCCAGCTCTTTTCAGGTCATTGACCAGCTCCTCCCGTGTAGTTCTGTGCTGATTTCTCACCTTTCTTAGGATCATTGAGACCCCACGAGGTGAGATCTTGCATTGAGCCCCAGTCCGAGGGAGATTGACAGTCATGTTTAGCTTCTTCCATTTTCTAATGATTGCTCCAACAGTGGACCTTTTTTCACCAAGCTGCTTGGCAATTTCCCCGTAGCCCTTTCCAGCCTTGTGGAGGTGTACAATTTTGTCTCTAGTGTCTTTGGACAGCTCTTTGGTCTTGGCCATGTTAGTAGCTGGATTCTTACTGATTGTATGGGGTGGACAGGTGTCTTTATGCAGCTAATGACCTCAAACAGGTGCATCTAATTTAGGATAATAAATGGAGTGGAGGTGGACATTTTAAAGGCAGACTAACAGGTCTTTGAGGGTCAGAATTCTAGCTGATAGACAGGTGTTCAAATACTTATTTGCAGCTGTATCATACAAATAAATAGTTAAAAAAATCATACATTGTGATTTCTGGATTTTTTTTTTTAGATTATGTCTCTCACAGTGGACATGCACCTACGATGACAATTTCAGACCCCTCCATGATTTCCAAGTGGGAGAACTTGCAAAATAGCAGGGTGTTCAAATACTTATTTTCCTCACTGTATATATATATATATATATATATATATATATATATATATATATATATATATATATATATATATATATAATATCACCTACATTTAGACTAATTATTTGCATTACTTGATGGAAGATCTCTTAATTGTGATAACTAATGTTAATAAATATAATTAGTTATTTAACTAATTCATGAAATATTACAATACCCTTTATTAGTGGTAATATTATTGTACAGCACAGCCTCTTTTGTTCTATTGCTTAATTATATATTAAATAAAATAATAGCAAATCGGGAGCAAATTTAAATTTATTGTAGAATCCTTAAGAAAACAAAAAACAAAAATGTCCTTGTTTTTCAAAATTCTAGTGCTGAAAATGAAAAAACTAAAGAATTTAAGCACTAAAGAGTTTGGAATGGAGCTGGTATTTTCTGCTCTGTGTGGCATGAGAGATGGGGTATATATCCCAATATGATTAAAGAGTTTTCACTTTCCTTCAACCCCTCCTTCTCCGTTCTTTCACTCGCCCATGTCACACATGGTAGCGCTTAGCTGGTCCTTCACAGCTGAAGTGTCTGCCGCACTAATGAATGGAGTTTGGCTCGTATAATGCAGACAGGCTTTTGCAACGGCCCTTTCCTCTGAATGGGAGCAACACAGCGACTTGGGAAAGGAAGAGGGTTATAAATTATGTCAGTTAGCTTCCCCAAATAAAATGAAGCCATGTGGAAAATTAAATCCATTTCATTCTCAAAACTTCCCAAAGTTAAGCGTCTCTGCTTAGTCCCCCCATTCACCACTTTCCTCCGTCTCAAGACTGGTCATCTCAGCAGCAGCTGTGGACGTTCACTGTCTGAGCACATAAAAAATAATATTTGTAACCACAGAAAAAGCATGAAACATTCACTATTGTTAACTTGACACTCCATCTAAAAATGCAACGGCCAGTGCGTGAGATGCTGAAACATGTTCCTATACCTAAATTTTTGCTGCATTTGTACATGGCTTGTTGTACTTATCGCATCACTTTCCTGGTGAAATGAACACTACTACAACAACAATGACTTTTAATCCCTTTAACACAAATCACGAGTAAAAGGGCAGATTATCGGTTCATAAACACTTACTTTTCACCCTGTTCCTCACACAATGCTCTCTTATGACATCAAAAACATTTCCTATAGTGTTTGCATAATAACGCATACATTTTTTATTTTGTTCGAATGTGATCAAATTGTACTGTAGCTCAGTCGATAGAGCGTTGACTTGCACACCACTCCCAAAGTACACGAGAGTCAATTGACATGAAAGTGTCATAGAAGCACCACAAAATGAGGTAGTTGCTTCAGTAATAGCGTTGTCATGTCACATTTGCACTTATGAAACTATTAGTTAGGTTTAACTGATTTAAGATTGGGAGGTAGTGTCCATAGTTTAACCTAAACCTTGTTTGAAAGAAAATTTAATGGTGCACTCAGTAACTCACAATAACTTCTAAAGAAATGAATAGTTATTTTGATTTTTTTTTTTAAAAAATCCTGACCACTCATGAAGAATTCAGTCATATCAGTAACCTTATAAAAGCTTTTTCATTTTACATGGTGCAGGGGCACCTCATGGGGGCTGCCATTTTTGAATCACATGACTAGCTGAATACTACTTGCTTAATCTCAGTAACTGCCCTGTTATTGGACACTTTCATTAATGGATTAAATTAATCCTGGTTTACTGTGTAATGCAAATTTCTGCAATAGCACTGGTAACTGAAAACTACTATGTTTGAATGATGCAGCATCCGGGCCATTAGGTGTCAGTGTAAGCTGTAATTCATCATACTTCAAAAAAATTACTGAGTGCACCTTTAACTTTGTTTAAGCGCCATTCAGTGGACATTTATAATCAGAACTGTGTAAATAGCCACAAATATGTATAAATAGCCACATAATGTAATTTTGCAAAAGGATGCCACAGTCACATAATATCCATTCAGCTGGATGTATGTGGTCTTATGTACAAGTGCTCAGCTGATTTCTCTGCAGTGAACTTGAACAGTCAAAATTACAAAAATGTACATTCTGAATACACATAGCCTTGTTTCTGTCTTTTTGTGGTGAATAGATCCTGATTTCTGTGTGTTTTGTCTGACCACTGTGCTTTTTAGGAAAAAGAAGAGGAGGAGGAGGAGGCAGAGCCAGAGGAGGACTAAGCAACCACAGGATTTTACCTCTACCTCATCCAGCTGTCAGCTCTCTCCAAGGGAAGAGACTGCCTTGACCACTTATTATTGACTTCCCACTTTTGTTTGATCGTTTTTTTTTTTGTTTTTTTTTAGTTTTTTTCCTCATTCGTTTGTTTTGTTTTTTATTTGTTTGTGATAAACACACACAACATCTCAGAACTTCAACCTAAAAAAAGTACGTAAATGCAAACACACTTCTTGCAGATGATGATTGGAGCCACCTTGCTGTTACCACTTAAGTGTTCAAAACTGCTGTAAGCGCACAGAGTAAGAGCAGGGGTTAAATACACAATATGTGCTGCAGCGGTTTACTTGCGCCACACACTCTCGTTGACGAATTTTCCAGGCTTCATTGGTAAAAAAGAAAAATAAATCGGTCCGTTTTTGTCTTTGAATAGTCACAACATGAGGTGCCTCCTGTATTTTGGTGGAGCTTTAAATGGACACGCCCATTCTGTCATACACAAACAAACACACTTGAACACCCTCTCCACATCACCGTGCCACCAAAGATTTATTTTCCCTTTTGCCTTAGAACATTTTTGTTTATAAAAGAGCTGACTGGCTAAGGTTTGCGGTTTACCTCAAACATGTCTTAGTGATTTCATAATAAGCTCAAATTCTATGAAATATTCAAACTGGTGTGAAATGCTGCTGCATAACCTTTAAAAATGTTCTTAAGATATTTTAAAGGAATATTCCATGTTCAGTACATATAAAGCTTCATTGACAGCATTTGTGGTAATAATGTTGAGGTTTTTTGTGGTAAATTTTTTTTTTTGACTTGTGCCTCCTTTTCTTTAAAAAAAGAAAATCTGTGTTGCAATGAAGCACTTACAGTCTAAGTAAATTTAAGCCAACCGGGAAACATTAAAATACTCTTTCAAAAGTGTATACATGATGAAAACAATATCTGTTAACATGATTTTAGTGTGATAAAATCACTTACTAACCTTTTCTGTGTAAAGTTACAGCCAATTTTACAACTTTGTTGATATGAAAACCGTAACGCTGTAAACCTGTAAACCTGTAAAAGTATTATTTAAACAACTTTACAGCTCAAATAATGCAGGTTGTAACAAAATAATTTATTTAAATGCTTTTATAAAACTATAATCTTCACATTTCTGCCTCTAAACCTAGCTTCTTTTAAAGAGGGAGAAGTCAAAATAATTTTTGGTGGTAAATTATGCCGCAAATGCTGTCGATTGAGCTTAACTTGTATTACACCTGGCATATGACTGTAAGAATATTAATCTGTCAAAAATTGTTGCTTGTGATGCATTAGTAATTTCATCAAAATGACAATGAGCTTTAAAAGATCTGCCTTAAAACTGCGGTCAGACCCACTACCATGTTAGTTAACTGATTGTGAGTGTAATTCTTCTAAGAAGGTATTAGTTTATCAAAGATGTTTAATTCCTTGGTGGCAGATTTGAACCTAAAATTCGATGACGCATTCTTATATTGTTGGCGCAAACATAAATGGCATGTGGTCAGTAATTTCCAGCATTACTACAGAACAATCTGTACACATATGTACATAATTGTTTTTATTTTTTTGTATGGCATAGCTTTAAGAACATAATATCCAAGCTCAGCTAGAGGGAAATGTATCAACTCAGATTGCTTCAAGACCTAAACCTCAAAAACCACAGGAACAAAACCACACTATACCTCATTACTTACAAAAATACCTGAACAGGAGTGACGGCGTTATGTCAGAAGACACGAAAGATGTTCAATGCATCTTAACGTACGCCAGCACTGTCACCAATGCAATATCTCCTCTCCATTTCAAAGCTACCTCTGATTTCTTCAACAAGCAAATCAGTTTGAGAAATGCATGCTGCTATAGAGTTCTCATTACAAAGCAGGGGATGGCAGTGAGTGCCAACATTGAAAATGAACCTTGTTAAAATATTGTCGTAACTTGGCATGAGGGCGCAGCAATGCTCTGCAAAATGTTTTTTGTGAGTGTCGGGCAGGAAATAACTGAAATCTGAGGTCTGTTTATAGTCATATGTAGAACTAATCATGCAGCTAAGGGAAAATAGTACTGTTTGTTCTTGTTAATTTTTATTTTATTTTTGTTCACATTAGCATCTGACATTTGTAACAAGACACTCTTGTCTCGACAACTGGGATGTCTGTTTTACATTTTTAACTTGAATATATATATTTTGTACTGATTTACTCAATGGTTTCTAAGGATCAAGTGCTTGTACGACACTAAATGATATTGTTGCGAATGGATTTTTCTTTTCTTACGGTTTTTTTCTCCACTATTGCTCTGAGTTTATAGTTTTTGTTTTCTCTTTGTACTATTCAGATATGTACCTCAAACAAATTATAAAAATTGACATAATCAGCTGACAAATACCTACCTCCAGTCTTGAAAAAAATTAACGATTTTTGATGTCTTAGTATCAATTCAGGTACTGAAAATTACATTCGGACTGCACAAGATCCTGTTTTACAAACATTTGAAATTTTAATCTTGGTCATCTTGATTCAACTGGGGGAGAAGACAGATAAGAAAAACATAAAACACATCACATGAAATAAAAAGAAAAAAACTTGAAACTTTTTTCAGGTTTAAAAAAAAAAAAAAAATATATATATATATATATATATATATATATATATATATATATATACACTGGTGGCCACAAGTTTGGAGTGATGTACAGATTTTGCTGTTTTGGAAGGAAATTGGTACTTTAATTCACCAAAGTGACATTCAACTGATCACAAAGTATAGTCAGGACATTACTGATGTTAAAAAACAGCAGCATCAATATTATAATAATAATATATAATATAATATAAAAATTGCACAAAAAATAACAGCTTTCTCTAGAAACTCGTCAGTCAATAATTGTTTTGAGGAATGAAGTTTATACAATGCTTGAAATTGCCAAAAAACTGAAGATTTCATACAAAGTTATACACTACAGTCTTCAAAGACAAAGGACAATTGGCTCTAACAAGGAGAGAAAGAGATGTGGAAGGCCAGATGTACAACTAAACAAGAGGATAAGTACATCAGAGTCTCTAGTTTGAGAAATAGATGCCTCACATGTCACCAGCTGACAGCTTCATTAAATTCTACTCGCTAAACACCAGTTTCATGTACAACAGTAAAGAGAAGACTCAGGGGTGCAGGCCTTATGGGAAGAACTGCAAAGAAAAGACACCTTTGAAACAGAAAACAAAAAGAAAAGGTTAGAGTGGGCAAAGAAACAGACATTGGACAACAGATAATTGGAAAAGAGTGTTATGGATCTTAACCCCACTGAGCTTTTGTGGGATCATCTAGACTGTAAGGTGTGTGAGAAGTGCCCAACAAAACAGCCACATCTATGGCAAGTGCTACAGGAAGCGTAGGGTGAAATGTCACCAGAGTATCTGGACAAATTGACAGCTAGAATGCCAAGGATCTGCAAAGCTGTCATTGCTGCACGTGGAGGATTTTTTGGTGAGAACTTTTTGAAGTAGTTTATGAGTTTCTGAATTATAATTTTTTTTGTATATATATATATAGTAATTTTTCACGTTATTAATGTCCTGACTAAACATTGTGATCAGTTGAATGCCACTTTAGTGAATAAAAGTACCAATTTCTTTCCATAAGATCAAAATCTGTTCATTATTCCAAACTTTTGGCCACCAGTGTTAAATGTATTCTTATTTTGTATATTGCATATATGAATATGTTTTTAAAAGAATAGTAGATATTGAGATACACTTGATTAGCGTTTTTAGTTTTTGGTTTTTTGGTTGTGTACTTTACACAAATGTGATATTCTTTTCTCGTTATATGGTTCAAACAGATGTATATGTAATGCTTATGTAGTATAAATTACACCTTTTTCAGCCTGTCACCATGAAAACCTTAAGAAATGTTAACATGGTAATCTCATCTGGGCCTGAGGTAGAGCCTCAGAGGAAGCTAAAGGAACTGTTGACATGCCTCTTGAACTTACAATGGCATGTAATGACCGTCTTTAAATGCGGCAGCTTGGCTTTTGCCACAAACCACCTTTAAACGTTGCTCAAACACTGTAATGCTACTACCTATATGGTTACAGTTCTTGTAAAAGTGTCATGTCAGTGCCTCAGCTTTGCCTTTTGACAACCTCAAAACCAACCAGTAAGTTTGAGATCATTTGGTCTGAACTCTGGTGATGGTTATGATTGTAGGCGGAAAGCTGATTCTAGGTCAGTGTAAAATGGCAACTTTCACACAAAGCACCCTTCATTGTTTTGCAAAAAAATGGGAATCGATGATGATGCCCACAACTGACATTTATGTGTCTCTGAGATAAGGAAAAACCTTTCTGAACCATATCAATGTGTTCATATACTTCCTATGTTGGTTTCATTGTGTATCTACAGGAGCCACTGTTCATGTGCTTTCAACTCTGGGTGTCTTAATGAAGATGAAGTTGTATTTTCATGACAACATGTTCTAGAACAATCGAATACACTTTTCTACCTCTGAGAGGGCCTCCTGTTACCTCATTTTTCAAACTTGCTATCTGCTTAAATTCAGGTGTCTGAGTCCAGAGAGAACATCACATAGATTTAAAATTATATATATATATATATATATATATATATAAATATGTATTCATAGTTTATTTTTGTGTGTATAGGGGGATTTTTATAAGGCTGTACCTCTCTGCCTCAGTCACAAGTTAGGAAAGACTGGACATTTGACTTGTTAAAACGTTTGTCTTTCATAATGCAATGTTACATAGTTTCTGTGGCAGTGGAGATGGAACTATCACTAGGTAGTTTCACTCTCAGCTGTCTTCACTTGGTATAACTTGTTTTCTAACAATAATGGCTGTTTCACTTAGTATTGTTTTGTGATTTCACTTAAAATTGCTTGCTTGTTTAATAAAAAAAGGACAAAAAAAAAAACGTATTGGAAAAAAATCCTCTTTATGCATATCTGCCTCTTTATTCAGCACAATAAATAAAGGTGCCTTTGATCGTTGTTGTCAAAGAAGTCAATATTGAATGTTTTATGTACTGTAAAAATGTGTCATCTCCATAGAGAAACATGTTTAAGTAAATTTCCTGGTCAGTTTGTAAACAATGGTAGGAATGGTTAAGACAAAAATAAATTCTATATTCAATGTCTTGGTCTTAAATGTGCAAAAAACTTTTTTTGTTTTGTTATGCTGGCCAATACAACAGTGAACTTACAGTCTTGAAATATATATGGAAACCTATTGTAAAAGCTTTCTTTTACTGATGCCTTTGTAGAAATACCATTCACAGGCTATTTTGAGCTTCTGTGACATTTAATGATGTGCAGAATAAAGATATCTAATTCAGTTTTGGGGCAGCAGTGGCTCAGGTGGAGAGGGTCGTCTACTAATTGCAGGGTTGGCGGTTCGATTCCCGGACCACACGACGCCACATGCCGAAGTGTCCTTGGGCAAGACAATGAACCCCAATTTGCTTGCAATGGCAGGCTAGTGCCTTGTATGGCAGCTCTGCTGCCATTGGTGTATGAGTGTGTGTGTGAATGGGTGATTTGGACACAGTGTAAAGCGCTTTCTTAACCTCTGAGGTTAGAAAATGCAGACCATTTACTATTTAACATTTTCACTATTTAAAATGGTAATTCTTGTGTCAGCAAATTATGTTTATACTAGTAGAAACTAGGGCTTTTGATTTAACGCATTAATGCAATCTAATGCACATAAAGCTACACTATAAAAGATTTTGTTAGAAACTAAAACAAATTTAATTAATGAGCAAGTACACCAACAATCTGTCTTCCAAACCATGTATTTGCCTTACCATGATTCACTATGGTAAGCCTATAATAATAATTTATATTTAAAGCTGTCAGAACAGATTTGGTGGGAAATTGCATACTTCCGTCAGTCATTCAAGCATGTTTACGCCAGGTCTGTAAATAAAGAAAAGAAGGTCTGGAGCTACTACAGCATGTGTATATGTGTGGTGATATGTGTGGTTGTAGTTTCGAAGCTGAACGCTTGAACAAAATTGACCATGAATCATTCAAAAATGCAACCCTCTGGCAATCAGCCATTTTCAAAATAAAGAAACCTTAACTGATAAGAATACAAGCAAAAAGAAAAAGAACCCATAATAATAAAACTCCAAACAACATCAGCTTGGCTTTTTCAGAGGTGGCAACAACTACAAATCTTGAAGGATTTAAAGGTTTCTTGCTTGACAGGTAGTATATTTTATTGGACCGATAGTTTGCCAGGTAGCACTCTTAGCGTGGTAGTTCATTAGATAGTGTTAGCCACTCTAATGGGGCATTTTATATTGGATTGTGGAACTGCAGTGCTTGATTTCATTGACAATGCTAATCTCTAAACCAGTTACTACCTATTTGCCTGCTAGCTAAGTTTTAATAGTTTCCACCATTTTAATTTACCTGTTATGACGCAATAGTTATGTCTAATGTCATTGTTGCCTAACTTTTCTAATGTTATTTTGAAACCCTTCACCCTCCTGTCTTTATTATTTTGAGCTCGACCGAGCTGATGCAGAGCTCTCGTTGTGTTTAATAAAAGACTGACATTTATCTCCTCTGCTATTGGGTCCTGTTTTCCCTATTGTCCATGATAGAATAAACCAGCATGTTATGGACCCAGCAGAGGAGAGCACTATTTGTTCTGCTCAGGCCAGCTAGGGGCGCTACTTTGCTGACACGAGGACCAAATATCCACGTCGAACTACACCATGGAGATGATGGCATCACAGCTTTCTGAGCATACGGCTCTCGTCCAGCAACTCCGCTTCCCTCCTGATCCCACTCCGGCACAGGATTAACCTCCTCCCCCATCAATCCATGCCTCTGTGTGCAGGTCAGACATGCAAATTATTCCCCCAGCTCCATACACAGGAGAGGGATCTGTCAGAGCAATGCTCTCTGTTTTTCTCAATGCAGCCCTATACCTTCACATCTGACACTACGAAGGTTGCCTGCATAATCACGCTTCTTTCCGGTAAGGTTGGAGAGTTGGGAATGGCTGTTTGGAACAACCATCATATGTGCTGCACATCCTACGAGTATTTCTCTTCAGCGCTTCTCCGGGTTTTTGACCACACTGCCCAAGGTTGGGAGGCAGGGATAATTCTATCTGGACATTCCCAGGAGAACCGATCAGTCGTGGATTTTGCAATCGAATTTCACACTCTGGCTGCATCCAGTGACTGGAACAACCACACTATGTGGGACTGTTTCTTGTAGGGATTACCTGACTTCATCCAGGATGAGATCTATTTCTTGGACTTACCCCCACGAGTCGAAGACTTGGTGGGCCTGGCCATTCAGGTCAATCAACATCGCCAGTGCCACCACTTGTCTGACGGGCCCACTGATTTCCGTTAACTGCTTGCTCCTGATTTCCTGATCTTTGCTCCGACCCAGAACCCATGCAGGTGGGCAGACTCCCGATCTCGCGTCGGGAGAAACAGTGATGGCTCCTCAAGGGGCTATGTTTTGTTTGTGGCCAAGCTGGCCATCGCTCCGCTACCTGTCTGTTAAAAGACCCCGCTCGCCAGTAGGTAGGGGGTTACTGGCAAGCGCAACTCCCTTCCACAAAGCCCCCGGACTTCACACACTCCTCCCAGTCCAATTACTGAGTGTTTTTTGATAGCCATGTTATCTCGGCTCTGGTGGATTCCGACGCCAAGGGGAATTTTTCAACTCTCATTTGGCTTTAAGGTGGTGGCTTCCCATATGCCGACTGAAGGAACCCATCACAGCACAGACTCTCAGTGGTACACCCTTATCAGTAATCACACATGCCACTAGACCTGTCACCATGGTCTTCGGTAATCATTCTGAGCAGTTGTCCTTCCTCCTCATCCCATCTCCTACTACCCCGGTGATGCTGGGGCATCCGTGGTTGGTAACACACAGCCCTCACATAGACTGGGCAACCAACCCTGTTTTGTCTTGGAGCTCTTTCTGTTCTTCACATTGTCTAAACTCTGCTGTCTCCCCTGTCCAATCTTGTTTTTCATTGCAGGATGAGCCGGCAGATGTTTCAGGTTTTCTGAAGGAGTATCATGACTTCAGGGCGGTATTCAGCCGATCAAGCACCTTGACCCTTCCTCCTTAATGCCCATACGACTGCGCTATTGAATTGCATCCTGGCACTGCTCCGCCTCGAGGATTGTTATATTCGCCCTTGGGCCAGAGAGAGAGAGGCCATAAACAGGTATATTAAAGATTCTTTAGCAGCCGGTCTCATCTGCTCTTCCTCTTCTCCCAGAATAAGCAAGACCATGTGCGGCACGTCAGGCAGGTTCTTCAGTGACTGCTTGTGAATAGGCTGTTGGTCAAGGCGGAGAAGTTTCCATTTCATGCGCAGTCATTTTCATTTCTGGGGTTCATATTTTTGTCCGAGGGAGTGCGCATGGTCCCGGATAAGGTTAAAGCCATTTCTGATTGGCCAACCCCATACTCTTGCAAGGCTTTGCAGAGGTTTCTGGGGTTCGCTAACTTTTATCGAAGATTGATAAGGAACTATAGCCAACTCGCCGCTCCACTGACGGATCTCACCTCCTTTTTTGAATTTCCCCTGACCCTGCTTTACAGTTCATGGTGGAGGTGGATGCATCAGAGTTGTTGGAGCAGTTCTCTCTCAGCGCTCAATTTCAGATGGAAGGCTGCACCCCTGTGTGTTATTTTTGCACAGGTTAACTCTGGCCAAATGGAATTATGATGTCGGTAACCAGGAATTACTGGCTGTCTGGTTGGACTTGGGTGAGTGGCATCACTGTTTAGAGGTTCGGGGATACCTTTCGTGACCTGGACTGATCACAAGAACCTAAAGTACATCTGTAGTGCATAACGCCTTAACTCTAGGCAGGCCCGCTGGGCGAACTTATTCACTTGTATCGAGACCTCTCCCAACCCAGCGGATACCATCCTCCTCCACTCCTCGAATGATGGGCATGGCATCCTGAGGGGTGGAGTCTAAAGTCCACACTGTGCTACATAATTCCACGTCGCCCACAACATGTCCAGTTGTTGACTGTTTGTTCCGCAATCAGTTTGAACTCACGTCCTTCAGTGGGGTCATTCTTCCAACGTCACCTGTCACCCAGGGGCGGCTTATACTCTGATGCTCATTAGACAGCATTTTTTGTTGCCATCGCTTACGTGGGACATTTGTTAGTTTGTCGCTGTGTGTCCCATTTGTGTGGCTAGTAAGACTTCCTGTAGTCCCCCTGGCCAGGCTCCTCCAACCGCTGTCAGTCCCTTCGAGACCCTGGTCCCACATAGCCATGGACTTTGTTACTGGTCTCCCCCCCTCCCTTGGCAACATGGTCATTTTGACTATATTGGACCGGTTCTCAAAGGCTGCTCATTTTACTTGCCTCCACAAATTACTCTCACTGTGAGGGAGACAGTGGTAGCAGTCCTTAATCACGTCTTCCATATTCATGGCCTCCCGGTGGACGTGGTTTCTGACAGAGGCCCCCAGTTTGTGTCACGTTTTTGGGCAGAGTTCTGACAACAGCTGGGAGCTACAGTAAGTTTGTTCCCAGACTAACAGGCAGGCAAAATGAGCTAACCAACTACTGGAGAAGGCCCTGCGGTGTATGGCCTCCCGAAGCCCTTCTTCTTGGAGTGAAAATATAGTTCAGGTCGAGAATGCTCACAACTCGTTTCCGGTGTTATCTATGGGGTTGTCACCCTTCCAGTGTACCCTTGGTTACTCTCCCAAGAGACCGATACTCAGGTTCCATCCACTCACGCCTTTTTACAGAGGTGCCGACGCACCTGGAAAGCCGCCAGAGAAGCACTGTTATGGACTGGCACTGGTATTAAGATGTCAGCAGATCGACACCGGTCTAAACCCAGAGCAGGCAGATGGTTTGGCTATCCTCACAGGACATTGTCAAAATGTACAAATTTATGGACATCATTGAAACTCTATAAGACTATTATTGTTGTCTTTTGATAACAGTCATGCTTAGCAGCTCACAAACTGTAGGGAAATGGCAGGTTAGCTTTGTTCTTGTAATGCATAAAGCCTCTACTAAAGTCTCTTTGTAGGTCTGTAGACATACAAATTTTAAAAGATTAAAACTCGTCAGACTCATTTCACACAAGACATGTTTGTCACAATCCTTTGGCATCACCAGGAATTGTCACTGAGTCATTAAATGGATCTGAACTAATTTTGGTTAATGTAGTCAAAACACTCAAGCCACTTGGATACATGTGATACAATGCTCAAGCACAGAATAAAAAATAAACATGCACAATTGTCAATATTGTAATTGATTAAATAATTTATTCATGACCAGCTTGTGCTCAGTCTTTTATTGTCATGTGTGAAACAAAAGCAAGTGCTCCACAAGATGCCTTTATTTTTGCAGCTAATTTAACAAAAATTTTGAATTATTTTGCAATACTTGAATCTTTAATTCTTTTTATTCTTTTATTAAATCTTTTATATTGATCAAATAAAATATGGATATGTATGTTCCACATTCAACAACCAGAAAATGTCCATATACATTTTCTCTTCATTTCAAACAGTTTTGCTTGAACAGTGTGCATGGATATCTTTCTTTAAAATAAATGCAACTTGATTTGATATTTTGTCATCTAATGCAATTAAATTAGTTTTAAGTGTGGCTTAAGTGTCCAAACCCTTTTGGGGGTCGCTGTATACAAGCATCAATAAGTTAACATCAAGGTGTCACTGTGAGGTAATCGAGGGCAAGACAGTAAGGGTGTAAATTTACAAAGACAGAGGCCCACTCCAATGTATGGAGCTTCAAGGTACACAATGTTACAATATTTAGACAACAACGATTTTCCTCTTGCACATGCTCCCCTCTCTTCCCAATTCCAAAACATCTCTTTAACTCCCGTTCTTTGATGTATTCACAGGGGAGATGTAGCCCACTCCAGAGCCCCTGACCTCTGCTCTGTGGCAGACTCTGTGAATGGGACAGCAGTCCCCCACTTCAAAGCCCCGCCATTCTGTGCACTCTGACAGCACCTATCACTCAAGGTCCCTCTTTTTTATTGTGCTGATATACATATTATCAAATTATTTTGTCATTTTATTTGATAGTTTTTGGTGTTATGAAAATGAATTTTCTCTTCAATTATGAAAGACTTTAAAATAATACGTAATAATGTTTAAGTTAAAAACTTTTACATTCTGTTTTTATTTTCATTAATGAGGGCACTGGTGTTGGTTGGCTAAAAATCTGGTGGAGTTCACTGTTACCATAAGCATGTTTGGAGGTTTGTCACCTCTTCCTCTGCTCTATGTAAAGAGGCTCTGTCTTTCAGAGACAAGCAAAAGCCTCAGACAGCAAACTGGTTCATTTACACCCATCAACATATTAGGTAATGTCTAGATGCAGAAACTACACTTTGGGAAGTCATTGCAACTGCTTTTGCATGCTATGACTACCCATAATGATGAATGAAGAGATTTCTTTTTTTCAGTGATGTTTTCTCACTGTGTGTGCTCTGTTTTTATCTCTGTGTGTCTTTTTTTTAAACCACAAAAATAATTTTCTTAATCGGGAGTTTTATCATATTGTCAAGTAGATTTTTGCAAATCCTTCAAGGAATATTCTGGGTTCAATACAATATTGAATGTGCGTTTGTGGCATAATGTTGATTACCACAATAAGTTATTTCCACTTGTCCCTCCATTTCTTTTAAAAAAGCAAAAATCTGGGTTACACTTATGTGAAAGTCATTGGGGCCAATTCTCAAATGGTAAAATACTTGCTGTTTCAAAAGTATAACATAAAAATGTGTTACATGAATTGAATGTGATAAAATAGCATACTAACTTTTCTGTGTTATGGTCAATTTTACAGCTTTGTTGCCATGATGACATAATGCTGTGAACCCTAAACTGACTGTAAAAAGGACAATTTGAACAACTCAAATATGTGGAGTGGAGGGGGTTCTCACCTCCTCCTTGCCCATCCTAACCCCATTGCTGCCTTCTGCCGGGTGACGGAGTAGCCCGACCGCCCGGATGCGGGGAACGGCCGCCGTCCGTGGGTCGAGTGGGGACTGGATTCCCCGACTGCCTGGAGCGAAGGAGCCGCTGCCAGGGGCGGAGGAGTGCCCTGCTGTCCCCAGAGACGCGGAGGGGTCGAGGGAAGACCGCCGTCCGTGAGGGGAGGAGGGAAGTAACTCCCCGACCGCCCAGAGCGGTAGGGCCGCTGCCAGGGGCAAAGGAATGTCTCCACTCGTCGCCAGGAAAGCGGAGGGGCGTTCTGTCCGCTGGGGGTCGGAGGTTGACTCCGGTTCGCCCGGAGAGGAGCGGCTGTCGTCCGCCGGAGAATATGGAGGAGTGTTCGAGGACCACGCGATGGTTCATCAGAGAACCGCTGAGTGAGCCTTTTCTCTCTCTCCTCTCTCTCTCGCTCTTTCGCGCCGTGTTGGCCTTTTCCCTTGCCTATTTTTTTTGTTGTTGTTTTCCCCTCCTGTCTCCTCCCAGGTCGAGGAAGGCGGGGATAACCAGCCGGCAGACAGATCGTAAAGCACGCCCCTACCCAGGGAAAGAGGGGGGGGGGGGGGGGGATGTACGTCATGCCGGTGGCCCCCGGCCTGAGGTAACGCCGGGAGGAGTGTGAAGAGGAGGGGGGCGGGGCCGGGTTGGAATGTCGCACGCCTGGTCCCCAATCGGCCTGATGGGGCATGCGAGGGATAAAGGCGGCCGGTGAGGACGGTTCAAGAGAGAGCGCTCAATCGTTGTCTGTTTGTTTGTGCTTTTGTTTAAGTTTTCCTTCAAATATTATTTATATTGTTCTCGCCTCCTCCTTGCCCATCCTAACCCCGTGTTACAAAATAATAAACGAGTTTTAACAGAACATTCTTCCAGAGTAAATGTAAAATCATTTTGAGTCACTTAGAGGCATTTTATCTTCTCTTAAGTAAAAACAAGTATCTGCCGTTTTAATTGTTTAATTATAATGTTTCTACTCCAAACCGTTGCTGAGATATTATTATGTAAATGTTGGCTGAGACTTTCCTTTATTTCTTCAGTGCAGAAACTCAAAATGCTGAAGCAGGTCACAAAGCTTAAATGTAACAATATTTAGAGAAGTTTATGCTTAAAACAAGAAAAACAAATTAGGCACTATAGCTGTTAAGATAATTTAACTTAATTTAAGACATACTCTTTGAAAATATATCTTATTGGGTATCTCAGCGAGTATTGACGCTGACTACTACCCCTGGAGATGTGAGTTGGAATCCAGGGTGTGCTGAGTGACTCCAGCCATGTCTCCTAAGCAAACAAATTGGCCCGGTTGCTAGGGAGGGTAGAGTCAAACCTCTTTGTGGTCGCAATTAGTGGTTCTTGCTCTCAGTGGGACGTGTGGTAAGTTGTGCGTGGATCGCGGAGAGTAACATGAGCCTCCACGTGCTATGAGTATCTGCGGTGTCATGCACAACGAGCCACATGATAAGATGCACGGATTGACTGTCTCAGAAGCAGAGGCAAATGGGACTTGTCCTCCGCCACCCTGATTGAGGTGAGTAATTACACCACCACAAGGACCTACTAAGTAGTGGGAATTGGGCATTCCACTTTGGGAGAAAAGGTGATGAAACATTTTTTAAAAGTCTTATTATTTTTCAGTTTTCTTTTCAAGTAAATGTACCTTTTTTTTGTAAGGATGTTTAGATATATTTATACATGTGTGTGCACATGTACATGCTTGTGCTCTTTCTTGAGTGTTACACAATTTCAATTTTAATTAAATTAAAATAGCATCTTCCACACCAAAGGATGTCCGTCCATTCTGCTGAGTGAATATAACACTTCCTGTTCTCTCTTGTGTGTCTGGCCGCAGCTGTTGTAGCCCTGCCATAGATTCAGCTGTCCACCTCAGATCCTTTAAAATCCTGTTTCATACTTTTCCATATAATCCTAAACCCCATAACATCCATAAAATATATATATATATATATATATATTAGGGTTGTGAATCGATTTTAACTCATTAATCACACTTGTGATTTAGTTTTCTGTGATTAATCGCGATTCAATTGTGGTACATGCTACTTTTCAACAAACATTAAAAAATCATCATAAATATATTTACTTTATACTTTTCTCAAAGAACTTGAAAGAAATTGTTTAGTCATCATTTATTAAAATGATTTATTTACAAAGATATAAACATATTGAATGCTGAAATGTAATTTGCTGAAGATTATAATTTTAAAAATATTATTTTCTCTGGTTGCCAAAGTTTTACTAACTGCAGCTTGCTGAACAGCCAGGTCCTTCTCAGTCTTTATCATGCACACGCTGGGTCTCTCTTATGTGAATTTGCCTTTGACACTGGTTCAGATGAAAGTGAGTGAGCGTTTTTCGAGCAATGCAAAGAGATTCAACAGGTTTCTCGTACCTCCCACATGCCTGTTTCACCGCTTGCGGGTAAAGTCTTCATTCTCCATACAGTAAATCCACTCCCGTGTTTATTATGCCTGGGACATGCTTCACACATAATGAATAAGCATGCACTGCTCCACAAATCAGTTTCTGTGCTAGGATGTACAGTGGAATCGAGTGTGTACATCTTGAAAATGTACAGTATACTGTATAAGCTAATTTTAGCCACAGAAAGTGGGGAACAATATTAGTGAAGTTTCGCCCATTATTCAAAGGTACGTGGGTTTGTTCTTGGAAGGCATCAGATGCCCTAACCCTGCTCTAAATTTTAAAAACATGTATATTAAAATGTTTGTGTTTGTTAATCAAAGCATTGAGCACAATCAATACTCACAGAGTTTTACTTATCTGACATAGATCAAGATTAAGAGATTAGACATTGCATCGATTAACTGGGACCGAAATCTGTGTTTTAAAAAAAATTAAAAACAAACAAAACCTGGATATAAATCTGTCCTCATACATATGTATGCAAAAATCCCAATCAAATCCAAAAATTCATAATTTTGCACACTAATAGCAACTTCCAAGCCCTTGAATTGACATGAAATGTCTAAATCCCTCTCAGGTGCAGTTCCTCTAAGAAAGACAAGAAAAGACAACAAGCAGCTTCACGCACCACACACCTCTTTGGTTTACGACACAAAAGCGTTTGATTATTTAGGTGCATTTTCCCCTCTTTGGACACACAGATGTTGAAAAGGAAATAAATAAGGTGAACCAATGAATAAGTTGTTCTAAAAATACAGAAGAATGCTCAGTGCTTATCTAACAGTTGTTTCAAACGTTGCAACAAGTTTTACAATGAAAACATGATGAAGCTGCTTTGAGAGGAATGACAGCATACTCAAGATGACATTTCTCCAAATAGTTTATTGATTCCGGCTTTTCCAAAGAAGAAATGTGACTTTGAGAACACTGAGGCCCTACAAAACGGTTATGATGAGAAATCTTTTTGAGAGTGCCGTGAAAGTGCGTTCCCTATGATGAGCTGTAGCTGTGATTTAGTGTTTTGTTGTGGTTCATTGTTGTGTCCTTTTCTCCAGAGATCTTGGATCTGAGGATTGTCTGGGTGTTTTGGGATCCAGAGGGACTGAAGAGGGAGGCGGTGGGTTTGTAGCCTCTCCGAGGCCACGCTATGTCTGGGTGCTTCCTGCAGACGAGTGTTTGGAATGGGTCGTCTGGCTATGAGGAAGGTCAGAGCTGCTGCATTGTTCCACTACAGGAGAAAGGTTAAGGTTAGTCACATTGGCCTCTTTCAGGGTTAATATGTGTCTAAGCAGTAAGCACACACACTCAAAAAGTAACAGACCTTTAAAAACAGTTGTGACTTGTCATTCACATATAAACTACACACACACATATGGATCCTCAGATAAATAGACATGGGAAGACGATCCCAATAGTCCTCTAGCACATTTATGTTCAATCCTAAATCACATTTTAGGTCCATATAGATGTGTATTATTGGGACTGACTAAAAGGGTGTGACTTAAATGGTCCAATACATTAACAGCAGACAAAAGTGGATTGAATAATGTTTATATGAGCAGTTAGCTGGTCAAAAGCTTCATTATATGTGTTTATCTCTTTCATTGTCCATGTTTATGTTATTGAATGCAAAATTCTCAATAACAAGTGGAATATCTGATCAATATCAGCACAGTTGGACCACCTTGGCCTCATGAATGCCTTAACAGATCATTACAGCTCGAGGTGAGTCAAGGTGAGTTAACAGCAAATACTACAGTGGTGAGATGTCTGTAGAATTTAAATGGCCCTCTAGCACATGGTCTGCTTCCATTCGAAAGTGTCTGTTTATAGGAATGAGTCAGTGGACATCAAAACTACAGGCTGTGAAATCCTGCCAGCTTCCCCCACAATGTGGAGCGGATGTTACTTTGTCTGGTTTCCGCAGCCTGAATGTGTCAGAGTCTGACCGCTGCTGCGAGCTCAGTGTGGGTTGCATCCAAGGTGGCCGTTTGTTGTTCTGATTACAAAGCCAGCAGAGAGGTGGATGTGTGTACCAGGTAAATGGAATGGTGTCTGTACATGTGTCTCATTCCCAGTGTGTGTTTTAGCCTGCTGAAACTGAACGTCTAGGTTACGGATGTAACCTCCGTTCCCTGATGGAGGGAACGAGACATTGTGTCGAAGAAGCGACACTAGGGGTCTCTCTTGAGCGCCGTTTGTATCTCTGATATATGAGAAAAGGCCAGTGAGAAATTGGCAGACAGAATTTGCATGTCCCACCCCTGGACATAGGGGTATAAAGGAGGGGAAATGCATCTGTTTCAATAAGGATTTTTCTGAGGAGCCGATAATGGTTCGGCCGCTACAGTGGCTCGGTTCAGCGACGTGGCCGGGAGGACACAACGTCTCGTTCCCTCCATCAGGGAATGGAGGTTACATCTGTAACCTAGACGTTCCCCATCTGTCGCTCACTTCGACATTGTGTCGAAGAAGCGACATTAGGGGTCCAATTTAAATCACGCCATGCGCTGAGCCGCGTATGTGTACTGCTGATACAGGAGCGGGCAGGTATCTTATGTACCAAAGCGACAGAGAACCATGCTTGTGGAATGGCTTTTTAATGTGGTATGATTGGTCATTCGCTCAGTCAGCCCATTCTAATCTTATGCTGTGTTCTATTCAACACAGAAAGTCAGAATTTGCAACTACCTATTCAGAACAGTGAAATTGAACTCCACTCTTTAAACTTACCAACAAATGCAACAAAAGCATTGCAGTACAGTTTATCAATTTGGTTGCTAGGAGACATCTAATGGAAGGAATGCAGCTTTGATTGTTTATACGTTATTCTCCAAGCATCGGGCAATGGAATGCCCGATGGAACATCCGACTTTGAATGGAACCCAGCATTAATTTTGCAGCAACACAATGGAAAACCAAACGTAACCGTGCCAACGAGTCAGGAAATGTAGGGAACAGCATGGTTCACTAACGGTAACCATTTGGCCCTGTGGTGGAAAAGACCTTCTAGTGTTCAGATCATGATGTATTTTGAAAAGGAGAAATGGGGTATTTTAAAATCAGATTTTATTTATTCAGAGAGCCAAATATGGGTGTGTCCATGTAGTTTAGGTCTTGTATCACCCTAAAGAGGTTTATTTCACAGTTAATTACCAAAGATATAAATAATATAAATGGACATGACATTTTTTACTTGAAATTACTTTTTAGGTGAGAAGTGTCAAGTGATATGAGAAACATGAAATTAGCAAAGCTATGTGGGAAATCGTAGGAAACGTAGAACATATTTACATGCATGTGACAATGGTCAATTATACACTGTAAAAAGTGGTAACCTGCAATTGTTACCATAAGGAGCTATTTTTCCTGATCTGCCCCTTAAAATTTGTTTTGTCAGTGTAACTTAATGTATTTAGATGATTCAGTGAAGTTAAGTAATATTTTTAACCAGTTAATTTAGATGTTACCATATGAAGCACATTTTTTAGGTTTACTTTTTTTCAATGTACAGTTTAGTAGCAAGTGACTTTTGGGCAATATTGGACTGTAATTCTACGTGGTATGTGTGCCAAACTCACTGCCGAAATGTTGCCAAATTTGGCCAAAAAGCTATTTTCTATCTGGATCGTTCTACAAAAATATTTTCCCACAGAATGCTACAATTTAACAATCAGAATCAAGTATTCAAGAGAGCTGTATAATAAGACTATTTAAGAAAACTTATAACTCTGTTACCTAAATATGAGCATGATTTTCCATGTATCTTTGTTAATAATTTTCACATAGAATCTACATGAATTTGTGTTTGTATGATTTGTATGACTGATCTGTGTTTGTGCGCTTCTGTTTGAGGGTGTGTCTGACCCGAGAGTGTGTGACACACTGCCACTGACTCACACCTGGATGTCCTGACTCATACCACCATCACTAGAACTGTAGGCTCACGTGCCACTCCACAGAATCCGGCCAAACATGCACAGTCATCGAGGAACGATATCCCTTTTGCTCTCTCCTCTTTCTGTTTCCAAGTCTCTGTGACTCATTTTGGTTTCGTTTTGCCACTTTCCTCCACCCACCACCCAACTTGCCATCCTCTGCTGCCTCCACCCTCGTTGGCCTGACTCTCTTTTCACTCTCCTTTTTCATTCTTCTCTCTCGCTCTCTTTCCCTTTATTTCCTGGCTCTGTAAATGTCCTCATTTTAATGAAGCACAGTCTTGGTGTTACGAACGAACCACATGGCTAGAACCTCCCTCTCTCTCTCTGTACTGAAGGTCTGGCTTTCATTTTCATCACTAATAGAACCAACTGGGAAGTCTGGGAATTCTAGAGTAACTCCAAGAATTCCACAACAAATGTTTGATTGCATTCCATAACTTATGGTGACAATACCGCATGTAATAAAATTTATTTTGTGGCTCTGGCTGCAACGTCACCTCAAAAAATAGGAAATTATGTGTACGAGGCATACAGTTACATGCAAATGTCTGAGACCACATTAAAATTGTGGGATTAAAAAACTATTTTAAACCTGGAAATAAACAAAGTTAAAATAAAAAAATAAATAATGATGACAAATGGTTTAGGATTCTAATCAAGTCACTAATCAAATAAGCAAATGTGTAACCATTGACCATGTTTTTTATTTATGAAATCAGGTCAGAATTATTTTCTTACATTGAAGCACACAAGAGGCTCTTTGGAACATTCTCAGATCAGGCTTGAATAACATAAATCATCAGGTTTTGTGCAAACATGTGAAGTTTATGACAGCTCGAGTGCATGCTGTCTTTAAAGCAAAAGTAGACCAAAAACTTTCAACTTTCCACTTACATAGTTATGCTGCTAATATAATTTGCATTGAAACATCCCGTTTAAAATAGAAAAATAATCATTAGAAGTAACTTTATTAGTGCTCTCATACTGAGACTTTCGGAACAGAGCCCGTCTTGCTCACTTGTTCCTGTTGCTGCCGGCACGCTGCACAAGTCTGTGTTTGTAGCTTGCTAGCCTGTTCAACATTGCTTATTCTTATATGTTCATTGTTTTATCCTTTGTCATTTTACAATGTGCTTTGTTTTTTCCACATTTCTACTGTCTTTTTTACTGTGCACAAAGTTTCTCTCTTTTTTTCCCTTTTTTCCCCCACTTGAATACATCTCTTATCTCAGCTGCATGCATTCGTTTCCTTCTCTGTATTTTAAACAGATTATTTGCTGATCATCTGCTGATCAGGAAGCACATCAAACCACATCCATCTCAAACTCTCGCCGCTCAAGTACAACCATAACAACAACAAGTGCGGTATGTCATGGCATCCGCTCATGTTATTTCTTCCTGCTTTGCATGCCACATGTTTATAATGGCTACTTCCATCAACAGTGAGGGATTTACATGTGATAAATGTAAGGAATTAGTCAGGCTGATGGAGAAGGTTAATGAGTTAGAGATGCACATCTGAACGCTAGTGGAGGTCAGTGAGAATGAGAAGCTGGTAGATACTGTTTCGAATGCAAATAGTACAGCGAGTAACACAAACACTTTTGTTCTATCAGGAAGACTCGCAGACTTGAGTGAAATTTAAGATGACATTTATTTGATGAATATAAAACAGAAATGTAATGTCTCTCTTTGGCATAAGCCCCATCTGGCGGTCCGAAGAAATTGTACTTGGAACTGTCATATCCTACCGGAGATAGGAGGCAGGTGTGAGGAGCCTACACCTGTGCAGGACTTGACTCAACCTGTGCTGGTGGGGTGGTGGAGGTTGCCGTGTTAGCACACTGAAACAGCAATGTGATAGATTGTGAGCAGATTTATAAAGCAATGGCTTACATGTGATTGGCTAGGAGATACCTAGCTGATGGTATGATGATGTACAGCTGCTAGTCTTCCCACTAGAACTATGCTGCGCTTACATTTACGGCTGTAGAGCCCCTACAGCAGGGTGTTTGTGTGACTTCTAGAAAGCATACTCGCTCAGTAAAGCGACACCACTCTTCCGTTCTTGTTAGGTTTTCCAATCGATTCTCCACACTCAGTTGAAAGAGCCTTAGTAATAGGGGATTCTATTGTAAGGGATGTGGAAAAAGAGACTCCAGCCACTATTGTTAAACACATTTCGGGGACTCGGACATCTGACATCAGATCATATTTACAAGTGCTGGCAAATACTAAATGTAGATTATCTAAAATTGCAGCACTAACGATGTCCGGCTTCGCCAGTCAGAGATCACTAAAGATAATGTTAAAGAGGTGTGCGAACTTGCAAAAATTATGTCAGACGCTGTAATATGCTCTGGCCCCTCCCTACTCTTCATGGTGACGAGGTTTATAGTAGATTAGTGTCACTGAACGGCTGGATGTCTGAGTGGTGTCCGGAGAATAGCATAGGATTTATAGACAATTGGAAGAGTTTTTGGGGTAGATCTTACCTGCTAAAGAGAGATGGACTCCATCCCTCAAGGGAAGGTGCCGCTCTCCTCTCTAGTAATTTGACTCATAGTCTTAATAGTGATAGTATTTGACTAACTGGGGTCCAAGTCAGGAAGCAGACAAACTGATTAATCTGAATGTCTGCTAGCTGCTTTGAGATGTCACACAGGTCACATGAACAACAACACATAGAGACAATATCACCTAGATATCATGTGTCTGTTCTCCCACAAACCCATCACTAAATCGTTTGGAATTTTTTTTATAAACGTCAAACTTAAAAAAAATTAAATAAAATTAAGATGAATATCATATAAAGGTAGGGCTACTAAACATTAGATCTCTTTCAACCAAAGCACTAAATGTAAATGAAATTATTACAGATCATATTTTTGACATGATTTGCACTCTGTTTGACTGAAACATGGCTTAAGCTGAATTAATATATTAGTTTAAATGAGTCTACTCCCCCAGGTTATTGTTTTAAACATGAGCCTCGTCTGAAGGGTCGAGGAGGAGACTAATAATGCTTAATGTGACTCCGTCAGAAATCAATCATCTTTTGCCCTTGCTATAGTATATAGATCACCCGGGCCGTATTCTGATTTCCTTGGTGAATTTGCTAATTTTCTATCAGATCTAGTAGTTACTGTAGATCTTTCATTTTTGATGACTTCAACATTCACATAGATAGTGAAAATGACACATTGGAATTAGCATTTATCGATATTCTCAACTCTCTTGCAGTCAGACAAAATGTGACAGGACCAACTCATCGCCATAATCATACACTAGATTTAATTCTGTCATATGGAGTTGATGTTGATACTATAGGAATTCTACCACAGAGCGATGACATCTCAGATCATTACCTCGTCTCTTGCTTGCTGCGATCAGCTAATGTCACTCAATCTACACCACCTTATTGTTCAGGTAGAACTATTCTTTGACCACTAAAGATGGCTTCACTAATAATCTTCTAGAATTGTCTCACAGTAAGCCAAAAAGCCTAAAAGAACTTGATATAATAACAGAAAATATAAATACAATCTTTTATAGCTCTCTTGATTGTGTCGCCCCCCCCTTCAATTAAAGAAAAAGTAAGAAAAAAGCTCTGCACCAAGGTTCAATGATCACACTCATGCTCTCAAGAGAGAAGCTCGGACAATGGAGCGCAAGTGGAAGTATAAGAAATTAGAGGTATTTCGCATGCATGGAAGGATAGTGTCTGTAGCTACAGACAGGTACTATAAGTTGCCAGGTCAGCATATTTTAGCAAACTCATAGAAAATAACCACAACAATCCTAGGTGTTTATTCAGTTCTCTGGCTAAATTGGGTAGGAATAAAACCTTGCCTGATCCAGATATTCTGTCGCAGCATAATTGTAATGACTTCATGAATTTCTTTACTGAAAAAATAGAAATCATCAGAAATAAAATTTTAATTATGCAATCAACTGTCACAGTACCTCAGAAAACAGTGTCTCATAATTTTCCTCATGAGCAACATCACTCCTTCACTGTCATAGGTCATGAGGAGCAAACAAAACTTGTCAAAAAATCAAAAGCCACAACATGTATGTTAGATCCAATAACAACTATGCTCTTAAAAGAGGTATTCCCTGTAATCTCAGAAACTCTTCTTAATAGTATTAACTCCTCGCTATCCTTAGGACATGTCCCAAGAAACTTTAAAATGGCAGATATGAAACCGCATAATAAGAAGCCACAGCTTGATCCTGGTGAATTGGATACTTATAGACCAATTTCAAATCTCCCATTTATGTCGAAAATACTAGAAAAGGTAGTGTCCGCAAAACTATGTTCATTTCTACAGAGAAATTAACAATTTCAGTTAGGATTTAGGCCCCATCACAATACAGAGATTATGCTTATCAGAGTTTCAAATGACTTGCTCTTATCATCTGATGGCAGCTGCATTTCTCTTCTAGTGCTTTTAGATCTTAGTGATGCCTTCGACACGATAGATCACGACATTCTCTTGAATAGGCTTGAGAATAATGTTAGTATTAGTAGACTTGCATTAGCATGGTTTAAGTCCTATTTATCAGACCACCCTTTTGTATGTGTAAACAAGGTATTGTCAAATCAAACAAAAGTATTGAGTGCCACAGGGATCAGTTTTAGGGCCTCTGTTTTTCTCCTTATATATGCTTCCCTTGTAAAATATTATCAGGAATCATGGAATAAGTTTCCACTGTTATGCCAATGATACCCAACTTTATATTTCTTCTAAACCTGACAAAATTTCAACATTTTCCAAATTAGCAAAGTGTAGCAATGAAATCAAAGATTGGAGGTCCAGAAATTTCCTTCTACTCAATTTCTACAAAACAGAGGTTCTAATTATTGGACCAAAAACTTAAGATTATTGGACCAAAAAAATAAGCCGTTTTCTACAGCGAAGAACTTAGGTGTTATATTTGATACCAATCTTTCCTTTGAAAATCTAATTTCCAATGTTTGCATTCTTCAACCGCAGAAATATTGCTAAGACACATGCTCTCTGTTGCTTATGCCGAAAAATTAATGAATGCGTTCATGACCTCAAAACTAGATTATTGTAGTGCATTACTGGGAGGATGTACTGGAAGTTCAATAAATAAACTTCAATTGGTTCAAAATGCAGCTGCTAGTGTGCTGAATAGAACCAAGAAATATGATCATATTAGACAAATTGTATCGTCGTTACATTGGCTACCTGTAAAATTCTGTATTAATTTTAAAATTCTGTTAACTATGTACAAAGCTTTGAATGGTCTAATTTCACAGAACTTAAGTGACCTACCACCTTCTATTAGATTCTTCTATTCTAATAGACATTCTATTCCATCACGTTCATATACAATCACAAAATTTTGGCCTTTTAATAGTTCCTAGAATATTAAAATCCACAAAAGGAGGTAGATCCTTTTTCTATTTGGCTCCAAAACGATGGAATAGTCTCCCTAACACTGATTGGGAAGCAGACACACTCATTCAGTTTAAGTCTAGACTAAAGACTCATCTATTTAGCCAGGCATACACCTAATTTATCCATCAACTCGCAATTAGGCTGCTTTAGTTAGGTCTGCCAGAACCAGAAACATTTCTTAGAAAAATTTCTCATAATCTATAACTCTGCAATAAATTGAATGGCTTCTACACTAATATTATTCTATTTGTTTCCCTGTCTCAATCCGGAGGATACCAGAGCCGGCCAGATCAAGCTCCCTTCCTGCTTGGTGTCAGACTCCACTGCTACGTGTCACTGAATGATGACGACAAACTATAGCCAGTGCTAGCCAGACATCACTTCAGTCTTTTACGACAGACTTCAGAGGATGAACTGATGCCAACTCCAACTGTAAGACATCGGATATTTCATATGCCACTGCCTGGACCTTGGATTTAGGATGGACCCCACCGAACCACACCGAAATGAAATGCCGGTTGAACTGCGATGCACCTCATTGATCTTTGCCTTCATCGCCTTTGTTTATTGATGGACTACACTCTTGAAATGTAATACAGAGACTATAAATTAATTGCCAACAAAAGCTTTCATCAGCCAACTAACAAAGGACAATACATCTATGTGAACTTCTGCAGTTAATCCAGGATGGACTTCAAAGACCTTAGTCATTAATCTTACAGTTCATACAAAATCTTTGTTTAAACACTTGACTTTAACACTTACTTAGTTTACGAATTTTAAACCATGACTTGCACTGCACACAAACAACCAATATTGGCATTATATTCATGCTGGTTAGCCAGAGGAGAACTGACCCCACAGTGAGTCAGGTTTCTCCCAAGGTTATTTTTCTCCATTAACCAACATCTTATGGAGTTTTGTGTTCCTTGCCACAGTCACCTTCGGCTTGCTCACTGGGGTAATAAATACAATTATTATTTAACTTTTTAACTACTTATTTTTATACAAAATTTACAATTACACAATGATGACTAAAAGACTCAAAAAAGACTTTCTGTAAAGCTGCTATGAAACAATGTGTGTTGTGAAAAGCGCAATATAAATAAAAATTATTTCGCTTGGCTTGATTTGGATCCCACTATACAAGTTTTCCAAAACATAGGAATCTATTGGCCCCGCTAGGTAGGCCACCTTGAACTAGAAGCTCATACATCTTGTTTTATACAGTGAAAATAACTATATTTGTGCACAGACTGACTTATAGCCTGTACACATGTAGGTCATTGCAGAGTAGCATCCCACCTATTAACCTTGATTGGTTTGTTATGATCTCTGACTGAAGCCTTTATGAGGTTGTGAATGCTACCATATGCTTGTACTGTACCACTATCCCAGACAACCACACCATTGCATAGTGCTCAAGACATAGAGATGAAAAATTAGACGGGTTCCAAACTTAAGTTATTAAGTTATTTTTTCAGGTGGTGCTACATTTGAATGAATGTATAAATGAGTGAGCCCTGATTTCCTCTATTTGACATTAACTAAATGTTAGTAAGACATCTTCAATTATATACGCTGGCAGCCAAAAGTTTGGAAAAATGTACAGATTTGCTCTTATGGAAAGAAACTGGTACTTTTATTCACCAAAGTGGCATTCAACTGATCACAGTGTATACAGTCAGGACATTAATAACGTGAAAAATTACTATTACAATTTGAAAAAAATTTCAGAACTTCTTAAACTACTTCAAAAAGTTCTCATCAAAAAATCCTCCACATTCAGCAATGACAGCTTTGCAGATCCTTGGCATTCTAGCTGTCAGTTTTTCCAGATATTCAAGTGACATTTCACCCCACACTTCCTGTAGCACTTGCCATAGATGTGGCTGTCTTGTCGGGCACTTCTCACACACACCTTGATCCCACAAAAACTCAATGGAGTTAAGATCCATAACACACTTTTCCAGTTATTTGTTATCCAATGTCTTTTTCTTTGCCCACTCGAACCTTTGCTTTTTCTTTTTCTGTTTCAAAAGTGGCTTTTTCTTTGCAATTCTTCCCATAAGGCCTGCACCCCTGAGTCCTCTCTTTACTGTTGTACATGAAACTGGTGTTTAGCGAGTAGAATTTAATGAAGCTGTCAGCTGATGACATGTGAGGCATCTATTTCTCAAACTAGAGACTTTGATGTTCTTATCATCTTGATTATTTGTACATCTGGTCTTCCACATCTCTTTCTGTCCTTGTTAGAGCCAGTTGTCCTTTGTCTTTGAAGACTGTAATGTACACTTTGAATGAAATCTTCAGTTTTTTTTGGCAATGTCAAGCATTGTATAGCCTTCATTCCTCAAAACAATAATTGACTGACGAGTTTCTAGAGAAAGCTGTTTCTTTTTTTACCAGTTTTGACCTTAAGAAATGCAAGTCTGTTGCATACTGTGGCAACTCAAAAACAAAAACAATGTTAAGATTCATTTAACAAACCAAATAGCTTTCAGCAGTGTTTGATATAATGGCAAATTATTTTCTAGTACCAAATTAGCAATTTAGCATGATTACTCAAGGATAAAGTGTTGGAGTGATGGCTGCTGGAAATGGGGTCTGTCTAGATTTGATTAAAAAAAAAAATGTGTTTTGTTTTTTTCATATATTGATGGTGTTGTTATTTACATCAGTAATGTCCTGACTATACTTTGTGATGAGTTGAATGCCACTTTGGTGAATTAAAGAACCAATTTCCTTCAAAAACAGCTAAATCTGTACATTATTCCAAACTTGTGGCCCCCAGTGTATATTGACTGAATCATTAGACTTTACAGCTTATGACAAACTGATATAATGTTCAAATGATATGAAGATACTTTTAATGACAAAAATCAGTCTGAAATGATCAATAGTAGGTCCAAGTCTCAAACTCTGTTTTAACTGCCTGGCTCAAGATTTGATTCTGTGCATATTTCAATTTCTCCTACAATACTGGTGCAATGCTGACATCATGTGGACAATCTGTGTCTTAAATTTGCCTTATATTTTGAGATCTACTCTTCAAAAGTACCAGAATATTTTGACCGCAAAAAGAATACTCACATGATTATCAGATGACATTTACAGCTTTTCATTTTCTATATTAGATATTGCTCTCTAGATTCCCTACCGCATGTGACGGTTATAAAACATACGATCGAAAAATCCCATCCTTTATCACGTGATTTCCAGGAGATGTTGTTCAAGGAATCTACTTTCACTTTTTGTTTATACAATGGCCCCAGAAAAGTATGTGAACACTTAAGCCACACATACTTATAAAATTTATTTTATAAAATGTAATTTGCCACTACTTCCATTCAACTGGTCCCATGGTCAATTTGAAGGGATGAATTAAGTCAGTCACCCTCAAGTCTACTGGTGCCCCTAGTAGGCCTTGTTTCACTAAGCTTGACCACCGAATTCTCTTACTTTTCCAAAATATATATATTTTTTTTATAAAATTGTATACCTATTGCTTTGTCATCTAAACTTAACACGTATATTTTTGTGAAAGCTTTTTAATGATATTTTGTTATGTAATGCGATTACATTTATAAGTTTTATGTGTGGCTTAAGTGTCCAAATACTTTTTGGAGTCATTATAGGTTCATTTTTCAGCAGAGGGGGAATCAACATTTGCAAAGATTTTAGCCCATCTGGCAAAGATTGTGCCCAGGCCAGATTGTAAATCTGATTTGATTAGATACAAATACAGAAACAACACACAAGGAAATACCCATTCTTTGTGTTAAATTAAAAGTGAAAGCACTTGAGAAGCAGACAGCATAAAGAAGGTATAAAGTAGAGTTTTAATTATTAAATTTTTTTTTTTTTTTACAAATCTTAAGGAATTCTCATTTGTGAACAGCTAAGGTTGTTCTTATAAAAGAAACTGGAATTATTTTCTTTGTCTGTAATCACTGTAACTACTTCTGGAAGGCTAGTTGGGGATTGTTAACATAAAAGGCCTTTTCAACAAGATTGAGAGTGTGTGTGTCCATAAGAATAGTAAAACCCAAAATATTTGGCCTTGTGGGGACATTTTGTCAGTCCCCATAAGGAAAACAGCTTATAAATCATACTAAATTATGTTTTTTGAAAATTTAAAAATGCAGAAAGTTTTCTGAGAGGTTTAGGGTTAGGGGATAGAATATATATAGTTTGTACAGTATAAAAACCATTATGTCTATGGAAAGTCCTCGTAAAATATGGAAACACAACATTATCTTTACAATATATTAACAATATTAGGGGTAATAGGTTATATTTATGGGCCACAAGACAAATATTGTAAAGAGTTTTAGATAAAGAATAGAATGTCACACTGCTATGACCCATTTGTACTTAAAAATGAGATTCGAGCATATATGCAAATTGTGTCATTTCCCTTACTTGAGCCATTTTAAATTCAGCTGTTTTGTTCATGTCGATATACACAATGCTCAACCAGTTTTGTTTATGGAGACTAGAAGTGGGAGGTGTCTAATTGTTTTGGTAAATTCGGGTATTTCCAAAGGGAGCCATTTCAACCATATACTCTATAACATCCCCAGACCAAATTCACCCGACAACAACATGTAACAATTTTGCTATTGGCTGTCATATTTTTGGAGGTTGTACTTAGTGCTCTCCTCAGAGTGCATTTAGGGTAACTGGTGACTGTACTTTCGATATTAACTGCTACGGACTTGAAAGGAGAAGGATTGTCCCTGTGTACAAGCTAAAACAATTGTCAAAGATGAAGGAGCTGATTACTTTCGCGCTGTTTTGCGTGCTGTGCGTGACTGTTCAAGGAAAAACCTGTAAGTAATCAATTTAGAAATATTTTTATTAAAATTAAGTGACTTTAGTTTCTTACCATTGTTTCAAATAGTGTAGATATATGCATCATATACTGCAATTCACTATTCAAGTTAAAATGTATTCACTATTTATTTTATTTAAGACAAAACTGAGGTAATTTCTATTTTTGATTGGCCTACCAACTAATGTAGCTAATATAGAGGTTATGATAAAATGTTGCCTATTTGAAATGTACAGTATTTGCATAACCTAAAAGTAGCCAAGTTAGTGCTCTTGTGAATCAGCATGGTCTTATATAGTTAGTGTTTTTTTGGGGGAAATTAATGAAAAGGAAATCTTTCCCCTCCCCCTCCATTTCCTTTGGCTTTATTTATTATGTGTATTATTTACACACTCCTTAGTATTATATATGGTGTGCACTGTGCATTTAGATCAGAACTGTGTATTTGAAATATTCACTTATAAATATATTTTTATTCAGTGTTATATATTACTTTTGCATCCCAGGTTTGAACGGAATTATTTCCCCAAAAATAATCTCCTGTTTGTTCTGGCAAAATGTAGATTATTTCCGCATTATCTACTTCCTTGAATCCCTCTTAACTCCATACTTTAAAGACCATTTTGATGAGACTTTAACTTACATATCTGAAGAAACTAATATTTTAAATTGCCATTTTAGCCCCTCCAAAGGTCAAGGTGTACAGCCATTTCCCTGGAGAGTATGGCCAAGAAAACACCCTGATCTGCCATGTAAGCGGCTTCCACCCTCCTGATATCTCCATTGAGTTGCTGAGGAACGGAGAGGTTATCCCTAATGCCCAGCAGACTGACCTGGCCTTTGAGAAGGGCTGGCAATTTCACCTTACCAAGAGTGTCTCCTTCAAGCCAGAGAGGGCAGAGACCTACATCTGCAGAGTTCGACATATGGAAAAAACAGACAGCTTTGTTTGGGGTGAGTGTTGTATGTGGAGGTCTACGTATGTTTCAACATACTGTTACCTCTTGGTTTGATGGTGCATATGTACTGAATCTTCTGTTTTTCCACAGAGCCCAACATGTAAAGCCAAACAATGAAACAACGAGAGGTGAGCGTCATCTTGTTTAAAATCAGTGAAGAAATATTTAAAAAAATATTGAATTCTGTTTCTAGCACATAGATTTGTTTATCTACGATTTCCATTGTGGACACTTAAAAATGATAAAGGGACAGATAACCCAAAAATGAAAATTCTCATTTACTCACACTCACGCCATCCCAGATGTGTATGACTTTTTTTGTTCAGCAGAACACAAATGTTTTTTAGAAGAATATCTCAGCTCTGTACGTCCATTGCAATGCAATTCAACAGGGTTCAAAACTTTGAAGCTCAAAAAAGCATATAAAGGCAGCATAAAAGTGATCCAAACATCTCCAGTGGATAAATCCATGACTTCAGAAGCGATATGATCAGTGTGGGTGAGAAACAGTTATATGTTTAAGTCCTTTTTTACTATAAATTCTCCTCCCTGCCCAGTAGGTGGCAATATACATGAAGACTATGAATCACCAAAAACAAAAGAAGAAGAAATCTTGGAGAGAAGAATGCTTAGAGGGGTGTTTCAATGTGGAGATTTATAGTTAAAAATTACTTAAATATTAAACTGTTTCTCACCCACACCTATTATATTGCTTCTAAAAAGTATTTAACCACTGGAATCGATGGGTTACTTTTATGCTACCTTTATGTGATTTTGTGAGTTTCAAAGTTTTGGACTCTGTTGACTTGCATTGAGTGGACCTACAGAGCTGAAAAATACTTCTAAAAAAATTTAGTTTTTGTTCAGCAGAAGAACAAATGTCATACACATCTGAGATGGCATGAAGGCAAATAAATGATGATGGGATAATTAGTTTTGGGTGAATTGTTCCTTGAAGATTATTAATTATGTTTTTCTTTCCCTCTTAGGATAATTTCTCATGTTTTTGGAAATGTTTCACTATCAACATAGACCGCACCTATCCCATCAAATAAATGGTGTTGCTCAAGATGCACAATTCATACAAATTACATAATAATTAACCTGATTCATTTATTTTACTTTTTCCTTGAGTCGACTTAATCATATTGTGCTTTTCTCCATGAGAGTTAAGTTTATTTAACCAAAGTACAGCAGCTACATGTTTCTTGTATGGGGTTTTCTATGGTTTCTGGTTCTTGTTTCACTGGTTTCTTTCCTCAGTGTGTAAATGCTGTAGACTATGCAGGAGTAGTAATGTACAAGTAAACATATAGAAACAAGCTATATGTTTTGTTTTATTTTGGCTTTGTTTTCAGATTAATTCATTAGACAGACTACAATAATTTGTTGAACACAGTTGTTCATTTTAAATCTAAAATCGCCTACAAGTTCAGACTGCTATGATGAGTTTTTAATTCATTTGAATGTTAATCCCAGGAAAAATAATGTCATTCTAAAAAGGGGTAAATAAAGTTTATAAAACTAACTAGAATAATTGTGCTTATTTATTTGCATTTGGAATCAATACTTATGTTATATCTTGTTCTTAAGATTTCAGATTGAACTTGTATTAATATTAAACTGATTTTGTGATAAAAAAAAAAAAATTGAGGATCATTCCAGTGTTTTTATACTTGCAATAAACCTTAAACATAACTCTCTGCCTAACAACTGTGCGATCCAGGCTGTGATTGGTTTAAAATGACTCCAAGTTGTAGTTTCACTTTGTCCACAGCTCTCAAAGTACAAATACTGACACTCAGTATTCGCAGATGTAAATATAAGATGGGTTTTTCTAGTAACATATTTGTTGTCAGGGGATCACATGTGCTAGGTAGGCATTATAACAAAGTCCTTCTAGTAAATCAGTCCACTTTCGGCCATTTTTGGAACATCTCTCATCTTTCGGGAGACCATTTCCAGTAATGCATGTGCTGCTCCTATCTACTTGAATGGGGAAAAACCGACATCTCTAAAATGGTTGTTCAAGATTACGATCAAATAACAATTTCAAATTAGCTATAAAATATAACTCACAATTTTCCCGTCTTGTATAGCTAATGCGCGTGCGTGTTCTAGAATTGAATGACAGGTGACGTCTGTATGTATATATAAGGTGATTGGCTCTTTACCTGTAAGGCGGGACCTCTCTGCTAAATCATATTTCACTGTGTTTGAAATCGCCCACTAGCCACTATATAGTGCACTTTTTTAGGTGTCGGGCATTTTATAGAAGTGTCCGAATTCGTTCCCTATATCTTATTTCTTACATATGTTCACTCGTTCTTTCCCACAATGCTTTCTGATTTCGAGTGTACAGCCGATGTACTCGCTGACGCTATATTGTCCATAATCCAATGCAAGGACTGATGGTGCGTTCACGTGCTATGGTAAATATGATATTTTCCACTTGTGAACTGGTATTTACCAGTGTGTTGCGTTCAAGTGCTTTTGTTGTCGTAATGTGGTAAAAAGATGGAGATACACACACACACACAATTGCAATCTTGACATCGCAGCCTGTTCATTATGCTGCGTTCACACCAAACGCGAATAGAGCGTAATTTATCGCTATTTAGAGTTTTATTTATTTTTATAACGTGTATTCTCCGTGTAAATTCGTGCACCGGACCACGCCGTTTCGATTGAATACGAATGTACCGTTCCACCCCTAGCTAACAGTAGCAAAAAAGGTTTGGTTTTGTACAATGTTTACCATTCAACACTCTCGCGATGCTCTCCGCCATTTTGAAAAGGTCAAAGGTTATCTCATCTCGGCAACTCGGGCATCAAAATATTCTACGAGTTGCCCAGTGGAAAATACCACATGAGGGGGTGTTCATGTGCATTTTCCACGTCGGCTTTTGGTATTTACCATAATTACCATAGCACGTGAACGCACCATGAGTGCAGGGCGAGAGATGCATTTCATTCCTGCAATGTTTTATTTCACGCTGGATGTAAAGTTTTAGTTTTTGGCATATCAAAACTTGATAATTAAAAATAACATAATAAAATTTACCAATTCAAAATCATACAGATACATTTGAACAATTTATGATTTATTTATATAGATATTTGATATGGTTATTTTTTGTATTTTGCCATGTAAATGCCAAGTGTTTTTATTATTATTGATAATTCCTCTTAATAATCAATGGATGTTGTTATTAATAAAGAGTCAAGATGGTAAAAAAATAATTTACGCTTATACCGCTGTTTTTATTATTGTTGGCAGTTATTAGCTGTATTAATATTTTAATCATTATGAAAATATATATTAACGAGTATATACATGACAAACATAATGAAGATTTATTACCATTTTAAAATAATTGTTGTTAGAAAATTTGACAATGTTGTTTCTGCGTCACTACCAGCGCTCTATCTGATGCCATTGTATTGCCTATCCACCTTATTCATATTCCCCGTGATGCTTTGCACGAAATGTGGGCGGTACTTCCACTAAGAAGCTATTTTTATTATTATTGAACAATTTGTCATGTACAAACAAAACAGCAACAACAATACATCTTTGCATTATAACAGTGGGATCGGGTGCATAAAAGGACAAATCAAATCATCCAAGAAATAATAATAATAATTATATATGTCAACATGTTGAATGCAGGAGTAAAGGCCTGAGCGACTTTGACATGGGGCAAATTGTTATGGCCAGACGACTGGGTCAGAGCATCTCTGAAACGGCAAAGCTTGTGGGGTGCTCCCAGTCAGCAGTGGTGAGTACCTACCGACAGTGGTCCAAGGCTGGTCAATCCACATACCGACAACAGTGTGTTGGGCGCCAATTTGCGAGGGCAACAAAGACTATCATTTAAATGGTAGTACTTAAGTAAATGGTCTGCACTTATTAACCTTAACAGTATTCAAAGCTTTACACTGTACACATTCACGTATTCATACACCAGTGGTGGCAGAGCTGCCATGCAAGGCACTAGCTTGCCATTGGGAGCAACTTGGGGTTCAGTGTCTTGCCCAAGGACACTTTGGCATGTGGAGTCATGTGGGCTGGGATTTGAACCACCAATCCTGTGATTAGTGGCCAACCCGCTCTACCAACTGAGTCACAGCCACCTCGTACTCATGTCTGGTCCAAAACGACTGAAGGTCTACTGCGGCACAAGTAACAGAAAATTTTAGTGATGGGGCTGTGTAACCACAGACCGGTCAAAGTGTCCATGTTCTGCTGGGAAACCCTGGGTACAGCCGTTCATGTTGACATCAATTTGACACGTGCCACCTACCTAAAATTGCAGACTAGGTGCACCCCTTCATAGCAATGGCCTCTTTCAGCAGGATAATGCGCCCTGTCACACAGCTTTTGAGGATTTTTTTTGAAGAACATGATGAAGAGTTCAAGGTGCTGCCCTAGACTCCAAATTCCCCAGATCTCAATCTGATTGAGCATCTATGGGATGTGCTGGGCCAACAAGTCTGATCCATGGCAGCTCCACCTTGCAACTTGCAGGATTTGATGGATCTGCTACTAATTTCTTGGTGCCAGATCCCACAGGACACCTTCAGAGGTCTTCCAGAGTCCATGCCTCAGTGGGTCGTTGCTGTTTTGTTGGCACGCAGAGGACCAACAGCATATTAGGCAGGTGGACATAAAGTTTTAGCTCATCAGGGTATGTATATAGAGTATATATATATATCACTTTTATGTGGCTACATTAGAAAAGAGGTCATTTTTGGTATTATTACAATGACAACTCTTTACTTTTTACTAACCCTAACCCATGTTGGTAATACCATTTGTATACACACTACTACTTTTTACTACTGTTTTCTTGAAACTACTTTAATAAAATACTTTTAATAGTGAACACCAAAAATACCAACATTGTCAACAACTACTTGTTGCTTTGTTGCACATTTATCAAATAAAAAGTTTAGTTTAGTTTATTTAAGAGTTTGACAAGGCAGGATATTGAGGGACAAAACCAAAAAGTAACAAAAGTAAGGGATTTTGCAGCTTGTACTATTCCCTGTTATACCCTAATATCTTTCACTTTGATTACTCCCAGACTCTCAAAAAAGTGAAGATTTTAAAGATGTTGTACAGTACAGGTACAGTTTCAACTATATAGTCTTGATTTGCCTTAATTTTAGTATTTTTTGTAAAAGCGCCAAAAAGAGGACATGCTATTTAAAGGGAAAGCTACCTTTTCTTGTCGTCTTCGAGAAAATATTTCTCAAATTATTTTGAGGAAGTAGGTGGGGTTTGGGAATTTCCAAATTGTAGCAACAGATGTCCACGCACGAGAGCAGTGTAGAGTCATTCAGCAGAGAAGCATGAACTATTTATCCAAACGTCACACACTTTAATCGCCCGGAGAACCATGTCAGGTAAAATCGACCCGTCAATGTTCCTCTTCGATGTTCCCCCGTTGCTTATGGGGACGTTCTGTAAACTGATGGACAGCGGCGTCGATGAACTGGGATGGCGAGGTTTAGGTAAAAATAGCTGATTTTACGTTGACATTGTATCACTTTGAACAACGAGTCTCTTCTTACTTAACAAGACCTAATTTACTCGAGTTGGTTGAACGTTAACGCTTTATAGATGTTAATGATGTTACATGATGCGTTCTTATTTAATGCCTCTAAATCTGATTCCATATAGCGACTCGCATCCTTCCCAGTCTGCTGGAAGTGAGGTGCAATGAAATGTACGCGACCGCAGGGAAAAGTCCGACCCAAGAGCTCATGTGGTCGTGGGCACAGCAGAATAAAACAGTGGGAGATCTGCTGAAGGTGCTGGATGATATGGGCCATGTTCATGCCAGGAGTCTTTTTCAGTCGCAAGGTATGGCATGTTGTGATGTAGAGTGCACATTTAATTGTAAGAATCTAATAGTAGTTGTGGTGCTTTTAATAATGTAGACTACCACCAGTTTATCCCAAAATACCATTGTTACCACAATTATTGTTACAGCAGAACTTTGGTTACTTGGTTTAAAATAATTGAAATGTAATTAAAATGAAGAATGTAGAATGTCAAATATTCTGAAAGCGACTCTATCTGAAGAAGGTGCCATATTTATGTTGGCTTGACCCCAGAGAAAAAAGCCCCTGTTATTCAGTAAGTCCTCCTAGAGTGTTTAAGCTACATCCACCAAACTTGGGACATACCTTCAGACTGTTCTGACAGTGTGCTGTCTTTTGTAACCGATCGGAGTTACAGTTTTCTAACAGCGGATAATCAAATATTGGACAAATCCCATAAACTTGCATTGACAGAATATTTAAGCAGGCCAAAGGAATTCTCATTATTTCAAACATTCCAACTGTAAAAAAGTCTCTCTGTAATGTCTGTATAAACTTTGATTGTCCTTGTTGTAGTAGTAATGATAGCTGTAATAGCTGTGATATTTTGGTGGAAACTGCCTAAAATGGTGAAATCTTGTAGGGGTTATTTATTTTACTGCATTCTAAGCTTTCTCTTCCTCTAAGATATAGTTCAAGCAGTAATATGGATTTGCAACATACAGTACATGTATGCTGTGCTGTGCTTAAAAGAGGAACCGGTCAAATCAAAATATTATTAGACCATAAAGAGAAGCAAAACAATGTGATTTAAATAACCTCAACGATGCACATGACCCACATGCAGCATTTACATGTTTCCTGCTTGCTTGTTTTGATTATTACCCCCCTTGCTAGTAACAATTCGTAACAGCCACAAAACCACATACCAAAAAACAAAAAAATTCACTAAAGAGCAAAGACAATAACTGAACACTTTTGATTCTTTTCTAGATTCTTGTGTGCTGAAGTCATCTTCACCCCCTCTGTTTCCCATGGTAATTTAATTAGATACTATAATAATAACTGTGATTGGCCTCCTTGTGTCAATTTGCCTTTCAGTTTTAGCTGTTGACTCTTTACCCTGGTTTAGGTTTTAGTGAGTAAAATTTGTCTGTGAACATGAATATGTGTGAATCTGACAAATGAAGATGCATGTGGCAGGGAGGAGGGCCGGCTCAGGTCGTGATGCTGCACACCTGGCCCCTAATCAGGCCAATTAAGCTGACAAGATGGATAAAGGCTGCCAGAAGTGGAGAGACTTATGGGCAGCTGCCTTGCATGTGTTTATGTTTGTGTCTTTTTGTTTTATTAAAAGATTATTTATATTGTCAAGCAGGTTCTCACCTCCTACTTTCCATTGAACTTTGTTACAATGCATTATATATTTTTTCCCCTGATGGATAGCAGGGGCGGCACTAGGATGTGATCTTTGGGGGGGCATTTGAATCTTTAGGGTGGGCAACTGGTTATCTCTTTGTCCTGGGGTGATCCTTCTTGGTAATTTGATCATGTTTCACTGTTGGTCTGGGGGCATCAGTTATTTCAGGGGGCACAAGAAAAATCTAGCCTCCCTTTAGACCAGGCCATAATGGATTGTACATTTCATGATCTCACACTGTTTCTTTTTTTTCCAACTAGTATCTCTCCGATAATGAAAAGGCTCTTCATCCAGAGTCTGTGTCTGTTAAAGGTAATATGCTTTATAAGTACAAACACATTTGTATATACGTGGTCTCTGTATATATCAGCATGCTTGTTCATAGCAGCAATGGAAGTTATACAGTAAGAGCCGTAGCTTCTTCCTTTGCACTTTTAAGATATAGAAAGTTTTATTTCTGTTTTGTGTGGTTTCATGATGATTTGTGATGAAAATGGACTTTCTTGTGTAGGTTGATTTATGAAACCTTCTTTGTCCACCTCACTGTCATAGGTGAAAAACAGAAGTATCCGGTCACTTATTCAGACATCTTAAAGGGAACCCGAAATTTCCATCAGGACTTTAAAATTGGAGCTAGTGCATTTGCAGAGGTCTACTGCGGAAGATGGGGAAACAAATCTATTGCTGTGAAAGTGTTCAGAAAGGTACTTGCGTTTAAGCTCTGATTTTACGTAGTCAAATGTTTAAGATATAACATTGTCGAAACTTTGTAAACACTGATTCTCTGATTTTCTTGATTACTTAAACACAGGAAAATAAAGCTTCTTGGAAGACATTGTGGGAAAAATTCACAAAAGAGATTAAAGTTCTACAACTGTAGGTTCAATCAGTCAATTATTTTAGGCTGAATGTGTTATTATAAAAATGTTATTATTATTCTCATGTTATAATCACCTTCCATAGTCCTGACTAAAAATGTGTTTCTTCTCAACTTCTGTCCTCTTAGCTACCAGCATCCTAATATCTTGGAGCTATTGGGCTGCTTTTCAGAGGGAGATCGCTTCTGTTTAGTTTATCCATTCCTTCATAACGGATCATTGTTCCACAGGCTTCATGAGGTAATCCATCAGCACACCATAACCTCCTCAGAGTAATCTAAAGAGATTTGTTTCTGAAATGTTCTCTTAAAAGCTTAAGGAGTTATCATAAGCTAGATTCAAGTAGAATTTACCTTTAATCTTTCCTCCTTTAAAGGAAGTTGTGAGGCCTCTGTCATGGCTGGAGAGGCTGAACATCATCAAAGGCACTGCAAAGGCAGTTCACCATCTACACACTGCACAACCCTGCATGGTTATTTGCGGAAACATTACAAGGTACTGGTGATAAGCCATAGCTACAATTTTCGCTTAAATCCAGCAAAGATGATGCAGATTGGAATGAACTCCTTATTACTGCTAAACTTACTTTGTGGTCTGTTGGCAGTTCAAACATTCTCTTGGATGAGCGCCTACAGCCCAAATTATCAGATTTTGGATTAGCTCATCTGAGACCCCACTCAGTCGACCAGAGCTGCACCATCGTCATGGACAATGCCTCCCATAGCAACCTTGTCTATCTCCCAGAGGAGTACATCCGTGATGGCAAGCTGTCAGTCAAACTAGATGTTTATAGCCTTGGCATGGTAAGTTCAGGATCCCTTTTATAAAGAAAAAAATATATAAATTATCTATCTATCTATCTATCTATCTATCTATCTATCTATCTATCTATCTATCTATCTATCTATCTATCTATCTATCTATCTATCTATCTATCTATCTATCTATCTATCTATCTATCTATCTATCTATCTATCTATCTATCTATCTATCTATCTATCTATCTATCTATCTATCTATCTATCTATCTATCTATCTATCTATCTATCTATCTATCTATCTATCTATCTATCTATCTATCTATCTATCTATCTATCTATCTATCTATCTATCTATCTATCTATCTATCTATCTATCTATCTATCTATCTATCTATCTATCTATCTATCTATCTATCTATCTATCTATCTATCTATCTATCTATCTATCTATCTATCTATCTATCTATCTATCTATCTATCTATCTATCTATCTATCTATCTATCTATCTATCTATCTATCTATCTATCTATCTATCTATCTATCTATCTATCTATCTATCTATCTATCTATCTATCTATCTATCTATCTATCTATCTATCTATCTATCTATCTATCTATCTATCTATCTATCTATCTATCTATCTATCTATATTAAGATTTACCTTAGGAATTTGAAACTGTTTATTTAATTAAATTGACTGATTTTGTGCCAGAATTAGGATAAATGTAAAAGATTCAAGTCATTGAAAAGGCAATGTGAGCTATTTACAGTATTCATGCTGTAGCACATGGAGTCATTTAACAGTTTTGATAACATGGGTCATCCACGTAGTAACTGATTACAAAAAACATACATGATGCCTATACAATATCACTTGTTTACCTGTATTTCCATGTGCCAGCTAAGCAGCTGCATACAACTGGCTATTAAAATGTCTTCATGATCTAAAACTGAACTGTAACGACTGCTCCAACATGACTCAGCCCAGCTTTTATGATTGTAGGTTATACTAGAGACATGTACAGGACAGAAAGTGATCCAAGAGTCAGCAAAGACCCTGTTTTTGGTAAGAATCCACTCACCAAAAGACACAGAACTGTACTCTTTACTGACTAATCTCTAACACTATCATTGCATTCTCCTTTAGAAAGATGTTCTGAGATCAGAGTTAGAGGAGAAAGGCTGTGTGGATGCCTGTCTGCGGTTTTTAGATCCCAAAGTGGAACACTGGCCTCCTGCAGTGGCGCTATGTCTGCTCCGAATTGGGCTTGAGTGCACCACCAGCAAAATGCGATTTAGGCCTAGCATGGAAACGGTTAGCAAATGTGCACACAGTATTGCAAGATTTGTTTAAATTCCCCTCCTATTTTCAGTGCCACTCTTTCTGTTTATTTCTGATAATTACATTATTAATAACATCTTTTGTCCAATAAGTAAGCCGGTATCAAGATGTCTAGTTTGAAACATCTGTAGTATACAGTGATAAAATGTGATTTTCTAGTGGAATAATGTGTGTTCAGGTGCTTGAGAGGTTAGACCAACACCTTCCCATTCCTGCTCCTGAGGACCAGCCACGCACCCTAGATGATGAGATCCCTCCTCAGGGGTTCCACTGTGTCCACGTTCCAGGTCTTAGCCTGCCTACTGAAGATGATGAAATGTTCAGACCCCTGGAGGAAACTCAGCCTCCCAGAGTCGCCAAACTGGCAAGACCCTGTGAGTGCAGCCAGTCCGAGGTCACCTTCCTGAGTGTTGGAGAACAGTTCCACAGGGAGTCTCTCCTGGAAAGTGACAGAGTGATTTCAGCAGCAAAGAGCTTACAGTCAGACTCTGTTCCTCAACTGGACTTATACGGGCATTGGCCTGTGATGTGCAGCTGTTCCACTGGCGCTGAAGCACAGGGCTGTGAGGACTGCTGTGCTAATGGCTTCAGTCAGTCTGTTTTGTATGTCACTCAAGGCAAGTAGCAAAAAGATAAGATTCATAATGAAATCTGTCAGGTTTTTGTTTTTATATCAATACAAACAAACAAAAAGATGAGATTATTGTCCAACATTTTACTTTTTCAGACGATGATGCCCAGCCCTGTCAGAGTGACATCAAGAATCTAGCAAAAGACAAAATGAGGAATAAAATTCACCTGTACAACCAAGGGCTGATAAAAACAGAAGAACTTCTCTCTCTAAAGTCAGACTGATTAACGCATTACAGTAAATGGGATAACTCTATAAAAAGTAAACTCTTTGGGACTTCAACCCATCTTTTTTCCAGACACCCATACAAGCATGGTCCTGACAAATCCAGCAAATACAATGATCTGAATTATTGTTTCATTTTTAACCAATAAAAACATTGTATTATTCTTCTCTAAAAAATGGATTTTTATTAAATTCATTATTTTATAATTTAATGTGGAAAAATAAATTTAATTTTCATGAGTTGCAAATTATTTATTTATTATTCATTATTGCATTTACTAATATGATAGGTTTAGAGGACAATACAAATAGTAAATAAATAAAACAAATTGAAATTTGTTTTGTTTGATTGGCTGTTGGGTGCTACTGTAAAATGACAAACCGTGAAATATGGATTATTGAAACATCAATGTTCTCCTGCCATATATAACTTGCTATATTTTACAGGAATGTCCCAACCAGTAGGTGGCTGAAAGTGAAAGTGAAAGCCATTTCCAGTCCAGAAGTGAAGTTTTACAGTTAAAAAAGGACTTAAATATTGATGTTTCTCACACACACACGGTCACCTAACATAATACTTCAGAAGATATGGATTTAAATGCTGGAGTCATATGGACAGGGTTGGGAGGGTTACTTTTGAAATTCCACTACAGATTACAATTACATGCTGTAAAATTTTATTTGTAACGTATTCCATTAGATTACTTAAGGTCAGTAAAGTATTCTAAATACTTTGGATTACTTCTTCTGCACTGGTAGATTTTTTTACATGTTTTGACTATTAAAACTCTGCCAGTACAGTAAGACAAAATACACATGTTAAAAATACATTCTCTGAAAAACTGAAATATCTTATGCAGTGTTGTTTCTAAAACAAGATAAATCAAATGTATCTTGCTTTAAAGATTTTTAGATATTTTTACAAGAAAACAAAAGAAAGATTATTATCAAATACGATTTTTGCCTTAATATCAAAGGTCTTATTTGAAAAAAGAAATTATGATCAACGTGAATTTTCTTTATTTAAAAATATGATCGTGTCTGGTAACGTGCATGTAAAATGGCTAGAAATAGCATTTTAGCTTAGACAATTGTAAATGTAAATTAAACAATTTACACAAGGATTATTTCTATTTCTGCTCCTCCAAACTTCTCTGTCTGCTCGTATGAATGTAACACATAAGGAAGTCTTTCACCGCTGTTCAAATGCACTTTGGATCGCATCATTTATATGTATAAATGTTTTCCATCTGAAAGGGCTAAATATTAAATGAAACAAATGACAATTAACTGCAAAGTAATCTCTTCAGTAATCTAAATACTTTTTGAATGTAACTGTATTCTATGTTTTTTAAAATGGCAAAATGCTGTTGAAAATCCTTCTGATCTAAAATGACAAGTTAAACTGAAACAAACAAACAAAATAAAGTTAACGGAAGTTACTCATGTAACCTCGTTTCCCTGGGATGAAGGGAACTAGACATTGCAATGAACACTATGGGGAAATAACTTTTCCACAACCTAGTTAAAGCCCTTGTATCATAACACAAATCTTATGATTTGCAATGCTGTTTGAGCCCGGCCTCTTTAGGCATCCATTTTTATAAGTGGGCGCTCAAGCAAAATTTCTTTTGAATTTTCTGACTGAGGGACAAGAATACATTGCTCATTCCTCAAAAATGAAGTTGTAGCCCGGTCAAGTTTTGCAATGTCTCATTCCCTTGAGTACATGAGTAACCGGAGATGTTCCCTAGTGATTCAGTTCACCTGACAATGCAATGAACGCTGTGAGGAACGGAGTCCCATCACGCTGCACTACGTAATGTCATACCGTAAGATGTACCAGTGTAGAAACACTTAGAAGAATATAAATATGCCGTTCATAATACTGACATTACAAATAATGGACTCAAACAAAAGAAAATTATATGTTGATATAACAAATACTCAGATTTCATGGGTGCAAAAATATGAGAACTTCAGTTAATAGGGTATTGCACCTCCTTTCGCAGCAATAACCTCAACCAAATGGTTTCTGAGAGACTATTCAGTCTCTCTTATCCGCTTTAGGGTACTTCTGCCCACTCCTCCTTGCAGAATGCAACCAGTCGAGTGAGGTTGTATGGGCGTCTGGCATGAACTGCTCACTTCAGGTTCCGCCACAGCATTTAAATTGGATTCAGGTCCTGACTTTGACTGGGCCAATCCAAAACACAAATCTTATTCTTCCTCAGCCATTCTGTGGTTGCTTTGCTGGAATGCTTTGGATCATTATCATGTTGCATGATCCATTTTCGGCCAAGCTTTAACTTCACAACTGACTCCTTGATGTTATGTTCCAGGATTTTACAATATTCCTCAGAATTCATGATTCTCTGGACTATGTGGGTTGTCCAGGTCACGAGGATGAAAAACAGGCCCAGATCTTAATGTTCCCACCACCATGCTTCACTGTTGGGAGAAAGTTGTTATGGTGGTATGCAGTGTTGACTTTTCACCAAACGTGGCAGTTTTGGTTGTGACAAAACAGTTCAATTTTGGACTCATCTGTCCACAGAATGGACTTCTAGAAAGCTTCAGGTTTCTCCAGGTACTCACTGGCAAAGTTGGATGGGCAGCTTTGTTCTTTTTTGAGAGCAGAGGCTTCTTCCTTGCTACCCTCCCATGAAAGCCATGTTGATGGAGTTTTCTTCTTATTGTAGAAGTATGCACATGTGTTCCAGATGAGCAAGAGAGGTCTGCAAATCTCTAGATGTTATGTTTAGGTTGGCTTTTACCTGAATTATCACTTTTCTTGTTGCTCTTGCAGATATTTTAAAAGGTTGTCCACTTCTAGGCAGAGTTGCAGTAATTTTCAGTGCTCTCCATTTGTAGATGATCTGCCTAATGTTGGACCGATGGAGCTCAAATTCTTTTGAGATTAATTTATAGCTTTCCCCAGACAAATGTGCTGTCACTACCCTCTTCCTGAGGTCCTCTGAGATTTATTTTCCTCTCGGGATGATTGACCTGTATGGATTCACTTTGGTAAGACTAAACTGTTTCAATAAGTGCCCAATTTCTTCCCTAAAGATCTCTCATTTCATTGGTTATTTAGCCACCAATTTTGTCCCACCTAATTGTATTTACCTGCTCCTTTACAGCAATGCAGCTCAGGGTTCACAAACTTTTGTACCTACAAAGTTTACATAATAATATGTTTGATTTAGTCACAAAAAGTATATATAATTGATAAACACACATTTCATATTAAAAAAAATACTGGTTCTGAATACTGGTGCCGATGTTAGCGAGATATCTAGCATGTTAAATATCTGGATCTGTCTATGATTCCAAATTGCACAATGTGAAATGTGTTTTGACTGAATACAACTCCAGCGTTGACCTACAGCCAATGAGAGAGCAAGAAACAGGGCACGGGAAGTTTCAATGGGAGGCGTCCTCGTGTGCCTGCAACAGAACTAGGATTTATTGAACTACTAATTTACTAGGATTAACTAGGATTTATCTAACTAATTAGAACTACTAATTTATTTTAAAACTGCCACCGAATTTTAAACCCCTTAATTTAGCACACTGGTTAATCGACCGATTATTACTGGTAGGATGTCATACCAGAGGCGTATGACTTTCTTTATTCAGCAGAACACAAATGAAGATTTTTAGAAAACTATCTTGGCTCTGTTGGTTCATTCCAAGTGATTGGTGATGAGAATTTTGTAGCCCCAAAAATCACATAAAGCAAACATTAAATAATCCATACAACTCCAATGATTATATCCATGTCTTCAGAAGCAGTATAAGAGGTGTCCAAATATCAAGACTGGAAAGAATAATTTAATGCACATGGCTGTAGCTTGTATGATTTCTTATATTTATTGATATAGCAACATTTGATCTAACAGCGCAATTTAGAAGTGTGGCTGTGTGCATTTTATGACTATTTTTGCAAATATATGATGGTATGTTCTTTCTATACATTTTACTGTGTTCTAAGCTGTAACCATCCACATGTCTGAACGTATATAAGAATAAGTTAGAGAATTTGTTCTCTTTAGATCTAAAACAATGGGGTTTTGTTGCTGTAGTCATATGTGCACTTTGTTTTTCAGAGGTTCTTTGTTATCTAATGCTTTATTTCCAGTGTGTTGATTTTTTTTTAATAAAAACAATATTCAATAATTAGTTTAAAGTGTGTTCCTTTACCCTATCTATCAATATCATGACTTTTTTAAATAATAATTTGTAAAACTGCATGTAAATAAAACCATGTAAAAAATGCGTCTGATTGAAGTCTTGTAGTACAGCCCAAATGCACACTTTTACCAGTCATCATGCCCCCTCGTGGACTTGCTGACTAGTGCCCCATCGGGCTGCACTCTCTTTCGTCATCAAAGTCTGCACTCAGAGGAAGACCACACACGGGCGGAGAGTGCCATTTGGCACGTTGCCCTAGAGTTGATTGAAAAGTGGCGTCTATATCTAAAAGGTGACTGGCTCTCTTAACTGTAAGGCGGGACTTCCAATCTACATCTGTTGACCGCTGGGATCTCAGAGCTCTTTGGTTTATGGTTCCCCTTTTCTCCCATTATTTTCAATAGAAGTGGCCCATCAGCGAGTTGATTGTTCGAAACGCTTATTTGAGTCTAGTAAACAGTCTTTTATATTGGAAAGCCTTGATTGGTTGTTGCAGCCGAGTGCTACGGTAACTGCAAAGGGTCTTTACCAGAAAACGCGAAACGGAATGGCGCCGCAAGGTTCTCCAACTGGGTTGAAAACAATTACTGGATACATTTTACCGGAACGCCAAGATGTCCGATCAAACCAAGATGATGTTTCAGAAAGCGAAGATGAAGAAGAGGAAAGACAGCCTGAATTCCTGGACATGAGGGAAATGGACTCTATCTCATCGGGAGGGAAAATGTTTAAATTTTCCCTGCCAGCGTCAAAAGAAGGTAGCGCTCAATATTTATCAAACATTTTGTCGGCGTTTGGCTGTGTAATTAGGTTTGTAAACGTGAGGTGTGAGGATCAAACCGTGTCTGTAACAAGACATCGCAGTATCGGTTTTAAGAAACACCGCAGGCAGTCAATTCTTTAAACGTAAACATGTTTATAGGTAAGTAGCCATGTTTACACCTTACACGGTCAGACTTGATAATTGCAATGTTTTCAAATTAGTCAAAATTAATTATGTTTTCAGTTTACACTGTTAAATGTTGATTTAAAGAGTACCCCTTCACTGTCAACCCGATTGACCGGTCGGTGGCCAAGGATCAAAGTGAAACGTAGCCATGCTTAGACTTTAAGCTGTTAAATGTGGCCATGCTTACACTTTAAGCTGTTGCAGTCAACACTGTTAAAAGTAGTTGTTTACAGTTTACACTGTTAAAAATAGCCACACTACACTGTTAAATGTAGCCATGTTTACACTTTAAGCTGTTGCAGTCAACACTGTTAAAAGTAGTTTTTTACACTTTACATTGTTACAGTTTACACTGTTTAAAAATAGCCATGTGTACATTTTACATGGTTTAATGTACCATGTTTTCACTTTACGCTGTTGCAGTTTGCACTGTTAAAAGTAGCCATGTGTACATTTTACATGGTTTAAAGTACCATGTTTACACTTTACGCTGTTGCAGTTTGCACTGTTAAAAGTAGCCATGTGTACATTTTACATGGTTTAAAGTACCATGTTTACACTTTACGCTGTTGCAGTTTGCACTGTTAAAAGTAGCCATGTGTACATTTTACATGGTTTAAAGTACCATGTTTACACTTTAAGCTGTTGCAGTCAACACTGTTAAAAGTAGTTTTTTACACTTTACATTGTTACAGTTTACACTGTTAAAAATAGCCATGTGTACATTTTACATGGTTTAAAGTAGCCATGTTTTCACTTTACTGTGTTACAGTTTAAACTGTTAAAAGTAGCCATGTGTACACTTTACCCTGTTACAGTTTACACTTTTAAAAGTAGCCATGTGTACACTTTACACTGTTACAAATAAAACTTTTCAGAGCTTATAAAGAGCTTTTCAAGTTATTGTCCAAAAACCTGGAAGAGAATTTGCCATGGGATCCCACTGGATTTTCCTATGGGTTTTTACAATGGCAGTTTAAGATTTATGAGTAAAATAAGGTCCGTGGTAAACATTACTTGACAATATGTGAACATTTTGTTCTACAAAATAAATTACAAACTTTCATACCTCAAACGTTAATATTGAATATGTTGAATTGCATATTTAAAAAGAAAAACAACAACTAATGAATGCGGTTTAAAAATTATCGTTTGAGTTATGAAAGTATGTAATTTATGTTAGAGAAAAAAATGTCCACGTATCAAGTAATGTTTACCACAGACCTTATTTAACTGATAAGTTGAAAAACTCCATTATAAAAAAACAAAATTTTAGAGGGATTCCATGGCAAGTTAGCCTTCCAGTTTCATCTACAAATTAACGTCACAGCTGAACAGCTCTGTAAAAGTGATCATACAAACAAATATTTTTATCTTGGTGTTGCATCTCACTTCTTAAAAAGCTTTTTGGAAGCTTAATGAAAGTACTTGTAAACAAAGTCTACCACAACATTTGTATAGTGACCAAATGTGTCATGCATGTTCTATTGCCTTCATTTGTAGTAAATTTCAAGGTGGACAATAAGATGTACCGGGTTGAGGGCCGTTTTCCTTTAAATGATCCCTGGTGGAAGATCTCCTGCACAGTTAGCCAAGACAAGCACAAGAGTTATGTCAAAAGCTACCTCTCCTACAGCCTCCGCACTAATCTGAGATCAGAAGGTCGTTCAATTGTGTCTCTCTTTCTCAACGTGTGTGGGGCACTACCTGACTTTGTCAACACATTTATGGAGTGGTTGCCTGAAGACCGATACGTGGAGCCCGTCAATTTGCTGGATGCCCTGCAGGACTTTGAAGTGTCAAAACCGGAGCATAAATCCATAGCTGAACAGCTCAAGACATATGTCAATCACTCAGGTTGGACCACCTATATCATTTGTATAACTTACTGTTTTTGAATTTCACTGACACTAATTTCTTGAAAGTGTACTGAAACTTTATTTAAGCAATCTATACATTAGAATTTAAAATATAATCTATACTAGAATACCGTATTTTGTTACAGTCTGAAAATTAGAATAATGTAAACAATAAAGATGTACAGTATCCCAAGAATGTCAAGGAACGACAATAACTAGGCAGAGACAAAGCTAAAGTGGAATGTAGGTGCTTAAAACAACTCCTAAACTTGAATCTATTCTAATCCAATCTCCCTTAATCTAATTTTAACCTTAAATATACAATTTTCCACACATGATAGATTCTGAACAGTTTATGATTTTTAAACCATAATCAATTACATTGTTATCACTAATTTTGTCTTTAAACACATCAGTTGCTGGGACACGTGTGAGAGTTGCCAACTTGTACCCTGGAATCATGAAATATGTTCCAACATTGCTGCCAGGCCAGTTTATGGAGATCATAAGCAAGGGAAAGATGGAGCGCAAACCAGAATCGGCTGAGAAAGATGACTCCAGTCAGTCTTCACAACAACATGAGCATCCGCAGCAGCAGCAGCAGCAGCAGCAGGATAATACAGATTTTTTGGCCAAACTGGAGGAGCTAATTGAGACTGATGTATGGAAGTTGGGCTTTAACTATGTAAGTAAGAATTCCTCTAGGGTCACCAGCATTGCTTTTGAATCCCTAGAATTTTTTTTTTACCAGTCTATAAGAAATATTCTAGGTTTAATACAAGTTAATTCGTGATTAGTGTTGGGAACCGAGAACTGGTTCTGAACAAGAACAAATAAAAATACTGGAATCACGGGGACCTGGGTAGCTCAGCGAGCATTGATGCTGACTACCACCCCTGGAGTCGTGAGTTCGAATCCAGGGTGTGCTGAGAGACACCAGCCAGTTTTCCTAAGCAACCAAATTGGCCCAGTTACTAGGGGAGGTAGAGTGATGTTAGGTTAACCTCCTCGTGGTTGCTATAATCTGGTTCTCGCTCTTGGCGGGACACGTGGTGTGTTGTGCGTGTATGATAGGAGAATAGCGTGAAGTCTCCGCACGTGCTACGTCTCAATCTTCTGCAGATCTGTTAAATGAGTTAATCAACCATCAATGTTTCAATCAATGTTTATTTATATAGCACATTTAAAAACAACCGAAGTTGACCAAAGTGCTGCACAATAAGTAAAAAGACAACAATCAAGACAAGTAATTACAATAAATAATAAACTTACAAAGATAAAAAGAGAAATGGTCAATGAATGTTAAAAGCCAAGGAAAATGGATACGTTGTAAGTTTAGTTTTAAAAGCCGAGATAGTAGAGGCTGTTCTAAGATGTGCCAGAAGACTGTTCCATAGCAACCAGCATTGGTATAGCTGCTGGGCAGCACCTTTAACATCATAGCCTTTAAACACATAATCTTCTTAATCACAATTATTTGTATGACAATCAATCGCAAATTACATAAACATGACAGCCCTAGCTGACAGCATCTGTGGCAAGAAAATAATTTCAAAGAAGGACACTCATAAATGTATTTTGGTGTTGGTGGATATTTGTAATTTTTTTTTTTGCATGTTGGTGAACCATTTTTTGCATCTAAACTCACATTATACCCTTCACTATTTGGTGTCCTTTTGATGGATATTCTGCTTATTTTCACATTTTTGACAGATCATGTTCAAAGAATTACATCTCATCAGGTGTGAAGCAAAGTTGGAGGCTTTTAAGCTCTGTAATTTGTTCGAGAAAATCCCTGTGCTGCAGCGTATTTCCTTGCAATTGTACGCGGAAGTGAAGCGCTACTGCAGTGCAACTGGCAGCACATACATTGAAAGGGAGAAACTAGAGAAATTGTTTTACTGTGAGGTGCAAGATGTGAATTCCTGGAAAGCTGTGCATTTTCTTGTGGAGCAGGGTGTGCTGATTAAGGACAAAACAAAATATGCACTTCGGAACCTCTTCAACTACGAGAAGGGCATTGCTGAATGCTTGAGGATCCTGGTGAATGGAAAACTCTGGACAATTGACTTGGACGTGAGTGAGGTTCTTCGCAATGCTCAACTGGAGCAAATAAGGGTGAAGGCTTCTAAAAAAGAAAATTCGAGGAAATCTGATGCAAAAACATCAGTCTTGGCACAAAGTCACATAGATCAGGGCATTGGATCTAAGCAGGAAGACCTTGCTCAGCCTGGTACATCAAGCATGGACCAAAATGGAGGAATACCTCCACTTTGCGATTCTTCTCAGGCTTTTGAAATTATAGAGCCGAACATTAAAGAGGAAAGCCTCACTTCAGACAAAGACTCCTTATCGGACTCTGCCTTAATTGATTCTACCTACTTGGATACTGATCCCACCACCATAGAACTAGACCCCGATCAGGTGCGAGCGGCAGAAATGATGTGCGCCAACCCAGTGACGGTGATCAGTGGGAAGGGGGGCTGTGGGAAGACAACAGTGGTCAGCTTAATCTTTAAGGCGGCCATGCAGCAGCAGACAAGTGACATGGAAGAGGTGTTAAAGGCCTGTGAGGTTTTTCAGTATGACTCTCAGGGGTCTAGTAATGGGCTGCTGTCAGACTCACCCAAGGAGAATCAAGGCAATGAGGAGAGTGACAGTGATGAAAAGCCTATGGAAGTTCTTCTCACTGCTCCAACAGGGAGAGCTGCTTCGCTTCTTACTAAGAGAACTGGTTTCACTGCGTACACCATGCACCAGGTATAGTCCAATGAAATGAGTGTTGGTCCTATTTGTTGAATTTTACAACAATGCCATTGAACACTGGTTGTCATTATAACAAAATAAACCATGACAGAGTTATCGAGAATTGTATTACTCAGAAGGTGTTTATTTGACCTTACTGAAAAGCTAAATGTACAATAACAAGGTAAACATAGATTATCTCGCTTATTATATGGCCACTTTCAAATAAATAAATAAATGGACTTGAAATATTGATTTCAATTGAAAATATTTTATAATGTGAGAAGAGACTATGGAGTGATATTATATTTTGTAGGGCCCTAGAAACTTACATAATACTATTTTCCAATCCAGATTTTATGGAGTTTCATGAATGCAAAAAAAATCAAGGGAATCCCGTGCACTGGAAGTTCTCACGGGTGCGTGTGCTGGTGGTGGATGAGGGAAGCCTGGTGTCTGTTCAGATCCTTCACTCCCTTCTCAGCATGCTTACCCAACATGCACAACTCCAGAAGTTCATCATTTTAGGTAAGAACATTGCTTGCTTGCATATTAATTTAAAGTTTATGGCTTGTTTACAATGTATTTTCCTCAACTTAATTGTACAGGATTACTATGTTATTCTGAGTGTAGGTGATGTGAGGCAGTTGCCCAGCATTGAGCCTGGAAACACACTGAATGACCTGTTTGAAGGTCTTCGGAAGATCCGTTGGGCCATTGAGATGCAGACCAACCATCGTGCCGAGTCTGAACTCATCGTCAGAAACGCTGGACTGTGAGCAGATATTTAAGATATCTAAAATGTGTGTGTGTGTGTGTGTGTGTGTGTGTGAATGTGTTTGAATGTATAATATGAACAAATGCATATAACAAGGCCAATCCTAATTGTTCTTGCTCTTTCTAAAAACCCATAGAATTTCAGAGATGGGTAAAAAAAGACATTATAGTCCTTTGGAGTTTGATGCGACTATAGACATGACAAAATCCTCTGATTTTTCATCATCTGACAAAAGGTTCATTTTTGTCAAGATCTCTGGGGAAAATTATAATTATGGTAAGTGAGCAGCCTCTAGATCGCCATGTCAGATTTTTGTGTGAAATTGTAAATGAATTGAAGTATGTTTGAAAATCTTAAAGAACCATGCACAGTATGTAGTTGTTTCTAGGCAGATGCATTTACACTGTCATTGTGCCTTAGATATAAATCCATTGCATCTGTTGCTGTAAATGTGTGAACCAAAAGAGCTATACAACCAGAACAACAAAGGCCTTGTTTACACTTGGTATTTAAAGAATAGTTCACCTGAAAAAGACACATTCTCTCATCTTTTACTCACCATCATGTCATCCCAAATGTGTATAATTTTTTTTTCTTCTTCTGCAAAACACAAGCTAAGATTTGTATATCTCTGTAGGTTCATACAATGGTGTGGTGACCAAAATTTGAAGTTTCAAAAAGCACGTAAAGACAGCATAAAAGTAACTCCAGTGGCTTAATCCATGTCTTCTGAAACAATTTAATCAGTTTTGAGTGAGAACAGACCAAAATATAACTCCTTTTTCACTATAAATGTTGACACCTGTAGTCTCCTTGGCGATCATGATTTAATGCTCTATTACACTTCATAGCACCATTTAGCGTTCTACGCACGCATCAAGCACTAGGAAGTGTAATCAAGCTTGAAATCACAATTATGACTAGAGACTGCAATGGCGAAATGAACAGTAACAGTTAGGCTTTTTCTCACGCAAAACTGACTGGATCGCTTCAAAAGACACTGATTAAACCACAAGGCTTATGGATTTCTATTATGCTGCCATTATGTGCTTTTTGGAACTTCAAAGGTTTTGTCACCATTCACTTGCATTGTGTGGACCTACAGAGCTGAGGTGTTCTAAAAATCTTCATTTGTGTTCTGCAGAAGAAAGTCACACATCTGGTGAGTAAATGCTGAAAGAGTTTTCATTTTTGGGTGAACTATTCCTTTTGAGATGTATCTCGGTTGATCATATACATACATGCATACGTACGTACGTACGTACGTATGTATGTATGCATGTATGTGTATATATATGTGTGTGTGTGTGTGTGTGTGTATACACAACCCCAATTCCAAAAAAGTTGAGACAGTATGAAAAATGCACATAAAACAAAAAGTAGTGATTTTTAAATTGTTCACCCTTTGCTAAATTGAAAACACTACAACTACACATTATATTACGTTTAAACTTTTTGAAAGAATGTACAGTAGTTTCAAATCAGATTATTTCAACACGCTCCGAAAAAGTTGAGAGTGGCAATTTAAGACTAACAATTTGATGAGTTGAAATAACAAGGCAACGTGAAATAGGAGATGTTAAACAGGTGAGGCAATCATGTCATAGTATATAAGAAGTCTCCAAAAACAGCCTGGTCAGCAAGCATCATTCGAGAGTTGTCAATTTGCCAACAGATGCTTCAGCAAATAATCCAGCATTTATAATTCAGAAGGATTTGGGGCATTTCACCCTCTACATTGCACAATATAGTTAAAAGTTTCAAGGATTCTGGTCAAATCTCAGTGCGTATAGGACAAGATGAAAATCTGATCCCTCAGACGTCACTGTCTTAAAAAATGTCATTCATCTGTAATGGATATCATAAACATGAGTTTGGGATTACTTTAGTAAACCTTTGTTGGTCAACACCACTTGTCTCATCTTAGATGGAAAGTAGAACAGGGAACTGTGTTTTTTGGTCCGATGAGTCCACATTTAAATTTTAAAAAACCACAGCCATCATGTTATCCAGGCCAAAGAGGAAAAGGAACAGCCAAGCTATTATAAGTGTCAGGTCCAAAAGCCAGTGTCATTAGCCATAGCCAGGGGTGTGTCATTGCCCATGGTATGGTTAACTCGCAAATCTGTGAGGGCACCATGAATGCAGACAGATATGTAAAAATTTTGGAGCAGCATATACTGCCATCCAGCACCATCTTTACCAGGGACGTCACAGAATTTTCAGCAAGACAACTTCAAACCATATACTGGCCCAGTAAGCAGAGAGTGTGGGTGCTAGATTGGCCTGCCTGCAGTCCTGAACATCTCCAGATGAGAATGCGTGGTGCATTATGAAGCACACAATACAAGCAATACAATTGTGCGGTTGAAGACCTACATAATTGATGAATGGGGGAAAATTCCACTTTATAAACTTAAACTTGTGTCTTCAGTGCTCAAATGCTTAATCAGTGTTATTATATGAAATGGTGATGTTTCACATTGGTAAACACTCATCTGTCCCAACCTTTTTGGAGTGTGTTGCAATCTTCTGATTTGATATTGCTGTACATTTAAAAAAAATTAAATAACAATTCTTCTATTTTAATTCTTTAGACCTCCAGAATGCTATTAAATTCCTACTTGAGAAAGCTCCTGGACTCAAAGATGATAAAACATCCCAATTCGTGGCTTTCAGGAGGTAAGACCATGCTCAAAAATCAGTAAAAATAGGTGAGCTGTGTGAGTCAGCAAAATAACAGTGTAGCTGTGTTGTAGGCTAACCAAAAATAAAAACTAGCAAAAAGCTTTAGCAAATACCTTCTGACTATGGCCTACTGACACAAAAATATGTTTTGCGAAAATTCACAATGCGACAATTTTGTTTTCTTTCACTCTGCAGTGAAAAGAATTACAGACCAATAACAAAAGCTTTTGGATAATGTGTTTGGAAATGGCTTTCCATGTTGTCAGATGGGTTATATTTTGCTATATTTCTTTTTATTAGATTTTTTTATTTTTATTAGCATCGCTTTGTTGTAGAACTTCATGCTGTTAATTGGCCGTTTTTCTGGTCAACTCTCATCAGAATTAGTTTATTCAGACTGTGCTCAGATGACAATCATGAAAATGCTGAGGCTGAAGGTAAAGTGGTTGTTATTGTTTACAGGAAGGACTGCGATTTGATCAATGAGCTTTGCTGCAAGCATTATTCTGGTCATATTACAAAGTAAGTAAATGTAAACACTTTTTATTTTTTGCTTCTAATTAACAAACTCAACAGTTTTTGAATCCTTTTCACTACTTAAATGCTGTATATAATTCAGCATGTTATACATAGATTTAAATATTTGTTTTTTATTCAGGACTCACAAGAATCAAATATACTTTCAAAAGAGGGATAAAGTTTGCTGCACAAAGAATGGCTACGTCTCAGAAAAAGACAATGAGAACAACCAAGAAGAGAGTTTACATGATAAATCTAGAACTTCCTTCAATTCTGCTGGAGCTTCCCACGATACTGGCGGAGCTTTCAGCGATACTGCCGGGGTTTTTGGCGATACTGCTGGAAGTCAAATAACAAAAGGACAGATGAAAGAGAAAAAAGAAAGATTGTGCAACGGGGAAATTTTCTTCATTAAAGAGGTGCTGGATTGTTATATTTTTTCATAATGCAAAAATTCTGTTACATTGTACTTTTCTGTCTGCATTTTAGTATTCATTAGCTTAATTCTATTACTGTAAACAAAGATTAGATATAAAGAGTCTTTTTGTGGCCTCAAATACATCTATTTTCAAAGTCATTTTACAGTAGAATAAATTCTAATTTGTATATGTTTGATCATTACATTAATTTCACATATTAAATGCTTTTTTTTTTAAAAGAAGAGAGCAAAAATATTTTGAGTTTAAGGATAGCTGCAGTTTTTCATTTTATTTTACACAAATCACAGGATTTGACTAAGGATATGGGATCGAGATGCAAAAAGAGGCGGTATCTTACGCTAGATGATGAGAACGGGCGGATAGTGACTTCAAGTTACAGGGAACTACAAAGAGAGTGTAAATTGCGTCACGCTTGGGCAAGAACCATTCACACCTTTCAGGTAATGGGTTCACCTCTTTTAAGCTCTCAATTCTGTCACATTCAAATTAGAACACCAGTCATCATTATAGAGATATTCATACTTATTTAGATGCAATAACTTGTCAATTAACCATTTGTTGTTATCAACTTAAGGGCTCAGAGGCCGAAACTATTGTGTACATTCTTGGAGATAGCTGGGGTCAAAACTGGCAGCACGTATACACAGCTGTTACACGGGGTCAGAAGCGTGTATATGTGGTGGGTAGAGAGAATGACATAGAAAGAGCCATGAGAAAAACAGTCATCCCTCGGAACACACGATTGGGCAGCCACATCAGGAGCATAGTTGCTCGACCAGGGAACGGTACTTTTAATCAGTCTGGCAGCAGTCAAAGTCCAGTGGACTCCTCAATAATGAAAAGTTTTGGGCCTTCACAGTCTACACCGTTGGCCCTGCATACTCCCAGCTTCTCCCAGGCATTCTCTAGATCTTCATGTGTAAGACATCTCTACAGGAAGGAAACTGGCCAAAACTTTGAAACATCCAATATGATTTTACAAGACGACATGACCTTCAGTCAAACCTATTCTTGGTCGCCAATGGACATTTGTGATGAGCCAAGTACAACGCATAATGTGAATGTGTCGGAATTATCCAATCATGTTGAAGGTGTGACTTTGTTGGGAGCGATCAGCTCTTCACCGAATGAAAGCAGCAAGGCTTCTAAACGGCTTGTTCTCTCAGACAACTGCAGTACACCATCCAAACATCCAAAGGTAATCGATAGAGCAGAACATATTGAAATTATCAATAACCAGGATTGTATCATTTTGTAAAAGTGATTAAGAACCATTACTGTTATTGTACTCCTGAAAACCTTGACATGTTCAACCTGGATTCATGACAAGTCATCAGAATTGTGTGAGATGGCAAAATTTTAAGAAATGGTATGTCTTAGCTTGGACAAAAATGAACAACCTTTATTCCCATTGAGAAAAATAAACGAACCAACAAACATTGTAATTATGATTTTCCTTAGTTTAAGCCCAGACACAAACCTAACCATGATTTTAAAAGAAAGACAATCATCAGTGTTTTAAATGAGTGTTCTTACGATGTATCTAATGTTTCTTTAAATCTAACTATTTAAAGCGTATTATAGGTTTTTGACATACGTCAGTCATTCATTTAGCTTAAATACATATGAATGGAGTAACACTTGTTCACTGGCATTTCCTTTTTATTTACATTTAGTTATTTAGCAGATGCTTTTATCCAAAACAACTTAAAAAGTCAACAATATCTGCAGTATCGTAGTTCCAAGAGAATCCATAGTGCAAAAGAAATAGATAAATAAGGTGTGTGTGTGTGTGTGTGTGTGTGTGTGTGTGTGTGTGTGTGTTAAATTTTTTTATTATTGAATAGTAAGTGCCATTTATTACGGACTGGTTAAGTACTCTGTTTCTTGAGGCATGAGGCTTTCTTAAAATAAAGTGTTGGATTAGAGGGTAGATAAAGTTTTATAACTCTTTTTCATTGATTTGAAATTCTGTTTGTTGATTGGTTGGTCTCTATGGGAATAAAAGTCATACTTTTTCTTACAAGCTAAGTTGTACAATATATCTCACAATTTTGTCATCTAATACAAATTGCTGAGACTCATGACTTTCAGGGATTTCGAAAATTGTGTTGTTTAGACCTGGAAAAGTTTTTATGTTCATTGAAATCTCAAATCATAAAGTAATTGAAATATCTAGAGTGAATCAAAATGATTTTTAAGTCTGTATTCAGTACAGACACAAACACCTGGAAAGGTCATGGAACAGTCATTCATTGGTCAAAAAAGGCAGGAACACTGTTTACTAGATTTTTGTTCAGATGAAGATCTAGTATACTAATATAAAATTTCCGAGGTTTATTTATCAAATAAACTTTTGTGCAATGGCAGTGTCTTACCAGGCCCCCATGATGATTGTTCAATGATATGACAATAAAAATATATAAGATATGTATTTACATCTAATAATAATAATAATAATAAAATATCTAATAAAAAGTAAAGAGATTGTTCCAAAGAAATGCAGTACAAGTTGTTTTGCAAATTGGCATGGATTGTCAAACAATCTACAGAACAAAATTGTGTAGTTTGCATTGTCCATAGATTACATTTTTTTTTTTTTATTCTTACATGTTTATATTGGATAATACATATTTGCATATACTATAAACAGTATAATAGTAGATATATATTTGTGTGTTTATAGGATATATAAGATTAGATCATTAGCCTTCCATGGCCAACAATGCTATTACTGGAAATGTAAATTATATACTGAAACAGTTTTTAGGCCGATAAGTGCATAACATTCTGTGCCCTCCTCTTGCCATAGCAAACCACTTCAGAAGAGTCTCCTTTGGGCAGCTCACATCTGAAGCTTCTCTCCATCACGAGCCCCAGCATCAAATGCCATGGAAGGCAACTCTTCCAAGAGGATACATAATCTAACAGAGAACACCATTAGAGTGGACAGTGACGGACCCAACATGCAAGAGTTGGAAAGAATCAAATAGTGCAAGTGCACCGCTGTATTCTAGCTGGCTTTTCAGAAGATATATTTTTTAGGATAAATGCATGCAGTTAATTAGATTAGACATAAGTGTTCATTATGAATAATCTGCTAATTTATAAAGCAGCACAAATAGGGATGACATCAGGAAATTGGTTAAATTTTTTTATGTATTCAAAACAGTGTTTTTTTTATGTGTGTATAAAACTACTGAAGGTTTTGTACATTTTTGTATATTTTCAAAAATAAGTCAAAAGCAATCTTCTGTATCCCCTTCTGTTTTAACTCTAATATTCACAAATATTGATTTCTTTCACTTTGATATTTGGTTAGATGTTGGCATACTTTTACTTTATTTTAGTTTATTATTTTAAGTTTGAACTTTGAAGCATTATGTATGTTACTCAAATGTTTGTCACTTAAACGTTTCAGCTCATTGATCAATCCATAATGGAAAATAACAGCTTTCTGTCTTCATCAATGTTTAAATACATGTTTGATCTGTGCACCTGCATCTTTTGAAATTGTGGGATGTCGACTAAAATCAGAAATAAAAACAATATCCTCTAGTAATTAATTGTTTTCTTTTGCAAACTTATTTGTTGTGGAATAATAATAATATATATATATATATATATATATATATATATATATATATATACACAAAATGTGTACCAACTATCACAATAGCAGCAAAATAATAATACATTTTCAGGGGAATCAATATGTGAATGTATTATTTAGAGAAAATCCGTCAAATACTCTAAACAAACGTTTTGATTTTGTACTACGTTTAAGAGTCTCAATCTACTGCAAAAACGGGTTTTATATTGGTGGCTGTTAGGTTTATTATTTGCCCATTTCTGTTTGTGAATGTGGTTTTTTCAATGTACAGTACAATATGTGCGTTCTGTAGCTTAACGCCGAGTAGCAAATGCAAAATAACGTCATCATACGCCCAGGCGACGCTAAATCATTATTGGCTGAGCGTGACAAATGACGTAACAGTGACAAGTTATCGCGGAAGCAGGAGCAAAGGCGACTTAGTTGTCAATGTGTCTTGCTGCTGATTAAAAAAAATCCCTGTATTTTATCATGTCTGCTAGAAATCCGGGAATGCACCTTGGTAAGTCTTTTATTCTACCTTTTTCTATTAGACATTTATACATAGCTTTACATTGATTAGTACCTGTACTTTTTGCACGTGAGCACAAAAAGTACAGTGGACAGAAATAAATGAAAGGCTTTTTGCAAATTAATGAGCTACACACATAGTTGTTAACATTTGGCCATACTTATAACATTGTACATGTCAGTGCAAAATATATTATCAGTGTTGTGTGTGTGTGTGTGTGTGTGTGTGTGTGTGTGTGTGTGTGTGTGTGTGTGTGTGTGTGTGTGGTCAATGTTTAACTACATCTGAACTTCCAGACCGTTATGAACTCCATAAGTCAAACTTCATACGGCCAGTGTAGGTGTATATAGCATTAAATATCATTTTAAATGATTTATTTTCTTTATAGAATGTATTCTAAACTACATTTAGATGGAAGTCTCTAACTGAGTCTCACATGGCCCATTTGTCTTATGACTCACATTGATCACAGAGGAATAACAAGATATTTTTCTTGTTTATTCTTGTCTTATTTTAGATTTGGAATGGGTGTCAAAAGTGAAAGTCAACACTCAGGCTGTTCTTAAAAGAGCCCAGCAGATCCAGGGACACAAGGTGGCCAAAAAACAGTGGCAGGTAAATTGTTCAGGGAATTTGTGGCACTGATCATTTGTTTTGCTTTGTGCATTTAATTGAATTGCATTGCATTGCTATGCACTGTACATTCCAGTGTAGCCATTAACTTTACTATCATAATCCTCTGCTGTAGGCTGCTTGGCTGCTGAAAGCGGTCACATGCATTGATTTGACCACTCTTGCTGGTGATGACACCCCCTCTAATGTCCATCGACTCTGCATGAAGGCCACACAGCCGATTCGTCATGATCTTCTGAAGAGTATGGACATGCATGACAAAGGTCAGTTGGTGGTTTCACACAGCACATTGGCACTAAATTATAAACTATAATGTCACGTGCCTCAAGATGCAGGGGGCAGTTGGAAGTAAATGATTATCAGATGGCTTTGACCTGTGATTCCTAATGACCATAGTTGGAACTTCTCTTGTTTTGATGATGGATAACAAATGTGTAGTGATGCATCTGCCCACATGAGAGAGACAAAGCTCCATTTGTGAATCTCTCAATTTAAAATCAACAATAATGCTCAATAGAATGTAGAATCAGAGGCACCTGAAATTGAAGGTATAGTTCATCCAAAAATGAAAATTCAGTCATTATTTACTCACCCTCATGATGTCCCAGGTGTGTTTGACTTTCTTCAGCAGAACACATTTGAAGAAAAATATCTTCGCGCAGTTGGTCCTTAAAATGCAAGTGGATGGCAATTTCTCAAAAAGCTCCAAAAATCACAGACGGTCAGCAAAAACATCAGCCATACAACACCAGCTGTTAAACTAATGTGTTCTAAATTGATGCCATCGTTTTTGGTGCGAAGAAGATACATATTTAAGGACTTCATTTATCTCTAAATGCTTCCATTCTGCAGTGGTAAACATGTGTGACAATCGTATTGGCATTTGATACACATGAGATCTGACGCAGGTGCGTCACAGCCGGAAGAACAGCGCTGTTTACAAGTGAGAAGGAGGAATAGCTTGGTTAGTTTTGGTTTAATTCTGTATTTATCTGTTTCTTTACTCACAAAGGTGTGTTTGTGTGCTTATCCTGGATGTCTCAACCAAGTGGAGAACATGAGATTACTTCTGTATCATGGCAATGCCAATACATCTCACGAGAGGCCGAGTGAACCGCACCCTTTACTGAAACTTACTGGAAGCATTTGATTATATTTAAAAAGTACTTAAATATGAATCTTTCTTTGCACCAAAAGTTATCATATCACTTTAGAAGACATTAATTTAACCACTGGAGTCATATCAATGACATTTATGCTGACTGTCTGTGATTTTTGGAGCATCAAAAGAGAATCGCCATTCACTTGCATTTAAAGGACCTACTGAGCTAAGATCATTTTTCTTCAAATGTGTTCTAGTGAAGAAGGAAAGTTATACACACCTGGGATATCATGAGGGTGGGAATTTTTGGGTTAACTGTCCCTTTAACAATGTTTCAATGTTTTTGTTGTTTTTTTCTTTCATTTTCTTCTGTTGCTACCTTTACAGACTTAGTAATTGCATGCTAGTTTTGTCTGACAATCTTTGTGTGTTTGTGCTCAAAGGCATCACAACTGCAGCAGTCTGTGTGTACCCATCACGAGTGGCTGATGCAGTGAAATTTCTGAAGGCAGCCAATTCTAGTCTTCCTGTTGCATCTGGTAAAACATTTGAAACCACTCCTCCTAAACCTCTCTTCCTTCACACATCATCCCAGAGAGTGTGCAACCTCATTGTCTCACCTATATTCTCTAATACTTCTCTATACCATTGCCTTCCAGTGGCCACTGGTTTCCCTGCTGGACAGACACCATTAAAGACCCGTCTCGAGGAAGTTCATATGGCTGTGGAGGATGGTGCTACGGAAATCGATATCGTCATAAACCGGACTTTGGCACTTACTGGGCAATGGGCAGGTATGTGTATCTAGGTGTGTACAGTAGGCATGACATTTGTCAATGTCCTTCTTTACATTATATGTAAACTATTAATGTTCCCAAAGTATGTGTTTCTTTAGTTCTATTTTTAGCACCGATTTAAATCTAAACTGAGTTATTTATGTCCACCCATGTTATAATCTCAGCCCTCTATGATGAGATTCGGCAGTTCAGAGAAGCTTGTGGAGAAGCTCATATGAAGACTATCCTGGCAGTGGGAGAGCTGGGAACCTTCACAAATGTCTATAAGGCCAGCCTGGTGTCCATGATGGCAGGTGAGGACAGTAAGCGTAAGATCCCAGATCTCAAAAGCCCAATTTAGATGTACATTTCTGATGTAAAATTGTACTTAAAGTATTTCCTATGTGTCTACAGTTGGCAAATGTAGACTTAAGGCTGGTTTATAATTCTGCATCAAACTTTTGTCATAAGTTCATAGTTCTGCATTGGTGTATCTGTGTCGCTCTACGAGTCAATAATTTGTATTTGTTTAGCGCTTTTCATAACACACATCGTTTCAAAGCAGAAAAGCAACCTTCAAAGCAACCTTTTTAGCTCCAAATAAAATAATGGAAACATAAAAGTAATCCATATGACTCCAGTGGAGCTACACAATTTTGATCACCATTCACTTGGATTGAGGACCTTCAGAGCTGAGATATTCTAACTTTGATTGTGTTCTGCTGAAGAAAGAAAGTCATACACATTTTTGGGTGAGACTCTGTGAGACTCCTTTAAGACTCTGTGTCTAGAAAATCACAGATTGTCTAAAGAAGTCTTTATGAATAAAGATTAAATCCACTTGCCTGTAAAGTCAGCATTTAATGGCTCCCACATAATTTTATCCATCTGGAATTAATTGCATTGTGAGAACTGGTTGTTCCATTAAAAATTGGCGGGTAAGGGGTTATAAAGTTAGAGGGCTTGCTGATATCATCCGAAAAGGAAAGTTGTTGTTAAGCAAGTATTACATTTTTATGATTACAAAGATAAACTTGTTATGAATGAAAAAATTACAAAGTGTTCATTTATATTTCCATATAGACCACTTTACTTCATGTGATTATCAATTATTTTTCAAAGCATTCACCGTTTCCCATTTAAAGTTCACACCAAGTGCACACCAAGCTCTTATGTCTACATTGTAGCGCGATTGTTCATTCTTTACGTACTCCACATCCAGATGGCCTCACGCACATACACTCCCACACAGAGGGGCCAGTGACTGTATGCTTAAATAGCCATTGCACATTAAGCCGATTACGGTACCCAGTTGTCAGCGGCTCTGATAGGGATCGTTATTAAAATGCATTGCTTTTTTCGCCGTGCTCATTCCTTAATCTTCCCTTGTTCCTATGAATTGCATATGAGGTTTCTGAAATTGAATGATAATTTCACCTATTAATCTGCGACACCGAAGCTATTTTACTCCCACGCTCTCCGGCAGTGTCCCAGCACTCCGCCGCAAATGAATAGAGCTTCATTACTGTCACCCGCGTTTAATAACCGTTATCCATTATTGTGTAATTAAGACTCCCCAGAACGAATCTCAAGGATTATGTCAGTTCGAGGAAGAGGGCAAGCAATAGACTGAAAGAGTGGCAGAAGGGGTGGGGGATGCAAAAAAGAGTGGAAAAACACATAGAACATATCTTTAATGAACTGGAAAATGTTCATCTTGTTCTGTGCGGTAATGAACAGTCATTAGACATGAGAAAAGACAGGCAGGACTGTGGGTGCTGGGGGTTAGACTGGTCCACAGTTTGTGGTTCATCCATTAGAAGCGTCATTTTATCTTCTATTTTTATCAGAACACTGAGAAACCGTAATTGGCTATGAAGGAGAGGAAGAAAGAAATGAAGGATCTTACTGATGAACGAACGCACACACTCTGTGTCCTGCCGACGGGACCATATGTTCTTGTCTAGCCACCCCTGGCCTCAAGACTAATGTCCCGTCGGGGTGCAAAATCTGACGCCTCTCCAAAGTGCCTGAATGGAGGTGTTAAAAATGTGCACATTCACATCAGGTTGTTTCACGTTTCAGAAAGTGAACTTTGACCTGTCAGAATTAAGTGAAATAAAGTTGGCAAAATAATTCAACTAAAAATCAGTGTGACTAGGAAAATGCAGTCTAAATAGTTATTTGATATTTGTTGGGATGTGAACCTCTGGTTCCAGTTCTTTTCTATTAACGTGTTGCATAACGTTGCCCTATGACCATACGCCACAGGGACACATTTTGCTATTACGCACCGTCTCCTTGTTTACAACAGCTTGCCCCCTAATGGCCGGGCCTCCTGGTCACACACCCATAAACCCATTGGATGATCCGCCCCTGGGATCCAGTATTTTTTTAAATGGAACCAGTTCTGAATAAGAATCTGTTCTTTGTTCCCAACCCCTTGATATTTGTCATTTTGCTGGCAAGTAGGATTGAATAAAATATAGCTTTTCCGATGCATTACGATCTTCATTTGAACAATCTCGATATTGATTCTTAAATCCCAAAACGTATATTTTACTCCATGTGGTAACATTCTTTAATATTAGTAAATTGCTCGCATGTGTGACCAAATTTTAGGCTTTTTGACTAAAAATGGCTGTGATTAACCACTGGCTGGTAATCTTTCAGATTTCACTTACCTGTCATTGAGTTGTATAGTGGGGAAGAAGTTATTAGCATAGAGAACATTTCTCTTTTTGTTAAAAATGAAAGATCATGAAACTCATTTTGTGTGTCCAAAGACGCAATCCATATGTCCATAAATGGGGCCACTAATCATAGGGTTGGCGGTTCGATTCCCAGCCCACACGACTCCACATGCCGAAGTGTCCTTGGGCAAGACACTGAACCCCAAGTTGCTCCCAATGGCATTCTAGCACCTTGCATGGCAGCTCTGCCGCCATTGGTGTGTGAATGTGTGTGTGAATGGGTGAATGAGTCACAGTTTAAAGCGCTTTGAATACCGTTAAGGTTAAAAAGGCGCTATATAATTGCAGACCATTTACCATTTAAATAATGTCTCTTATAATAAACGTTATGTTTTTTACAGTCATTTGACATTTAGAAACATTTAATTCTAATCACACATGGATGCGCTAAAGAAACATATCCTCTCGTTATATGCGCTTACTCCAAGTGGCTAACTGACTGATGTCAGTAGTCTTAAAGAGACGGTACAGAGTTGGCACGTCTTCAACAAATCAATCTAAATTAGAGATGTCCCGATTGATTTGTCAGTGATCAAAATCAGCCGATATTCGTCTTAAATCCACGATCGTATGATCGTGCCTCGATTTGGGGCCGATCTTTTTTGCAGCATGCAGGCATTCACACATACACTGCTCCTCTAATGAATGAGTGGTTTCTCAGCCCTTGAAGCATGACAGAATGGCCTATGGGGGGTTAATTGTTGGCAATTCTAAGCATTCACGAATTTGAACTTTCAGACATGATGTAATTGAGATGAAAATGCCGGTTTGTTTTTAAAAATGTGAAAGAATTACATGTGCATGAATATTAATTTGCCCATTTTTTAGAGTAATTACTGTAGTTATTCGGACTCGTTGCACAGTGAACAGGGAGAGGATATAGAGGCTGCTAACAGGTTTAAAAACAAATGAAACAACAAATATACATGCAAAAAAAATAGTCTGCAGCTCTATTATCTAGGCAAATACAAGTATTGGATCTGGACTAGGTTTCGGCAGATGTTTAAATATCGGATCGGGGGCCAAAAAAGCTGATCGGGACATCCCTAATCTAAATCCTTGTAAATAGTACAAGTTATGAAATTATTGTAAAGGATAGCTGTTCAATTTCCTTGAGAGCACAGTTTTTTATGAATCTACCATAATAAAAAAAGTTGTATTGGCAGCCAAAATTAGCATTTTTTTTTAAAAAGAAAAATCTATTTTTGCCAAACTTTTAAAGGTTTGTGGAAAGTCAGTATTACTTTTGAAGTTTGAAAGATTTTAGATTTACCCAACTCTAAGGGGTATGTAGAAACGAAACAAATTGTGGTTGGTTGCTTTACATGTCAAACAGACAATCTCTTCCTGTGTAAGTGGGCGGCTCTTGGCCTAAATAAGCTGCAAAGTGAACAAGACTTTATTCCGATAGTCAAAAGTTTGGCTCTGTGAGACTATGTCTGCTCTGCTTCTTAACCACTAGGATCTGACTTCATCAAAACTTCAACTGGCAAGGAGTCTGTCAACGCCACATATCCTGTTGCCATAGTAATGGTTCGGGCCATCCGTGACTTCTACCTAAGGACAGGCCACAAGGTAGAAGACCAATTGTACCTGTAAATCAACATTCTTCACATAAATCATCCATTTTATCCACTAGCGTCTTTGAGTGATGTCTTTGTCCGCCTTAGGTGGGTTTCAAGCCCGCGGGGGGCATCCGAACGGCGCAGGAGTCAGTGGTGTGGCTGAGCCTGATGAAGGAGGAGCTCGGGGATGAGTGGCTGAATCCCCACCTTTTCCGACTGGGTGCGAGTAGCCTGCTCGCTGACATTGAACGGCAGGTAATTAAACCAACGCTGTGATCTCAAAGCTGATCTGTTCTGGTTTAGGTGTGATAAACTGATAATTAGTGGCCATTATGGCAGGAAACAGAAGCTATTCAGGCAGTGTAGCTTCATGGCCTTGGACTCCTGTGGTGAATCAGATCTAGATAAGCTCCTTTATTTATGCATTTGCTTATTTAAAGTTCTTAATGTAGCTGCCTTTTGACAAAGCTTTTAATAGATTAGATGGCTTAACTGAGTCAATCAGACAGATTTAACCTACATTAACATTTTCTTTTTCTTGTCTCTTTATTGTTACAGATTTATCACTATGTAACTGGACGCTATCCAGCCTATCATGAACTTCCTCTGGCCTAAATCTGTGAACTCCTGAATCCTCATGGCTATTGAACTTTTAAAGGGAATAGTTCAACCAAAAGTGAAAATTTGTTTATTTACACACTCATATTGTTTCAGACCTGTATTCTGTTATTTAATTTTTTTTTTATGTTTACGTTTGCATGCAGAATTAAAAAATGGCGCATTGTGTTTGCTTACTATGCACATGAAAAGCAGTGCAATTTTGATGGCAGTTTCGTCTATGAGCCATTTTTTAAATCTGAACATGGACGCAAGCTGTGGCGGAGGTAAAGATAATCAGTGATTAATTACTTAATCGTGGGCTATTTTAAAGATGCTTTTATGTTTTGTTTTTTGGTGTGTGTGTTTGTGTGTTTGTTTTATTTTATTATTATTATTATTTTAGCTTAAAGGAATATTTGGGATCCAGTACAAATTAAACCTCACTTTTTTTTTTCTTTTTTTTAAAGGAGGGGCTAGTCAAAATTTGTGTGGTAATCAATATAATGCCACAATGCTGTCAATTGAGCTTAACTTGTATTGAACCCGGAATATTCATTTAACAGGTGTGTTCAGTGAGCTTTTTTCCCCATAGAAATTCTTGTTTTGGGTTATTCTGAAAATAATAGCATATGGTTTTGGAGTATATGGGGAGTAGTAAATAATGACAGAATTTTCATTTTTGGATGAGCTATTTAATTAAAATCAACCAATCAGACAATGAAAAGATGGAATGCCTGTTTTTTAGGATATACATTTTCAAGAATTTATATAGTTATATAGTGAAATTAAGGAAATGGCTCACAAGTCATCATTTGTCCTATTTTCGGTCACCTGATTCTTTCCAATATGCACATCAGCATAAACAAAGTAAATATACAGTATTATTACACTGTAAAAACATGAGACTTGGATGTCCTTTTACAATTATCTTAGAATAATGCAAATACAAGAACAAATACCTGATTTCTGGATGACATGGCACAGTCTGTTTATTGAGCTATCAGAAGTAAAAGTGTTCACTTTACATCAGTGCAAAGGCATCTTGCATCACTTTCCTCAATCTGAAATCCCAGCAGCCCCTTACGCATCTCATATAAGATGCTCCTGGGGTTACAATATCACTGTCCACTGCTGATCTTATTTGACTTCCAAGCGCTAATTTCATTAATCAAGAGGTGGCTGTCTGAATTGTGTGTTTGGGATTAATTAAGGAGGGTTAAGAGAGTTTAAATGATCAGATAAAGGTTCGTGCCAATTTGAGCTTCGTTTGAAGACGGAGGAAATTTCTTTCTCTTCTACTCCTTTCTTCTTTAATTAAGAGTTCTCGGGCCGTGCCCTTGACTGGAATGGTGGATAAATGACTGAATTAATTGTGGAATGGGGAATGAGCTGAGAGGTTAGTAGAGTGAGAAGGAAACTCTGGGAAATGGGTAAATTCAGTCAAATAGGATCGGAAAGCTTGAGCACGAATAGATTTGTATTCAATGAGAAACACTAAAAGCTATTCTCACAAGAGCTTAATACCCACATAAGCAGTATTTTAGATCTGGTATTAGCAGTCCTAAGAGGCCCACGTGATGGCTTGCACAAGCAGCAGGATGCAGAATGAATTAATCTAATTAATGCTCTAAAATAAATATTTTGAATAATGTTGTGTTGTGTATGTTCACTATCTCTTTATAGCACAGATTTTTAAATACACAAGAACTGAATTTACAACTACTTGTTGAAATTACTCTCTAATGCTGATTGGCTGTGCCATTGATTGACAGCCGTGTTTGCGAGTGTGTTTCATTAGCACTCCAGTTGTTTATGAGGCCACACTGGCAGAGTTGAGTAAGAGTGATGGAGCCTGAGCGCTCTGTCTGGCTCTCCCCACCTCCCCGAGGCCATGACAGATTAGCTTCACTTACATAAAGGCATGTAGATCATCAGCAATCTGGACCTGTGGCCCGCGCAACCAAGCCAGATAACACTGAGGGATTGAGTTATCCTGCAGAATGATTCTTCCCTCCATAGACAACACTCTGTTTTATTTATTTATTTATTTATTTATTTATTTATTTATTTTTCTTCTTCGAGCTCTTGCCTCCTTTACCGGCATCACTTTCTGTTTTTAAGACTTTGTATCATAGTTCCTGCTGAGAATGTGATATTTTACATTCAAGCTCATATAGCTATCAGACAGGGTTGGGAGGGTTACTTATTAAGTGTACTCCACTACAGATTACAGAATACATGCTGCACGATGTCATTTGTAACATATTCAGTTACATTACTCAAGGTCAGTAAAGTATTCTAAATACTTTGGATTACTTCTTCTGCACTGGTAGATTTTTTTCACTTGTTTTGACCATAAAAGCTCTGCCAGTACAGTAAGACAAAATACACATGTTAAAAATACATTCTCTAAAATACCTGAATATCTTATGCAGTGTTGTTTCTAAAACAAGATAAATCAAACTGATCTTGTTTTAAGGATTTGTAGATATTTTTACAGGAAAACAATACAAAAATTATTATCAAGAATATGATTTTTTGCCCTAATATCTACGGAAGCTAAAAGAGGCCTTGCGTTATTATTTTTTTTTTCTGTCTCGTTTTCTCGTGATCTCGACATAACAAAAAGTTGTTTTCTCGTGATCACGACTTAATTTTCTCGTGATCACGACATAACAAAAAGTTGTTTTCTCGTGATCTCGACATAACAGAAAGTTGTTTTTCCCTTTAATTTTCTATACAGTTTTTAATTGACCTACAAGGTAGGCCTATGAAGGACAATGAGAGATCCTTGGCAGAAAAGTACAATTTATTATATATAAATGTAAAGTTAGGCACCTTTCACATAGGCTAAATCAAACATATTACTAAACGCCAGGCAGCACATCACAAACACTTAATAAACGCGTTTTCGTCAATATAGCAAGACTCGCTTTCTTCTGCACTCAACAGGTGTCAAGAACTGCAATATGCGCGCACTCGGATCTAAATCGCGGCTGGCTTGACCGCAGTCATGCAGACGTCCCGGTCCATCAAGTTGGCTTGCAATGAAATTGACCAAACGTTCAGGGTCACTTTATTGTCTACGGCAAAGTTGTAGACGTGATAGTCTTCTAAGGTGTTTGACACTAATCTGGAAGTTGTCAATGACAACCAGATATCCTTATTGAAAACAACTTTTTGTTATGTCGTGATCACGAGAAAATTAAGAGGTGATCACGAGAAAACAAATTTTTGTTATGTCGAGATCACGAGAAAATTAAGTCGTGATCAATTCTGCTGCTCCAAACTTCTCTGTCTGCTCGTATGAATGTAACACATCATAAGAAAGTCCTTTCACCACTGTTCAAATTCTCTTTGGATCACATCATTTATATGTATAAATGTTTTCCATTTGAAAGGACTAAATATTAAATGAAACAAATGACAATAAAATGCAAAGTAATCTCTTCAGTAATCAAAATACTTTTGAATGTAACTGTATTCTAATTACTAATGATTTAAACTCTAACTGTAGTGGAATACAGTTACTTATATTTTGTATTTTAAATACGTAATGCCGTTACTTGTATTTCGTTACTCCCCAACCCTGCTAGCAGATGCAGTGTAATATAAATATGCTTTATTATTAAGAGTCTTTTATAACTGTCTTACAAAATGCAGCACTTTAACTGAGCATTCGAAACAGAAATGAACTAATTTAAAAAAGAAATGAATAGGAAAGAAATCCTAATGAAAATGTTTTTTTATTATTATTTTTTCATTATTTTTTTTTTTTTATATATATATATATATAATTGTCATACATGTTTTATGAACAACATTAATTAAGGAGATGTAATTTGTTGTCATGTTACAATAGGTTCAAATGCCCATCTGAATGTAGAGTGAGAATGATCTGTTTTTAGGGCTGCAACAACTAATCGATAAAATAATTTATTATCGATAATGGACATTGACAACGAATTTCATTATCGATTAGATGGATATATTAGGCCAGCATGGAGAAGCTCCGTCAGTGACGTCACTATAGCTCAGTGAAAAATGTGTTGCATCGCAACTCATTTGAAAAACAAAGGAGACAAACTGCAGCGGGAAAAAAACGCGACCCAAAGGGAGTGGTGGGGCTCAGTCTTCTTGATTTAACTCGTGCAACTTCATGCCACGATTTTAGTTTAAATGTCAATATTTGTCCAGCTCATGGATATCACTCTAATGTCTCAGAGGTCAAGGTGTGGTGGTTTTTAAAGTGTCTCAGTGACAATACTATTTTAAAATGTACGGTACTTAAAATACTTAAGTAATCAGTGACTGTGTTCAAGCATATCTAACATAATTATGTATTTTTCAGCTGGGCAGAATTATTAATATTTCTATTCTGGTGTCACTATTGCCCTCTGCTTGACTGACCTTTTCGTCCCACTCCATGCCCAATGGGTTGTCATATGAACAATGAACAGTACTTTTTGTTACATTTTAGAAGTAAAGGAAAGGAACTGCATATGTCCTGAAAGTAATAATAATAAATTCAAACTTAACGTTTCATGATTCAGACTTTGTTCAAAGTTTTGTGAATTCAGTACTGTTATATGAATCAAATCCATATACTCTTTATCATTTCTGTTAAAAAAAAAATAGAATAATGTTTTAACGAAATAAAGGAAATTACATGTAATTTTTATACGATTAATCGAAGAAATAATCGAAGATTAATCGATTATCAAAATAATTGTTAGTTGCATCCCTATCTGTTTTATAACGCGTTTGAAAGAACACATATTTACTTTTGAAAAAAAATCATCAAAACCTGTTGTTTTGACTAAATTCTGATTCCCATTGTTAAATGGCAATAAATGCACATATGTGACTGCACAATCTATATTAATGCGGCAAGTTGACATGTTGCTTGGTAACTGCAAACAGCCAACTGTTAAGATGGTGACACTTTACAATAAGGTTCCATTTGTAAACATTATTTAGCAATATTAATTAACCTGAACTAACAATGAACAATACTTTTACAGCATTTAGTAATCTTGGTTAATGTTAATTACAACATATAGTAATATATTTTTAAATCAATGTTGTGTAGGTTCACATTAGTTAATGCACTATGATCGAACATGAACTAACAATGAACAATTGTATTTTTATTAACTAACATTAACGAAGATTAATAAATGCTTTAAAAATATATATTGTTCATTGTTTGTTCATAATGCATTAACAGAAAAGAACACGCATTGACTGAAAGAACACAGTCAATGCGTTCACTGAGACGCATTGACTGATATAGATTTATTGTTACAATGCATTCAAGTGAACTACAATGCAAAAAAATAAATAAATAAAAAATGCTGAAAATCTTTAAATGAAATAGTGACTATACATAACTCCTAATATATACGTTTTACCTTATACATTCATATAATGTTTTTCATTTAAACCATGAAAAATTGTCCATATTATTTGAGAACTACTATTGTGACCATTATCATCTTTTCTTTCTTTACAGAATGTATAAATCTAATCTTTATGAACATATCCATTTGTTATCACTGTCTAATTTGATTATGGGGTCATGTAGTGAAAGAAATGTAAATTAACCTAGGAAACAGCTGAAATGCCAAAGGGAATGACTGAATTACATGTAAATTATTCATTAGAATATGTAGGTCTACTGTTCAAGGCTCTGTTTTGCATTTGAAATGTTTCATTGTATTTGACACACAGTCTAATACAGTTCCTAAGACCCCACATGGAAATCTTTTAATGATAACTTTCCCAGCAGCACTGGTCCTGATTATAGATATTTTTTAGTTGCATATATGGCAGTCATCATGGATTTCCAGTGTACTTACACTTAGTGGTATGGATGCCTCTTCATGCAAAAACAATGGGGTTCTCTTAACGATGCCATTGTAGAAATGTGCTATTTAAAGTTAGTGTTGATTAATTTATTCTGTTAACAAAAGTGTTCAGTAATAAGCTGACTACTGTGATAAACCATGTATTATTAGACTGGTCATATGATCCAGACACTGCTGTGGTGAACTGTAACTGCTTTTATTAGGCTACGACTTTAATGTTCATCTCATGTGAACATATTTTTAAACTTATTTTTCAAAAGTACAATGTAAATGATTAGGGCTAAAACCTTTTAATATGAAAAATATAAATACTGAGTGTACCTTTAAGAGCTAAAGGAAAAGGAGTCAATATGGTCTCCAATATGTATTTCAATTCCATTTGTTTGGCATTAGGTGACTAGTGCACATGATCTTGCACATTCTGGCAGTTCTTGAAAAAATCCGACTGACTCTGTCTGGTGGCCGGATTGCCACTCACTCGCTCTGTGACAAGTCTCTTTTTTTCAGATTGATTGCTTTGCTGCTGTTTTATTCATAAACATTTGTTTTTCTTTGTTCGTTGAAGCAGTTGTGAAAAATGGTGTGCTCGGAGTGGTGTTTTCAGGCTAAAAAAATAATAATTTTAAATGACACATGAGTCACCTGTCAACTACATTTATTATAGGCCAGGATTTGCCTTTTATGTGTGCTTTTCTTATACCTTGCAGCAATATTAACCCACCCTATAATCAATTGCTATGGAAGCATGTTATTCAGTGTGATTATTAGTATACACAAATATTTCTCTCATTTGTCTGAGAGTGCAGACAAATGAGAGAAATATTTGTGTATACTAATAAGGAAACTTAAAAGGAAACTTAAAAACTATTAAGTATTTCAATAAAATATGAAATATCTAGTACTGTGTTGCTTCAATTCTGACAGGATGTCATTCATTTTTATTGGTATGTCATCTCAGCACTGCTGAATTTGAACTTATTTAGAGACAAAAGTAAAATGACTGTTAAAGGTCTGTGACTATGTCAGAGGAAGTCATCTTCGAAATGCTGTCTGTGATATTATGAATAATTGGTAACATTTGTTGAGCTGATGTATGACAGTGAAGCCTGACAGTTTTGTGCCAATTGCATGTTAACGTGATTGTTTTGACATCCTTGATTTTGGATTTTGACAAAACTGGTAGTGGTGTCCATGTATATGCCTGTATGTTGATGGGGAAGCTTCTTTGAAGCTGTATCTTGCCAAGTTACAAGTCACTCATAATCCAATGTATTTAAGGTAGAGTCAAGCTACTATGTTGATAGTGACTATCTGTTTTTTCTTTTCTTTTAAAGGTAATGCAATGCTAATATTTTTTTCCTCTTTTGGTCTGTCTTTTTGTATCTGTTCTCAGATTTATATTCAGTTTTCTGTATAACAGTTTTATTTGGCTCTGTCACTTTTAAAAAGGAAAGTGATGTGGAGTGACGTTTATTATTATTATTATTATTATTATCTTTATGCCAGTTATCTCAATTTGCATTTAGTTCAGTGTTATTCGCTCATTCTGTCTTCTGTTTTATTGCCATGTTTTGCCAGAGCTACCAAGGTGCAGATTGATTTAGGAACCAGAAATGGACAAATACACTGAACGTGTATTTCATACTAATGTAACCACGAAACTACATATATTAGGAACACGTGAAGAACAGAGCAGCAGCTATGTGGCTAAAGCATGATCAGGAATAGTGGATGACTTATATGGGATTTAAAGGCCAATGCCAATATCTAGAGTGCAGGGTGGCCAATATAATGCCAAATGTATACAGTATAACAGTGTGTGTAAATCTACACCGATCGGCCACATCATTAAAACCACCTGCCTAATATTGTGTAGGTCCCCCTCGTGCCACCAAAACAGCGGCAACTCAGAATAACATTCTGAGACGCTATCCTTCCCACCACAATTGTAAAGAGCGGTTATCTAATTTACCATAGACTTGGTAATGACCAATAAACTTTTATTGATCATTAACATTTCTCAGAGGGCTCCTTCACATGCAAGCACGTGATTCTCGTCGTAGTCACAGCTTGTAAAATGAATCGGCCAAACAAGATAATTTATCGGCTGATGCAGATAATTTAAGGTTGATGCTGTTTGTACCCTGGTGTCCTTTTCTGCATATTGCAGCCTCGTTTTGCAGCCCTCTTCAGCCAGTCACAGCCAGTTTGGCATAACACTGTGGCCCGTTTCAGCTTATTGCCGCCCATTCAGCCCCGTTTTGTGGCTGGCCCATCGGGAAAAGTCACGGTTCTCCCTATGGCCCGTCTGCCCCTGGTTGAAGGTCATCAACACTCACAGATGAACCAAGACAATTAATTGTTATGATTTGAATGATGCAATTAGAACAAATGTGATCTTTTCCTGCAAAGGGAGGGAAACCAGTAGCGATGGCTGCTGTCCGGGGACTTCACTAGTGTCAGTCCACACTCTCTGATGCTGTCGTGATACACAATACAAAAGAACGTGATGGCTCTCAGCGTGCGGCTCGTGCAGGAATGTCTTGCACTGCACGCAGATGTCTTTGAATGTTGACCTTGGCATGGAGCTCCCTAGCGACTGAGTAGTGAAGGAATACATGTATACGAGATCAAACCTGCTATCGGGCCTCACCTGGCACTGGCAGTCTGATGTCTGACTCTCCAAAGAGCCTTTGCTTCCACCACACTTGTCAAACTCTACGGCTGAAATTAGCAAGGAGATGTTAATTAGCTTTGATCCCTCTCAACTCTTCAGTGGATAAATTATTTGTCATTGAAAGATAAGATGAGAATTTTTAATCCATTAAAGTGCTGCAGGGTAAATAAAATAGTAGGTTAACGTCTTTTGCAAAGTCTGACATTGTTTTCACTGTTGATGTTTAGCCAGTATCAATAATTCCTAATTGAACAAAATATTATGTTGGCCAACAAGGGAAACTGCTCTTAAAAGATGGTAGAAGTTTTTGTTCGATTATTTATCTTTAAGCTTTTATAAAGTAATAGGCACAAAAGGCCACACTACAGTATATTATGAATATAGTGTCACAGCAAAATGGGCATTATCTAGAGTACCATACTGCTTTTATCAAATCGTTTTTACATATTTTGGTCACACTTTCACTAATACATTATTTTATTAAGTAAATTCATGAACTGACATTTCATACCATCCTATAGGTATAGTCCCTACCTGACACATCAACCAAGGTTAAAACCACTAGTAATAGGTAAATGGGTGATTTACATCAGCTGTTGCTATATTGTGTATTTCAGCACGGCTGCAACAGGACTGAAACTATCCATTTTAGTTACTAGTCAATTCTTGGTTTCTAGGTTACACACTCGAAGTGTCTTTGGCAAGAGGTAAGAAAAGATTCACTTTGTATGCCTACAAACAATGGATGTAGCTCATAATTGGTGTTCAAAGTGACCAAGTTCAAGTTCTAAGCTTCACCAGCAACCTGATATACAGTTGCAAAGCCATATTTCAGACTACGTTTGGGTTTACCAAGCGGAAAAGGCCACAGTTACAATGCAATTAATATGGAAATTTTTGTCTGTGTTCCAAATAAATTAATATCCCTGCCGAGGAGGTTCAGGTGGAGGAGATGAGTTTGAGGGTGGGGCACCGACAGATCAAGCCACATTCATAGATTACACGATTTGATGGATATTCCAAAAACATGGCAGTGATCTTTATTGATCGTTGTTCTTTCTAATCAGAGAGTGTAATTATTGATTTGCTTTTCGGACTCCTGTGAAGGCATTCATGCAATTAGATGATCATGACTAAAAAAAGCTAGGCTTGGCTAGAATTTTGGGGAAGCAAACCAAAAACGAAACCATTTCTGTGGAAGATAGATATAGTACCACAGATAGTTAACTGGCTCCTCCAGCAAGTACAAGTAAGAAATTAATATATATAAAAAATGAAGATTTTCATTTATGGTGGAGCAGTGTATGCGTGGCCTAGCTTGTTGTGGACAGGTTTCGCTGTCTTTTGCCCCCATGTAAAACACTATCATATATTTTACATGTATGTTTTTCATAACCAAGAAATATAAATTTACAGAATTAAATTAAAGTTTAAATGGCATTTAAATCATTTTAAATGTGGTATCAGACATATGGACCAGGGTCATTGACAAATAAGGTTGTCTGAGGTGATAATGATAAGAAATCTTCAATAGATCTACACCGATCAGCCACAACATTAAAACCACCTGCCTAATATTAGGTCCCCCTTGTGCTGCCAAAACAGTGCCAACCTGATTCTCAGAATTGTATTTCTGAAACTGCTGATCTCCTGGGATTTTCAGTCTCTAGAAATTACTCAGTATGGTGCCAAAAAAAAAACAAAAAAAAAAATCATCCAGTAAGGGGTAGTTCTGCAGATGAAAACACCTTGCTGATGAGAGAGGTCAACAGAGAAATGCACGACTGGTTAGAACTGACAAAGTCTACGGTAACTCAGATAACCGCTCTGTACAATTGTGGTGAGAAGAATATTATCTCCAAATGCTATTCTGACATGCAGGGTGGTGCTGATTTGGGGGCATGAGGAGGACCAACACAATATTAGTCAGGTGGTTTTAATGTTGTTGCTAATTTCTGCAGTTTAAAACGCATGTGTGAAGTTCATAGTAATTTAATATTTTGATAAAAATCAATAATTCTTCTAAAAAAAAAAGATTTAATGACTTTACAATGTCTTGTGGCGTAACCATCTAGTAAAAGTTAAGATTTTTTTTGTCTCCAACTTTAATGCATGAATATGTATGCAACATAAACATTAATTAAAAAAATATTTAGAAGGAAGTTTTCACAGGATTACACCTAATGATCGGAAAAATGTGCCTTTTCGTAAAATTGTCATATGTCAAAATAACGTTGGTGGACAAAAGTTTTAGAAATATGAATCATATTATAAAATAACACTTTCACTACTTCTTATTCTACTTAGATTATTCTGCACTAATTATGAACTATTGATTTTTTGAACCATCCCTGGGATGGTTCCACAGTTTGACATTTTTTAATTTAAGCCCCAGGAAAAAAAAATCAAAATGACTGTGGACTCTGTAATTGAAAACATCATAGAACAGGTGTATTCAAGTAATTATTTTGTTTGAATTGCATTTGTAATGTATTTCTTGAATAATTTAAAAGATCTGGACAATCCGTACTTGTGTTCAAATATTATTATATTCAAACCTACCGATGAGGGACAAAAGTATCTGCATGTCCATGGTGTTGTCGATGAGTCCAAAGGATCTTTTGTTTGTTATTAATACTCTTGGAAGAGATCTGCAAGTGTGCAGGATACAGAATAATTGTTTGGAATGGTGATTCTCAATGGACTCTGAGCCTGTCAGCTGGTGTTTGAAGTTTTCGCTGACATTGGAAAAACTCAAGGGCAGGGGTTGAGCTGGAAACAGCCTCTCAAATGAGAAAGTGAGAAGGAGGGAGAGGCTCAAAGAAAACAAAGACAAACGGGAGTTCACTTCAGAACTTGTAAGTGGCGTTTTATTTTGAAGCAGAGCAGAGGAGAGATTTGAGCTGTTTGTTGCCTGTGTATGTTTGCATATGTGTGTGTGAAAACTAAATATGTGAGAGACTTGATAAGGTTCTTATTAAATATAAGAAAAACTATTTCCCTGAGAGACCTCCAGAAGGCCTGAGAAACATCTGAACCTCAAGGTCCATGCAAAAAAACTTTTTTCTTTTAAATCTAACATACAGACAAAATCCACCAGACATTTCTCAGTCAACATACAGGTGGGTCTCCCTTTTATCTGACATAAAACCACATCTAAACTATTGTACGTTTAAGGACTTTGAACATTTTGCATAGTGCCTGCAACTATCCCTTTTGGGGTTTATGTGTGTAGTTGGGAACAAGCTGGGAACAAGCTGGGGACAAGCAGTTGCCCTTTAACTTGAGGTGGAGATGTTTTTAGGCTTACCGATTTTAAAGGGATAGTTACTCAAAAATGACAATTCTCTCATCATTTACTCACCCTTACGCCATTCCAGATGTGTATGACTTTCTTTCATCAGCCGAACTCAAATGAAGATTTTTAGAAGAATTTCTCAGCTGATTCGGTCCATAAGTGGATTCGGTAAGTGGGTACCAAAATTTTTAACCTACAAAAATCACATCAACATAAAAGTAATCTATAAGACTCCAGTAGTTAAATCAATGTTTTAGTGATATGATTGCAGTGGGTTAGGAACAGATCAATATTTAAGTGCTTTTTTAAAAAAAAATGTAATACTATTTTCTTCTCTGCTCTGTCAATCTCCACTTTAACTTTCACATTCTTGTTTTTTTGGTGATTCTCATTCTTCATGCATATCACCCCCTACTGGGTATGGATTTCTTAAAGCACTTAAATATTGATCTGTTACTTACCCATAATATCACTTCTGAAGATATGGATCAAAACGCTGCAGTCCACTGGATTACTTTTATGATGCCTTTATGTGATTTTAAAACATCAAAATTATGGCACCCATTCACTTGCATTGTATGAACCAATAGAGCTGAGATTCTTCTAAACATCAGAATTTGTGTTCTGCAGAAGAAAGAAAGTCATACACATCTGGGATGGCATGAGTGTGAGTAAATGATGAGAGAATTTTCAATTTTGTGTAAATTATTCCTATAAGTGTCTCTCAAAATTACATATATACAGTGACATATCCTACATTTGTTACAAGTTAAGCCAAGGTTTTGGGTTCAATTACCAAGGAACCATTACACTGAAAAATATATTGAATGCTCTCTGTCATTTTGGATAGAAACGTCTACCAAATGCAAAAATGTAAATAAATACACAGCTCATTCTTCGTTGTCTGTACATACAATACATAGCATTGCTATTGGGCCACTTATAACACATTTTTGACACTTAAACATGGGGATAAATTATAGCAAACAACAAAAAGTAGCATGAAGTTTCCCTGGGTGTCCTTGTGACAGGCAGCGCATTGCAGAAAATGGCACACTGCAAAAACGAGGACAACTCGAGAAAGGAAACAGTCATGAAGAAAACATGAGACTTTTATTCTCTTCTTCGACACATATTAAAACAGAACAAGGCTGTGAACGATTAAACAAAATCTATTGTCGAGGGAAAATATATACAAAACTTTTTTTTTTCTATCATTCAAAACTGTGACAGAATTGTCACAGACTGCTTTGAAGTTAGCGATGGAAGCCGACCAGGGACCTTGTGAGTGGGTAAATAAAAGATGGAGCGTTTCTCCCGCTCTCGCCTTTGCTGGTTAATAGGGCAGCTCCCGCTGATCAAAAGAACATTAGCTTTGATTAATCAATCAATGCTCTGGCGGCCTGCTCCTTCCTGTCAATGGCCAGGGCCGCCAGCGGACACACTAAATGGAGGTTAGCGTATGCGCCAGACCCCTCCTTACAGCGTGGCAAACGCTTTTTTGTTGTTGTTTGTTTGAAGTTTTATTGCCGGCATGAAGGTAAATTTTAGTTGTTTAAATAGTAAGTTATTCCTTACATAATGTTCATATTTGAGTTTGTGAAACTAACTTTTATCATTTTATTAAAATCTCTTCATAGTCTCATGACAACTCGTAATAATTATTTCTAGAAAGAGAAATCGTAAGATATCATATGACTTCGCTCGTATGAAAAGGTACTACTTTTATTCTACTTTTAGCCCAACCAATCAGCAAATGGCCTGATACCAATTGATACTATACAGCCATCAGATTTCAGGTGGCCTGCTTATTTTATACAAAGATGTTTGCTTTCTTAAAATATGGTTCCTCATTCACTGTTTATTTATGCAATACAAATGAATGATGTATTATGAATGACCTGTAATACGCATCCCTCGTCTCGTAGGTAAAGGTTTGTGTTAGGTGTTAAAATTTAATCGCAATAACATTTTTGGTGGATAATTTATATTTCTCTATATGTGAGTAAAAGTCATTCGTTCTCGCATGATTTCTCAATCTCGTACTAATTGTTACGATTTTGTCATGAGACCGGGTTAAAAACGTTGACTTTAGAGCTACTTTAAAAGCATATAAGCAAGGGATATGTGATCATGACCCCAACTAACGTATTTTACAAAAATGTTTGAACTGTACATCATCCGGCTAATTGCCAAATGAATAAATAAATGGACAGAAGTCAATTGATTTTATATCATTTAATATGTGAGAAGAGACCACTGAGTGATTTGAGAGCCATGAAGCTAGCAGGAAATTTGTAGCCTGTAACCACAGTCAATTATACAGTTTAGAAGGCCACAATTGACCAATCGGAATGAAGTAATCCTGAAATCCATGATAACAGAATAAAACACAGCCTTTGTCATTGTAGGATGTATTCTGAACATTTTCTTCTTTCCGGTAGTTACTGTTGCAAGTACAAGATTGTTGGTTTGATTCCCAGGGAACACATACTAAAATGTACAGTATATGCATACTTTTAAGTTGCTTTGGATTGAAGTGTCTGCCAAATGCATAAAAGTAAACAATTAAATGCACACTTACCTGTGTTTAATATAAAGAACCTAAGGAGCTAGTCTGACCAACCTGAAAGAGCCCTTATAGTTCCACAACACCTTACTGGTTTCCATTGTGTTGGCCTGATATGCTCTACAAATGCAAATGAATGTAATTTCACATGACAGGGAAAGTAAACTTTCTTTTCGGAGTTATGTATGTGGGGGTGGGGGGAATCGCAGTGGGGGACGGAGCACCGAAGAAGCCCTGTTCCAGTTCTGTCATTGTCAAGGTTCGACATAATAAGCGATTGTTCACTCGCCTTTGCTGGGTGATACAACACAAGAGTAGGGTCCCAATTCTATGCTGTTAATTTTTTGTTTAAAGGGAAAAACACAAGATGTCTATTCCTTTAAAGCATGCTTGGCAGTGCTTATGCTAAGCAATCTAACAAACCTGTCCTGATGTCTATTTGAGCACTTTTTATCTTCCCAAATCCACAGGAGGGCTCTTCCTTTGCCACATCGGAGAGAAGCGGCATCTCTGAAATAATTTAAGTAACCCCTTTTTGAAAGCCCAGACAAGTTAATATAATTCATATCTAAGATCAAAGCTGTGCAGTTGCAGTGCCACTAGAGTAAGTATTGGATCTATCATTTTCTGCATTGCGATCAAGTGCTTTTCTTGGTTAAAAAGCTGTGCAAATAATGTTGAGCACGTCTACATGTTTACTGTGTGTGAACAGCAAATGAAGTGTCAAGATATAGGTGGTCCACCGATGAAACAGGCTGTTATTGTGTACCAGCCAAACGACTGCTTTATCTCTTTAGACCAACGCTAATGTAATGTCAACAGTGGTCACTCATTCTACTTATCTTATGTTTTCAGAATTAAGGCTGACTTTGGGCAGATTAAATGGATGGTTAACTCAAAATTTTAATTCTGTAATTATTTACTCACTCTTATGCCATTTTAAATGCTGCTTATGCTGTTATTTCTTTCAGTGGAATACAAATGGAGACATTTGGGAAGAATAGTTGTGCAGCTTTTGCCATAAATGACAGTTTATAGTGACCATGGCTGTCAAGCTGCAAAAAGAACACAGCAAAACACAAAAAAGCACCATAAAAGTGAGTTTGTCGAGAATGATTTTTTTGAGAATGTTTTTTCTGAATCCCATGTCAGCAGTATATTTCAATTTTATCATCAAAATAGTGTCTAAATAAATTAATTTATTAAAACTGTAATCAAATAAAAGTAGAAATTTTTATTTTCAACATAATATTGTATTATTTTTATCAAATGAAGTGCTTTTATACAGAACCTCACAGCATAATCCAAATACAACACTGGAGTTTTTTTGTTTTGTTTTTGTTAAATAGTGTTTCATAACAGTGCATCACAGATTTGAGATATTGCTTAAATATAATGCAAATACTATAGATTTATTATTACTATTAGTAATAGTAGTATTACAATTAATATTACAGAACTACTGTATACACTAGTGATATATTTCTGTCAACCTTGTTTCCATTTAAATGTAGCTTTTATTTTAGAGTGAAGCCATTTCAGTGTGTTTTTCATGATAGCTTTTCACTTCTGGAAAGGCAGGTCCCATGACACAATCCGACTGTTAAAGTGCAAAAGGATGCTATTGAATTGAATTAAATATTCGATATGTGCTTTGCACTACAAAGTGAATTAGTGCTCCGCTCGCTTTCATATGCTTAAAAAACAGAGCGTGCAATACTCATGATTGTTCCAATTCGTCATTTTTATTTGTACACACTTTTCACAACACACATCGTTTCAAGCAGCTTTACAGAAAATCAAGTATTAACAGAAAATGAAACTGTAATATCTATAAAGTCTAAGAGTCATCAATGTGTAGTTTGATTAAATATGATTGTAAATTGTGTATAAAAATAAATTATTAAATAATAATTGTTTTTAGACCCCTTGTGAGCAAGATGAAGGTGACTGTGGCAAGGAACACAAAACTCTATAAGATGTTGGTTAATGGAGAAAAACAATCTTGGGAGAAACCAGACTGTCTGTGGGGGCCAGTTCCCCTCTGGCTAACATCATGAATGTAATGCCAATATTAGTTATTTATGTGCTGTGCAGGTCATGGTTTAAAATAATTAAACTAAGTGAGTTTTAAGGGTCAGTGTTTAAACAAATATGTTGTATAAATTTAAGATTAATGACTAATGTCTTTGAAGTCCATCCTGGATTAACTGCAGAAGTTCACATAGATGCAATTGTCATTGTTAATTGACTGATGAAGGCTTTTGTTGGCAAATAATTTAAAGTCTATGTATTCCATTTTAAGAGTGTAGTCCATCAATAGACCGAGGTGATGCAGGCAGAGATCAATGATGTGCATCGCAGTTCAACCAGGAGGACATTTTGGTGATGTTCGGTGGGGTCCGTCCTAAGTTCAAGGTTCAGACAATGGCATGTGAAGTATCCCATGTCTTATGGTTGGAGTTGGCATCAGTTCATTCCCTGAAGTCCATTGTAATAGATTGAAGTGATGTTTGGTTGGCACCAGCTGCATTTAGTCATCTCAGAGACACATAGCAGTGGAGTCCGACACCAAGTAGGAACAGAGGTGAATCTGGCCAGCTCTGGTAACCTTGGGATATGAATCCCGAGGTTGAGATAGGGAAACAAATAGAATACGATTAGTGTAGATGCCATAAAATATTTTTGCAGAGTTATAGATTATGATAAATGTTTCTGGTTCTGGCAGACCTAACTAAAGCAGCCTAATTGTGGGTTGGAGGATAAATTAAGTGTACGCCTGGCTAAATAGATGAGTCTTTAGTCTAGACTTAAACTAAGAGAATTGCGTCTGCTTCCCGATCAGAGTTAGGGAGACTAGTTTAGGAGCCAAATAGGAAAATTATCTACCTCCTTTTGTGGATTTTGATATTCTAGGAACTATTAAAAGGCCAGATTTTTGCGATCGTAAAGCACATGATAGAATATAGCGTGGCAGAAAGTCACTTGAGTACTGCCTTCACCTCTCACGAAGTTAGACAATTCAAAGCTTTGTATGTAGTTAACAGAATTTTAAAATTAATACGAAATGTAACAGGTAGCCAATGTAACAATGATAAAATGGGGCTAGTATGATCATATTTCTTGGTTCTAGTCAGCACTCTGACAGCTGCATTTTGAACCAATTGAAGTTTCTTTATTGAACTTGCTGGAAATCAAATGCATTACAATATTCTAGTCTTGAGGTCATTAATTCGTTTTTCAGCATCAGCAGCAGAGGGCATGGGTTGTGGCTTAGCAATATTTCTGTGGTGGAAGAATGCTGTTCTACAAACATTGGAAATTGGGTTTTCAAAGGACAGGTTGGTATCAAATATAACACCCAAGTTCTTCACTGTAGAACACAATGTAGTAGTATATCCATCAATAGTCAAATTATATTTTATTGGCTTATTTTTAGAGGTTTTTGAATTTGTAGTTTTTTGGGAATTGAGTTGAAGGAAATTTCTGGCCATCCAATCTTTGATTTAATTGATACACTCTGCTAATTTGGAGAATTGTGAAATTTCAGTGGGTTTCGAAGAAATATAAAGTTGGGTATCATCGTCATAACAGTGGAAACTTATTCCATGTTTCCTGATAATTTCTCCCAGGGAAAGCATGTGTAAGGAGAAAAGCAGAGGCCCTCCATCGGTTTTCTGTGTATGAGCCAAGGAGCTCTAAAAGCAGCAGGCTTCAACACAACACTGTGCCCCACACATTCACCAGCACTCTCATTTGAAGCGTGCAGCACATATTTATTTATCTCATTAAATCACAGCCTTTGCAGTTTAATTATCACACTAGGACATAAGATGGTTATTATTTGGACACTGAATGTTTACAGAATGACAATTGTACGTAAGATGGTATCAGTTTTTGGTGTCTGAGCATTTTTGCAAGCAGGAGTACAAGTACATGAGCAAAGTATTGGACAGGCTGCCAATACCAGTACTGGGGCATCTCTCCATTTTAATAGCATAAAAGTAGTCCATATGACTCATGCACTCTATTTCAAGTCTTCTAATACCATATATAAGTTTGTGTGAAGAATTGACCGAACTTGAAGTCATTATTAATTGACAATAACCTTACTATTTTGGCATCAATGGAACATTTTTGGATCTGATTCGGAAACAGGCTAGATGCGAGCTTTGCTGAATGAGAACATTATCAATGAATAATGACTTATGCACAATATGAATTTAAATATAGTTCACAAGTCATATGCACTGCTTTTATTTTCTTTAATGTTGTTGCAGCTGTGGTCACTAAGAACTGTCTTTTATGGCAAAAGCTGCATTTTTAAAAAAAAATGTATACTTGTGTTCCACTGAAATAATAACAGCATATGACTTTGGAGCGTCGTGAAGGTGATCAAATAAAGACACAATTTTATTTTTTGGGTGAACTATTTATTTAAGAACATTAAATTCCCTATCTGAACACCACTATGCATAAGGTTACCAGAAATGCAAGAAAGTTTTTTTTTTTCTAGTTTCTTTATTCATCTCTTTTTGTTCCTGACAGATAAATCTGCTGGGATTCTCTTTTTTTCTTACACAAGAACATCTCTAATTTCATCAGCACTCCTGACTGACAAGCATCATTACGGATAAAATTATCTTGGTAATTATCCTGCAGAAAAGAGATTTATTTCCCTTTGTGAGGAGGAGAGCGGATCTGCGGGGCCACGCAGTGATGTGCAGCGTGGAGACGCTTCGTTAAAATAAGCATCCTAATAAGTCGAACCCTCCTGCGGAGCGCTAGGCCCAAGTGTTACACCTAGCACGAGCACCCGCTTTGTTCAGATATGCATTAAGCACGAACATGGCATCGTCTGTGTTTGGAGGACCACTTATCAAGGAATTCACAGTCTGTAATTATCTTAATTTGCACCCTGGAGCAATATCCAATATGAGACCTTCCACCCATGAATGTTCTCACTTGTAGGCCCATGCCATGGAAAGGTGTCAAGCTACTGTCGGGAATATGAGTTGATTAACAGAGAGTTCATTGACTGAGAGTATGTTCATGATAAGAGCAGAGATACTTTTTGCAAAAGTTTGCCTGTACTTAATTACAGTAGTTGAAAATTGGAATAATAACTTGAATTTACATGATTGCCCAATCTGTAGGTCATGTAGTTGTTGTACAAAGTAAAGTCTTATCTCTTGTTTTATCCTAGTAAGTTTAAGTTTGATGTGACAAGGATAACAGCAATATGAATTTTCAAATGATTTCTTTCTGCAGTTGGCAGTACACAGCAACAGTTCTTTCTGTTTCAATTAAAACAAATCCGCTTTAACATTTACATTTATGCATTTGTCTAACACTTTATTTTGATCTCCTTTTTAAATTACATATGCAGATCAACTAACTGAATTAATCGCATAAATAATCATTTGCTGAGAAAGGCCCTCAAATAACAGTAAATTAATAAATAATGATTGAATAATTAAAAATAGTTATATTTAAATAATTATAACTATAATATATATTGTAAATCCATCGTCAACAGCTTATCCTGTGTACAGGGTCGCGGGGGGCTGGAGCCTATCCCAGCTATCATTGGGCGAAAGGCGGGGTACACCCTGGACAGGTCGCCAGTTCATCGCAGGGCCACACATAGACAGACACACACTCACACCTAGGGCAATTTTTGGAGACACCAATTAACCTAGCCTGCATGTCTTTGGATGGAAGTCAGAGCACCCGGAGAGAACCCACGCAGACACGGGGAGAACATGCAAACTCCACACAGAAAGGCCGGGGCAACCGGGGTTTGAACCCACGACCTTCTTGCTGTGAGGCGACAGTGCTAACCGCTGCGCCACCGTGCCACCTATATTGTAAATATAATTCAGATAATTGAAATGCATTACATTGTTGTGGCAGACAAATGATGCATTGATAAGACAAAACAAAAAGTGGCTTTAGAAGGAAGTTCATTGTTTACTTCCATATTATTTTTGTAATATTTTTTTAATTATTGATTCAAAGAAAAAACACAACAGAGAGAAACACAACACATACACACTGAATCAACATTTAACTTTTAACCCCCAATAATATCCCTTCCCAAACACCAACCCCACCCTAACCCCCAACGAACACCCCTGTGGTCACATAAAATAATACACACACACACACACACACACACACACACACACACACACACACACAAAATAAATAAATATATAAAATATATAATAAACACACATTATTATACTAAACTTATCTCTCCTCATACCTTCCCTGAGAGTCCCCCAAAACCACCAAATACCCGCGCCACTTTCTGAAAAACAAGTCCCCAAACCCCAGCCTTCTACCTGCCATCTCCTCAATAGCTGACACCCTCCCCATCTCCACACACCACTGGCACTCCGTCCGAATTCCAACCCCTTAAAATAATTTGTCTGTCAATCATAATACTAGTCAGAACCCATTTTTAAAAATATATTTGTCCCCCAAATTTATGACCGCCACATCGCCCAAAATACAAAGTCTGGGGCAAAGTAAAATTTGAGTGCCCGAAACGTTACACAAATAAATATTTGGATTTTTTTAAACCAAAAATCTTGGATCTTAACACCCCCCCAAAAGACATGAGCTGTGTCTCCAACTTCTGATTGGCATCGCCAGCAGATGGGTGTCTTTAAGACAAAGCCTATATAATCTAGAGAGCGTCTTAATTCCATATTATAAAAAATTAGCCTGTCATTGGCCTATAGTCCACAGCAATCCATTTTGGAATTAAATTCGTCAATCTATCTGTGAGAGATTCATTATAAGGGATTTTCCAGGTACACATCAATGTACTCGAGTCAGATAGATACTTTTGGAGCGTCTCACTTTGGTCACCTGGTGTCATAATCACAGTATTTTTAGGTTATTTTGTTGTGTTTTATATATATATATATATATATATCATCACAATGAATTAACATGCTTAATTGACAGCCCTATTTATTCTATCAGTACGTAGGTGTGTTCCCTGGAAATCAAACCCATAACCTTGGTGTAGCTAATGCCATGCTGTAACAGTTCAGTTACATGAACAAAAAAACCCTAGAAGAAATTTCATTAATATTTTTTTTTTTTTTATGTGAGCAATAGTAATGATGATACTTGCATATGTCCACTACACTGTTTTCAGATCATTAGGCAGGGTGAAAAGTTGACTTATGTTACTAAATATTTTTAGTATTATGAACAATACAGAGTGTCCAAAGTGTTTTCTTGTTTCAAATAAAACTGTATTTCCAGTGCAAGACAAAGTTATTGATAGTATTCCATAAACCTATTAATTGCTTTCAGGATGTCTACCGTATATAGACATCTTCATCATTCAACTTAACCTCTATCCATAAGTTCTCAATCACTTATAAAAGTGAGCCACCTCCAAACACTGATTGCTCAATGGGTAATTTATGGTGTATGCATTCACTAAGGCCATGTATTTGTACATACTCAGCATTCTGCCTTTGAATGCCCAGGCGCAGTGTATGTGACAGTGCAGGGAGAAATGTAGACGCCACCTTGGGTCGATAAAAAAATGTATGTGTTTGGAGTCTAGGAGGCATTCAGTAATGAAATCAATAGCTGTGCTTGGCTCCTAGTATTAAGATCATTGGTCTGGCTGTTATTTAGTCATCGTTGTCCTACAACCCGAGTGCAAGTTGGCTACCAGTGAAAAATCAATAAAATGACACCACAGCCGGCTTCCCAATTACTGGTGAGACTGGTGAGAGATCAATTCATGTGTTGGCCATTAAGCGGTCCTTTTGGGAAATCATACTGCATTATTTGTGTTTGTCTCTTGCTCGTAAAAGCTCTCTCTCTCTCTCTCTCTCTCTCTCTAAAACAGAGTGAATAATACAAATAACGTAAACAAGAGATTGAATGGCCGAACACATACCTCAGTTATCTTGTTTTGCTTTGCCTTATGGGTCTAACATATCAACAGTCCAGTCATAATGTGTATTATTAGGTTGTTAGTGATGTGTTTTGTACTAGATATGATGGATTTTTTAACTGTTGCCTTCTGTACGTCGCTACAGAGCACTGTGCACAAGAACCGTCAGGCACAGGAACAGTGTTTTCCCTCAGGCTATCCATCTCATGAACCATTTAAACTGCCACTTTGAGCAATAATTATGTGCAATACAGAGCTAGCCTATTTATTTGCATCCAATAAACCATACCTCTTCTGCCATACATTCCCTTGGATCTATTATTTTTATTTTGTATTTCTATATATACGTATATTTTCTATTCACTTTTATTTTTATTCTATTTTTTATTATTATCTCTGTATATATATATATATATATATATATATATATATATATATATATATATATATATATATATATATATATATGTACACGTATATATGTATATTATATTAAGTTGTAAATGTCCACAGAACTGCCGCACAGTGGATGTTTTTTGTTTTTGGCACCATTCGGAGTAAATTCTAGACTGTTGAGTCTGAAAATCCCAGGAGATCAGCAGTTACAGAAATACTCAAACCAGCCCATATGTCACCAACAATTCAAATCACTGAGATCACATTTTACCCACATTCTGATGGTTGATGTGAACATTAACTGAAGCTCCAGACTGTTATTCTGACATGCAGGTTTGGCGCTGATTTGGTGGCACAAGGGGGACATACACAATATTTGGCAGGTGGTTTTAATGTTGTGGCTGATCGATCAGTGATCAGTGTGTATGTATATAAATATATACACACACAGAGTCCACCAGTGAACATTTTTTTTTATTACAGTATACTATCAACATAACAATTTGAGAGAAATTTTATCTTAAAAACATAGAATTTTTTTTTTCTTCATTTTGCTTTAAATTAATGACAGCATGCAAAGCCTGTTTTTCTCCTCATTGGAACTTTTTAGAAAGGAGTTAACATTGTCTTACTTAGAAAAAGTGCAGAATATCTATGCATGCATTCTTATGCATTTTACATCCTAATGTTCCTTTGCTTTACAATTTTCAAAATTCTAAAAGATTATTTGTTTATTTCAAGGTTTAATTTAGTTTTGAATCCCACATTTTTAATGTGGATTTAGATTTTGGAACCCCTCTGTCGACAAACACAGGAGAACAAAGATGAATGAGTAGACAAAATGTACACTCCAACCTTTTAAGACTACGCTCATTTGCAAAGTTTGGACAAGAGCACTACAGAAAAATAATTGGCCTCTGAGATTTTAAAATGGATTAGTATTGATTGCTAGGGAAAGGTGGGGCCACATGTGTAATTGCAAATATTCTTTCTGATAGTGTTGAAGTATTCACATAAACACACCATAATACTGTGAAGAAAGATGATATTTCAGATAAACCATGGTTTGATTTTGTATTAAATACAAACCCCCCTCTCTGCTGTGCTAAAGGTGACAAACAGGCTTGAGAAGTAACTTAACCATAAAAATGCATGCACTTGCCAGCAGTATTACTGTATGAATTGGTCAAAAGGCAGTTATTGGGCTGTTTAATTTAGCTGAATAAATTTATTGTACAGATATAATATAAGATTATTAATCCACAAGTTTCCAAGGTATTAAATGGTTAAACTGTCATAACTACAAGAAATAGAGAGAGAAAGAAATCACCAGGAAGTTGAACAATCATGGAGAAATGAATTGGCTTTGATCCAAGTAGGCTGTCATACACTTTAACTTACGCCATACACTGTTGAAATACCACAAGGCGTTCATTTACACTTCGTCTTCGAGGTAAGTATGCGTTAATATTTACCAAATTGCATCAATTTCGGTAACTGCATTTTGATTTGAAAGGTGATAAGCAAAACTCTGAACATAAATTCACTGCGCGCGCTGCAATATATTCGATATGCTCGCGTGCAGTGTAAACAGCTCCGTTGATTTTCGCGTCGCGCAGCTCGGTATCAGTATCCGAAGCTAGAGGAAAACGTATTAGAAAGTGAAATAAAACACTTTACGACTGTGAGGAACTCGTATGGAAGTTTCTCGTCAAATAAGAGCATTAGAATAGGCCTACTGTTGCACCATTGCCAAAATTTGCATCGTCAATGAACGTTTTGTTTATTATTGGTGTATATATACGATGAAAATATAACCTTGAACAAATTCAATAAAGTGGCATTTCCTTTAGAAGGAAACTGTTAACAAAACTATTGGTTACATTTCCCTGATGACATTTAAAGGAATATTCCGGGTTCAACACAAATTATGCTTAATCGACAGCATTTGTGGCATGTTGATTGATTACCAAAAAAAATAAAAAATCGTCTCATCCCTCATTTTCTTTAATAAAAGCAAAAATTTAAGTTACTTTGAGTTAATTTAAGTTAATTGGCCCCACAGTGAATGGGGCCAATTTTGGAATGTTTAAATGGAGATATGTGAAGCTTATAATTAAAAATTGCTAACTTAATATTGGCTATAACTTTAAAGCTGTTTAAAGTATAATTTTTACAGTCATTTTAGGGTTTGTTGACATCATCATGGCAACAAAGTTGTAAAATTGGCTATAACTTTACACAGAGAAGTTTAGTAAGTGATTTTATTACCCTAAAATCATGTCTACATTGTTTGTCTTTTTGTATATACTTTTAAAAAAAGTGAGTATTTTAATGTTCAAAAATTGGTCTATTCACTTCCATTGTAAGTGTCTCGCTGTAACTTCAATTTTTGCTTTTATTAAAGAAAAGGGGGGATTAATTGTAGTGGCAATCAACATTATGCCACATATTCTGTTGATTGAGCTTAACTTGTATTGAACCCGGAATATTCATTTAATAGGCTAAATTGAATAAAACAGGACACCCAACATTAAATGTGTATGCTAGACTGAAGGCCTATATGCATTTCTGAGATATCTTACTGCCCATTATACTAATTTCTGCCATCTCTTTGTTTATGCTCATTCAAAATATGCAAGCTTATGGGGTTATTATTTAATGGGTTTAGTTTGCTATTGTTCAGTAATCTTATATGTTGCACTTGGATTCCTTTTCAGGAAAATTTGGGAAATGGCCCATCTGATAAACAGTGATGTGTTCCTGGCCTTCTCCACATATGCCACCATTGTCATCCTCAAAATGATACTCATGTCCTTCCTGACCGTATACTACAGGTTGACCAGAAAGGTGCACTCTGTTTAGAAAATGATATGCACAAAGTGACTGATTCATTCTGCATATCAATATTAACTTCCATTAAATGTAATACAAGAATATAAATATAGCTTGTCTTATATAACTTGACACTTTTCCCCCATACTACAGTCTAATTAGGAACATGTGGTGCAATTTACTGCAATACTGTAAAAAGGGTATATTTGACCTCTTGGCTTGTATAATAGTGATAAAAGACCCAGTCTGCCCCATTGATTGCATTTTCAAAATTTCTAAAAACTGTCAATGTATTTTTGTTAAAATTAGGCTAAACTTTAATTCATAGTATATTATATTCTCAATATTATTCCTTAATTGCTGTTCAAGACACAATGACTAAACATTTGATTAAATATTCATTATAATGTCATAATTGCTAAAAATAAATTAATAAACCAGCATTGTACTTTTTTGAGGTTCAAAGGTAATAAGTCTTAACCAAAAGTTGTTCTGTTCATTATACAGGCCTTTTCAAATTGGGAGGACACTACTGTGGGTAAGAATCCAGAGGAGAGAAAGAAGTTGCTTCAGACCAATCCTGATGTAGAGCGTGTTCGAAGGTAATAGCAAAGGACCTGGTTTGACACATTTAAACAGTCAAATGTGAATATTTTCAGCTATTTTCAAACCTCTTTTATCACAGATGCCATCAGAATGACCTGGAGAACATCATTCCTTTTGTGGTAATTGGTCTTCTGTATGCATTCACGGGGCCGGATCTCTCCACGGCTCTGTTGCACTTCCGGGTGTTTGTGGGTTCACGTATCATCCACACAGTGGCCTACGTGATGGCTCTGCCGCAGCCTAGCAGAGGTCTGGCCTGGATGGTGGGACTAGTCACAACTTTCTCTATGGCCTACAGGGTGCTCACCACCGCTCTCCAGCTCTAAAGGGTGCACGGCACTGTATTATATAGCACAAAGGACAAGGCCTTTTTTTTTTAAAATATATTTTGTAATTACTGGCTATATCTTTTCATTTTACATTCTGTGCCATTTTTAATAAAGACGGCAGCTCTTTAAAATAAGGTTTGATTTGTTAGTAGTAGTTAACAATATTAGTTAGCATAAAAATGAACAATACATTTACAGCATTTAATAATCTTGTTAATGTTAATTTCAACATATACTAACACATTTTTAAATTAAAAAGTTGTTGATGTTAACATTAGTTAATGTACTGTAAACAAAAATTAACAAAGCTTTATAAAACTGTGAAAAAATATATTGTTTATTGTTTGTTCATGATACTTAATGAATTAACACATGTAACATTATTATTTAGTATAGAAGCAGTCAACATGTCATCAATAGTTTTAAGGAATCTTTATAGTTGTAAAGACTTAAGAACAGTTATCATGCAGTAGTAATGCACAGGTAGGAGGAGTCTGTGATGATATTGGTTGTATGTCACTGTATCAACTAAGACATGTTTGTTCACAGCCAGCAAGTTGACAGTGACAATAAGAGTGTTGGTATGTTTATGGTCTTTTTCAGATATCATTGCATTCCAAGCACTCATAGCTGCAGTGCTTTTCTTCAAAACTGGACTTTGTAACATGATTTCTGCAATTATTTATACACCAGGTTCAAAATTTTCTGATGTCAATTGCACCTTAAGGAATGTAGCTACTATCTACATTTTATAATTCTAAGGTCGTCTGAAATGCGCAAAGAACAGTTTGGGAGAAGATCAGTCAAGTCAAAGTTTATTTATCAAATGCACAACAAGTCAGCATGCAAAATTAGGCTTAATAGTTGGTATTAAAATATAGGTTTTGTAAGTTCCAGAGAAAGACTTTTGAGCCAGAATCACAAGAGTAAAACTAAGAAGTTACATAAAGAGAAAAAATACAATACAATATTTATAAATGTAAATATTTAGGCTATACACAAGTATAATAGGTATACACAGTGAAAATAGTCAAATGTACAAAACGAAAACAGAGTATGATACATTTACACGAGTAAAGGTATTACATAAATCTCATAATAATTATGAATAAACAATAATAAATATACAATAAGCAAGCATAAATAAATGGTTCTCCTTTTTCTGTGCGCACGTTAGTTGCTTATTGAATATTAATAAGTAACAAAGTTGAAGGCGGTCTTAACACGGTACATGACACGCCCACCTTCGCACGTAAATTCAGGAGTTTCACTTCACGAGTGTTACAAAAACGCTTAACTGGGAGAATAGCTTAAAAAGGTGAGAAAACGCCAATTATATTTCACGTTCGCGCTTTTACTCGTACTTTATTTGTTTCATGTTGACGCTAAGCTGTTTATAAAGTGCGGTTTTCATAATTTATTTTGGGCATTCCCTGAAGACTGCCTAGAGGGTCTTAGATTGCGCGAAAGATTAGCATTTTTTTTTCTTCTTTCCCGTTAAACTTGTTGACAAAAAAAAAAAAAGAAAAAGAAAAAGAAAAAAAAGTGGGCATGTAGTCAATACTATATGACACATGTAAAATAATAATAATAAGGAACTGTAAACATCCACAAAATAAAATCGTTTCAGTTGTGCGACATAAAGTTTTTGATTTTTGTTTACACTGACAGTGACTAGGAATATAAGCTGTGAAGGTGTAAACAATGTTTATTAATCATATTAACCCACACATGTAGCCTGATATTCCCTTTGTAAGACTTATGCATGTCTCCGTCAAAATAAACAATAACATAGATGTTTAGACTTTTTTTCTTTAAGATGTCATTTTTTTAAAATATGTATTTACCCTAAAATAATATTTATTTCAGTTATATGGTTTCGTTTATACTCGCTCTGCCTATTGCAGTTTGAATAAAGATGGCAGAAATTGTGCACATGATTGACAGCGAGGTCTTTCTGGCCTTTTCCACTCATATAATAACATAGTCATCCTCAAAATGATGCTCATGAGCCCCATGACCTCATAATATCGCTTGACAAAACAGGTACCCTATTTATTGCATATACTTGCGGTATATGCGCCTTACTGTATATTGTGTACACTTGAAAAGGTTTAATAGCTCCTCTTGGAAGGTTTTTTCAATCTTGGAGGACACCAACTTGAAAAAGACTTCTTAAGACAGAAAGAAGTTGGTCAGGATTGATCCAAACGTGGAAAGAGTGCGAAGGTAAACAAATAAACAGTTTTATGGCAAGATTACTGGACTGGCAATACTGGTACCTCTTTCTAAAGCCTTTGCTCTTTCATTACAGATGCCATCAGAATGACCTGGAGAACATCATTCCTTTTGTGGTAATTGATCTTCTGTATGCCCTCACGGGGCCGGATCTCTCCTTGGCTCTTTTGCACTTCCGGGTGTTTGTGGGTTCACGTATCATCCACACAGTGGCCTACGTGATGGCTTTGCCTCAGCCCAATAGAGCTTTGTCCTGGATGGTGGGACTATTCACAACTTTCTCTATGGCCTACAGGGTGCTCACTGCTCTCTTTCTCTGAAGGATAGCACTTTTTGGAAATCTTTTGTTATTGTTTACATGATTTTTGCAGTCTTGTGTGAAAGAAGAATCTAATTTTGTCTTTTATTATTATTATTATTATTATTATTATTCAGCTTCATTTTTAGTATGTAATCTGTTGTCTTTCTGTGCAACACTCCCAGCAATGTTCTTTATAGCAGATAGCAAACCTGAAACACCACTTTATACTGCTGGACATTCTTTAACAGCTCCTGGCATGCACAGTGGGATGAGTCTAATTTGATGCTGTACATTAAACAGGCATTTGTTTTGGTGTGTGTGTGTGTGTGTGTGTGTGTGTGTTACTTATTAATCACAGACTTTGAATAACTACTTCGGATTGTCTCAGATTAGTAATAATTAATAATATGAATAATTAATAACTAGGCCTATGTAAGTAACTGGAAACTACCAAAATGTGTGCTGATATTTAGCAGTTCTATTTCAGTAGTGAAGACAAGCTTCACTGATATCATGAAGCTGTTTAATTTGTAGAAACTTCTTTCATGCAGTTTGTTAATGATAATGAAAACTAACTATCATTAAAACTTGATGGTCATTGTCAAAAGTCTTCAAATAATCTTTGCAGTATTGTTTTTTTTTAAAGTTTTGACTGGAGTTAAACAAGTGAATAAAAGGAATATATTTCTGACATGGGTTGCAAGGATCTTAAATGTGTTTAAAGTTGCTAGTGTGAAAGAAAGCAGTGTGTGTTTTACCCACTAGAGGGAGCTATCTGAAAGCCCAAGTAGAAGCCTATAGACGTTTTATTAATGTTTGTCTCACTTGACAATTTTTAGAGGGTTAGAGCTTTAAAGTTTAAATCGTCATTTTGCGGTCGTTTTAGTGTTTGCGGCGTCATGTTGTCATGGTGAGTAAGCTGCAGAATTGGATATAACTTTAAACAGAAAAGGTTAGTAAGCGATTTTACCACACTAAAGTCGTGTCAACACATGTTTACATTTTGTGGGGATACTTTTGAAACATTATTTTAACATTTGCGATTTACTTCCATCGTAAGTGCTTCACTTTAACCCACATTTGTTTTGTAAAGAAAGGAGGGACAATTCGAAATTATTTTTGTGTTAATGAACATTATGCCACAAGTGCTGTCGACTTGTTGTTGAACCTAGAATTTTCCTTTAATTCACATGAAGCTCATCCATAATTGTCCCCAATACTTCCCAATACTTGTCATGCAAACACCATTTATGCTTTGGTGTCTAATTGTATTCTCCCTCATCAGATAAATAAAACGATTACAAATAGCTACAACATATCAGATAATGCTATACGCCAAAGTTATCTTCAAAACACATGCCGACAGACATGACAGACTAGGGAATGATAATGTCATATTCAAATTTAAACGAGTATTTCTTTTCTAAAGCACTATTAAAATATACTAGGCCTACATTTCACTTGACTTATTTTTTTACATTATCTTAATATGTTATGAATAGCTTTTACACATATGCCACTGCTTATGAACCATTTTGAAATAAAAATAAATAATTTTATATATATATATATATATATATATATATATATATAAAAAAATCACATTGACATAATTCATTTGAGTTAAGGGTATTCAGACCCTTAACTCAGTACTTAGTTGAAGTACCTTTGGCAGCGATTACAGCTTCAGGTCTTTTTGGGTATGATGTGACAAGCTATGCACACCTGGATTTAGGGATTTTTTGCTATTCATCTCTGCAGATCCTCTCAATCTCTGTAAGGTTGGATGGGGACCTTGGATAGCCATTTTCAGGTCTCTCCAGAGATGTTAGATTGGGTTCAAGTCTGGACTCTGCCTGGGCCACTCAAGGACATTTACAGTGTTGTCCCTAAGCCGCTTTTTCATTGTCTTGGCTGTGTTTAGGGCCATTGTCCTTCAGCCCAGTGTGAGGTCCTGAGCACTCTGCACCAGGTTTTCATTAAGGATATCTCTGTATTTAGCTGCGTTCAGTTTTCTTTCAACCCTAACCAGTACTCCAGTCCCTGCTGCTGAAAACACTCCCACAGCATGATGCTACCACCATCATGCCTCACAGTTGGGATGGCATTACACAGGCGATGAGCGGTGCCTGGTTTCCTCTATACATGACACTTGGAATCTTCATTTCATCAGACCAGAGAATCTTGTTTCTCACAGTCTGAGAGTCCTTAAGGTGCTTTTTTGCGCATTCCAAGTAGTCTTGCACTGAGGAGAGGCTTCTCAATGCCATTCTACCACAAAGCCACCAATTGGTGGAGTGTTGCAGTGATGGATGTCCTTCTGCAAGATTCTCCCATTTCCACACATGATCTGTGGAGCTCAACCAGAGTGACCAGACCCTCTGGCCTGCCTTTTATCCCCCTCCTGGCTGATTTGGACAATTCAGCACCAGGTGTGCATCATCATTCAGGCCGGGGTACCGTCTGGCTTGACATACTCCCCTCCCTTCCTGGAGGGGTGGTGTTGCCCTTCTGGCCGTTCTTCTGCCAGCAGGTCTTAAACGTCTCTCTTGAGCCCTGGGAGAGACGAGGGGAGGTAGAGGTGATAGGGAAAGAGAGAGGGTAGAGACAGAGACAGAGAGAGAGAGAGAGAGAGAGAGAGAGAGAGAGAGAGCGAATAAAACTCACTCGCCGGTCCCAGGACACGCCGTCGCCTGGTCCTCAGCCACTCCTTCGCCCTCTGGCGGATGACAGCCACTCCTTCCCGTGTGGATAGCAGTGAGTCCTCTGACGGACATTAACGGCTCCTCCTCTTCCTGGCGGATTGCAGCGGTTCCTCCAATACCCGGCGGCCAGCAGTGGCAAGGACTCCACAACAGCGCATCCCTCCTCCTTCCTGTGTTTCGGCACCAATGTAACAGGGTTGACAGGATGGGCAAGGTGGGAAATGGCAGAAAATTCAACAGAATTTTAATGACAATTTTAACTTAACTGAACACACACATGCATGCACAACGGCCACATGTCTCTCTCTCTTGAACTGGCACCTCTGGCTTTATTCCCCTCCCGGCTGATTAGGACAATTCAGTGCCAGGCGTGCATCCTCACAGCCCAGCCACGCCCTCTTCCTCATCACACATCTCAAAGGTGATCCAGAGAAATGGGATGCACATTAGCTAAATTTCAAGTGTCACAGCAAAGGGTCTGAATACTTATGATATTTCAGTTTTTTCTTTTTGATAAATTTGCAGTTATCATAAATCTGTTTTTTGCTTTGTCATTATGGGGTATGGAGTGTAGACCGATTTTAGCATAAGGCTGCAACATAACAAAATGTGAAAATGTGAAGGGGTCTGAATACTCTATGAATGCACTTTAAAACTATCCTACAATTGCTATCATAATCAAGATGGTGCAATCTTCTGTTTAAATAACTAATTCTTTAAAGTTGGCGGCCAAATGTTTGGAATGTACAGATTTTGCTGTTTTGAAAAGTTAAGGAAATTTCCAGCAGTCACCACTCCAACACCTTATCCATGAGTAATCATGCTAAATTGCTTATTTGGTACCAGAAAATCACAACTGAAAGCAATTTGATTCATTAAATGAAGCTTAACATTGTCATTGGTTTTGTTTTTGAGTTGCCACACTATGCAATGTCTTAAGGTCAATATTAGGTCAAAAATGGCACAAAAGAAACAGCTTTCTCTAGAAACTTGTCAGTCAATCAATGTTTTGAGGAATGAAGGCTATAAAATGCTTGAAATTGAAGATTCATACAAAGATGTACACTACAGACTTTAAAGACTAAGAACAACTGGCTCTAACATGGACAGAAATAGATGTGGAAGACCCAGATGTCCAACTAAACAAGATAGTAAGTACATCAGAGTCTCTAGTTTGAGAAATAGACGCCTCACATGTCCTCAGCTGACTGCTTCATTGATTTCTACCCACTCAACACCAGTTTCATGTACAACAGTAAAGAGAAGACTCAGGGGTGCAGGACTTATGGGAAGAATTGCAAAGAAAAAGCCACTTTTGATACAGAAAAAAAGAAAGGTTTAGAGTGGGCAAAGAAACAGACATTGGACAGCAGATAATTGGAAAAGAGTGTTATGGATCTTAAATCCATTGAGCTTTTGTGGGATCAGTTAGACTGTAAGGTGCATGAGAAGTGCCCGACAAGACAGCCACATCTATGGCAAGTGCCACAGGACGCGTGGGGTGAAATGTCACCTAAGTATCTGGACAAACTGACAGCTAGAATGCCAAGGATGTGCAAAGCTGTCATTGCTGCATGTGGAGGATTTTACCTTAATCCTGTGTATTAAATTAGCATCTGCCTTGAGACTGGGTGATAAATACGAATCCATCTCCATATCAAGGTGAGGAGTGACAGTTTTCAGCATCCTCCTGTTTTATCCCTCGCTTTACATGGGCCCTCTCTTGGTGACACAGTAAATACTAGTACTTAGCCCCAAGGTCGCCACAGTTGGCCATGCATACAGTATGCCCTGTAAAGGCTTTTTCTCATTTGTTTTGGGTCTGTGCCCAGCTTTAGGGTGTGCAATATTTCAGTCAAGCCAAGCATTTTACAGTCTGGCCAGTTGAAGAACAACTAAACCTTGCTCTGTGATCAATAATGACTGATCCGCCCACCGCGCTCTTGGCTGGCTCGGCTCTGTTAGTGAATAGCCCTGGCCTGGATGGGATGCCACTTGGGGGGGGGGGCACATCTCAAGGTTTTTGGAATCAACCTTGAAGCTGTTCCACACATGGAGTTTTCTTTGAATTTCAGAAAACAGAGAGAAGTCTCTGACTGCTTTTTCCAAGTTGCACATATTCCTGAATCAACAACCTTGTTGGTCCTAAATCAACCAATAAGAATTTATGGTTAAAGGGAGAGTTTACCAAAAAATGAAAATTCTGTCATTATGTTGTTTAAACCTGTATGACTTTCCATGGACACAAAAGCCCAAAGTATACTTCTTTTTTTATGCAAACATTCAGCATCTGTCAAACGCAAGCCCGTCAAAGTTATTCTATTTGACGGTGTGCGCATATGCGCTACAACTGCTGTGAGATGCTGGACAATTTCTCTTCAGGAGTTTAGTCCCTTAAAGATGTCTTTATATTCCTTCAGACTCGAGTTATATATATATATAGTATATCTCCTGACCTCCTCGCACACGTGCTCTTGACATGCATGTCTACTATTGTTGTTTTTACCTTCGTCTCCTTTGGTTTACTGGTGATTGTTGTCTTCTAGCTTTTCTTCATGGCAGCAAAGGCTCAAATGTGAGTATTGCCACCTTGTGGATCCACTAATTAGTGCAATTAATTGCAGGCGTGTTCAAAGATGCGTGGTTAGGAAAACCGGGCTGCACGCGTTAAGTGCTCCAGCACTCTGCTGATTATGAGATTTGCATTATGCGTCCTGTACACGAATACTGATTGTTATTATTTGACCGAAATATACTTTGGACTAAAAGGAGATGGCAGAATGTTAGCATCAGTCACCATTCACTGTCACATTGTATGGACAAAATATGCAATGAAAGTGAAAGGTGACTAAGACTGTCATTCTGCATAACATCTCAATTTGGATTCCATGGAAGAAAGAAGGTCAAATGTGTTTAGAACAACTTGAGAGTGAGTAAATTATGACATAATCTTTATTTTTAGGTTTAATATTAGGTTTAGACGCTTATACACCATTCTTTTTTTAACCCATCACACCCTAATTTTAGGGGTATTTTATGGCTAGGACTATGTTTATTTGAAAGGAATGTGGTTCCAGGACCAACAAAAGACGCTGATCAAGGAATATTACATTTACGGTGACTCAAGACTGACACAGCCTCAAAAAAGCAACCCGTGAGAGTGATGATGGTCTACATATACCGAAAGACATGCTCTCACGTTGCATCTTCATGTCTAATGGTGTATTCTAACCACACTGTTTGTATATTAAAACAGACATCATATATTTCTTAGATCTTCCCACTACCTTACTGTAATGCTCGTTAACTGTACAGGCTCTTAATTAGGCTGCACTTCATAGTCATGGCGTGGGCCAGTATCAAGGTTTAGCAGAGATTTATATCACACAATGGCTCCATGGGTTCTGAAAAATTAATGAACGCTTAGCAGGGATCCGACTTATGGGCGACAAGGCACAATATAAATCAATGTGAGTATGAGCCTTGCTGTATCTGCAGAACTACACATTTTTAGAGCATTTTTGGAGGTGCATAGCTGATTGTGGATGCTGATGGTCTCGTTGTCATTGCAGAAAGTTAGGTAGGTGGGGGGGGTGTTAAGCCTTCTGCTATGATGACATGAGATCTCCACTGTGCACACATAACTTGTGAGTTTATGTGAAGTAATTATGGGTGTAGAGATCAGCCATAATCACGTTGATACAACATGATACAGGATAGAACACAGGTCAGGACCATGCAATCGACTGACGACTGCTTTCTCTGTAGAACAGACTTGAGTGGAATATAATAAGGACTAACTAATGCCTTTCGCATTGCTGCTCTCCACTCTGCCCTTCATGTCCACCAAAGCCCATTACTGTGCTCACAGAATTGCATTTTGTATACTTGTCAGTGTCATTTACACACAGGAAGTCATATTATCTCATGTGGGGTAAATCTCACATTGAAATAGCCACTTGAAGGGGCAAATAAATCTACTTAAAATGGTCACCGAAGCAGATGCCTCAATGATTTCAACATAATTATCTCAACATATCGCCTAATACTGTAAATACCTGTGAGGCAAAAGTGGAGAAATCGTTCACCTGCCCTCATGTTATTCCAAACCAGACTTTCTTCCAGAACACAAACTGCGATGAACATAATGTCTGAGGCTAATATCCTGCCTTACATCTCTTTTTGTTTTCTATGGATAAAAGAAAGAAAGGGGGTTGAAACAACACAAACGTGAGTAAATTATGACACAACTAACATTTTAGGGTGAACCCTCCTTTAAAAACACCTGCCGGCCATTTTGTTAATGCCCCTGGGCAGATATTTTGGTTGTAGCTAAAAGTTGTAACTGTACTTAAAAGTTCCTATGTAATTTTAAATAACATATGTCCAATCAGCAATAACATTTGACAACAAAGGTATTATAAATGTTGCTTCTTAAGCTCAAAGCACACAAAAAGACTTGTCCAGTTAATGAGCATATGCATTCTTGAGTAAACAAACTATATCAGGGTCAGTCTGTGAAATCGGTGCCCTTTGTGTTTCCCGTATTAACAAATGAGTAAACAATGACGTTAACAATGAATTGCTGATGCCAACTTTTAACACATCAGCAAAAATCCAGTAACTTTATTTTTTTGTGATTAACATTTTTTATTGATTCATACAGTAAACAAAGAAAAGCTAAATGTATATACACAGAATCAAAATTTAACCCCCACTATTACCCCTCCCAATCCCCAACCCCACCCTGACCCTCAACAAATATTCCTGTGGTCACACACACACACACACACACACACACACAACAAATAAAATAATAATCACGCACATTTATAACTATACCTCTCTCTCCACTGCCCCTCCCCAAAAGCCCTCCAAGAACACCAAATAGTTGCCCCATTTCTCAACAAAAGGATCCGAGTTCCCAAGTCTCCTAGCTGACACTTCCTCGAAAGCCGCCACCCTACCCATCTCCGTGCACCACTCCTTGTTATTTCTAAGGAATGGAAATAGATAAAGTGCTAATATTAATGGCACAAACCGGCACAAATCGAGCACAAACAAATGACACCGGTTTAGAATGATTCGGACGACATGGGGTGAAAAGTGACGTCACAGCCCTGAATCATATTTGTTATTTCTAAGGAATGGAAATAGATAAAGTGTTCATTTTAACGGCACAAACCGGCACAAATGGAGGACACTGGTTTGGAGTGATTTAGACAATATGGGGTGGAAAATGATGCCACCACTCCCGAAAACATTTTTGCTATATCTAAGGAAGGGAAAGTACAATGTTCATTTTTGTGGCACAAATCAGCACAAACACAGCATAAACGAATGAAATAGTTTTGGTGATTGTTTAATTATTTGAGGCGCTAACCTCACGGAGGTTCGACTCCATCTTCCGATTGACATCGCAAGCAGGTGGGTGTGACTTTAAGACCAAGCCTATACAATCTAGAGGTGGTCCAAAAGAATCTATGTAAAATCTTTAATTGCATAAGGTGCACCTGAAGGTGCACTCTAGATGCTTAAGGTGCACTCTAGATGCAGACTTGATCTTTTTTTTTTTAGAATCCTAGCCCACACTCCCTCCTCAAATACCAAGTTTAAATCTTTCTCCCATAATCTCTTAGAAGTTAAAGCTCTGTCCCTCAGACTCTAAATTAGCAGGGAGTAATACACTGATGCTCATGACCTTTTCCAAAAGCAGTAATCACCACTCCCAGAGTATCTGCCGCTTTAGGGGGGTGTATGCTACTCCCAAAAATAGTACAGAGCAGGTGGCGTAGCTGTAAAAATGTAAAGAACTAAGATCTGGGATACCCAAAATGTTTAACCAAATTTTCAAAGGATCTCAACACTCCACTCTCATATAGGTCACTGAGTGTATTAACATCCCTCACAATCCACTCTGACCAGCAGAAAGTTTTGGGCTCAGCCATATGCTCAAGGCAACATTTAAACAAATATCCAAATTAAACACTCAAGACAATTTTGTCCATACCGAGTGCAAATGCGAAATAACGGGGTGTAACTTCTCAGATTAGTTTGATAGAAAGGCTTTGCAATGGCGAAATAGGGGCAAGAACTTCCTGTTCAAGACCATGGAGGGTCTCTTAGGTGGAAGCGACCAATGAGCCAAATGTCTGAGACCGAATGCATAATAATAAAAAAAATCTTGTGTAGGCCTAGCCCACTTTTGTCAATAGGCCTATGCAACTTACTGAAATATAATCCGGGATGTTTACCATTTCAAATGAAGGACTTCACAATGCTATCAAATTGCTTGAAATAAGAGCTGGACATCTATAGGGAGAGACTGTAGCAGGTAGATGAACTTTGAAAAACAATTAATTTTAATAACATTAACAATTGACAACCCAATCCTAGATAACTGTAATGAAGCCCACCTGTCCAACTTGGATCTTTGTCCTTTTTAAGAATCAGACTGATCCGGGCTTGCGTCATGGTTGGCGAAAGCTTTCCATTCTTTAATGATTCTGTATTATCTTTGCCAATTCTGTAGCAAAAGATCTAAAAAACTCAGCGACAAAGCCATCTGGCCCCAGAGCCTTGCCTGTAGGTAAGGCCTTAATTACCTAGCCAAGCTCCTCCAAGTTTATCTCAGAATCAAGAGAATTTTATTGCTCAGCCGTCAGTTTATTATGTTCTAATGGTTCCACAAAGTTTATAAAATCCTCATCAATAGATGAAGACATGGAACTATAGATCAAGATAGTTCCCCGTCTGTCGCTCACTCAACGTTGTGTCGAATGAAGCGACACTAGGGGACATGCAAATTCTGTCTGCCAAATTCTCATTGGTCTTTTCTCAAGTTCAGAAGTAACCGAGGCCTTCAAGAAGGACCCTAGTGTTGCTTCATTCGACACACGTCTCATTCCCTTCATCATGGAACAGAGGTTCCAATAGTAACCTAGACAATCTCTTTAAAAGCATTATTAAGATTATTTCTCGTGCTTTGGGTTTTTTGGCGAATGAGGCATACTGTATGATCCAGCACCTAAGAACCACCTTAAGTGCCTCCCAAGCCAAATGTAGTCAAATTCGCCACCTAGGGACTCTCACCCAAGGATTTAAACTAAAACAGACGGTTTAGAAAATTTACAATATACATTTATTTTTTTATATAAAAGAAACAAAAGCAACATAAAACATCAGGAGTCACAGATGAAACACTCAATACATTCCAATATCTTCTAATTACCTGCAAACAGATAGGCGAGAGCACTAAAAAGGAAGGTCCCCAGACCAACCCAAAGAAAGAGAGGACCATGCCCTATACTCACACTAGTGCCCCATTCTACACAACCTAATAAACTTGTATTCAACGGTGACTCTCACAGCATACCATGATGGGGGAGGGGGACAATATACCCTCTAATCAGGTCTGGAGGCAGACCCACAGTACTCCCTAAAAAGAGATGGATATTAAAAGTTATTGATTAATAACCTCACTCCAAAAACAAGCAAAACAAATAAAACAAGAACAAACAAAACCCAACAAGGACAAAACAGCAGTGCAGACCGGGTCCGTGTTCCCTTGTCAGCACACACACACACACTCACACCCTTCAAGGCTAAAAATGAACAGAGAAACATGCCACTCCAACCTACACACACACACCTGCCACAACAGCATATAAACATTCAAATATAAACATTAAACCCAACACACCGTATTAAACTCATACTTACTGTGCCGGAGCAACACACACAAAATATCTGCTTGCTATGGAACACAATCACACACTTCCAGCTTCGGACACAGAGATTTTACAAATATAGAGCACATTCCCACTGCACACATACATAGATTGTGTGTCAAAAACAAAATTATAAAGACCACATTTCAACATTACTGCAACAAACCCTGAACTTCCCCCAGACCCAAACAATCACACATTAACCCTGTGCACAGCAGCACCAACTGCTGTTCATCCCTCTAAACTCAAACAGTCCATATACACCTAAGAGATCCCACGTGACAACTTTTCCATTAGATTGCTCAAATCTGGAGCTTCTATACAAATTTTGTGAGACGGAACTACACAACAAAAGATAATCTACAAAACAAACTCCAGCCAATAGGTGGAATAAGCACAAAAAGTGTGTAGATTCGTCCACAAATCTGTCGCAAAGGAGTAATGCTCCACAAAACGAACTCCAGCTGCTAGGCAGAACCAGCACAGAAAGAAACAAAAAGGCGCTCTGTTTATTCGAACAGTCAAGTGAATGATCATCGGTAAATGGTGGTGGTGGTGTAGTGGCTAGAGCACAGGGCTGCTAATCAGAAGGTCGCTAGTTCGAACCCCACGGCCACCACCATTGTGCCCTTGAGCAAGGCACTTAACTCCAGGTTGCTCCGGGGGGCTTGTCCCTGTAATAAGTGCACTGTAAGTCGCTTTGGATAAAAGCATCTGCCAAATGCATAAATGTAATGTAATGTAATCAGTCAATCTGTCCACTCGGCTGCAATGTGAGTACCACAAAATAACTTAATCAATTGACTTTATGAAGGATATTGCTTGCTGGGGACATTTCCAGCTTATGGCATGTTATGTCAAGCAGATTCGGGAAGAGCCCATCCAGGAAATTCACCATATCCTGACCCTCTTTGGCCTCAGGAATTCAGACGATTCAGACTTTATTCCACCAGCTATGGTTCTCAACTTCTCCCAGACATGCTCCAAAATCTACCTTGGTCACTAGCGGATTAGCAGATAGTTCCTTCTCCGATGACTCCAGATAATTGATCCGTTTCTCGACATCCACCACTCTTGTAACCACCACAATGAATTTCATCTCCATGGCGGTGATCGATCGATGTATTTCAGCAAGATCTTCCAAGTCAGCAATGACATTTGTCAGCATTGCTGACATGTTCGTCATTTCTTGCCGAATTTCCCACATTTCTCTGACCATATCAACTCCCGGGCTCGGGGGCTGCTCAGGGGTGTCAATTTGATTACGTAAGTGTTTTTTTAATGGATTTTAAATTCTTTGACATATATTGTCCTCCTAGAACAGTTATGTAACAGTGTATCAAATCTCACCTCATTTATAGTGTTAAAACTAGCAAAGTGCGCAGAGCTCGCCGTTCACACGTCTGAACCTTGCATGGCGTCACGTGACTCCCCAGTAACTTTATTTTTAACTGTTTTCTTTTTTCATTTTCTTTATTTATGAGGATGTCTTTTGGCCTGGCCTCCAGCCATGTGCTTCCCACTTCTCCATAGTTATTAGCAAATATGCACAATTTTATTGCATTTCTTTGTTGGGTGTTATAATGTTACTATCATAACAACCCCTTATTAAAATAATGCACAATTCCATAAATACACACATACAAGTAAGTGTCTCCTCAATTGTTTCATTACTTTATTTTGCATTTTGTTAGGTTTGTAAGTAGGGGATAATCTTAAAGTGTGTTACTTATTACCATGATTTTGTACAGAAAACAATCATTAATAATAATTAAAAAGTGACTGTAAAAACTGGCATAGCTGTACCGCAACATATAATTTGTAGTTTTTAATTTAGCTTGAGATGGCACAGTGCAATGTTTTCACATTTCAAGACATTCCTTGTCTGACAGAATCTTTAAAACCGTACAGAAATCTATTTTAAAATCACCCTTTTGAAATGGAAAATACACCAATTTTGCCTAAATGACCCTTCTACAACCACCACATTGAGAGTTACAATTTCTCACATGAATTTTTCTATTTATGGTACGTCTCTTTGTCCTTTAAATTTTCTCTGCTTGCACCTCATTCCTGAAGCCCATAATAACTGCTACTAAGGCAACGCCCTGAGCATATGTACTCGAAGCATTGGATAGTGTGACCTTTATGCACGTGTTTCAGTAGGAGATTTTGAGTGTTGGAGCTCAGGGACTGTTAGACTTGGCTGGGGTCAGCAGATATCCTATGCTGATTTTAGTGATTGGATTGCAGGTGATTACCATAAGCAATTTAAATTATATTGATTTATCCTCCTGGATGATGTAATTGAACACCATGACCAAGCCCCTCCACCCTTTCCCTCTAACCACTGCTTGCCGTTCACCACCACCTTCTCTTCACTCGCATTATCCTCTAAAGTAAATGCATTTGGTAGCCTGAGAAGCATCCATAAAGAGGGGAAGATTGGGTCTTGAAGGGCCAATCAATTGGCAGTTTGCCACGGCAACAAGGGAATTGTTCAATTAATATCCTATCTCTGGTTAACTCAGCTGTTTAACATCCTGGCTCTCCTCACATTATACACAGGGAACGTCGAGGTAGCAGTGGGACTTCTCCTCCAGTTTGGATGTAAACGTCCTTCTTGTTTCTCATATCCGTTACGCCACACCATATACACATACTATGCAGTCTGCGTAGGGCACCAACTCTCTAGGGGGGCACAATCTTACCCTAAAAGGGCACCAGAAAGTCCACCAGCTGCCCTTACTCGCATGTTATATGTTATTCAAGCAATATCGTTTGCTGTTGAAAGCAGTTGCGGAACACAGACGATCGTTTCATGCTCATATCACGCGATCAATTTGGCCAGCAGTGGCCCTGCTAATATGGAAAAGAATAACAGAAGAAAATGCTGTTTCCTGAGAACTCCCTGCTAGATAACCCCCCTAGAGTAATAACCTTGGGAGTTAATCAACTTCTTTTAAATCAAACAGCTAATTTGGACGATAATTATAATTTGGCATTTAGATAACATTGACTAAGCACTTGATTGAGGCAACAGGACAAAAACAGAGCTAAGGGCAATTCTTCTAATGAATGCCCAGTTAAATATGTTTCTGTTTCTCCAATAGTCTACTACGCTCTTACATGGTGCTATATTTGTTGCTCAGATCAATTAATTAATGGAAAAAGTCCACCTGGGAGACTCGCTCGTGCATTTTCCATTTTTCACCCACCTTTCCAGCACCTCAGAAGAGTGTGCAAATTTCTTGTTTTAATATTTTAGCACTCTGACTTAAGCTTCAGAGAACTCTGCAGGTAGCACACTAGATCATTCTGACATTTCAAAGTACTGAATCCTTTGGAATAAAGTGTTTTTTATTTCATTCTATTAACATAATTTATGTTTGTCAGAGAACCCAACTCTGTGGAAGTAAAGTGGGGGGGTGTTGCCATAATTCATCCTCACATTGCCATACGTGTGTGCACATTTGTGTGTGTTAGAGACATAACAGCTGTGCATGAGACTTGAAGACATTCAACTTCATTACGCAGGTCTGAAACATTGATAAGGCAGAGAAAAGTCTTCACTCAAAGACACCAAGCACTTTTTTGCCTTCAGACAGCACTGTCAGGGCTGATGTGATGTCATCTCTATTTTAGCCAATCAAAGTCAGGGACTCCTCAATAGAGTGCATTAGACTAGTTCCAGACGTAAGCATCCCAATCGTTGTTTCCATAGTGTAAATTGTTTATCAGTGATAATACACTCTCTGAGAAATTTATTAGGAACACTATACTAGTACAAGTTAGGGCCTCCCTTTGCTCTCAAAACGATGTGATGTCAAGCATTTTAGTGATCTCAGATCACGATCATTCAAGATTTTTTTTATGACCATATTTCTTCCGTGAACCTGATGGTTCACCACTATCCATCCAGGTTTTAATAATGCATTGGACAGTTCATATATATATATATATATATTCCTATAGTTTTTAATTAAATTACATCATTTTGAGTGTATCATGGGATTCAAGTTTATTCCCTCATTAAAGACGTTAAGTACACTGTCTTGTATACAGTAACCAGCAGTCTTTTCAACAAGGTGCTAACTAGATTCAGCTGTACTCGGCCAACTTACAAACTTGAAAGTCTTAATGCAAGTGTGGCGTTAAAGATGTAGCACATGAATTACAAGCCTTTACATCAACAATTTTATCTCAAGACATTCAAAACTTAAAATGGGGGATGGATAGATCTGTGATTTATTGAACAATACTGTTGTATTGATTAGAGCAAGGGTGTCCAACTCAGTTCCTGGAGGGCCACAAACCTGCAGATTTTAGTTACAGCCCTGCTCCAAAATGTCTCCTTGTAATCTTCAAGCACTCCTGAAGATCCTGATTAGCTGCTTCATGTGTTTAATTAGGGTTGGAGCTAAACTCTGCTGGACTGTGGCCCTCCACAAACTGAGTTTGACACCCCTGGATTAGAGCATATGGGTTCTTACCACAGTTTTGTTGCAGACCTATTAAGTTTTCTACTATGCACAGCAGGCCTTCAATACACTTGTTTCAAGACCCTGTTGGGCATACACACATCACATTAGAGTCCTTATGCCTCTACAATGGTAAAGGATTAAAGTTATGTAACTTCTCTGCACACCAACAACTTAAAACACTTTAATGTGAATGTTTTGTAATGTGAGTGTCTCACTGAAATTGCAGCCTCTGCAGAACATTGTAGACTTTCTCAAGTTCTGTGACTCATTGCTTTAAAACTCTCAATTGTACTCAGAGTTCTAGTGAGATGCTGTAAACTGCAGTCTAGATGCAATGGGATTGTCTCTCAGCATCAGAGTGGCTATCCTTCCATGCGGCCATGATCAGAGAGAAGGTGCTGAAGCCATTCAGATCCTGTTTGTAGCTCCGCTGCCTTTTGAGGGAAAATCTATAACCTGGAGGCAAGCTAATTAACTGAAAATCATTTAATCCTGTCTCAGCAATACATAAAAATATGGCTGCTATGAGGAGCAGAGTTAATAATAGATACATCTTCCCAGTTTTCTGAAAGAAATAAAAGCTGCTTCAGAGGCCTTGAGGGACCTGAGGGAGGCTGTTGGCAGCTCAATCACTCTTGAAATATAATGTCCTGTCAGAAAACTTCCTTTTGGAATAGTCGGTACTGGACACAGCTTGTACTAGATGTTTTAATGGATCTTGAACAAGGTAGACACATTTTAAATTTTAAATGAAAATGTACTGTATGATTATAGTTGTAAACCTTAATGTTGATCGTTCAGCCTATACAACATTGAAATTTCCAAAGGATTTTGTCCAACTCTATCATATAGCCTTGGACCATAACAGACTGTACTGTATGTTACAAAGGTTTTGCAGGACTGTACTTACATTTTGGAAGCACACTCCACTCAAACTATTGAGTCTGGCAAAGAATACATTGTTCCAGTGTTGGAAAATTATTTTCACCTTAAATTTTGAATCACAAATTAGATTTCTTCCTAATGTGACAAGTAATTGTGGTTTTAGCAAACCTCATTACAGTTAGAAGTCCAGGGAATCAAAGCACAGCCTATAAATTCCAAACAGAGATTTATTTGGTCTTTGTGTACTATGCTTTTGCTCACCCTGTGGCACTCACCAATCAATAATTGAACAGACCGAGGATAATAGCTTCTACACACACCTCACTGTATCTGAACATGCAGGAACACAAGAGTAACTCATCTGGAGGTGAAATAAATTGCTGCTTGAATTCCAAATGCAGCCTCTCTTTGAAGGATAGAGAACTTCAGAGCTACCTATACGTTATAATGTTTGCCTCGAATACCTATGGCCAAATACATTTCCTTGGATTCTAGTTTCTGTCCCAATACAAACACTCAAAAAAAATTCACTTTCCCTATTATTAAGTTTACAGAATCCTTCCCTTTACAAATGTGTAAAAGCAGTGATAATAACTTGGGTAATGATTACAATAAAGGTGCTGTAAGTATTTTTAACTCCCACTAGACTTAGCCAATGATTAAGAATCCACCCAATCTATATGTGCTGTATCCAAAGCTCCACCATCCAAAGACATATCAGCTACTAAGGTTGCTAACTGTAACGTATTATCAGGTATGTCCTGTATTATCGCCTAAATGAAGACATCCCATCCATGATGCCTGTTGTCTTGTATTTAAAGGGATAGTTCACCCAAAATTTAAAATTCTCTCATAATTTATTCACCCTCATGCCATCCCAGGTGTGTATGACTTTCTTTCATCTGCAGAACACACTGGAAGAAAGTAGAAAAATATCTCAGCTCAATAGGTTCTTAAAATACAAATTCACAAACAGTGAGCTTAAACATCATCCATATGACTCCAGAGGTTAAATTAATGTTATCTAAAGCGATACGATCACTTTTGGTGCGAAAAAGATCAATATTTAAGTACTTTTTAAACCATCACTTCTGGTCAGCAGCAGAATATGCATTCACGAGAGCACTGAATTCAGATGAATTCAAATGCGCCATTATGAATAAAGAAACAGATAAATACATATCTAAGCCAAAACCAACTAAGCTTCTGTACAGCTTTCCTCCTAAGTTGTTAACAGTGCTGCTCATCTGGGTGTGTCCCACAAGCATCAGTTCTCACGTGAACATGCCAACGCGATTACGTCACACATGCTTACTGTTGCTGACCAGATGCGATGGTTTATAATTTACATAACTGAATATGCTTTTTCGCACCAAAAGCGATCATGTTGCTTTAGAAGACATTAATTTAACCACTGGAGCTTTATGGATGATGTTTATGCTGATTGTCTGTTCTTTTTGGAGCTTCAAATGTCTGATTACCATCCACTTGCATTTTAAAGGTGCACTCAGTAAATTTTTCCCCATTAAAAAAGTTTTACTTCTATAGAAATTAATTATAATTTTGAAACGTGTATAAAATCATAACCACTCACATGAGATGAGGACTCTTATAAAAGCTCTTTTATTCTACTTGAGGCAGGGGACTGTCATTTTAAAATCACATGACCAGCTGAATATTACTCCTGGAGTTCACCTTTAAGGACTTACCGAGTGAAGATATTTTTCTATTTTTCTTCGAATGTGTTCTGCAGAAGAAAGAAAGTCATACACACCTGGGATGGCATGAGGATGAGTAAATGATGAGAGAATTTTCATTTTGGGGTGTACTACCCCTTTAAGCTATGTAAAACCTGCTGTAGTCGGACAGTGAAATGTCCAGTATGGCTGTATTGAAGACATTGTGTTCTGTATTGAATGTCCTCAAAGAGAACACCCCATCACTTCCAGTCAGATGCCAAAACGTTCAAACATTTTATCCAAACATTTTTTAAACAAAATATATTTACATTAGTAGGAATAGAACATGAGATATTAAGGGTGGAATTAACTAAGAATTAATTGCTTAAAATGGGAAGAATGCCAATGGAAAACAAATAAACTTATTTGGTTTATTTTTCTTATCCCATTAGCAAAAAAAAAAAAAAAAAAAAAAATATATATATATATATATATATATACACATACAGTGCATCAGGAAATTATTCACAGCGCTTCACTTTTTCCACATTTTTGCCTTATTCCAAAACTGATTAAATTAATTATTTTCCTCAAAATTCTACAAACAATATCCCGTAATGACAATGTGAAAAAAGTTACAAATTAAAAATTTCACATGTACGCAAGTACTCACAGCCTTTGCTCAATACTTTGTTGAAGCACCTTTGGCACCAATTACAGACTCGAGTCTTTTTGTGTATGAAGCTACAAGCTTGGCACACCTATTTTTGGGCAGTTTCTCCCATTCTTCTTTGCAAGACCTCTCAAGCTCCAACAGGTTGGATGGGGAGCATCAGTGCAAAGCCATTTTCAAATCTCTCCAGAGATGTTCAATCAGGTTCAAGTCTTGGCTCCGGCTGGGCCACTCAAGGACATTCACAGAGTTGTCCCGTAGCCACTCCTTTGATATCTTGGCTGTGTGCTTAGGGTTGTTGTCCTGTTGGAAGATGAACTTTCGCCCCAGTCTGAGGTCCAGAGCGCTCTGGAGCAGGTTTTCATCAAGGATGTCTCTGAACATTGCTGCATTCATCTTTCCCTCGATCCTGACTAGTCTCCCAGTTCCTGCCGCTGAAATGCATCCCCACAGCATGATGCTGCCACCACCATGCTTCACTGTAGGGATGGTATTGGCCAGGTGATGAGCGGTGCCTGGTTTCCTCCAGACATGATGCTTGCCATTCAGGCCAAAGTGTTCAATCTTTGTTTCATCAGACCAGAGAATTTTGTTTCTCATGGTCTGAGAGTCCTTCAGGTGCCTTTTGGCAAACTCCATGTGGGCTGTCATGTGCCTATTACTGAGGAGTGGCTTCCGTCTGGCCAGTCTACCAAACAGGCCTGATTGGTGGAGTGGTGTAGAGATGGTTGTTCTTCTGGAAGGTTCTCCTCTCTCCACAGAGAAATGCTGGAGCTCTGTCAGAGTGACCATCGGGTTCTTGGTCACCTCCCTGACTAAGGCCCTTCTCCCCTGATCGCTCAGTTTGGCCGGGCAGCCAGCTCTAGGAAGAGTCCTTGTGGTTCCAAACTTCCATTTACGGATGATGGAGGTCACTGTGCTCATTTGGACCTTCAATGTACCATTTCCCAGATCTGTGCCTCGATACAATCCTGTCTCGGAGGTCTACAGACAATTCCTTGGACTTCATGGCTTGGTTTGTGCTCTGACATGTACTGTTAACTGTGGGCCCTTATATAGACAGGTGTGTGCCTTTCCAAATCATGTCCAATCAACTGAATTTACCACAGGTAAATCAAGTTGTAGAAACATCTCAAGGATGATCAGTGGAAACAGGATGCACCTGAGCTCAATTTTGAGTGTCATGGCAAAGGCTGTGAATACTTATGTACATGTGATTTTTTTTATTTTATTTTTATTTTTATTTTTAATACATTTGCAAAGATTTCAAACAAACTTCTTTCACATTGTCATTATGGTGTATTGTTTGTAGAATTTTGAGGAAAATAATGAATTTAATCCATTTTGGAATAAGGCTGTAACATAATAAAACGCGCTGTGAATACTTTGCGGATGCACTGTATGTGCTATTTTAAAAAATGACCATGCCAAATAGAAAATTTATCTTGTTTTATGGATTTGTATGTATTATTACTGGAAAACAAGACTGTGGAGATGGGGGCGTGGTCGATCAAGATTCTGTGGAGTGGGAGGCCGGGAGAGGAAGGCGGTAAAGATTGACACCTGGGGTAAATTATCACTAACAGCGTCCTTGATGAATGCCAAGCATTTTTGACAGTGACATGCTCCTTTTATACACATATAAAATGTGATTCTCTTTGGAATTTGGATGAATGCTCAGTTAAATTATAAGGAATGTATGTATTATTAATAATTTTCATCTACTGGCACACAAATCATGGCTAGTATTAACAGTGAATGTATCCGCATGCACTTCACTTCTTCTGGTCGATTTTGATGTATTCAAACACTTAAATAAAGCAAAAATATTTCTGAATCCAAATTACACTTTAAACAAAATTAAAAAATAATCAAAATAATGAAGTGGTACAAAAATCATACAGAATCCAAACATTTTAATCTTCTTCCACCGGCCCCTTTTGCAGTGGACTTTTACTTGGCACATCAACAACAGTTGTATAATTATACAATTATAATAATACATATAAACATACCAATAAAAATAATAGTAAAAACTTTGCGCTGAGTTAAAATGTTGCATTGAAACATTTTAACGCAACAACCTATTTCTCAGAAAAATAGCATATTGCGCTTTGTGCCACTTCATTTACATACAATACACCCACCGTTTGCGTGCCTACACCCACGATAGCGCAAACACAAAAATAGAGCCCACAGTGTAAATCTCATACACAAAAAAAGGCCTAGAGTGTACTCTGATACTCTCAGGTTTCTCATTTGCTAAGAAAGGGTGGGACACACCCCTGACTGCTATTATCTTGTTTATAAAGCCAAGGCTTGCCAGAGATAGATGCCATTTCTTAGGACATATATTTCAGTGATATCTGTCAGGTAATAGACACTATGCATGACATTCTCAAAAGGATCACAGTACATATGGCTTGAGTTGTACTGAATGCAATACTGTGGTAAAGATATGTATTTGGGGATTGTGGTACAAACAATGACAGAAATCCTCCTGTAGACAAAAAGCGATGAACTCAGTGAGCAGACAAGAAGGTGATAACTGGACTCCATTAAGTGCACGGCCTGCAAAAAACACCATGAGCTGTGAAAAAGCTCCATTACTTTAGGGTAAAGAGGGATGAAATGCAGAAAGGCACTTTTCTGCCAGTAACAGGCCTTAATGTGGTGCAAATGGGCCAGAGTGCATTGTCACCTCTCAATTTGATGCACTTCCATTTAGCCTGACAGACACGATATACTTATTGCCCATATGCACCTGCTTTGTTACCACTGACACTAACAATGGTTCTAAAGGATGGATTGTGTAACATCCATCATTCCTTTCAAAAAAAGCCTTTGGTGTGTTTGAGCTTTTTCCTAACACGGAACTCAAATGGTGAATTGTTGAATCCTTTGCCATTTTTTTTTTCCATGTAATGAAAGTAAATGTGGACTTGGACTGTCAAACTCCAAAATGATAAAATAAGCACCTATAAAGGAAAATCATATGTAATCCAAATGATTTGGGCATTATATTCCAAGACTTCTTGTGTTAGCGTTTGAGTCAAGAACAGACTAAAAAGTCATTATTAATTCAAAATAGTCACCTCTAGTAGGCTTTTAACCATTGCAGACAAATAATTGAATCAGTAAATTGAACTTGATATTAGGATCAGTCTGATTTGGTAAACAAATAATTTAGATTGATTTGTAAACAATATCAACCAATTTTATGACAAGATCAGACGCAAATGATCAAATAATTCACTCACAAATTGGAAATCACTACTATCATGAACTCACCAAGGATAGCTAGGGAGAATGTCAAGATTTACTGTGAATAACAACTTAAATTTCTCACACAAAGTTATTGTATGGCTTTAGAAGACTTGGAATATAGCAAATTTCAAATGAACCACTTTTGTGATGCTTTCATGGTGCTTTGTTTTCTTTGTAAAGCTTGAGCAACCAGTCCTATTTTTCAAAATCCTCATTTGGTGTTCCACAGAAGTAAAAAGTCATAGGTTTGGAATGACATGAGGGTGAGTAAATAATTAGATAATTTTCAATTTTGGGTGAACTATTCCTTTAAGCATAATATACAATGTGTTGAGTGTCACAAAATAGTTGAGGACTGAAAGGAGAACTGAGAGAGAGAGAGAGAGAGAGAGAGAAAAGGTAGTTACATTCTGAGTGCTTATTACTTTACTTCTCTCGAACCTTGGCAGCGAGTCCCAGGCGTAGGGTGGAAGATTAATTTTTGATGACACAATCGATCGAGAGAGATGTTTAGCCCCTTCCTCCCATCTCCCCAACACAGACACATCTAATTTGTTGCTTATCTTATACCGAGTTTTGCGCATTGTTAAATCATACCTTTCAGCTGTTTAATATCGCCTGCTGCCTCTCCCACGTTCCATTCCGGCAAGCGTGTGCAAACACTTGATATTTTACCCACCCTTGAAAAGTGAGATGGCAAACGAGGATCAAGACGCACAGGGTGTGATTTGAATTGTTCTCATCTTAATATGGCCTCCACCTACTGCTCTAAGTCTCTTTCATGACGGAGGTGCTCGTATGAAATGCTGATGTGGAATCTCCGGCTTTCTTCACACCAACACTCATCTCGTTCTCCTTCTCCCTCAGGTCTTTATTCTCCCCTTCTTCCCCCTGGCAATAGATCGGATCTCCTCAGGGGAAATCATTACATGGCATCATTACCATCCTAACACTTTCATCTACCAGCCCTTGTTTCCACCCCTAATCATTTGATTAAGTTTAGGGAGGAAAGTATTGGGGAAAAGTAAAAAGCTTTAAATGGCAAAGCTAATAAATAGCTCCTCAAAGACACTTTTTTTTTTGATTGGGTGCTCATAGGGTATCAGTAGTTTGGTATTGTCCAGAGGGACACTCTTTCCCCACAAGATGCTCATTTAGACGAGAAGTGTTGTGATTGTGGGTGGAGATTAGGCCTAGCAGATGTTCTGCGATTCCTTGCTCTAGTTGCAATGGAAATGAGTGTTGTGGGTTGCTTCAGGGAGGTCATTTTTGTCTTGTATATCCAGTTACAGTAAATTTATTTCTTTAAGCTAAACAACAGATGATAAAATAAATTAGATTGCTTGCTTGTTCACACATCGTCAGTAAGATGTGGGTGGTTGCCAGGGTATTGGTTTTTGGTTGAAAAGGTGTACTGTGTGGTTTTTAGTTAAGTTTATGTAGTTGCTAGAGTTTTCTGGCTTGTTGCTACATTGCTCTGAGAAGTTGCTAGGCTGTTAGCTACTAGCCAAAGTCAAAAGAACCCCCCCACCCCCAAATCTCTATGTCCATCCACAGACTGTACACTAATACGTGTTCGGTTGCCATTTAATGGGGCATTTAGAAAATGCTCTCCATTACCACATACTTTTAGAAAGCGATGATGTTATGAAACTTAAATTTAAATGGTTTAGTTTGGATGTGGCCTAAAATGCTTGAGTTCCTTTCAATTTAAGTGATTTCTTTCACCCAGCGTTCGTCTAACATCGCTAAAAGTTCTCAGCAAAGAATATAAAAGTTAAGCTCAATTTACAGCATGTGTGACATAATGTTGATTACCAATTATTTTCCACTTGTCCCTCTTTTTGTAAAAAAAAAAAAAGAGCAAAAATCAAGGTTACAGTGAAACACATACAATGGAAGTGAATAAAGTCTAGTTGTGGAGAGTTTAAAATCAGAAATGTGAAGTTTATCATTTTTAAACAGTGTCTAAGTGCAAATAGCCCATCTTGTTGGCTAAGGCTGTTTACAATAATTCTGCCCACCATTAGTGAGACCAAGCTCAAGACAGCCATGAAATATTTCTTTGGGGCCAACTGCTGGTCAAATGAAGCTGGACATATTTAAATGTTTTGCTATGGGGCAGAGATATTGAACTGGCTAATAGGTTAGACATTAAATGGGTTAAGAGAACAGAAAATGGAGTGATGATTTGTGCTCCAGTTGTCTGGTGGAAAGAGACGAGTTTACAACAAATTGCACCCTCACATATTGCTGCAGTAGCTCAAAGTTTTAAGTCATACTTTTGTCATACTTTTCCCATGCCTCCACTCTTAATATTTCCTATAATACTACTTATGATAATAAATAAAAGTGATTCCTCGCAGTGATTTGGTCATAGTGAAGGTTGAGGTGTCGAGAAAGGATTTGATCTGGATAAAATAAACTGTGTTTTTACTGTAGTAATATTGTAGTAACATATTTTTGGGTGGAAGCTATTTTTGATTGGTGTTACTGCAGTAATATGTTGTTAATATAGTAACCATGTTTAATTTGGTTTATTGTGGTTACTATGATTTTTACTGCAAACTACAATGGTGATCTTGTAGTTGCTGTGGTAAAACCATGGTTGATTTTTGTAAGGTATAGTAATGTTTAGGGGTAGGGTGTCTGAAGCACTCTAAATAAACAAAATAATAACGCAGCAGTGATGCCACTATACTGTATGTTAGTATATAAACAGGGGTGTAATAGTATCTGCAATCTAATGCTATTTGCACTTAGATTACACTTGCTATTTACACTTAAGAATAAAACTTACATAGTTTATTCTGTTAAACTGTTTTTTTTTTCAGTTGTAAAGTTGTCTTAGTCATAGTTTTAAGGTTGTTTTAGGGTTTTAGGCCACACTAATGCATTTTCATTTGAAATTGCATCTTTTTCTCTACATTTTGGCCTTCCGAACACATTGAATACTGTGTTTTTGACAATGAAAACTGAGCTTTTTGAAAATGCTCTCCCAAGTGCATGAATTTGAAAGCGGCGTCTTTGCTTTAGTGTGGACAGGGAAAACGGAGACATTGGAAAATGATGACATATATGTTTTCATGTGACACAGTCATGTGATTCATTCAACCCAAATCAATCATGATGGTGGCCCATGTTAGTGGCTTTGTTGTACCCGATATCCACTTTGATAGCGTTTTTAAAGATAAATGTTACTTTGTCCAACCTTAACATTATACTCCTACAAAGGCGACAGGAAGTTTACTCAAAATTGGTGTCCGGTGGCAGAACTCCAGGATTATTGCATTTTAAACTGTATAGGGAACAGCCATTTTCCGCATGCGCAGTAAGGGGAATTAAGCATTTTCATACTTTTCAGTGTGGACGAGTAACTTTTCGAAAACATTTGGATACAGCAGTGTGGCCGGAGAGTGTTTTAAAACAAAAACGTCATTTTCACATTTATACGGATTAATTAATGTGTGACATAGATTTAGGGTTTATAGTGTTGTGTCATCATTGCAACGTAGTTTTGTAATTGGATATAACTTTACCCAGAAAACATTAGCAAGCAATTTTATCAATCTAAAATCACCTCATGTTTACAACTTGTGGCTATACTTAAAAAAAAAAAAAAAAAAAAAAAAAAAAATTTTTTATTCTTATTTGATCTCCAATTCTCCCAATTTGGAATGCCCAATTTCCACTACTTAGTAGGTCCTCGTGGTGGCGCGGAAACTCACCTCAGTTTAGGTGGCGGAGGACAAGTCTCAGTTGCCTCTCAATCCACTCTCTATCCACGCATCTTATCATGTGGCTTGCTGTGCATGACACAGTGGAAACTCACAGCACAGGAGGACTCATGCTACTCTCCGCGATCCATGCACAACTTACCTCGTGCCCCATTGAGAGGTAGAACCACTAAACGCGACCACTATGAGGTTACCCCATGTGAATCTACACTTCCTAGACCGGGCCAATTTGGTTGCTTAGGAGACCTGGCTGGAGTCACTCAGCACACCCTGGATTCGAACTTGCAACTCCAGGGTTGGTAATCGGCGTCAACACTTGCTGAGCTACCCAGGTCCCTTGTGGCTACACCTTTGAAACATTACACATTTTAACATTTACAAATTGGCCCCATTCACTTCCATTGTCAATGTAACCCAAAATGTATCTTTTTTTGTATAGAAAAAAGAGGGTAAATCAAAATGAATTTTTGTGGTAATCAACATTGTGCCACAAATGCTGTCGATTGAGCTGAGCTTTTATTGAACTCAGAATATTTCTTAATAACTCTTAGTATGAGCAATAATAAAAGTAATGTGTGCTTGCCTTAGCCAACGACTCTAAAAGAAAGCGTAGAAATATTAAAAATAGATATGAGCAAATTAAATATTATACAGTATTTGACATGGCTCCATTTGACATGGCTCCACACAGTACCTGTACTCCACAACTGTTGAGTACAGGTACTGTGTGAACTGAACTTGTGCATATTTTTGCTAAGAAGCGCTCAAAGGTGACGTCCAAAGAAAAAAATATCTTCAGCTCATTTTCTAAAGCCTGAAGTGTGCTTACAATAGTAAAGCTTTCAGACAACCATCCAAGAACTAATCACTCACATTTAGAATTCGCTTGGTTCAGAGTGAGCAACACTCACACAGCATCTTTCTAATGCTGTCTTTGCCCAGCCCACGCATCTGACCCAAGACCAGAATGCACAGCAGGAGTGTGGGCTGGCTTTTCCTGCTTCATCCAGAAGTCACGGGTCACTAGTTGAAGAGGAAAACAGACGTCTTTTATCACCATTACTAATATGAATAACTGACAAATAAACAAACAATAGTGTTGAGGGGACCGTAAAGTCCTTTATTTTGCTGGACGCAAGCTAGGGAGTGATGGTTAGTGACATTAAAGTAAAATACATTTTAGTAACTTAGGTAATGAAAAAACACTGCTTTGTTCATACATAAGTCCAAAATAAATTCAAAATGGAAAATATTTACTGTCTTCTTTGACATTCCTAGTCTTACATGGAGCATTTCTTCTATGCATGTTATTCCCAAGAGAATATGATTTTCTTCAAATTCTTTCATCAGAATACAATAACCTGATCTGCATCTGAAACAACTTTCTTTTCGGCTGATGACACCATCCCCTTTTATTGGTCTCCAAACACCTGTCAGATAGAGACCACTTTTCATTATAAAATCACTGGTGGATAAAATCAAGTCCTGCCATAATTTTTTTTTCTTCTCATTGAATATACAGTACTATTTCACTATTCCACATAGTGGAAATAGTTTGTGAATTCTGTTTCATATTAATCCCAAACAGCACAATTGTTTTTGCAACTTGTTAGCTTAACTTTTGCCATCCCAGAACAAATGCTGTGTGAAGTCCAAACAAATACAGAAGAATATTAGCATTTTCGACCCATGGGTTCCTTCTGGAATTTCCTATGGGCTTTTTTAGAACAGGTCTGTAGTTAACATTTCTCGAAGAGATTTCCTCTTTTTGTTCTACAACATAAAAAACACATTAAGAGTCATATCAGAGTCATATTAAAGCAGCTGATTTTGTTATTAAAGTTGCAAAGTAACTACCACAAGCATGTGATTTTCCGTGCTTGATGAATTACACAACCGCTCTAGTTCTTATGTAGCAACTTGCTAGCAACTTATGTTTTTTTTTTTTTTTTTTTTTTTTCCCCAAACACAGTGGCTTTCAAATTCATATTTGAGGTATGGTTTGTCGTGATTTATGCTGAAGAACAAAACGAATCAAGTCCCTTAAAGTAATTTTAACCACAAATCTTAATTGACAAAAAAAAATGAAAACCACTATCCTAACACAAATTTTCAAGGAAACCCATGGCGAATTATTCTTTAGGGTTGGAATACAGTATATACATATGTCATCACTGATCAGTTCTATAACAGAATATTACCTAAAACTTCTTTATTTCTTGATGCTAGCTCACAATGTATGATCAGTAATTCATGGATCAGTGATTAGTCACCAGGTCCAGTGTCAAGCTAGCACCAGTCTCATCAGGTATTACAGCTGTCACAATTTAACGGTGGTCAGTAATTATATGTCTCTACTGCCCGGCGGAGATTCCTGTGTCAAAACGGATTCTGTGGATCATCAGGGTCCACTGGTCCATGGTCTCCTGAATGCCCATTATAAATGAGCTCACCAGTCTGATTAGCACTCTATATTCTTTTTTCCCCTATTACACTAGTGTGGATAACAGTACTGGTATAGACAGCTTATTGTGTTTAGAGCTTGTGGTCATTGTTTTTTACACAGTGTTTACTCTTGGTTCAATTGCTTGGATTTTTTTTTTTAATGCTTATTTTTTTATAGAATTATTTACACTAAATAAACGTGTTGAACTGACAACCCTAGTAGTTACACAATAAAAACAACATTGTATTGTATGTATTTATTGTTAATAAATAGTAGTTAAAGACACGTAATGTAAAGTGGGACTGAAAAGATATAGCACACTACATTAGAACAGTCTGAAGGTCTGTGCCAAATTTGGTTGAGGCAGCTTTAAAGCTAAGATGCATTAGAGTGAGAAATTTTGGTCTTCATTTAGGGATTTTGGAAAAACCCTGTCAAGCCAAGATAATGTGTCTGGGAGTATGCAACGATACAAATTAAATCACTGGGAACTGAATTGACCACCTTTTTAGCAAAGTCGGATGTGGTTTGCTAGTGCACACCCTAGTTCGTAAAACTGATTTCACACCAACCAATTGTCAAACGCACATGGGTCCACACCAATATCCCTATTGTGAATGCATCTGTAATGTGTAATGTGTGTGTTCAAGTATTTCATTTCTTTTATTTTGAAAGTTTATTTCCTGTTTCATGTTATGTCCTGTTTTCCCTCCATGTTTATGTGTCTTGTTTTCATTGGTTTATTGTCTTGTTATCAGGTCTGTCTATTCATTGGGTCCCTTGTCAATGTTCTCCCATGTCCATGTATTTAAGCCCTCATTGTCCTTTGCTAGTTATTTTATGTTTGGTAACGTTGTCATGTTAAGTCAAGTCAAGTACAGTCAAGTTCATGTTTGTTTAACGTTTATAGTTAGGGTTTTTTTGGATCTCACTTTTGTTAAATAAACTGCACTTGGGATCTTCATCATCGTCATTGCCAGCACTAACGTCACAGCATCCTCAGTGTTGCCTTCATGCTTTTAGAGTCAACTTTAGTCACATAAATGTAGTCCTACACGGGCTCAAATCACACTAGTGCTCTGAAATCCTTGGCCGCAAACATAACCTTCACAGATGTGGTTGCACACAAGCACTCCCCTCTAAATAAGGCCATAAAAGCCAGGAGTCCAATTACGCACCTGAAATAAAGCTCTTGTCCACCGAAGGCTTCAGCTCGACATTCAAGGCCACACGTATACGCTTGTCTAGGTCTTCAAGATCAGATCAACATTCTTCTCATATCACTCATCTGGTCTTTCACTGTGTTCTCCTCAAATCACAAGCCCATCTCCCACAAATAAGTCTCAGAGGAGACTTTGCACTTGTTTCTGTTGTTGATAAAGATGAGGTAGTGCTGTTCTTATCTCACTGGACCTCAGTTTTACAGGCTTGAGCCGGTTCCCATAACAGTGCAGCAATGTTTGATTACTCTTAAATCACAGAACTCCGATCTCAGCTCTCCCTGTAGCCTCAGACATTTCAGTCTGGCAAAATAAGATGTTTCAAGTCGTTATGCCTGTCCAAAAACACGCAGGCTTGAGGAAGGAATGGTGGAAAATTGTCCCAAATAATCTCAAATATTTGCTTTGAAAGGCTGTTGTGAGGGAGTTGTCAGGAGTTACGTGTGACTCGCACCCCCTGCCGAATACAATCATCTCTCCAATGTAGTATAAATTAGGTAAAATGGAATTGCACATCATAAACGGCTAGAGCTATACTCCACTCCAGCTGAGTAGCTTTACTTGAAAGCGGGTGTTAACCACGAAACTGAAATAGCCATTAGCGATGCTCTGCATGGGGGCATCACTTGTAATCCTTATCCATTGTCCACAAATATAGATATTTATTTGTATATCTGAAGGTTAGCATTGTATGTGATGACATGCTAAGAGTGATGTGTAGATCTGCATGGAGCAGATGTTCTGAATGGAACATCTGATATACTGTTTACTGCATATTATGCAGTATACATTGAAAACTGTCTGCCATGCTACAGTAAGTGTCATCAGTATCCCTTGAAATTTCTTGACGAGTTCAGTTTTCTGTCCTTTTTTTATATATTTCCTATTGAACAGGAAGTTTGGGTGGTATCTATTGAAGGGCTCATCCATTTTGTTAAATTGGCAGTAGCTTTTAGTTATGTCTACAGTATGTCGCAGCCATGAGTCGTGATGTGGTACTAGTCAGAAGGTGGTGGTATTAGGGGGAGGGAACTACAGGCATGGTCTAAAAGCTACAAAACCCTGTCAGAATTCTTTAATTATCTGTTAAGAAAAACATATTAAAAACTATAGCTGATATACTTCTGGTTCATTCATCACACTAGAAATGGAAGGTCAAGTCGAGCACATTGTATTGTATTCCGTACCATTTATTCTGTTGTCGAAGGTCATCTAGGTATTCAATGCAAAATTTTATACGCTGTGCACAGTAAACACACTTTATACTGCAATAATCGCAAAAGTAGTGTGTGTGGAACATACATTTTGCTCTTTGTGTAATTATATTTGTGTGCATGCTTCTGTATCCTTATATCTGTGGCAGTTTCTCTGGCATGTGCATTTCGGTGTCATTGCTGGGCCTCTATGGCGTACCAACAGTGGTTCATCTGGTATAGGTTAGCTTGCCACATCAAAAGAGAGAACTTCACAAGGCTTTCGGACTCTGAATCTCACTCCGTCGTTTGTTGGTGCTTTACTATCCAGCGCACATTACTGATAATGGCAGACTGCCTTTGCAGATCCGTCTCTTTCGATAACACGTCTTGCATTCTTTAAATAACAGATCACAGATCAGCTGAATGAGCCGCATGGAATAAATTGCCAGTGACATTTAAGTGTGCTTAAGGTGAAATAACTAGCATTCTTGCTGCCTAACAGGGTATAATGTGAGCCACTTATGTGCATCTGCAGAGTTGAGATTGAAGCAAGGATGGAGAAAGAAGGATTTGGCCCATTCAAACCTTCTTAGATTAAGTCAAATAGATTTTGTAATGATTCTTCTAAAATGTGTCTTTAATTTGCAAAATTATTGTAGTTAATTTTTGTTTTGTTTTGTTGCTTAGGGATCAGTGTCATGCTCAGTATTTTAAAAATATGTATTTTTTTAATAGATTATATTATTGTCATAATTATATATATATATATATATATATATATATATATATATATATGAAGAAGGGTCGCGATCTCGCCCTGCACTGAAGTGAAGGTGAACTGGGGCGGGCACCTGGCCAGCCACTGCAATGGGTTGGAAAGGGTTAGCCACTTGTCCAAGCTCCAAGCGAGGGGCACTAAGGGGACGATCGCATCTGACGTACCTGGAGGGGGGGCCTCTCGGCGGGGGGGAGCAGGCGATGTCGCGTCGAGGAGTGTTGCTTCGTTCCGAGGCGGCTGTGCTGAGGGGGAGCTCAAAGCACTTACCTTGCTCTGAAAAAACGGCATTGTGTGGGTTAGCGACTGAGGAGGATGCCCTCAGTGAGCAGACAGGGTGCGGGATCTTGATCCATGCCAGGGCAAGATGTGCTGGGTGGACTCTGTCTGCTTCTTCACCGCCGAGAACTGCTGGGCAAAGTCCTCAACGGTGTCGCCTAAAAGTCTCTTGTTGGTCTCATTTCAGAACCGGACGGGAGCAAATGAGCATGCTGGGTAACAGGAGGTCCGCGGGGTATTACCCGGCGAGACCGTGCCCATTGAACTCCCCAAATCGCCTTCAGCACCAGCCAGGCTGGCCATATACCCGTGGGTAGATGGCGCAGCGTGGGGGGGTGGCTAGAGTGGCTTTCCCCCGGAAGAAGGAAAGCCACGACTGGAAAATTGCCATGGTCACACAAATGCTACCTCTGTGTTATCGCTGCCCAGACACGTGTGGCAGCGCCCGTGGCCATCGGAAGTGGAGAGATAACAACCGCATCCAGTTATCACACAAATACAGAAAGGCACCTTTATAAAGACGCGTCTTTAAAAAGACGTACAACGTCAATGTGTGTGCTTTAATAGAGAAAATCAACTCTTTAGCAGGAATATACACACTTTTAGCGCTGTCGAAGTGCCCAGGGGTGAAATCTGCCCTTGTCATGCAGAAGAAGAGAAAGCCACTGGAAATGCACCGTATATGCAACAGCATACACTTCTTAAGAGGTGAATGGAACAGCAGTAGTATTCAGCTCGCTGATAGTACAACCGCTTGGCTCCGAAGAAAATCTGAATGGAGTGGGCATTCCAGCTCCTTTTATACCTGTATGTCCGGGGGAGTGGCATGCAAATTCCACTCGCCAATTCTCTTTGGCCTGTTCTCAAAGAAGGGAAGTGTTCGGGGGCTCTTAAGAGCAACCCCTGGTGTCACTACACCGACACAACGTCGAATGAGTGACAGAAGGGGAACCATGACTTGCACTGCACATAAATAACTAATATTGGAATTATATTCATGATGTTAGACAGAGGGGAACTGGCTCCCGCAGTGAGTTTATACCAAGGTTATTTTTCTCCATTAACCAACATTTTATGGAATTTTGTGTTCCTTGCCACAATCGCCTTCAGCTTGCTCACAGGGTTTATTAATACAATTAATATTTAATTATTACATTTTTAGGTATCACACAAATGCAGAAAGGCATCTTTATAAAGACGCGTCTTTAAAAAGACGTACAACGTCAATGTGTGTGCTTTAATAGAGAAAATATACTCTTTAGCAGGAATATACACTCTTTTAGCACTGTCAAAGTGCCCAGGGGTGAAATATATATAGATATATTTGATATAGCGCTGTAAATATATTGAGGACGAAACCTGCGAAAAAAAACAAAAAATGTATAAAAACAAAGAATTCATTAAAAACACAAATAAATAAATACATAAATTTGCATATTCACGAATAAATAAATATATAAATAATTAAATGTGTGAGGAGATATACAAATAAATATATAAATGGACTAATCAGTGCAAAAATAATACAATATAAAACATAAATAAATGGTTTTGGAAATGCAAACTGTTACAAAAAATGCTACATTGAAAGTTTCTTTCATTTCAAAGGAATTATTTCAAAAGATTTATTTATTCATTTATTTCTGTATGCTGTTCTGTATTTATTTTTCCTTTGCACAACATGCTAATGAGAGGATGTCAACAGCTGTTCAAATATCGATACCAGGTGAAATGGTTTTTTGGTGGGAGTTTGCAGTTTCACCATGGTGAAGAGAATGTTGATAGTAGAGTTTAGGCAGCGAATAGTTTGGAAAATCATAAAAGCAAGATCCTTTACTTTTATTAATTTATTAATTGTGAAAATTTGGTATTGTCCTTATTAATGACATAGTTATGTGAAGCACTTTTACAATGATCAGCCAATGGTGTCATAAAGTCACCCACTGATGTTTGATTGACTTCCTCTCATTAGCATAAATAAATACAGAAATAAAATAATGATTAAAGAAATATAGAATAAAAAAAACAACTTTGAATTTAACATTTCCTTTTAACATTTTTGCATTTCGTCAGACATTTTATATTGTAATATTTTGTGTGCATTTATTAATTATTTTTATTTATATATTTATTAATGCACAAATATATGGATTTATTTACATATATATGTGTTTGTGTATTTATTTATTATTTTTGCAGGTTTGGTCTCCATATATACACACACACACACACTTATATTTACTTATATAATACTCACATTTATTAGAAGATCTTGAGAAAAAGTGTTTTTTACTTATCTTGCCTAGGGCACAAAGGGAGCCAGGATTGCCACTGGTACCCCCTCTAAAAAAAAGGTGGCACTCCTGGGTTACGAGGTGTGTGTGTGTGTGTGTGTGTGTGTGTGTGTGTGTTTTAGGTTTGGCGTGGAGTTTTCATGGTGTTTGCATCTTAATTACGGCCCCTGGAAGGTCTTTAATCTTGTACCATGTGTAGTTTGTTGTGTTAATGATGATGGTAATGGCATAAGCAGTGATAACTGAATCAATGTATCGTGGCAAAAGACCCCACAAATGGCTCCTCTAATCTAATCTACGAGGCTTGCTCAAGCTAGATTGGTAAATATGATGTTTGATTTAGGGAGATTTATAATTCAGGTTCATTTCCAAGGACTTGCAGGGAAGAAACGGGGATGTCTGTAATATCTGGAGAAAGTTATAGAGTTAGCATTCCCATTAATCTCAATGGCAGTTTGGCTAGTGCATAAGGTAAGTGATTTTAAATGTACAATTTTTGCTCGTGGTCACTCTGCTACTAGGTTTTTTAGCCAATAACCTGAGCTATAAATGTCATGTGACTAATCACTCTATAGCCACAGGTAAATTAAATCATGACAACACATATTGGCTATTGGTACCATAAGAACACACAGTCCTTAGCCCACCAAGAAAAAATTGTCACTGTGTTTTGCCAATACCAGCTAATGATCTTCTAATCTGGAATGGAAAACAGATCCTTGAGTTCCTTACCGGCTGTCGGGTAATCACTCTGAGGGCTGTTTTCCACTGGGTAGCACAAACTCGATTTCTACCCAAAATTCTTAAGTCCATTATCACTGCAAAAAAGAGCTAATGACCCAACGACGGGAAAATATATTTGCCATGGCACCCATCTCTACGAAGAGGCCGAAGGATAAGGAGTCATTAAGACAGCATTATCTGGTCCAGATAGCATTGGCATGTCTATGCAGATCATTATTTTCGCCCCTGGAGCCGTTTGCCAAACGAGAAGCTACATTTTTTTTTTGCTAAAAATTGGCGGTCAGCAGCAGTGTGTGTGGGGGAGTGCGGCCTGGCAGCTAATGCTCTTTCTAAATGCCCCTAATGACTATTTTATGAAAGACACTTGATTTTCATTTTTCTTTAGTCCAATTGCACAGACCTTTAACAAACACCCTGTGAAAAGCACTGATAAAACAATAACAGTGTGTTAAAGAAGGCACAGTTTGTGCTATGCTTTCAGTGAGTTCTTAAGATCAGGTCTCTAAGCATTAAAAGAGCTGATAAAGGATTTTTAGGAGAATAAAGTCAAGAATTTAGTGTTGTGGAATCTCCTTTGAGTTTCATAACAGTAGGTTGTACACTGTGCATTCCTATGTGGTCTTTTCAATATACAAGTTATAAATGTTATTGTCCAGATGTTGCTCTTTCATGGCTTAGGAGAATTAATGTTGGTGTCAGACATGTTCTGTTGAATTATCAACTTTGTCTTGGATTTTTTTCCTGAAATGCCTATAAGAGAAACAATAAGACAAGAATGACACAGTATGAGTATAGGAATATAAGATTACAGTTAATGGCATAGCTTAGATTATGTGGCTTGGAAGTATTTGATGAGAAATGTTTGAATTCATATTGAGATCTCTGACAATTGATTGCATGCCTTGGCAAATCTGTGAGATGGAGACAACATTGAGATCTCTTCTGAAACTATATCATCTTCTGATTATTTAAAATTTTCCCCCTCAAGAGACAAACATGATATTCAGTAAACTTGGACATTGAATTTTGAGTTGAGTGGATTTTTTATTGCTACTTAAAATAAATAAATAAATAAAATATACTGGAAGGATTGAGAGATATTGGAGAGAAAAACAATAAACTTCACAATTATTGTTGATAAATACACACTGATTGTCATGTTCAAATTTTGCTCAGTTTATTCTAAAAGTAAAATAATAATACATTTTTATTTATTTATATTAATATAATATTATTTTGTATTATATTAATACTTATGGTTTAAATTTTTATGATTTCTTACCATTAAGATTCTATTTTATTCTATTTTAATATATAGATTTTATAATTTGTCATATTTACATTTACATTTATTCATTTGACAGACGCTTTTATCCCAAGCGACTTACAAAAGAGGAAAACATCAGCAAATCATCTTTAGGAGACAGTGGTACAAAAGTGCCATATTACAATGTTTCACTAGCATCAGAATAGTATTCAAAACATATACAAGTGCAAATTTTTTTTTTTTTTTGTATTTATTTTTAATGACTAGTCAAGTGCTCTTGGAAAAGATACGTTTTAAGTGTATATACTGTATATAATATATTATATACAGTATTCGGTCAGACTGGGATCATAGGTCCCCTGCACACTTATCAAAAATTTTAACTCTGAAACTTTAAGAGACACGTGAGAATATCGTAATTTTTTTTTCTTTTTATTAAGTTAAAAAAAATAATTATTAAGTGCAATTCTGAGGGGGAGATTTGGGGTTTTGTTCTCCATTTAAAATCATTGCTGTCTAGGAGAAATAAATTGAGCTATTTTACATTAAAAAAAAAAAGTTCCTACGCTTTCAAAATATGTTTTTTTTTAATTGCATGTATGCATAATTTCCCCCAAACAATTCCTGTGAGACTATTCTAAATTGTCCTTCAGTAATCAGGAACTGGCAGAGTGCATATTATTTCACGGTCACATCACTCAGAATCCAGGAAAAATGAAGGTGTTACAACTAACAGTGTGATTTCATCATATCTTTCTTCAAACACTGCAATATAAGAGACAATTACCATAAATTAGTGAAGTAGATTCTCCTGTTCCAGGCTGGATTGTTATCTAGTGAGGTTTCAGAGCAGTTTCTGCTTTTTATCGAAGGATTTAACAGCTTGAGTCTAATCAAAGACATTTTTCCCTCTGTGTTTTAGGCTAAAGAAATTCAATTAGTATAATTGGTCTGCTTATTATAGGCTGTAATGTGATGTGAGTGCTGCTGTTGTCAAACTTCACAGGCCATTTTAAACAGCCTTCTTAATTACAGGGAGAACTTTAATCGCAGTGTTTCAATTGTACAGTTTAGGAGGATATTCAAGCAATATTCTGGCTTTGTTTGCAAAGCATGTTACAAAAGGTTTTAAATGGTTTGAGTGTGGGTGTTAGTGAGAGAGTGGAGGTCTGTGTTTAGGTTTATTGGTAGGAGATATTTCTTGATTTAGTCATTCTATGTACCATAAGAGATTTTATTTTCCATGTACATATAAATGTTAAAGGGATAACTTCATTCATAGGACTTAAAAGGGGACCTTTAATGTTCGCGACACTGTTTTCTGTATACAATGAAAGTGGAGGATGATTTTTACTGCTGAGCTCCAAAAAGGCAGAATAGCACCAAAAATCATGTCATCAGGCAGCTTGAGATATACAGTGTTCTAAGTTTTCTGAAGCCGTCGTGTGAGGAACATAAGTTGTTGAAGTCTTTAAATTTTTTTACATTAAAGTAGTTATTCAATGATATTTTTCCCTTCCCTCTGTACCTTTTTGCTTTCTTAAATAAAATGAGGTTATAAATTAATTTTGTGGTAATCAACATTATGCCACAAATGCTGTTTTGAGCTTAAGTTGATTTGAATCCTGAATATTCCTTTAAGAGCTCCTCAAACAAACACTTAAACACTCCGTAGTTCACAGCAGGACTCGTAGATCCATTTCTTTCCCTCTTGCCTTTTCCCCTACCTGTAGACTAAAGGGTGGGAATTGTTGCGGTACAATGACAACAAAATGGCTGACAAAATGACAAATTGCACTTATGATCAATCATGGAGCCGGAAGTACAGTATGGTCTGGTGGATGGGCTAATGGAGTAGATGCCTGAAGGTTCACCACTGGCAGCTCGACATCTACAGTGGTGCCCTTGAGCAAGGCACTTCACCCAAATTGCTTCAGTAAACACCCCGTCGTAGAAATGGATGACAGTGTATGCAAACCAGACTGTCTGAGATCTGAGATCTATCTTCTAAACCATTGGTGCTTAGCTATATTTTCTTTCGAATTTTACACTGGCAATCATCAAGTGGTGACCCAAGTGGTTTATCGTATAAAAGTGAACAAAAAAAGAAGTCACCACACAGTTCTAACACAATAAAACTGTATTACATTTGTCCTTAAAATGATTACAGTACAGTATGTACAGTCCTAAAAATAAACATCTCATGCTGGATAACACATAAAAAGAAAATCCATATACAATAGCAGGCAAAAAGGATTCTTTTTTTTTTTTTTTTTTTTATATATATATGTACAACCAACATTTACAAATTAAGTTTGTCCTCATATTTTCTCTAGGCTATGCCCTCAGTTTCAAAAGTGTAAACACAGCAAATAAAAGGATTATCTTGGAATAACGCCTCAATGTAGTAGGCTACAGTGGTGATTTTCTTGCGCTTGAGTGTCACCTTGTAAACAAAACCTGGAAAAGATCAGGCATTCAGGTGTTCTGTTGTTGCCTACAGTTTATGCAACCTGATTGTGTTTAAAGAGGATTATGCCAGCTGATCAACATGAGCTGCACAAAAAATATGACATGACATTCAGAAAGTGATATTAGTCACATCTGGAGAGAAGACAGTTGGTGACTGAGCAGTGATTAAATTTAGGTATAAACATGTGAGGGATACAGCCTTGGAATTACGCGCAATGACAAAAAGCCTATTAAATAAATACAATGAAGAAAGTAACAACCCCCTTTGTTTTTCAAGCCCACCAAACCCTGTCACATATGTGCCAAACCAAAATGTTTTAGTGTGACCTAGGGTCTTTTAGGTATTAAAACAGGGTGATAAAAGTTTTGCAAAGTTTGAACAATTTCACTAATGAAATCACATCACTAGATGTTGATGATGTTCCGGTCAGAAACTGGGTTCCCACACCTTTTGACCAATGAAATTCCATGATTTTACCATTAATTTTCCAATCATTTGTGATTAGTAGATAATAATACAAAATATTTGGTAGCACTTAATAAGGTTCTATTTGTAAAGATTAGGTAAGGTATCATGAACAAGCATCTGTTAATCTTGGCAAGTTAATTTATGAAAATACAATTGTTCGTTGTTAATTCATGTTCATATTGCATCAACTAATATTGATGTATTTAACTGCCGTAAAAGTATTTCATTGTTATTAAAGTTAACAAATGTTAGGTAATGTTATGAAACACATTATTATTATAAAGTGTTTCCAAAGACATTAGACTCAAATAGATCAATTTCTAGCCAAATAAATACTTTAGAACTGTGAATAACAATTAAAATCTATATTAACAAAAGACATTTCCATGACTTTTCTAGGCCTGGAAATCACACTTTAAAATTCCCTGATATTTCCAGGTGTTCCATAAATGTAGTAACTCTGTTAAAAGAGTAAGTCTGCAGAGCTGAACACTGCCTTAAAAATTAAAGTGTAAGAATGGCTGGCTCTGGCTGTTCTGAGAAAGGAAAAAAGGAATATTGTGATAGAAAGAAAATGAGGATCCCCTTTCAACCTGAGATCTTGCGTTGACATGGCTCTCGTTCTCCTTACAAACTTGTTCATGCCTTTTCACCATTAAATATCTAGATTGATTTCTATCTTTTTTAGAAACTCTGCGGTCCTCAACCTGTATTGGAAGTTGAAATGGCATCATTGTGATTTGGACAGGGGTTTTGGAGTAGGGCTGTATTTTGTCTGTGTGTGTGTGTGTGTTCACAAAAGTTGGGTCTTCATATGGCCATCAGGCAGCATCATTAAGACCACAGTCAAGGTCCGCGACCACTTTTTCGAGGGCCTAAACTTTCTCCCACAAAAAAACATCTCTATGGCTAATCTGTACAGTATCATCCCTTATCTGGGGTCTTCATATATACAAAGTGATTGGGGACAGGGGCTGGAGAGGACACTAGTGCTTTTTGTGTCTGATTGTATGTCCCCTTCAGGTCCTCTCTCAGCTCTCTCCCCTCATGTGCCAGGGTCGAAGCGGGGTCAGCGGACCTGCGGCGCATAGCCCTCCTTCATCAGACCTTCCTCGTAGTCTGTCTGGCACAAGATCATGTTGTTCTTCAGGAAGAACTTGTCTCCAACACAAAACCTGCATGGGCAAAAAAAAAGGCAGTTCATTTAAGGATGTTGTTAACTACGGGCACGTTTATGCAGTGTTGGATGTAATCTGATTACACAGTTATTAGGTACTATAATCTAATATTCAAAAGTAAAAAAGTAGTGTTAGAAACATTAGATAAACAAAAAAAACAAAAAAAACTAGTTACAGACTTTTAATTTTGTCTACATATATTTCCAAAATAATTTGTATAATATATGTAAATATGAATATGTACATCTGTTTGTGTTTCTTTGAGAGCTGAAGGGTGTGCAACAATGAACGAGGAAATATAGACAATATTTTAAACATTAAATTTTTTACCCATCTCCCAGATCCAGACTTTTAATCTTAAAAGATAATTAAAACATTACAATTTTAAATCTGATAAATTTAAGGGTGAAATAAACATTAACCATTTCAATATTTAATGAGTGAAATGACAAGTATCAGTAAAGAGCATTCTTGAGATGAAATACGAGATGTGATGTTAAAAAAAAACAGGAAAATCAAGGTCAATAGCTCAATGTTTTCATTGTGCATCACAATTTAATTTAATCAAATGATGAAATTAGTACAAACACTATTAAATTGTGTGTAATTTGTGTGTATACTTGAAATTATCATTAGTAAGACAAAGGAGTATGTCATTTATTACAAATCTGTCATTTCTACCACCAAATGTTATTGGTGAAAATGACATTTGTTGGTTCAGACAAATTACAAAAAGACAATTCTGTTGTGATACAAGTTATGTCAACTGTTGGACAGTGTTAGAACATATATTTGACTAGTGAGAGTCTGAAAACTAAACAGTTTTAATGAGTTTTCTAAAAGTCCACAAGGCCAAAAGTGCCAATAGTTAAAGAAAACCCGTAACACAAGAGGTAAAAATAAGTACTCATTATTATTGAACATTGTAGACCTCCCCATAGACCGATGAAGACATGCTATTGCTAACTCTCCTTATCCCACCCCCTCAATATTAGTATGTGTCTTGTCCTGAGGACACATGGCTTGGATAGAGTATCTCTAGAGTGTATCATAAGAGTACACTGCATCTTTTCCACCTGCAGTGGTTTCATAAATAAACCCCATAGATGGAGCGCAGACTCAACTGCTTTAGTGCTGCCCAACGGCCTCTGTCTCACTTGACCTTTTGAAAAGAAGATTATGTTGGTCAGGCAGAAGAGAAAGACAAAGAGAACAGTGGAGCAAGGGAACGAGAGTGAGAGCGCGTTTAGTGTGTCGAGTTGTCCTGAGGGCCGCTTATCTTGCTCGTAGCGAGAGTTCGACAAGGTTGGCGCACCAGCGAGCGTTCTGGTGTTTACTGGTGTGGCTGGCCATTGTTCCCAACCCAATCCCTCTCTCCCTGATTTCTCTTCAGGAGGACTGAGAAAAGAAAGTTTTTGAGTGCGTCTGCTGGTGCCTAGGAGTCCATCATCACAATTTTAAATCTGAATGAATGTCTGTGCTGGAGGCTGTATGGAAAATGCAATTTTTCAGCAAACAACAGAGATATTCAATCTATCACTAATTAGGAACTTTAAAACAGTGAGTGAATTATGCAATGACTTTCAGGGTGGTGAACATTTTACAAGGGTTTACCTAAATTTTCATCTCTGCACAGTTACTGTAGCTAAACATACTCTTAAATTAATTTATATATACATTTATTAAAAAACATACAATTACAATTTTCAATTTTCTGAAGACATTGGAAAAGGACAGAAAGTCGTTTTATTGACCTTGTGGTCCTTTTATTATACTTTTTAAGATTACTCTTCATAATTTACACCCTAACTTTTGAAAACGTTTTTCAAAAAGTTTAGAACTCATCTAAGAACTATTACCCTTTCCATCATTCTTGAATATAATGAGCGAGCGAGAGAATACTTCGTAAACTGCACGCTTCTTTCTTCCTCCCTCACAAAAAAAATAAATAAAAAAAATCAACTCTGAAAAACTTTCTATTCGTTACACATGGCAATGTCAAGCAGGAAGGTACAGCCATTAGTTTGGAGCAAGTATCAACAAGTAATATCCATTAATCGCGCTTGCTGACATGGAGATTAACACAAAGCAGAGGTGTGCTTAATGTAATGGTGTCATTCACTCCAATAAAAACGTCCTGTTTAAATGACACATTCTTGCTAGGAATCCATTAGTGTCTGTCTTCTGTGACATGCTGGCCCTCTCCACCTCCTCTTTTGAGCAGCTCCATCTCGCTCGTCCCTTTTCCATCTCCCTCTCTCTCTATCTCTCTAGGCTAATAGGATCTTTCTGTTTATTTACAGCCCGTGTTTTCTGTTCCCTCTTAGCCTCGTCGCCGCCCCGTTTCACAGCGCCCAAATTGTTTCTGCTTGGTGAAATGTCAACAGCGTTTGTGACATCTGTGTGCCAATTATGACGAGGATATTGCAGTCAGCCCATCAGAGGTAGCAGTAATAAATGCCCTTGTTCTGCCCTCCGTTTTTCTGCGTGTGCAGTCATTAACGATCACCACACGTTCCGAGCACCTACATTACCCGTAGCTTGATGCGTCCCCCCTTGCCCTCCCCGTTCAATCTCTCCTCCCTGATGAGGTCAACTTCAGATTGCTTTAATTGCTTTTTAGTATTTTCCATCAAGTGGAGGGGAAAAAAGTAAATATGCCTGCTATATAGAGTTTTCGACCCTTTTTATGTTTTCACAATTAACTCTAGGGCTGTGCAGGTACATACAATTGGGTCCACTTTGGGAGTCCACATGTATCTGGACTTCAAAATCTAATATAAACCTGGAAATAAACACATTTTGGGGATTTTGAAAAATGTAACAAACAGAAGCTTTATGATGTAAAATGAATAAAAAATATTTAATATTATGACCCAATCACAAAGTCACTAATCAAATAAGCATTTGTAACATTTACCGAGTTAACTCCTTTGTACAAAAGCTTAGATTTCCTTGCAACCATTGAAGCACACAAGACGCTCTTTGAAACATTCTCAAATCATACTAGAATAGCATGGATTTTCACTCAGATTGTTATGCTGACAATATCTTTAATACACAAAAAAGTTATTAACTAAGAAGAATGCAAAATGCAGGCATTTTCATTAGTGGTATCAGACTTCTGGACCCCACTGTATATCAATATATTGTGATTCTTTTCCCTCACAATATTGCCTCAATAATTTAGATCGCATTAACGTGATATGATGTGCATTCATATTTCCTAAAGTTCGGCTAATGAAAGAATAGGTTTAATTTGTGATTCTATCATATTATGATGTATTGAATTGTGACACATGTATCACATCATGAGGTAGTTGTCAATACCTACAGTAGCATTAATTAACAATGCCGCCTCATTCTCCCAGACTCTCTTTCTTTTCTTTCTTTGACTATCCCCCATTTATACCTCGCTGACTCTCTCTCTCTGTCTCTCTCTCTCTCTCTCTCTCTCTCTCTCTCTCTCTCTCTCTCTCTCTCTCTCTGTCTCTCTCTCTCTTTCTGCTTTTCCTCAGGTGTGACAGTAATGATGAATATGTCTATTGAGACCCATCTTGTTAAAGAAAAGATGGCTTCTAAGTCAGTGGACTTAATGATGTATGGCTTCATCAGCTATTTGCCTCTGAGGTCTGTGTTAACTAGAGTAGTAACATTCCTCTTCTGTGAAATAACATGCTGGAGCTGAGTGGCCGTGAGAGCACTAGAAAGAGTGAGTGAAAGAGAGAGAGAGAGGAAATGAATCAAGAAGGGAGGTCGTCTATAGATAGAGAGAAAAGAAATCTGGAAGAACTCTTACTGAATGTCTTTGGATGTGAACAAGGCATTATAGGATAGAACAGAACGGAATAGAATGGAACTGAATGTGGCAGCTCAAAAAATGGAATGCAGAGACTGTATAACGGAGGAGGAAACCACTCATAGGACTTTATATGACGGCCGTAAAAATGGAAGTCCCACCTTTCAGTAAAAAAAGAGCCAATCACCTTTTTGATATAGGCATTATCTTTGTTTGCATGGTTTAAGCTTAAGAGGCTACATTTATGATACAATTAATGTCCAAATGTATTGCTAATTTAAAAGATATTATCAAACCATATCTTGACAATTTTGGGGAATTCGGTCTTTCAATTCAAGTAGGTAGAAAATCAAGATGGACGCAGAGTGAGCTGACTCACCTTAAATACTTGCCCATGAAATGGCTTGACGAGTGCCATTTTTTCCCCCCTGTTTTGACATTCCAATTAAATCAGGTAGTTTGAGCAGGAAATATTGTTTGTGCTCGTCCTTTAAAAAATAAATAAAATAGGCTTACTTCACAGCCATGAACCTTGATTTTCTACCTGATATTCAGATGCAGATAGTGTTATGGGATGGGACTTAAAGGGAGGTTTTAAATGCATAAATCTATATGTGAATTTTGCCAATGTTCAGGAGTATTCTAGCATATATATGGCCTCAAAGTGAATAGACATGGACAAAAAGCCACAAAACTTTGGGATGCAATGACATGGTTTCTTCAAATGAGTGAAGACTATAACTGAGGTACACTGAACCCTCTGGGAGACCACTGTCTGTGGTGTACAGGCTGTGGTGTACAGTCCTTGAGCATGCATGGCCCAATTTGGTTCGAGTTCTCCAGACACTTCAACAAGAACAGTGATCCATACTAGTGAACTCTATACCCTGCCACCAAGGCCCTGGCCTTCTGTGCATCTCCTGGGATGACTCTGAGCAGCGCAAACCAGGCTCATCACCAGGAACTGGGACTTCTGAGGCTGGCTGATGAGGCCCGAGTGGATGACAGGCTAATCGATTAGCTGTCCCCCCAGGGTTGATCTGTGGCTAACGGCTGATTAGAGTCTCAAGACCACACAAACATGCTACTGTGGTAGTAACCCCAATTCCTGTTAACCAAGCTGAGGGTGTGATTTGTAATCATGTAATTCTTTCCTCATTAAAAAAGTTGTACTCCTTAAGAAATTAATTGCAATTCTGAAACATATTTATGACCATTCACATGAGATGAAGACTCCAGTCATATTAGTAACCTTATAAAATTTGTTTTATTCTACATGGAGAGAGTCCCCTCATGGGGGCTGACATGTTAGAATCACATGACCAGCTGAATACTGCTCGCTTAAATCACAGTAACCACCATGTTATTGGAAACTTCTCTAATAGATTAATCATGACTGACTGTGAATAGACAATTTCTACATTTCAACAATTGACTAGCAAAATAAAAATGGCACCCCATAACAAAAAGATTGCCGACCCCTGTAGATGTTAGTGTCCAAAACAACATGTATAAAACAAACTACTGAGTGCACATTTAAAGTAAATAGGGTCCTTTTTGATTTCATGTTGAATAAACCTTTAGTATAAAATATGAAGTACACCAGTATATGAAAGTTTGCCCTTTATTTTATGGTTTTCAGATTTAAAAACAGCTAAATCTAGTTCAACATCCTCTTTGTTAAAATCAAGCTAATCACGGCTTGTGTTTATAATGTTCTTGTCTTAATTGTACATTTGTGTGGGCTGTCCTGACTAATGAATCTGCTCTAGAGGAGCTGGTGGCTTTGCTGACGTGTGTGGGAAAAGCAGGGTGGCCCTGCTGTATTAAAAGCTTGATTGTAATCATTTAAGCATCAAACTGCAATGTCGAGCCATTTCTGACCCCCATGAAAGAGAATAATTATACGGTGTGACCTCTACTGACCCAATAGCCTGCTTTCAGCATCAGCATGTCTATTCGACGTCATTGATACCGAGCAGAGCATTTTGCTGAGCATTTGGGAAGATGGATTAGATGGCTCTTTTAAAGGCCACGGCCTCTTTAATAATGTTTAAGGGAGGGAAATGAGAATGCAGAGTGCAGAGATGGGATGTATATGAAAGAAGACAGAGGGGGAATAGAAGACAAAAGCAAAATCAAGGCAATCTAAAGTTGCACAAAAAAATGTTATTTAAAGGGATAGTTCACCCAAAAAATTAAAAAGTTCTATCATTGACTCACAAGCACGTTGTTTCAAAGCCATATGACACCCCAAAGGTGTGTTTTTTTTTATTAATGTAGAAAGTGCACAATATAAAAAAACAAAACACAAAAATTAAACCTGAACTTGGCTCGACTGGCACTTAAAAAATAATAATAATAATAATAATAATAATTAAAAAAAGAGAAGATTTGCGACCAATATTGTATTTCTCTAAAATATCTTCTACCATCAAAGGCTCTTGAAACAGTCTTGTTGTTTGTGTTGATGTTTATCAAAGAGCATCACAGTGATCACTGTACTGGTCTGAGCTTGTATTCGAGTAATGTGCAAAGCTGTCACAATGATGGACGCATCATCAAAAGCCCTGCTGTTCCTTTATCGTCCTTTTCTCTTTTGGAGGAGTCCATCAAAATTTGCAAGGCTTTCTCAAAAAGCACTGGCAGAAAAACAAAGTGTCTGGGACACGTCGGGTGGCATGTGTCTATGGAGATAATGTCTCGTCAGCTTGTTGACAAATTAATTTGCTCTTTGTCAAATGAGGGGTATTTGCATATCAGACTTTTAATGCGCTGCTCTCTTGGGCAATGCTGAGAAAGTCGAGATCTGATGTTGAGTCTCTTCTTGACCATTAAAAATTCACTAAAGGTTCTAAAGCACCATGTTTAGTCAAGGAAAACATAAGGTGGTTTGTTTACTGTATGTACAGTGGCACCAAAAATATTTGAACACTTAAAGGGGCATTCAGTAGTTCTCTAGTTAGCGTTGCTCATCTTCGTGAACTAAGTACATATGTGAAAGTGGTGTTACACACTGTACTGATATTTATCGATGTGGATAAGCATGATCATCTCTGCTGCCCCCACCAGCTAAAGTTAAAGTAAAGCTAATTTCTAAAGTTATTTATTACTACTATAATATAATTGCTTTGCCTAAAAACAAATGTCAGGAATCAAGCTAACAGACTTCTAAGGTTAAGGACAGATTATTATTGTCCTTCATATCAATAAATCTTTGGAGACGGTCTACATTTCTCATTATTTCTAAAGACAGTTATTACCTTTATTAGAGAACTGCTTAGCATGAAATAAACCTAAATTTGTACATTTATGTACATTTGTATGTACATTAACTATGTACATGTTCTGCTAACTTTAAACAACCACAAAGTGTCTAATTTGAAACCATATATCTGTTGTGTTATAAATTAAGACCCAACAAATGTCTTTTTGTGAAACGTTTTGTTTTAAATGATTTTCTTTCAAATAAATGCCATGTGGTTTGATATTTGTTATCTAATGCAATGAAATTCATACATTTTTTAAGTGTGGTTGAAGTGTCCAAGTACTTTTTGGGACTACTGTATTACTGTTGTGTCAAATCTGTGCCAAAAGTTCTTCAGAGGACACCAAAGTAAATTCATCATTCCACCAAAACATCCAAAATTGTCAATAAACCAACAGAATGTTCAAGTCCCAGTCTGAGATATAGGCAATTATGTTGTAGCACAAGCACCATCCATAAATCTTGTGGTGAACACCAGAGAAATTGTGATGGGCGGATGAAAGATGCAGCGAGGTCTCGTCAGGATCACGACGGATTTATTAAACTGTTGATCGGTTGGCCTAATGTAAAAAGAAAGATTTTGCCTGGGTCTAAATGGGCTTTAATGCTGCCCAAGCGAGTAGACCTGTCTGATGAAGATTAGCTGACTTCTTAGATTAGGTGAGCTTGGTTCGTGCAGTCAAGTGAAGTGGCAAGACAATAACCCGTTGCTAATTGAGCGTAACCAGATCCTGCAATATGCCCTCTTTGTGGACTGCCCTCTGGCACCTGTGTGTTTGCCTTTTTGTGTATGAAAACTGTGTGTGAGTTTCCTTTTTTTTTTGCTTTACTTTACAAGGACTTTTTTTTTTTCTTAGTGAATGAGGACAAACAATGCAATTTGCCCAATGTGATGAAGTCAACAAATCACACAATGATAAAAATGCAGAACATATAATATTCATAGTATTGTATTGCTATTCTGTAGGAATTAAAAAAATGGGTTCCAGGTTTGTTTAAATGATACCGTCATCTTTAATATATGTAGTTGGAGTGCATTGTAAACAAATTGAGCCATTGATTTATTAAAAGTTTTGTTATATCTTTCAAGTATCTTGTTTCTTTTTTCAGTCAAAGAAATTAAAAGGAATGGTTTGAGATACTTAGAAATATTTAATGCAGACAAACTTACAAGTAGGACACTCAGGGATGCTGAGGCCAAGAATTTGTGAAAGCTAATGCCAATGATCCATTGTTGGGTTGGAGCTGCTATATATTTGTCTGTGGAAATTGTAATTTTATATAATAGAGAGACAATTGGTTTTAATACAAAAGCTTGATAGGAGGGTTATAATTTTCCAAGGTTCCGGAGCCAACTGATTTTCTTATAACTTCTTTTTATTGTAAGTTTTGAAAATGAGCATGATTGGGTATGTTTTATTTTTACTGAATAAGGTCAGAGGTCATGAACAGGCCTTTTTAACGTACTTTTTAAGCCTAGAATGAATCAGCAGTGGTTGTAGCTTAGTGGTTAAAGTTATAAAATATTAAAATATTTTATAATTCATTAATTGGAGGGTTATTTTGTGTTCTCAAACAATTCATGTAGCTTGAAGGTCACTGCTCCAATGTATTTAAGCCGTTTTGGATAAAAAAAAAAAAAAAAAAAAAAAGTATATATATTTTTTTTGTTCCTTTTTTTGTTAGGGTGTGGTTGTTGCACAAATAAGTTTTGGTCCATTGGTCATTGGCTCAAATCATCAGAAAAACCAGTTAATGAACTACAGAGTTTGTGGGATTTAATTTGGCTATTGCCCTGGAATAAACTGGGCAAAACCCCTATGGATATGCAAGTATATGCCATACACCAGCTTTTGGAAGTACAATGGTGGGCATACAACTGTGCCAGCAATCCAATGGTAGCTGTTCCAAACCCCATTGGGGTGATTCATGAACCAGAGAGTTGGCCACTATCAAGGCTATGCCCTTGAGCAATGTGATTTTGCTCCAGGGGGGCTGTAGTATTTATACCAATGTAATTTCAGATTTTTTGGATAAAAAAATGGCAGCCAAAACCACCTTTTGGTGGTGAAGTTGTTGTTGAACAACAGGGCTCGTAATCCGAAGGTCATTTTTCAAACTCCAGAATGGGCGATTTGTGAACTGGATAGTTACTGGGATTCCCTATCATCATTGTGCCCTCGAACAAGAAAAAAAAGGGGTGCTAAAGGGATTGTCCTTGTAATACATATACTGTAAGATGCTATAGATAAAAAACTGTCATATCAAAATTACAATTGAGCTTTGAGTTGTTCTTTAAATTCCACAAATCTGTACACAAATATTATGTACAATTTTGTGTTTACTTGCAAAAATACTGTATAATGAAGGCTTCAAAGTCCCCAGAGTTGAAAAACATGGGTTGGTAGGACTTACCTCTGGTTACACAGCTGGCAGGCAAAGCAGTCCAGGTGATAGACATTTTCCTTGGCTCTCATGACCATCTCGAATGCAGGGATGAGTTTACTGCACGCTGCACAGTTCCCTGTCACACCAAACAACCTGGCAGATATAAAAAGAGTTTCAGCCTTCACCCTGAAATCATCTGACCATCCATATCTATGCTGAGGTCAAACGGCATTACTATGGGTTGCAGGGGCATACGTTCCTAGTTTTAGGGCTTACACATGGCCTCTTCACTCTTTCATAATCAGTGTAGGTGTATAATCAACTAAAAGTAGTGACACTACTGACTTGACTTAACATTTTCAGAGGTGAGACAGTATAACTGCTGTTTTCAAAATTGGGTAGCTGTTGACTCAGCTACCCCATTATAATGACTTATGACTCATAATTTAGAATGTTCAGTATGTTTTTTTTTTGTTGTATTTAGTGTAAATGTATCTGTTCATGTTTAATGTCATCACCTAAATATAAATTAGACAATCTCTTAGTAAGTAACTTTTAAGGGTCTAAGCATAAGAAATGTTCAGAATTAAAAAAAAAAAATGCAAGCTCAATCAACAGTATTTGTGGCATAATGTTCATTAACACCTAAATTCATTTTGACTCATCCTCACTTATTAAAAAGAGAAGAAGAAAAAAAAGAGAGCCAAAATCGTGGTTAAAGTAAGGCACTTACTGTGCAATGTAAATGGGGCCAGTCCATAATCATTAAAATACACACTTTTTTAAAGTATAGGAACAAGGTTTAGGAACATTTCATTTATAAAAAAAAATTATAAAAAAGAATCAAAGTCAGGTTTACAGTAAGGCACTTACAATGGAAGTGAATGGGCCAATCCATAAGCATTAAAATACACATTGCTACTCAAGTATAGCTACAAGATAAGTAAGTGAATTTATCACACTAAAAATCATGTTAACACATACTATTTTTACATCTTGTGGCTATACTTTAGAAGCAATGTGCATTTTATCGCTTATGGATTGGCCTCATTCACTTCCATTGCAAGTTGTACTGAACCCGGAACATTCCTTAAATTGCTTTATAAGTAGCTTGTAGTTTGGAAATCTACAGTTTCAATGTAGCTTCCCCAAAACTGATCCTTACAAGATTTCTGGGAGTAAGGTTAGAAATGACTAGTCAGTTGCAATGGTAACATCTCAGAGATGACTGGGCTAAGTAAGGTTAGCACCACAGAGCAAGAGATTCATCGCAACAGTAGTCACTGCCCAGGGACGACCCTATTATTTTCTAGCCTGCTCACGGAACATTAGAGAGAGGATTCATTAGGGATTCATGGCTGTTACTCCATTGCAACCTAGAGTGAGTAAAAGGGGGAAGGGGAAAAAGAAATATCTGATAACGAAATCATATAAGAAAATAACCTATTAGGCGGACTTCTTCAGGCACTTTTACCCGTCGTTGTTAAAATGATAAAACTACATGCCACTCTCCGGCTCTGTAAGAGATCGCAATCTGATAAATGATCTTGGGGCCTGGGATATGCAGGGTTGTTTATTAACCTTCAGAAACTATGTTTCCCACAGGCAAATATAAAAAAGAGAAAAGCAGATAGATTGTGCCCTCATGAATACCTACAAAATTAAGGGCTACTGTCAACACACCTTCAGACAATGAAGGATATCTCCTATTGCGTTCTAAGTAATGGGGAAGGAGGAAACAAGACTTCATTCCATGGATTGGTGCCGATTTAATTAAAGGAATTATGTGGTTTCCTTTGAGCTGTCTAAATATACTGTAGACACATTTGTGTTATCTCGTCTTCAGTATTTTTAGCGGAAAAAGTGCATAGCCAGAAGGCCTCAATATGAAATGGGACAAATTTTACTCACATCTTGCAATTGATCTAAAAGATCTAAACATAAATATAAGGTAATAGATTAATTGTAAGATTACTCTTCAACTGACTTGCATAAATAATGAATTAAAAAAATGAGTATGCCATGGGTATTAAATACTTTAAAGACTCTTCTTGTAAGAAAGACTGGTTTAGAGTATCATTAAAGTGCACTAAAGCTTTCAGCTAATGAATGATAGATGATATCCATATGAAAAAATGATGCTTGAAGGTCTTTTTGTTATCAGGTTGAATCAAAGCAGTATTGGTTTTGCCACTCTAGCAAGATGTGAGCTCAGACTTCTCATTTTGTGCAAATTTAAAGTAACCAATACCGTTCTTTGAATAGGACAGTCATGCTTTTTTGCTTTGAGTATTTGGTCATGCACGATTTTACACAAACAATTCAACAACAAAACGTGGATTCAATGCAACTTGAATTCTGCAAATGACAATCATGAGAAGCACAGATGTCAGAAGGGTGACACACTCTTGCATGGTTGTTAAACCAGCAATAAGTTGAAGATCTTGATATACAATGGTGATCTTTTGGGGATTTATTTCCCAACTTTTTTCATGCAGAATTGAACTATTCCCTTGTTTAAAAACAGATTCACTTCTGGTCAGTATTTTTCACACATTGCATTCCTTTATTATTGAGAAAAAGTATTGGCACTTCACTAAAATGGTTTTGCCATCCAACTGATAAAAAATAGTTACACTGGGCATCTTGTATAAAACACTAGGTGTTGAATCAGGTACAGTAAAGGAATGTTCCGGATACCATAAAAGTTGAGCTTTATTAACCACATTTCAGGCAAAATATTGATTCATATAGAAAATACTTTTTAATGCACCAAAACCAGTTTATTTCCTGTTTAAGTCAAAATTATTTTTGTTAAAGCAGGTAAATTAATTATTCAGTTTAATCTTGTTTATTATTTAAGCTCTAAAGTTGTCTAAATTGTCTAAATCTTCTAGGATTTGAGGTGGGAATACTTTTCTAGGTGGTTGAACTTGTACAGTCTTGTGGTTATTTAGAACTTGTAATACCAGCCTGGTTTCATGAAATTTACTTGAGCATTGCAATGCTTTTGCAAAACTGAAATTATGTGCTTCATTACACTTTTGACTGCCGTTTCCAAGTGAAATATCCAGAGGGGGGTCACCAAAACTGAGCAAAATGTGGTTGTAATAGGTTTTAATAAGTAAAACGTACCTCCCTAACCTAAAACTTTACTCTAAACCAAACCAATAGCATCCAAAAATATACATGAGAGTTAAACAAAACAAACATCCTGACCCCTAACCAACACCTAACCAATATTGTTTTAACATACAATTTTTAAATGAAAAAAACGAAACAAAAAAATATCACACATTTACTGAAGCAACCACATCCTTTCGTGTCGCTTCTATGCCATTATCACTGTTGTGCGACTTGGACTAGCCTCAAACCATGAACATCAAATCCAAAGTCCAACGCTCAAGATGGTGAGCTACCAAGCAAGCTAATGATGAAGGAATAAGTGTGTATATGTAAGTGGGTCTGTATTACAAGTGTTAAAATGTTTCGGTTTTCAAATCGTGGTTACAGTAAAAGAGTTTTGATATCATAACATGGGGGGGATGAGAAATAGAGTGAAAAATTAATTTCTATATAGTCATGTCCTCGTGATTTGTGTGACAATAACTAAACCACACAGCTGTTGTAGCACCTCTAGTATTCATTTCACCAGGAACCTGCAGCAAAACGTATGTGGACACTAAAGTAACGTAAAGTGGCTCTTAAATGTCAGTTTGCAAAAATGTATATAGAGTAACGTTCATTCTATGAGACAAGGTTCTGTATTACTACAGGTGTGTGTATTTGTTTACTCTTTATGTGACCAGAAAAGAAAAAAAACAAACAAACCCTAAAGGACAATAATCATAATTTTCTGTGGTAATTATTGAACATTATACCACAAGTGCTGTCAATAGAGCTTAATTTGTAAAGAACCTGGAACGTTTCTTTAGCCTTCAGAGACCCATCGTAGCAGAATTGTACCTTTTTTATTACAGTCTATTTTTATTTAATTTTTATAAAAATGCTAACACACACACATTTTATGGGGACTTTCCATAGACATAATGGTATTTATACTGTACAAACTTTATATTCTATCCTCTAACCCTCACAGAAAACTTTCTGCATTTTTACATTTTCAAAAAACATAATTTAGTATGATTTATAAGCAGTTTTCCTTATGGGGCCGACAAATTTTCCACAGAATCTCAAACATTTTGGGTTTTACTATCCTTATGGGGACTTTATGGTCCCCACAAAGTGATAAATACACGAACGCACGCACACACAACAGTAACATAATACTCTGAACTTTATCACAACATCAGTTTTGGTGGAAACAAATCTCTGGTGGTAGACTTCCAAAGATATTAGGAAGACCAGCTGCAGATACAATCAGGGGACTGTTTCCTAAACACCTAACGTCTCTCCATAAGGAAGACACTTTCAGAGAGGTCTGTTTCTAGCCCAACAGGAAAAGGGGAGGGACAGGAAGATGGATGAAGCCCTACCTGCCACTTGTCTTTCACCGGTCTGCCAGTTTGATGCCTCAGACGCTAATGGCTCTCAAGGGAGGCGGCACATTAAGCGTGCTTGGCTTGTAATGAATTCAGAGGTACGTGTTCTCTAAATGTTTTGCTCTTGGTTCAATCTAGTTCATAGCTCAGTCCAGTTTTCATTCAGCATTCTGAGGCTGTCTAATATTAGTAAAACATTATGAAGGAAATCACAATGCATTCGACATAAAGGCTGACAAAATGGCATGTATATTTCAATTGGCTGTAGAAGCGGCGTGAACTTAAAATTCATCACGACTCGGATTCGTAAGAAAAAGGAGAATGCACAATCAGTAGCACCTGTTTGGACTCAAAAAGTGTTGGAGGTGCAAGGTGACTTTTCACTATTTGATGAGAGGAAAAGAGACACCAATTAAATTAATCCACAAGGCTTTATCCTAGTGGTAGCAGTAGTGAGGCATAAGCGTGCAGCTTTACTGTAATCATTAGAGAGTGCCCCACTGGAAATGCATGAGAGATGCCACCTCAATCTCTTCATCGAGCTACACAATCCTGGTAAATAACTCTCTATTAAACTATCCCTCTGGGATTCTAATATGCGAGTAACTCTGATGAGGCAAAAAATGTGGCCCAATCTGTATAATTTTAGATTCCTTTTTTTAATCTGTGAGAGTGTTAACAAGTATAACACTACACTTCCCTGGTCTTGACATCAAAACCTAAACAGTGACAATAAAGGAGTTTACATGCAAAGCAAAATCAGGGTAACCAGACAAAAATCCCTGTCTCAGTCACTATTCACTTTCATTGCATCTTTTATCTACTACAACAGTGAACTAAGGCTGTCATTCTGCATAACTCTCCTTTTGTGTTCTACGGAGAAAAAAAATGTGTGGAACAACATGATGGTATGTAAATGACAAATGTAATTTTTGGGTGAAATATCCCATTAGGTGTCCACTAGACCTTGCTCATGATTGTCTTGTTTAGCATCAGTGTAAGATTGTGCAAATAAACACATTTCAAACAAAACAAAGCATTTATCTTAATCGACAGATCTGTATTAGATTAGCTATATTTGCTTGGGCATTTAAAAAAAAAATTCTCCCCTTTTTTCCCCAATTTGGAATGCCCAATTCCCAATGAACTAAGTCCTCGTGGTGGCGTAGTGACTCGCCTCAATCCGGGTGGTGGAGGATGAATCTCAGTCGCCTCTGTGACTGAGATGTCAATCAGTGCATCTTATCACGTGACTTGAGCGCGTTACCACGGAAACAGTGCGTGTGGAGGCTTCACACTATTCTCCGTGGCATCCAGGCACAACTCGCAACGTGCAAGGATACATTATAGTGACCATGAGGAGGTTACCATATGTGACTCTACCCTCCCTAGCAACCAGGCCAATTTGAATACATAGGAGACCTGGCTGGAGTCACTCAGCACGACCTGGATTCAAACTCATGGCTCCAGGGGTGGTAATCAGCGTCTTTACTCGCTGAGCTACTCAGGCCCCCTTACAGTACTTGCTTGGGGATTTTCTGAAAATCAAGGGCAACAAATTAAACATTACGTTTCCTTTCCTTTCTGTTCTTATAGGAAAAACAAGAATGATAACACTGCCACCTCCAGAAGCATTTGTAATTCTGACAGTGGCTCCCTCTTCCCCCTCTCTCCCTCTGCCACCCCCGCATCTGCTCCGGCCTCAGCGTGCATTCATCAGCTGCCGAATTAGAATTTGTTTCCTCACAAACCATTGATCATAGGCCTATTACCAGGCAAATGACAGTTAATTACCCACTACATTAACCACCGGGACCCAGGGACCGGCCGCCTGTGCCATCAGTCACCGTGATGAATGTGGCAAGTTCAGTAATGCACGGCCGTTTTTGCGTCCGCCTGCCACACTGAGAGCAACCCCTGGATCTCACTTCTCGGCAACCAGGGAAAATCTATGGCAATCTGCATAATTACAGGCTCAGGGTTAATAACAGACAAATGATTTGTTGCGTCTCAAACAGCAGGCTCTCTCACTGCTAACATGCGGCACTGTGTCTGCAGCTAGTGTCACCGCAAACTTTTAACATCAATGTTTACTATGGAGGGGGTAGGGAGGAAAGTGTGGTACTCATGGAGGTGGAGAGACTAAAAAAGTCAGGATTAATGGATTAATCCTGAAATATTAATACTTCAGATTACTGTTGTCAAAAGTACCGTTACTTTGTTACCAAGTCGATACTAAAAAAACAAAGATAATACGTAATACCAGTGTTTCTGCAGTACCGACAGTGCCAAGAACTGACTCTATCCGGTACCAGCGCACAATATGACTGACACGCGACTGTTTTAAAATGCACACAGGCTTATTTTGAACACATGCTCTGTAACTCCTTGTACACTGAAATGGACAATTAATCAAATTAAAATCATGACATGTCCTTGTGTGATTTATTAAACCACTAAAGGCTGCAATCTTTCTGTGGACAAGCTGCGTACTTTAAATATATCTGACCACTCATCCACTAGAAACTCCACAGACATTGAGAATCATTCACATTATATGAGATGACAGAATGAGCAGAGCACTTATTCATTGTGAATCATGTAAAATATCTATTTATATAATACAAATTACAGCATCTGCACTTTAATCTCAGCTCCGTTTTATTTATATTGCATTTCAAACAACAGAGTTGACCAAAGTGCTTCGCAGTAATAAAATGTAAAACATTACAACATTTCAAAATAACCACATACACAAACACCTGTAATCTAAAATACAAACACTCCAAAAGTGTGTCCTATATTTCATTGTCAGACTCAAAGGCCAGTGTAAAGAGATAAGATTTCAGATGTGACTTAAGTTTTCAGTGATCACACTGAGTAGTGCTGCGATCTGTTTATCAGGAACAGTAAAGTTTCCGGCAAAAAACACATCATAATTAAAGCACGATTCAAAATAAAAGCCAGATGCCTGAAATTGAAGAAATTTCATAAAAATAGATAAAAAAAAAAACAGTATAGTAGAATACTCACTGTAATAATAATAAAATAATAATAATGAAAGTATCACAAGCAAGACATCTGTTGAATAATGGTTTGGGGAAAAAATGCAATGACATGTTGAAAAGTTCTATTTTCACTTTTGAAAACGTTTAAAGAATTTCTTGATTAGACACCATTTTGATGATGAAATTAAACATTTCTGGAAAATAATAATTATGATTAAACTATGATAGTTTTTTGTTATTAACATTTCTATTGTTTCCATCCACAAAAAAACAATAAATACAACATAAAAAAACCAACATGACACTAACACTCATTACAGTCGTCACTTACAATTATAAAAAAATAAAATAATATATATATATATATATATATATATATACACAATACTTTTTTTCTCCAAAAAACAAGAGTGCATATACAAACAAAAAAATTTTAATAAAAAAATCCCTCTCCAATGCCCCTCCCTGAGAAGCCTCCAAAAAATCTAAATATCCACCCCACTTCCTATTAAACAGATCCCACTTTCCCAACCTTCTATGAATCACCTCCTCAAATGCCGCAACCTCCCCACACCACTCCCAAAAACTTGATGTTTTTCTGAATCCTAGCCTACACTCCCTCCTCCGATACCAAATTTAAATCTCTCTCCCATAATCTTTTGAGAGAAGATGAAGCTCCATACCCCAGACTCTGAAATAACAGGGAGTAATACACTGATGCCTCATGACCTTTTCCAAAAGCAGTAATCACCACTTCTAGAGTATTTGCCCTTTTAGGGGGGTCTAAGCTACTCTCAAAAATAGTAGAGCAGGTGGTGTAGCTGTAAGTACTTGAAAAACTGAGACATGGGAATCCTGAAATGTTGGACCATATTTTCAAACGATCTCAATTTTCAAACGACCACTCTCATATAGGTCACCGAGCATATTAACACCCCTCACAATCCACTCCGACCAGCAGAAAGGGGACTCACCAATATGCAACTTTGGGTTTAGCCATATGCTCGAGGCAACATTTAAATAAATGTCTGATTTAAACACACTGCACACTTTTGTCCATAGCACACAGATGCGAGACAATGGGTGCGACTTAACTTCTCCAATTAGTTTAATATAAAAGGCTTTGCAACAGTAAAATGGGGCAAGAACTATGTTCGATTCCAAACCAGGGAGGATCTCTCTCAGGTGGAAGTGACCAATGAGCCAAATGTCAGAGACTGAATGCATAAAACAAAATCTTATTTTATATGCATTTAGAATGGCACTGAATTAGAATAAGAAGCTATTTATACTACTGTGAACTTGCCTACAAACAGACAAATACAGGACTTCCTGGAGAGTTTAGGATGTCAAAATAAAAGTATGAGGTTTTAAAAGTTAAAGGTGTCACGGAGAGACTCACAGAGGCAGAGATATGAACTCAGTAGCAGGGTTTATTGAACAGACGATTGACATGGTGATGTAAACATTGTGAGTAAATCCAGTTGAGCAGAGTGGCAAACAGCAGGTGAATAATATCCAGACAGGGTATAGACACGATGAACACACCTATATCGATGAGAACAGACAAAGAATGTGTGTGAAAGCTGGGTATATATGCAATCCATGATTAGCCACTAATGATATGCAGGTGCATGTAATCAGAACTCAGAGGAGAGTGAGGGCAGTGAGGGAGAAAGAGAGACCGGTGGATCCGTGACAAAAGTGCATGATTGAGGTATATTGCTATACATTACTATTATAATAATATATTATTAATTTTATTATCATCATTTGTTTACAAATTATTATAATTTTTTTTACGTTGAATGAGTTCCAAAAAAAAAAACCCTGCATCTTTTCTGCTGATGAATTACTGGAATTACTGTTAATTTTGCTGTTACATTATTCAGTATACTAGTTAACAAAGTTTTTCTTGATAAGCTATACATTTATATTAAAATAATGTGTAGTTTGAGGTTTGTGTTTCTTTACATATTAAAGAATACACCCAATTAGTTCCACACAATAATGTAAAAATATTCTAAACTGATTATGCAAAAAAACAACAGCCGATACTGAGATTTCCAATTTCAGAATAGAATCGTTAGAGAAAAAGTGGTATCGGTGCATCCCTAACGGTAGCTATTACACTCACTTGGATCTTTGTCCTTTTTACGAATTAGACTGATCCGGGCCTGTGTCATGGTTAGTGGAAGCTTTCCATTCTTTAGTGATTCCGTATAAACTAACAAAAGTGGAGCCAGTTCTGTAGCATATAGATCTAAAAAATTCAGTGGCAAAGCCATCTGGCTCAAGAGCTTTCCTGTAGGAAAAGCCTTAATTGCCATGTCTAAACTATAATTATTAAAATAATTATTACATAATTAAAAATAAATAAACTGGTGTGTTCAATAGCACATTATCATTTTAGCACATTTTTGCTGTGGCATCGAAATTGGTATCGAGAACTGTGAAATTTCACTGGTTCCAGTACCAACTACTGAAATTTGTTACCACGACAACACTACTTCAGATGCTGTTTTATTGAGAGCATTGATCCTCACTTAAAAATGTTCACAATCACATAAAAATATTATATGTAATATTGTTTTGATTCCTAATTTAAAGGGACTGCCTACTTGTCTGAATAACTACAGAAGGGGGGAGTATTCAGGAAACATGTTTGAAAAAAAAAATCATTAGATCTGTTCCAAATCCAAGTGAGCGTCCTCCAGAGGCAGCATTTTAAGACATCATAGGTGTGTAGTGGGACAAACAGTGGGCATTGCACAGTTATTTTTTGTAATTATTGTACCACACCTGTGGGTGCATTGGTTGTCCAATCATAGGTCTTTAGGGATCCTATAAAATGGAACTGTAGGGCACTGCTTGTGAGTCATAGCACCGCTTGTGTGTCACTGCCTGAGGACCGCCCATTCCGGCTTTGATCCCTTCCGCTTTGGATGTATGTTTGGTTGGCTAACTAGCTAACTCTAATATGCTTGGTTGAGGTAACTGGTTTGTTTACTTTGTTGATTAGCTTCAGTACGGACAGTTTATTGCTGTGGTCGGCTGGTGGCTGCCATTCCCTCAACAATCTCCCCTCAACATTCTCCCTTCAACATTCTTCCTCCGTTTTGGAGTGTTTTATTGGCGTATCGATACCTTTTTGTTATTTGCGTGGGTGTGCGATTTGTATCTACAGTTGGAACTACAACAGGAAGGTATGTGGAACTATTGCTATTTAGGCATATATTTCAATATATATGTTGTAAACAATCCTTTGTTTAATTTGTAGGAAGAACAATTGGGGTTTTAGGAAACATCTTGCTGTGTGATCCGGTGGAGCAATATTCCCCGCAGAATAATGGTGTGTTTTAGGAAACCTGTCGTCTGATTAAGCCTGCAAGGCAACATTATCCGAGACTGCTGCTTTGTTAGTAGTTGTTCATCTCTATTTGTGGGTTTTGTCTTTATTTGTTTGGTTGTATGATGTTTAGCCTTGAGCTATTTTGAGCTTCTTATTTTTTTGTTTCATCTAACCTCTTCTCTGTCTCTGTGCGATTATTTGTGGTTACATTTTGTTTCTGGTTACGGGAGCTGAGACCCAGGGCAGGCAGCTAGCTAGCTTCCTTGTGCGGTGGTGGTACTTCTACCTATTTTGAGCTTCCTATTTTTTTTGTTTCATCTAACCTCTTCTCTGTCTCTGTGTGATTATTTGTGGTTACATTTTGTTTCTGGTTACAGGAGCTGAGACCCAGGGCAGGCAGCTAGCTAGCTTCCTTGTGCGGTGGTGGTACTTCTGTCACTGAGTGATGTGTATTCACACATGACCTCATTTGTGTGCTGATGTGTGTGTGGTGCTATTCATACACTGGGTGGTAAGATTTCATGATAGGAGCCTTGTGCTCGTCAGCTAGCCTACCTGCCACTGGTAAGCCTCGGTCTCTTGTTTAGTATTGTTGGTGTTCATGTGTGCATATTTCTGCCTGGGTCATACAGTCTTTTAAATGTTTTTAAAGTTACTGCTTGAAAATTGGTATCCACGTCTTGGGTCCTTTTGTTGAAACAAGTGAACCTGTGTGCCATTTATGGGGGATTTAATTAAATATGAATATTTCCCTATTTAACACTCTGGCGTAGTCAACTATATTTACATCTATAGTTTTGTTCTTCTTCCCCCTAATGCCACGCCACATTTGCGCTCCCAATGTAAAGGCTACTCCAAAAGGTAGGTATCTTAATTATTCTGCATTCTAAGATTGTTTTGGTCAAATTCTATGGTAGCATCACTTGTATTCTTCCCCCGGTAGGTGATACCGGAATACTACTCGGTCAAAAGATACTCGGTCAAAAAATAAATCCAAGATTGCAAACGAAGCGAGATAAATGTATTTATTTATTAGAAATATTCTTATAATCCATTCAATACTGAGAAATATAAATAAATAACAGTTTTATATGATACAAAAATTGACTATTTTACCCTAAATGTTTGTGTGCATATTTATGTTCATTAAGGAAGGCATTGTTTCTCTCACAACACCTGTATTGAAATCAGTCGAGAGTCGAGTCTCCCGTGTGCTGCGCATGCAGAGCGCTTACAACTATTGAATAATGTGAGGAGTTACGGCCTATGTAGAGCATTTCAAATAGGTCACTTATGAGGCATCATTTCAGGTAGGATGCTGCCATAGAAGACAGCTGCCTATGAAAGCAGGAGACAGTAAGGCAGCTCACTAAGTTTTGGAACAGACCCATTATGTTGGTTTGAAAAATCCATCCGTCCGCCGTCCGACAATCTTAATTTCAGACAAAGCTTTGTCCAGCCAACATCTTGATGAACTTTACCTATCTAGTAGGGGTGTGCAGTGATGCCATTTTCTGTATATGTATGTTTTACTATGACAAAATTATTTGTATCTGTTTCTGTATTCTGATAGAACCGAATGTAGGTGTGGCTTAAACCGGAAGTGCCTCAAAACTAATTTTAAAATGTAACTCTCTAACATTTAGTTTCTGTATATAAAATATGCCTCGGATAGGCCTATTTATATACTATTATTAATAATTATTATGAATAATTATAATTATTATTATAGCCTAATAATTATTAATATTTAATTATATTATTGATCTATGTTGACTTCATTAACTGTGGAATGTGTTTAATTTTTTTTTTTTCTTTCTTACATTAATATCTGTTGAAACAGAATTTTCGTTTAGACTAGTCTGTGTAGTGTGCATGTATAACAATGTTATTCTGGAGGCACGAGGTGTCAAGCAATTCTGAAAGGTCAAGCACACATTTTGCAGGGAATATTAAATAGCCTACAAATACAAATATTTAAAGAAATTATAATGTTTTAAAGTCCATAAACAGGTGAAAGCACCATAAATCTATATCAGAAAGTTTTTTTGGTAGTCTACACTGTGCAAAAATATTAACATAATGTGGAGGACATAATTATTTAGTTAAATTACATGTGCAGAATTAGTGAAATGCAGTGGAATAACTAGCATGAGCCAGCCTCTATATTTCTAGAAGAGGAAAGCGGACAAATGCACATGTTTTGGTTTCTCCGCAATCCTCTGTGTGCAGGAATATTCTGAATAGATTCACAAGTATTTAAACCTCTTTGGGGCATTTATACATTTTGGGGATAAAGACTTAACCATGCAGTTACCTTCATTGGATATGGATGTAAATGTGATCGGCTTTAATAGACGGTCAGATGAGCTCCGCTATAAAATCATCACTTCTCTGGTCAGGAATTCATTATCGCGCTCAGGTTGGTTTATGAATCCTTACGTTTGAATTGTGAGAAACATTTGGTGTTTATGTATCACAGGCCTTTTAAATTCTGACTTTTATTATAGGTTAGTACTGCAGATTTTTAGAAGTTGTAAATTGATGGATCGTGTTCTATAATTCTCATTAATAAATGGAAAACAAAAATGGAGTCTGATAATCTGCATTTCAGGCCAATTTAATGTTAAATGGCTCTAATCTGTTTTATACTCAGAAATCATCAAAGCTTTCAATGATAGAGGTATTGGCATTGATTTTGGCCTTGATTGTACTTGGTTTCGGATTGAAAAGAGAAATAAGTAGCCCATCCTTTTAAAAAAGTAGGAAAAGGAGGGGCTGGTTGGAAACAGAGAGTGGACGTTGGTTGGCAGAAGTGATCAGATGTGTACTTTCTTCAATCGAGTGCCTACATGTGTGATTTTCGAAGATTAAACAACTCTTGGGGCAAAATTATTTCAATTACAGTGGGCGTGACATGGGAATTGTCTGTGGGATAAGATTTTCCTCCTTGAGTGCCCTGACTTGCCTGGCTGCTTGCTCAATCAGTTCTAATCTGCACCTGGACTCTGATATCCTAATGATGAATTATGGGCCTCTCTGTTTTCTACTGCAGGGCAGATAGAAGAGCTTACCACTGACCTGTCAGCTTGCTTAGGCTGAGACAAAGACCCACAATAATTACCTAGAAAGGCGATCTGCATGGTTAAAACTCATGAGCATCACATGAACATCGTTCACTCATTAGGCCTTTAAATCTGTCTATGCCTCTCTTCCCTCGGTTAAACCACAGCAGAGTCAATTTTATGCACAGAAACGCTCAGTCTTAAAGGGATAGCTCATCCAAACATGAAAATTCTGTCATAATTTACTCACCCTATATGTTGTTCCAAACTCATATGACATTCTTTCCTCCATGGAACACTAAAGGTGATGTTAGCCTAATTATATATTTTGTGTTTCACAGAATCTCCTATGGATTCTGAAGAACATAAAAGGTGAGCAAACAAGTAATAAAAATAACAGAACTGTCCATTTTAAGTAGAGTATGATTGTCTTCTGACATCTAAAGTTCCTGCTAATATCTGCCTCTACAGGATAATTACTGTAAACAACCCTCTAAGAAGGCAATAAGTTAAGAATAACTTCTATTATGAGATAATAATGTAGACAAGCATACCGGGAGATAAAACACTGACATTAATTGACTCCTGAAAAACAATGGTGGTCAAATATTTTCTTGCATCTGTGTATTCAATAAACAGCTGAGTTGAAAGGTGCACAGCCTCTTTTTTTTTTTCTTTTTTTTTTAATTCAAGGCAAATCAGAGTGAAACAAAAATAATTATGCCTTCACAAACTACAACCATCCAAAAGCTTTGGAGGACTTTTCAGCTATAGAATCTGGCATGAGTGTACGGGGATTCAGAGAGGGTATTTTGAAGAGGGATGTGATGAAAGTTTTCAACCCCCGCAGGGTCCAGATGTGCACTTTGATAGGCACTTCTCCGTGCCAACCCACCTGCAGTTGCAAGCTGGGCACCGGGGTGTGCCACACAAGCCCTGCAATTATCTGTACCAAACATGTGCAGTCCCACGAGTCATTGCTCTTCACAGCTAATTAAGCTAATCATAACTGGAGGGAACCATCCAAAAACATAATGTGTCCAGGCGACTGATCTCAAAAGTGTTAAGCTTAAATGGAAATGCCAGCATTGTGAGCTTTTTACGTTTTTTGAAAAAAAAAAAATAATGTTAAGGGTGGCTCGCAGAGAGGAGAGTTCTGTGTAGGTATATCAGCATATATATATATATATATATATATATATATATATATACATACACACACACACACACACATACACTGTATATATGGTAAATATGTATGTATATATATATATATATATATATATATATATATATATATATATATATATATATATATATATATATATATATATATATATATTACACACACACAGTATCTCACAAAAGAGAGTTCACCCCTCACATTTTTGTAAATATTTGATTATATCTTTTCATGTGACAACACTGAAGAAATGACACTTTGCTACAATGTAAAGTAGTGAGTGTACAGCTTGTATAACAGTTTAAATTTGCTGTCCCCTCAAAATAACTCAACACACAGCCATTAATGTCTAAACCTCTGGCAACAAAAGTGAGTACATCCCTAAGTGAAAATGTCCAAATTGGGCCCAAAGTGTCAATATTTTGTGTGGCTACCATTATTTTCCAGCACTGCTTTAACCTTCTTGGGCATGCAGTTCACCAGAGCTCAAACTTTCGTTTGAGGCCCCACAGATGCTCAATAGTGTTTAGGTCTGGAGACATGCTTGGCCAGTCCATCACCTTCACCCTCAGCTTCTTTAGCAAGGCAGTGGTCATCTTGGAGGTGTGTTTGGGGTCGTTATCATGCTGGAATACTGCCCTGCAGCCCAGTCTCCAAAGGGAGGGGATCATGCTCTGCTTCAGTATGTCACAGTACATGTTGGCATTCATGGTTCCCTCATTGAACTGTAGCTCCCCAGTGCCGGCAGCACTCATGCAGCCCCAGATCATGACACTCCCACCACCATGCTTGACTGTAGTCAAGACACACCTGTCTTTGTACTACTCACCTGGTTTCCGCCACACACGCTTGACACCAAATAAGTCTTGGTCTTATCAGACCACAGGACATGGTACCAGTAATCCATGTCCTTAGTATGCTTGTCTTCAGCAAACTGTTTTCTTGTGCATCATCTTTAGAAGAGGCTTCCTTCTGGGACGACAGCCTTGCAGACCAATTTGATGTATTGTGCTGCGTATGGTCTGAGCACTGACAGGCTGACCCCCCCCCACCCCTTCAACCTCTGCAGCAATGCTGGCAGCACTCATACGTCTATTTCCCAAAGACAACCTCTGGATATGATGCTGAGCTCATGCACTCAACTTCTTTGGTCGACCATGGCGAGGCCTGTTCTGAGTGGAACCTGTCCTGTTAAACCGCTGTATGGTCTTGGCCACCGTGCTGCAGCTCAGTGTCAGGGTCTTGGCAATCTTCTTATAGCCTAGGCCAGGGAACCTTTTTTCACTAAAGAGACAATTTTTTTATTTGTGGTTTATGCATTTTTTTCAAAAGAGCCATACCACAAACTAATAATCTACTAGTTTTACTAAGTTTTTCAATAAAAAACAATGTTTATATTGCTCATAGACTACTCAAAAACAAACAAATATGCAAATATTAATGGGTAACTTGTTGCAATATGGAATTGAGTACACATGTTTGTGCGGGTCTTCATAAAATCACTTAATTTTACTTCATGAAAAATGTTACTTCCCTTTTAGGCTGGGCAATATGTAAAAAAGATTTGAATGATAATCGCATTTAAAATACAAATATCCGATTATATGGTCAATCCCCAAGGCCGGTGAATATTTTTACTTTATTGATTTTGCTTTAAAAATGTAATTAATTTATTGAAACACGAAATACTTAGTCAAATTGCACTTTAAACGATACGAAAAAGCAATACAAATAACAAAGTGATAAAAAAAATCTTATATATAAACCCCTCCCCAAATACAAACATTTACTGTCTCCAACGGCTCCATTTGCCATTACGCAAGTATCAGTATGCGGCAACAGGTGAAAATTACTAGCATACAACTTAAGAACTAAAGACAATTATAAATGTAAAGATAATTATAATAATCATCATAATAAATAAGCCTAAAAAAAATATTGTGTTCCCAAAAAATGCTGCCAAATGTGTGTTCCATTTTTGTATTCCGTTTTTGTCCTAAAATTATTTTATTTTTTTTAATTAATTTTAGATTCAAGGTGAACGTGCCTTGTATTATCTTATGATTTAATCACTTTCGTCTTTGTTTATTTAATACAAAGATACCTGTATATATTACTGAACCTACAGAGTTGCGTTCACAATGTGTAAGAGCGAACTTAACTCAAATTAGCTCTCGAGATGATCAGAGATCATTTGCAGCATTTTCTTCAAACACAGCAGCATTTCTTGTCATGTATCACTCGACACCTTTTTCTGGTAGATGTGCAAAATTACTCATGCATGAAATGCATTTGGAGAGGAGTTCGCGAACTGGATTGAGTCTCGTCGCATTTTGCGGATGCTATATCACACCCTGGTTGCACATAAAAAAATAACAAACGTTCATAAAATCGCTCGTAGAAAAAGCTCTTAACAGCTAAGATCAATAGTTATTGGGAAACGAGTCCCAGAACTCTATGAATGTTCACTCAGCTCACTGCATGCACACATCAAATCAGACGCTCATAGGCATCTTTTCTTTCGTCTGTTCTTCAAAATGTAATCACGTTTTGTCAAACACATGTCTTTGTGTCTAGTTTCTTGTTATATATCTCTCCGAGAGGTCTTACAGGTCGCCTGCCACTGTGGCTGGTACATCAGCAAAATACTCTGCATGAAAAATCTGCATTTGGCGGCTGTTAATTTCAAACCATTTTCACCAGAAGTAGGCTGTAAAATTTAGGAGAAAGAAAATCAAAACAGCGTCATGTGTTAACGGTCATGTGTTGGTGAATGGTGAGAGACTCTGCGAGCCACTTGTGCCTCGCGAACCATAGGTTCCCGACCCCTGGCCTAGTCCATCGTTATGTAGAGCAACAATATTTTTTTTAGATCCTCAGAGAGTTCTTTGCCATGAGGTGCCATGTTGAACTTCCAGTGACCAGTTTGAGGGAGAGTGAGAGCGATGACACCAAATTTAACACACCTGTTCCCCATTCACACCTGAGACCTTTTAACACTAATGAGTCACATGACACCGGGGAAGGAAAATTGGGCCCAAATTGGACATTTTCACTTAGGGGTGTACTCACTTTTGTTGCCAGCGGTTTAGACATTAATGGCTGTGTGTTTAGTTATTTTGAGGGGACAGCAAATTTAAACTGTTATACAAGCTGTACACTTAATCTTTATTGAAGTGGGGATTTTTGATGAACTTCCTGCATTACTTTATCGTAGAGCCACAGAAGTACAGAAAAGCATAGGCAAGTTAGTGTCGCTAAAAAACACAACTTCAGGGAGAGACATGACCTGTACCATCAACTTTGAACCCAACAGAGCGCAGGTGTCTGGATATGCATTTTTAAAAATGGACATTTTTGACACATTGTCTTAAAAATGTGTCAGATGCTGAAAAAAACCTGTGAGATGTGCCACAAAGGGTCAAATACGTCATTTCAACTTGTTTACATAGAAAAGCAGCCAAAAAGCAGTGCAGACTTGTCTAGCCCACAGACCACTCTTCTGTTCATGCACGTCATTTTTCATTAATTACAAAACCTGACCCGAATCCAAAGTCATACTTGAAAAATGTTCCCGAACCTGGCCAGAAGCCCTATGGTTTGTAGGGTCCCGTTGGTTTTGGGTCGGTTTGCAGACATGTAATTCTGACATTATTATTTTAAGCTGGTTCTGAGTTGCATTCTAGTCAACTAGAAATAATTGATGGTTCACGTAGGGAAATTTCTTTGCCTGACCGCCGGATCCCCTCTGAGATTACTGTATATTCCCACTGAATTTTCCTGTGCACAGATAAATGTGACCGAGTCTTAATCTTTCTGTATGTTTGGTCTTCTCACACACTTGTTCTGAGTGTTGCTCATTCTCTTTTTCCCCAAAAAATATTAATTGAAAACATTGATTCTTGGCATTAGAAAATCGACAGTATTGTGAGGTAAAATATTGCTATTTTTTTTTAAATATATATTTTCCTTCATCTCTAAAGCTGTGGAGCTGTCACATTTGTGTAGATGTTGGCACATTAAATGGATTGTTCTAAAGGTCTAACTTTATGCACTATGTTGTAAAGATGTATTGCAGTGCATGTGGCCTTCAGTGAATGATAGTTATGGCTACCTGAAATTCTGTTGAGAATACATCGTCTAGCAAAGAATGTCATTTTAAGAGAGGTAGCAAAGTAACTTTTACAGCTTCTCAATACTTCTATTCCGATCCACTTGAAAGATTATGTCTTCTCAAATAAAAGATGCCCTTAAGTTAAAAGAGCTGTCAAAAAAAATGGCCCATTCTTCTTTTTGCCACTAAACTTATTTTCTGTCAAGGATTGGAAAGAGAGAGAGAGAGAAAACAATGCTGTCCTACCTCTGACCCCTTCGCAGAATCCCTGACCTTCCCATCAGTACAATTTAGTGTGGAAGAAAAATAGAACATTAAGTACTTGCACCTCTACTTCAAATTCGATCGATGGTGATTACGAGTGCCCATTTTGACCCCTCTGCGATTTCAGATTACATGTGAAAAGCCCAATTTAATTACAGGAAGTCAAGAACACACACTCGCAAGAATGGAGCATTATTGACTACGTAATTGCCAGACATGTGAAGTGAATTGTTTTGAGAGGTTAATGGTGGCAAAGCTTTTTTTCCAAGCACAACATAGCAATTACAGGACGCCTTTAAAGCTTTCAACATCTCCATGCCATCTCATTTAACACAAAATAGAGGCGAAAGGGGATGCTGGATTTCTTTATTCCATAGCTTTATCTATTAATTTATTTCCTGAGGATGCAAGACTTAATTCTCATCTGGAGAACAGATGGTTTTGTTCATAATACGGAGGCCTCTTTTTAGAGGAATTTTTGAAATGTCACAAGCCACAAGAAACTGTGAGAAAAGGGAGCAAAGTGAATACAAGAATATCTCATAGTTTGGGACTGTCAGAAAAGTAATGATTGAACGTAGTATGTTCATTATGGAAGTGTAAAGGTGAAATGTGTAAATTTTCAATGTTTAAGCCCCGGTTTAATATGCAGAGACAACTATAAGCCATTTTTCAAAAAAGTGTAAACACTGTGTCTCTGTGATCCTATTAAAATTGTTTGAGTATCCTGACCAGGGCTGCATTTCCCAAAAAGCATTGCAAGCCTAAGTAGATCGTAGAAACCATTGGCGCCAATAGTCTCTATGATCAACTTAAAATTGCAATGATTTTGGGAAACGCAGCCCTGGCCGACACAGCAACATTGGCTCAACCAATAGTGTGAGTTTAGGGCAGCATTATCGTTTTTTCCAACCAATGACAAACTTGATTGGGGGTTGATTGGAGAACCAGTTTGAAAATGTTATTTTTGTCATTCCATTTGATGTTGTTAGAAGCACCGAAATAACACACTTTCCGTTTAAAGCCTAATAAGATAACAGTATTGTGCTTTTATCGCAGTCTGTATGTCTCTTCATGGAATAGATGGTAGCATTTATATTTTTGACCTTTTGAATCATAAAATCTTAATAATGATAATATGCATATACAGTACATTATGTACCTTGTCTAAGTAGCTTGTTGGCTTATCTATTGTTTGCACAGAAATAACTTGGATTAAAAATGTCACAAACATCTTTGATACTGTCAAACTCTCATTCTATTCATAGATTGCATAAAAAAATGTAAAATGGGATTTAAAAAATAGACAGCAAAAGTTCAAACACAGAAAACACCAAAGTCCACCAAACACCAAATGATGAGTGACATCATGCCAATTAACATTTGAACTTTGTTTTTATGCAGTAGTGATTTTTGCAACTTCAGTTATCATAGCAATTGATGGGTAAGGTTGCGTTCCCCTGCATTATATTCAGTTCTCAAAAAACTTATATCATATGTCAGTGCAGAATTTTGGGATAGCAGGATATTTAATACATTCTGTATCATCTTACAGATATTTCTAAATGAATAGCATCATCTTAGATGTTTATAGGTTTTAAAATAAGTTTGAATCGTTTTTCAAACTGTAGTGTGACAGTCAGTCCATGTTGTTTTCAGTTAACCCTGTTGAAAACAGAGATTTTTTTTAAACTGTCTAGTCAAAGTTTTCCCACTTCGACTGCAATTCCTTTATGTACGGTAACTGCTCAAGGTTTGTAAATGTATTAGTAAATAACCAGAGTTTTAAACCAATAAAATGTATAAAACAACATAATTGTTAACTATGCAGTCTGTCATAGCTCTGTAGAAAAGGGGAAAATCAATAACAGCCCCATATTGTTGCAGGACAAGGTTTAAAGATCCCATCTGTGAAAAGGTCTTCAAAATCAACCTGATTAATTTCCCTTATTTCTCTTCATGGAAAAGATAATTAAGAAATATTTAATGTAGTATTTTAATTAGACCAAATTCTGAATGCTGTCCCACATCGAGCTTGAGGGGAGTTTTTGTGGATTCAGTGATTGAAATGTTTTAATCACTGATAAAATTGATTGGATGTATTTTTTTCCAGGAATTCCCACTGGCAGTTCAAATGAAAACCATCTTGATATTATTCAGAGTAAAGTAATTAATAGAATGAAGATAAAGCCAGATGAACTCATGATCAATACATTAACCGGCATCCTCTCTCTCCACCCACCTCTCGCTTTTGAAAATCAAATTAATAATATGCACTCCTCTCAGTATCAAAACCCTCTGCTGCTTTGAACCAGGGACATATGTGTATCAGAGTAATGCAATACGGACAGCAGCACCTACACTTCCCACAGTGATGCCTCTTTTTTTATGCAGATTTATGGTAGAGAAGTGAATCAGGGCAAATGATCTTGCTATCCAAGCCTGACAATGGAGAGGTCTCTAACGAACAGACTAAGAGCAGGCTGTTCTTTTCTAATGAGAGCTTACAAACGCCTTGGGTCTATTCAAATTCAGAGATCTGGAACCGGTAGAATGCGGGAAAAGTCAAAGCTGCAGTAACTCTGAATGGAGGCAAAATACACAACTATTTTACAGCCTACTTTTCTAGTTATGCTCTTTTTTTCTGTTAACATTAATGATCAACCATTGTGTTTTCAGAACCAAGACTGATTCTGGACTCTGTCTTCTATGTGGTGTCAAAGTAGCCAGTCGGTGATATCTTTTAGCACGCAAAGTGTTAAGAATCCTTGCACACTCTTAGGCAGAGCTGCCATTAAAGAGAAAACTGGTGTGAGTGCGATTGATCAGGACACACGGGGCTAATGCAGAGGAGCTAGGCTGAGAAATCAGCGGCGCTGACGTGCACAGACGCCAGGCCTTCAACACGCATGCATAATGTAGACTTCCTTTGATTGCCTCTTTAGCATTGGAGAGAGATTAAAAGTATATGGAAAAGTGGCAGAGATTCAGCACAATCAATGTGATGGCAGATGTAGCGCTGGCCTCAACTCTATTTTCTCCCTCCCTCTCAGTCATACACATACAGTTAAAGTAATCCCATGTCTTAATTTCTGCATGGTCAGATAAACGTTTAATGAAGAGTGTGATTCTATGAATGCATTGATTAAATAAGCAAGAGGCAATATTCAAAAAGCAAGTCTGAATTGTAACAAAGGCTCATATTGATCACAAATATCTATTTATATGATTAAATATCTAATATGGTTGGCATGATTATGACAATAATTGGCTATTATGTATTTATTTACATCAAAATATTTATTTAGAGGGGATCAGACAGTTTCCATAACAAGCTGTGAACTGTGTTCCTGAAAAAAAAAAAATCTGTTTTAAACATCAGTATGGGTGCCTAAATGGTCAACTTCACTTTGGAAGCATAAAAAGCTAAGCTGTTATTCATATGTTGAATCAATAATGCACAAAGTGAGCAAAGGACTTGTCTATGATTGGTTGCAATTCTCAACAGCTTCAAAACACAAATTAAATATTAAAATAAAAATTTGACACGAGCAGATCTACAGTACATTGACTGCTATAATTGACACTTTTCACGATTAGTTAAACGCGCAGCTGTATTTGAAATCTTGATTATTTAGGAAAGAAAGAGAGAAAGAAAAGAATAAAGGAAGGAAAGATGAAGAAGAGAAAGAAAACAAAAAAACAAGGAAAAATTAAAGTCTAAACATTTTATTTTTAAAAGGGAATATTCAAGTGAAGTGAGCTGAAAAGCTTTTCTAGAGTTGAAATACAGTTACACAGTAAGAACCCGTCACACTTACATGAAAGCTATAGTCAGATGATTCAATAAAGTTGTTAATTCTTTTGGTGAGATGGACTTATTTGTGGATGTGTCTGGTTGAAGGGCAAACCTGAGCGCCTCATTTGCATTATTCCTTTTCTTTTGGATCTTCCATGAATAAATCAGGGCATTAAAACGGCTGCATTTACATCTCATTTTACACAAGTACAGTTCAGCAACTAGGTCTGACTGGTCTCTCCCACACCATTAATAGAGAGAAAAAAGATTCTTTGTAATACCAATTCAAGTGATCATTCATCGAAAAATGGAAATTCTGTTATCTGGCAGAACGTTAGCCTCAGTCACCATTTACTTTTATTACATCTTATACTTTCATTGGTGACTGAGGCCATAAAATTATATCTAACATTTCCTTTGGTGTTCAATGAAGGATAAAAAAAAAATCATATGGGTTTGGAACAGCCTGTTAATTTTTCAGTTAACTATCCCTTTAAATATAAGGATGAGTGCTGCATTTTGATTATAGCCATTATATTCCTAATAATCGAAGGACTTTTGAAAAGCCAACCATTTGGAAGAGTCTTGCTGGTAGTGCTCTTCGAGTAATTCAACTGAATTTACCAACACTGAAAAACATTGTTAAGTGCCTGGTGCACTTTTCAGTCAGGCTATGCTTCGGCCTGCTGCTCTCGATAGAAGCATGTGCATTCATGTAACATCCACAGAAAAATAAGCCTGACTATGTGATCATAAGAGATTTTTTGGCAGATGCTGTGTGCCTGGAGCCGAGTGGTTGAGGTGATGAGCATCCAACGCCATCTCACAGTTCCGCTAGGCAGCACACTAATTGAGAAGTCGCTCAGGGGTTGAGCGCAGGGGGCTTGATGCATTGCCCTCCCTATCCAAATCAAGCCCCTGTAAGTGGGACTGACATGGACCAATCACCATCTGGCTGGAGGTTCCTCAACTAAACCCCCTTTCCCCCAACTACTTCCTGACTACCATGAAAGAAACTGCTGCTATCCTCCCACTTTTTCATCTCCATCTCCATTACAAAATGGGCGTGACTGAGGGTTTGATGGCAAGCCCATCCTAAATAACTGAGGTTTAATTGTCAGCTAGCATATCCGACTGCTGTGTGGTACGTAGATGAGTTCTGTAGAGCTGACATTCATACACGCTCAGTAGATTGATGGATGTGGAATTCCAGAGTGGGCTTTGTTAGGAGAGAGTTCTGTAACTGGCTAACACATACAGACTAACAAAGCCTCAAGCAAGCATTTTAGAGAAATTTCATGGTTTGAGTTGGAGGATGCTTTGTTCCGTTTGGTTGATAAACTTGTAAGTGAGACATGCAGTGGCCGATTTTTAAATTATATATTGAGGAATTGTGGTCTTTTGAAAGCTACTAAGTTATCATTGAGTACATTTTCTTTCAAAAACAAAAATGTTGTAGTGTTATTCAGATTACCAAAAAAAAACAAAAAACAAAACCCAACATAAACAATGTGAGAAACCAGACACCTTGGCCTTTTCAAGTTTTGTGCTTGCATCTGATCCTACAACAACATGGCAGTCTTTGTGACTGTGCACAATTTGCCATGAATAGTTGAAAAGCTACCAGGCCTTGCGAGGTGGTTTTTTTTTTCAGGCTCCCTCTCAGGGCAGGGATTCCATCTTGTTTGCTGGATTGGGTCTTTTTCTTTATCACAGGTGAAAGAGGAATTGGTTTTGGAGGGATTGTACCAGCAGGTTGGAGAATGAGCTGCAAGATTTTCAAATGGCTGTGATGCAAGCCAAGATGGCGGCAGCTTCCAGGCATAGAACTCGGAAACAAAAGCCGATCAGTGACAGCCAAAGCTCTTGGGGTGGCAGAGGGGCTTGCATATCTCACCGTGTCAAGCGACAAGGCTGGTTATCACACCGTCACATGCCAGCAGAGAAGTGATGCCAGCCAAGGATGCAGTGGCACCCCCCTCCCACAGCCTGGCACAACCACAACTGTGCCAAATGAGGCAATGCTTCTTTTAAAAGAGCAACTGCCTTAAACTTGAAATTAAAATTGAAAATTAAAAAGAAGAAAAGAAAACATGCCTGACAGCTAGAGACCATACAAACCTAATAAACCATATTCATAATTTAAGGAATTGTTCACCTAAAAATGAAAATTCTATTTAGCCTATTTCCAAAAAGGGTAAAAAACATACTTAAAGCATGTGCATATGGCTTGTGCACTACATTTTAAGTCTTCTGAAGCCATATGATTGGTTTGTGAGAGGAACAGACCAAAATTTAAGTCATTATTCACTGATATTCATATGGACTAGTTTTATGGTACTTTTGCACCCTCTTTGAAGCATACATGTTCCAGTCCCCATACATTGTATATTATTGTCATTTCATGGAAAATAGTACAATGTTCAAAATGTCTCCTTTTATGTTGCACGGAGGAAAGCGCATCACACAACACTGGACGACATGTGGGTGAGCTCTGTAAATATGACATTTTTTGGATGAACTATTCATTTAATAGCGCAAATCTCTCACCAATTCCTCAGCTAACAGTCAGTGCAGATCTTCAAGATTTTTCCTTCCACAGCAGATCAAATATGTGCCTGATATTCTTCAACCGCACCTCCGGCTTAATCTGTAAATCCAAGCGGATCATGGACACACTAGAAGCAAAAAGAGCTAAAATGTGGTAATATATGCATGGAAATGACCTACGGCAATCCTCACAAAGAGGGAGCTAAGAAAGGTCAAATAGCTTCCAAACTGTGCTCAAGTTTAATTAAAAAGACAAAGAAGAGCGGGAAGCTCCATGCGCTCAACCCAGATTACGGATTCTGAGCGTAGGAGAGCCCAGGCCTAGGCTCTTTCAGGGAGCCCCAAGACCTCTTCCTAGTCAGCCTTGCGCCATATTCTCATTCCTTTGATGTCAATATAGATCATTTATTAAGGGCACAAAGGTTAATCTCTAAGGAGCAAGAATATCAAATAGTCTGAAGGGGGAAGAAAACTAAATCTGTTGAAGAAAGTTAAGTTTGTTTTTCCAAACTTTCCAGTCCATTGAGTCTAGTCAGCAGGTGCAGGATTTAATTTCATCATTAAGCGATGGCCACACTTTCTGAAAATTAATGTAACGACATGAGCATGGGGGAAAATGAAGCACCCATATGCTCGTAATGCCTGTGGAAGTGCTTTTGACAACGAGATGTATCGCAACAACTATTTCGGGAAAATTATCTAATCAGAAATTATACCCATAGGTAATGGGTGATTCAAACCCAATATAACCTTGTACAAGCATTTAGGGGCTCAAACAGAAATAAGATTCCTGTCTAAATGGGGAGGAGAGAATGGATGAAGATCACCCTGGTATTAAAAAACCCACAATACTTTACATAAAATCCTGTCATTATGATACATTTACACATCAATGCCATGAATATCTTTAGCAGCCTTGCTTTGCAGTATCTGCAATGTTGATCGAAGAATTCAAACCTTAGAAAACTTTAGGCATATATAAATGCCCCAAAAGTATGTGGACACTAAAATCACACTTAAATTGTCAGTGTAATTCCATAAGATATCCATATCATTCCATACTGAAATTCCAAAATATCAAACTAAGTGGCATCTGTAAACAAATGAAGCTAGAGATTGTCTCAGAACTAGAACCTAAACCTAACCTAGCTATAAAATGTAAAGACATTATAAAATGTAGTGTGTCCAAATCAATTTTTGGGCTATTGTACAAAGAAAAAGGAAAAACAGAGAAGAAAATCCCATAATAATAGAAATCAATACAGCTGAATGTACAGAAATAGAGAGCTGCAGAAAAACAGTTCCTGTTACAATGATAACAGATAATATCACACTCAGCTGGCAGTTAGAGTGTGTTCCTTTTCTAGCGTGGCGTTATTCCACGGCCGACAATTTTTTACTGAAGCAGTCTTACACAGTATCACCTGCTACCTACCGCCAGGTGTCGTGAATAAAAAAACGATGGCTTAAACATATATTTCAAAGCCATTTGTTTAATGCATTGTGATTGTCCATCTTGAGCATGACTGTTTGGCTAAATTCCCAATAATTTGGCAGGTGCAAACAACAACTAGAATAAATAACGCACAGAATCTCATTATAACAATCACATATAACTTTCTTTAGAGGAACAGGAGGAAAAGGTGATGTTAATCGGAATGATACCCGCAGTCATCATTCACATTCTTTGCATCTTTTTTCCATACAATGAAAGTAAATAGAGACAGAGAATACCTCAACATCCTGTCTAACATAAAATTTGTTGCTCAATAAAAGACTATGGGTTTGGAACAACATGAGGCTTAGTAAATGACAGAATTTTCATTACTGTGGGTGAACTACCCGTTTTCAAAGAGGTTTGGGGAAACAGCAGTAGTCCATGACAATAAATCCACAGACATCCCTATATCTCCTCTAGACCAAATCAAAACCCTCTGAAGGCTCTGGGTGGCCCTTTCTGGCCAAAGTTGACATTTAATCTAGACTCAACTCCTGGAGTCTGTCTACTCATGACACAAAGCTATCCAACATTTTGCTTCCCATAAATCCATAATACAAATAGGACTTGAAACAGGGTCATCGCTCTCTCTCTCTCTCTCTCTCTCTCTCTCTCTCTCCCTCTCTCTCTCCTTCTCTCTCTCCCTCTCCCTCTTTCCCCTTGCTATCCCAGCTTATTACAAGGTTCCCATACATACCCACAAGAGTACAGCAGTGCCTGGAAAAGGTAGGGCGGATTAGGTCTTTATAGTCCTCTCCCAGATTAGATGGAAATCATAACACAGACCAATGCACTGAACTCTGACCCCTCCAAAACCAATTTCATTTGGAGAGATTGGAGTGATGTAGCTGAATGTCTATGTGCTATAGTGGAGAGAATTAAAGCAGGATTCGTAATGCATTCAAAGTGCGAGTACACGGGAGAGGAGGTGAGCACAAATAAATTGCTGTCACTACCCTCCCACACACATCTCCGGTCGGCAACCTGTTTCAGTTATAACATTCATTTTAATGGAAACTTGTTGGATTAGAGGTTGTGAAGGGAGATTGGAAGAACACTTATTTGGAATTGCTTTGGCAACAGCAATGCAGCTATGCAGTGAATGACAACATTCACTATTAAAAAAAAAAGCCTTGGTCAAGACAAAAAGTGCATGCAGATCTAAAATGTGGCTACTTCAACTACAAGCTAAAGCCTTCTTTCTTAGTGTAAATGGCATATACATACTGTACAGTGGGGTCAAAAAGTCTGAGATCACTTTTGCAAACTGACATTTACATGCCACTTTCCCCATTTCACACTAGAGGCGCTGCAACAACTATGCATTTTATTCACTTTCCCACAAATCACGACTAAAATGGCTGATTATGACTTTATAAACATGCATTTTTTACACTGTTACTCACACATCATTTGAAAAAATGACACACTTTAAGGCTTGCTTTGCAGACCCATCTACATTTACACACTTATTCCAAAGTGATAAAGTGTTCCATGAGCACTTCCAAAGTGTTAGACTTCAGATTCGGAAGACCGCGGAATAAGCCCAGCCAAACAAGCAAGCTAACACATTAGACAAAAGTGTCATAGAATAGACATGAAATTAAGGGGTTGCTTCTGAAAATTAGCTTTTCCCAAACAATTTGTTTGGTTTAGGGTATGTCTCTTTGTTTACTTCTCATTTGATTTTAGAACACTATTGGTTAAATTAAGGTTTAGGTTAGCTTAAGCTTTAGGTTAGAGAGGTGGACATACATTTTACTCATTGAAACATCCATCTAATATACACCTTAAAAACTATGTCTGATTACGACACCATTTCACTCACTTTTGGCTCCCCCTGCTGGACACTTCACAAGGAACCTGCACAAAACGTATAATGAAGCATGTAAATTAATATTGCAAAAATGTTGCCATGGTCACGTAACGTTCATGATATCAGGCTGCATTTTTAATTTATACCAGGATTTTGAAAGATTTAAAATAAAATTATAGGTATTTGGTAAAATAAGGAAAAAATATTGAAGAATCTACACTACAACTTTCTGGGTCACTAATGAAATGTAAGAAAAATTTGTGACATTGACCATGTTAATTCATATGTACAAAAGGTCAGATTTCATTCTAAAATCATGCTGGAATAACTTGGATAATTGGGTTTTGCACAAAGACTTGTGGAATCTATGCCAGCTCTAGTGCATGCTGTCATTAAATCAAAAGAGGGACATACCAAATATTAAGAAATTATACATTTGTGTTGATGCTGATATGTGTAATGAAAATTTTGCATTAAATTAGAAAGATGCAAACTGAACCATTTTCACAAGTAGTCTCAGACTTTTGGACCCCACTGTGTTGGAAGTCTTCATATTCAGTATGCACAGACATAATCAAGCTACAACAGATTTTTGCATAGCCAAGCTAGTCTTAATTTATCTGACCAAGTATACAAGACACAACTGTAACTAAATACTTGAAAGAAGGATGTCAGCTGAGAAAGTGACGGAAATATATGCTGCGCGTCTTTCAGAGCAATCGAACAGCGGCGATGGCAGTTGTGGTCTAATTAAAAGGTATAAATGCTGTACGAAGTCAAGCTACAATTGTATTATCTAGCTCTGTTAGTCCGAATTTGCAAAAAATTATTTCTGTGAAGCATTTACATGGATTAATTGTTTTAGTCTGAATGAAATAACATTTTAAAGGCATGCAAAGGTACTGACTGATTACAACAAGGCTCACCACATTTTTTTTCGCTTCAACAAAACACTAAACTTTGACGCGAGTGCAGAATAGGGTGTGCAGAGTCGTGGGAATGGGGGAGGGGGGAAGGTTACAGGAGGTTGTGAGGAGACATTCAAACGTACTGCCTATGCCCTGTCCTGTTCAAATAAATAGCTTCGTGCTTTGGCAAAAGGTATGCTTAACAGTGCCAGGTGGTGACATCTTAATTTTTCACGGCTGGAAACATGGCCATGCCCTACTCCCCAATCCCTCCCATGCATTATTCCTGCCTTAAGCACTCATCCTCTGGAGAGGCAAGCCAGGGGGAGGGGGGCATTGTTTTACAACGCGCCCAGCTGCGGCCTAGTTGCCTTGCCCTGGGTTCTTTTCAAGGAGTTGTCGTGGGTGACCCCCTCTGGCTGACAGTTATTAATACTAATGCACAGTGGGGAATAGTTCACCTTGTGGCGGTGGAATGGCCGCTGCTGTTTAGACGCTCACTGTGCAGCCTCCAGGGGGAGAAATCATACACCACACCATGGGGGAACAAATAATACAAGAATGGGCAAGCGAGGAAAGAGATGGCAAAAATTCTTAAACTTTTTTTGGAGTCATTATCGTAGGTTAGATTTATAATATCCCTTGATTACACGGTTACATTTCACAAACTCCCTGGTGCTTACTTGGGAGTTTGAAAACAACATTTTACATTTAAATGTAAATGAATCTCATCACCACTGCAAAATTTGCAAGCATTCCAATTTCAGACACAAGGCATTTTCGTCACCTTAAAGGAGCAGTTCACCCAAAAATTCAAATTCTGTCATAATTTACTCACCATAATGGCATTCCAAACATTTATGACTTTCTTCCATGAAACAGAAAAGGAGAATTTTTTTCTCATGACGCACTCTTTTTTTTAAGCTTGAAAGCCCCCAGTCCCTATTCATTGCAACTGCACAGAAAAAGTGACTTGTACACAATGTCTCCTTTTGTGTTCCTCGGAAGAGAGTAAATCAAACAGATTAGGAACAACATGAAGAGTAAATTATTTACATTTTTGGGGAGAATTATTTTCTTTAATGAATAGCAGCCATTCTTTGTGACAAAACAAACTTGCAGTTGAGTGACAACAAAAACCTGGTGGACATAAATTTGGTAATTACAAGGCTACAGTATATACAGAGCACGTTCAAAGACCAAAGCTCTGCAGAAAGGAAGAGAAGATGGCGAGGGGCTGTCTAATGAGAAGGAGGGGATAAGGAGGTAAAGTGTCCAGAGCCACAAGGCCATTAAAATCTTCACTAGGAGAGCCCCTTTTGTACACACTGAGTGCTCTGTTGTAACAAGTGCCGTTGAGACAGAACACTACCTTGGGCTGAGAGAAACGGCACACCCGATGAATCCACACTTCAAGTATCTGTGATCAGGCAATACTAAGGAGCACTACTGGAGCACTTCTCTATAAGGATTTACCTCCTTGAAATCATTAATATTTCCTCTTTACAAATCCGAGTTTATTCAGTGTGGTTTTCCAAAATATATTAATGGTGGGCCAAATCAAACTCTAAAATGAGTGTTGATTGGTGTCTGCAGTGGGAGTATAGTTTGTGTATATTGAAAAAAATATATAATAATAATAATAATAATAAAGGAAAGTTGTGACTGTAAAATGATTAGATTTAAGATTTATAGATCAGCTAATCAAATGTAAGCAAATTTGTGACACTGACAAAGTTGACTCCTACAAAGTCTGATTTCCTTTTCAAATCATGCTGGAATAACATGGATCATCATGTTTTATGAAAACTTGCATGCTGGCTCGAGTGTATGCTTTTTTCTTGATTAAAAAAACATGATAGGGTAAATCGAACTCTCCAATGAATACTAGTTGGAGTCTGCAGTGGTAGGCCTACATAATGAAGATTCTTCAGTTTATCTGTAGATGGGAAAAGTCTTTAAGCTTGCAACAATGACAAAAAGACTTTAAAATAATAAACACATGTTGAATAATTACTTTTTTTTTTTTAAGTCATTCTTTAACAGACAGAATAGTAAAAAAAAAACAATTACAGCCCAGGTGCATCCACAGAAAACAGCTTCATGTTGGTTGCAGCATGTTTGAAAAGCTGACCTTGCAGATGAATCCCTCGAGACATAGCTATTTGTCAGCTTGAGATGTCACTGCCAACAGACATAATATGGGCTGTTTATTAAGAATCTTAATGTTTACAATTCAAATCATTAATGTAAAGTTGCTCTTCTGTCTACTGATATGTTTTATATGTGTGTCCTTAAAGGGTTTCACATTATCGCAGGTCTTTAGATAGCATTTCTCACTGCATATTTCAAATGTGTTTCAATGCTATACAGTCTGAAATGGTCTGCACATGAATTTCCTTTTTAAACTATTTTTAAACAAAGAATGATACAAAGCCCAGATAATCTATGCTCAACAGCTACCCTGTTAAAGTGTGCAGTTTGTTTTCAATAACCTGAAAGACATTAAGGCATTTTTAGTTTGTTAGTTCGTTGTGAGACGAAGAAACTGAGAATTGGGGTAACATCTAAATGAATAGGTTTTATTCAAGAAAATTTGTATTTACTTCAGATTTATAGGGATAGTGCTCATTAACAAATAGTTCTGTAAATGTCCCGGTTTTAATATTTTAATTTTCAAATGTAGTCCATGGGTAAACATTACAAAAGATTTAGAATGACCGAATCAACCAGGCTTTATTAGGTTACACCAATAAAAGTAATTTTTAAGGGTTATATCAAGTAGTAATAACTATTTTCTGGAAACAACTCCACCAGTGTATCAGACTTAATGTATGAAGAAAAACAGACAAAACTGAGTCCTGCTCACTGCCCTTCAGGGGCAGAGAGCACTTGCAGAGTTTGCAAGCATCTGCACTGGTCATTAGAACAAGAGATGGCCTCAATCTTTTAGTTAGCTTCAAAATCACTGTGAGGAATACACATAACAAACTACGCCGGCCTGCACTGCACCAGTTCCGGCAGACAGACCTTGCTAACCCTTAACAGACAACACAGCTGCAACTGCGTTACTTTATTGTCATGTCAGCACACAATAAATTTAAATTCATTTTGAATTTGAATTATTGCTCTAATATGTTTAGGGCATTAACTAGAGCATGACAACTTCTGAACTAACAAGTTCACTTCTACGTTTTTGAACTCTCTGTGATAACAAAATTGAGACTGTAAGCGGGACCATTAGACTTAAATGAGTATTGCCCACCTGCGCAACCTCCAAAACATAGACCCTCTGGGGTCTGAGGGTATTTTGGGCCCTGGAGAAGTTTTGACATGCCTTGAAATTTGTGCTTTTTTCAGTTTCTTAAAAAAAATATTAATGGCTAAAGTCTGATAACAACTGTATTCAGCACAAACTGGGCTACAATAATATGTGAGCAACGTGTGTACATGTTTGTATTTTTGAGAAATGAACGTTTATGCATGGTTTTTGAAAAAACTAAAATTTTAAGTCACTGAAATAAGGTCATATAACACATACTAAACATTTGTCCACAAGACTTTTGAGAACTGGATCTTGTAGCCTAGATTTTTTGCTACAAAATGATGTGAAAACCATCATGATCACTTATTCATACAAAACAATATAGTAATTTTACTTTTGTAAGACAACTTTACTGTTGAAAGGTAATATGCGAGGAGGCGTGAATGATCATGAATATGGATTGCAATTCACACCTGAGAGAAAAAAGACCCCTCCCCTGGGCCTATCAATGAGGAATGTGACAGAAAGAGAATGAATGTGAGGAGACTTAATGATCCAAATCAAGTTTTAAGTTAAAAGAAGTAATCTGACTATATATTTTCTTTACATAAAGACTTTACTTAATTTTAGACCTACACTACCATTAAAAGAAGTCTCTTCTGCTCACCAAGACTGGATTTATTTGATCCAAAATACAGAAACAATATTGATATTCTGAACTCTTTTTACAATTTAAAACAACAGTTTTCTATTTAAATATATTGTAAAATGCAATTTGTGATCAAAGCTGAATTTTCAACATCATTACTGCAGTCTTCAGTGTTACACGATCCTTCAGAAATCATAATAATATGCTGATTTTCTAATATGGGCATATTTAAAGTGCATTTTACTCATTTAACCTGAACACATATTTGCAAGCACAAGCTTTGTTGATGATAATGAGGCAGCATAGCCTCTAGTTAAAATATAATCTAAACATTCATATTATTTTTATATCATATTACATATCATATTTATATCATACAGCATACAATTGAAAGGCCTGCTTTAGCCGAAACGGCATTCAAATGTAACTAAAACTTGCTTATTAGGACATATTTCAAATTTCAAAACTCTGAATCCTGTCTGGCAAGTCTAGAAACAGACCCACTAGTAAAATATGTACATGTTTATATAAAATAGCATGTCAACTAATGAAAACGAATTGACTTACTCGTCTGAAATTGTATCCTTGGCTGGATCAAGTCTCTCTTCAAAATACAAACGTTCATTGGATTCCCGCTCTTCTTCTGAGGAAAATGTTAACTCTTCCATACATTCCTGGAGCTTTCTCGCCTGTGTATCGTTGCAAACGCGCAGAAAAATGAATAATGTGTTTACAACCTCACAGTCGGGGGCGTGTACATTTGCGTTGATCGTCTCGGCACATTAGCGTATAAATGGCGCGCTATGCTAGTGGGTGGGATCACATTACAGATAATTAGATAGACCAGTAAAAAATGTACATCGCTTTGTTTCAAATAGATTGCATTGCAGGAGAATATTTGTTTTACATTTGAATTGATTTATTAAAAAGTAGACATTTAAAGCTTTCTTTAGAAATATGTTTCATGTTTGTGTGATAAGTATTCGCGGAGTTTCAGTTCATTTTTGTAATGTGTTTCTGAAATATGCTTGTGAACACAGAGACTGCTGAAAGCTCTCACTTTTTATTTTCTTTATTTTACAAAAGCACAATGTTTCATTGTTATTATGAGTGTACACAAATAAAAGTAGACCCTTTATAGTCTCTCATGATGTCTTACACTTATCTGTATACCCAAAAATGACGGAGTATTTTAAGTTGTTTCTGCTGTAATGATGAAAATATCCAGCAGGACGTGCCGGTGCGTCCGTCGACACCAGAGGGTTAAAGTAAAATAGCTTATTGGACACAGATTCTGTGGAGGTCCACATACAGCAATTTTTCTAATAATTTGTCTCTGCCTGCATAGGTGGTGACTCTTTGGATGTTTGGCAGCGAGCCAAGTGTGATGCTTCATATGAACGTTTTCAAGGGCGATAGGTCCTTTAAATGGAGGTGAAGATCAACAGTAGCATCCAAGGGACACTTTTGCTTTTTAAAGCATACAAGCCATCTGCTTGTTTTTAGTACAGATCATTATTTTATATATTGCAAAATCCTCTCTTTCAAAGAAACCTGTTCCTCTAGAAACGTAGTTATAACATGGCGTATCAGAAATGTACAAGCAGAATGAAGCACAAACAAAATCACAAAACAAGATTCTGTTCAGACTTCAAAGCAATTTGCTGTAATTCCTGACTTTCAAGATTACATGTTTTGTTGACCTACAGTATGACAGATAAACAAATGGCAAAAACATAAATGCATACAATCTACACTCTGACTGCAGTATGTTGATGCAAATATGGAAACGTGAAAAATACATTTTTATGGTTAATTTCTGAAAGTTTATACAGCACAACGGAGATGTAGACCACATAGTGGTTTCTGAATGAGGACAGGGAAAAAAATACAAGTTATTACAACCAAACCATGCTTTACATGTTGGTTATCTTTCACTGATAGCCAGCTTTCCACAACGGTAATAAATCCAGTCATGTTGACAGTTCTGTGAGTTTGCTTGCATTTACAATCTTAGTAAAACCACTGTAGAGGAAAATTGAAGTTGGATTAAAAAAATGAATAAATAGATAGATAAATAAATAAGTGGTCACCCTGTGCTGTCTTTAAAATGGATGCCTGAAATTTACAGTTTTCCATTAACTGATGCCTAACAGCTTTCCTCTCCCTGCTTGCATCCTGGGCTTTCCTGTCTGTTGCTACTTTCTGTAGGCAGTGTCAGGATTCATTTTTGCTGGTTTTTCAACTCAAATGTGTCAGTCCCTTTTTTGTCTGGGCCTTTTAACTTTATCGCTCCCTGCTATGAAATGTATATGTGGCATAAACACTGCTGTGGCAGTTATTACCTTTATCATCAATGGAGATGTCTGCACAGTATCAAAAGAATCATTTGTTGATATGACAGGCCAATACCATTTACCCATATTTTGAGTGCAAAACAAGCATTGAGCCGGGCCCGATAACGCTTTCCGTCAATAATTACCTTCTCAATGCTTTGAATATGAATTGAATGATATTCTCTCCCCACTAGCTGACAGCTGAAGACCAAACAATTCCTGCATCTCCCGTCTACTACAAAAAAAAACAACCCACATCATATTTGATAATACGTACTAAAGGAGACAGGTCTGGTATGGCATAAATCTTTTTTTCCTTCTTTAATTCGTTTTTGTGTGTGTTGCGATAGGCATTATTATTTCTCAGCTGGTGGGATCACATCGCTCATGGTTGTAGACCCCTGAAGAATTCTATTAACCCTGGTTATGTCAGCCTTAATAACATGCCATTCTGCTAAACAGAACTGGATTGATTCTGTGTGGACAGTGGGGGTGGGAAATCTTGTATAATAAATCCAAGCATAATTTACTTGGAATAAGAATGGTGAAATAGAACAGAGAACAAAGAGGAAGGGATTAAGTCTATCTCTTATCTCGGCGGGCTAATTCCGGCACTAACTTAAGAAAATAAATAGGGAAACGATACAATCGAGGGGAGAGTGTGTTGAGGGCGCTTTGTAAGAGTGGCAATTGATTGACTCATCAATGAAGACTGCTTTTCTTTTGTTGCATTGCAGATGTGATTTGTGGAACTGGGGCTGTCCCATATTTGCCCCTAATTTGCTGTTCGAAAGGGGATGTCAAGCTAGAGGCACAGGAAGACCATTCGTGTGATAGCCAGAATCAAATCAATTCAGACACTTTGAACTTTGAAGATGAAAGAATCAGGCAAGGTTGGTCTGTCGCTTCACTTATGAGTAGGTATAGGAATTGTAAGGAATTGAATTTCAATTCTGGTTTCTCTTAAGGAATATTCCAGGTTCGAGACAAGTTAAGATCAATCTATGCTTAATGTTGATTACCACAAACTTTGACTCGCCCCTCCTTTTGTTTATAAAAGCAAAATTTGAGGTTACAGTGAGGCACTTATAATGAAAGTGAATAGGGCCAATTTTTTGACATTTAACAGGTAGAAATTTGAAGCTCATCATTTTATAAAAAGCTTATTCAATTAATTAAATTCCAAAGTTGTTTAAATCATAGTTTTTAACGGTCTTTTAGGGGTTTACAGTGTAAAATTGGATATATCTTCACACAGAAAAGGTTAGTAAGAGATTTTATAACACTAAAATCATGTTAACATGCATATCGTCTTGTTGCTATACTTTTGAAACAGTGAGTATTTTAAAGTTGCGGATTGGCTTCATTCACTTTCATAGTTAGTGCCTCACTGAACCCAGAATATTCCTTTAATAATCCCAAAGTTTCAGAGTATTTTAGGCAATGACCACATTAATGTTTTTGTTTGAAAACACATTGATTTTGCTACGTTTGTGCCTCTCATCCACACTGGATCAGCATTTTTCTCCGCCAAAAACGGATACTTTCGAAACCACTCTCCATAAACAGTGGAAAACTATATTAGGAAACTGAAAATGCAGTTTTAAGGCAAAAACTGATTAGTGTGCATGTGCATGCGTTCACTTTCTGTCAAAATTGCTGTAATTATGAGATGAAACTCAGAGATTCTACTCTGAACAGTACATGTCCTCAGGATGAGAAATTTTCAGTTTCTTTGGCACTGATCATAAAGCCAAAATAAAACACTTTGTGGCTTTGTTGTTGATGACAGCATAATATTGAATCACTATATTGAATTACTTCATCACTCCAGGTAACAGTGACTTTAAAAGAATGGCATATCAAACAGGAATTATATATATATATTTTAATAGAAAAGTATGAGTTTTCATAGAGTTTATAGAGTACGAAGATGTGAGCGTTTTTTATAATTCAGAATCGTATAATTATGCTAATTTTGACATGACACGAATGCACCATTCGTACAGTGTTCTGTCTTAATTGGCAGCAGAATGAACATTCTAGAGCCATTACTGGAAACACATTTTGAAAATCTTTATTTTTTTTAATCAGCATTGTTTAAAAAAGTAAATATTAACTAGTTCTCAATTCCAAATCCTAATCATAAGCAGTGAGGTGTGTTCAAAAAACTATTCTAAATATAAAAAATGATTGAAAAATGGAATGAACAAGAAAACTGTCACTCATAAATTTAGCCCAGGTCTAGGGGTAGCAACAATTAAAAATTCTTATCTGTCGCAACTGAGACAAACTGCACTGCCATAGCACTTCACTGTTCTACTGAAGACAGATATAAACGATTCAAAGTGCCATCTTTTAATGACAGATCAAGTGTCATCTATTTCATTGCCGCTGTTGTTTCAGGCACAAACTTGTGAGTGTCGTCGTGAATGAAGATGCAGTTTAGCAAGGCACAGTCAATGAGGCTTACTGTGAGATGGTAATCTCAGTCTGCCTCTGGCCCTCTGGCAATGCTTTACAGTCGTGTTTTCCCTGAAGCCTGCTTGTGTACTGCACCTAATGGAGACTCGCTCATCGGCCATGCCATAATTAAATGAACTGTGCCATTTCAAAGTGCCTCCTGCCTACTGTAGCTTCTAGCATACTCACAAAGACGTGACACCCTGGAGCGTCCCGTTGAGCATTTATATAATTTTATATACAATGTACACACAGACATGCACATGTGTACATGGGTTTCCTAACATAAGTATGTGTAACTACAACTGAGACACTGGTAGGGAAAGAAATGTGGTATGCACTGCTTTCTAGAACTCAGTCATGCAAGAGAGTAGTGTTCATGCATTCTTTAATTTTTACTCATAAGGAGAAAGCAAGTGAAGCTGTTAGATACAGTTTTTTGGGTGACCAACCAGGCCAAACATTAGAGATTAAGTAGAGTCAAAATTTGTCCAATGTATCATAGTGGCATTGCTGAAATTGAATCTTGGGAGGCCGTGTTCTTGCTCTGTTTTGGACTTTAGAGGTCTACATGAATACACATATATATTTGAATATAAAAACAAACCGAGTTCATTGTTTAGGCAACTGTACACATCAAATGTGAAATATATATCAATGCTAAATGGCGCAATGTGCAAGTTGTAGAGCGCAGCAGGCCCACCTCCACCCCCCCCATTTTTTTCAGCCAACAAAATAATTCTAATAAAAATTTACATTCCAAGCCATAAACCAAATCAACCAGCTCCGAGGATAATTACAACATTACAAATGTTAAATTTGAAACTAAAATTGTATAAAAGTTGGACGAAAAGACAAGGCACAAGATGGTGTGCTTAACATCTTTAATGAGGGAATGAACTACAATCCCACGAAGCATTGCGAATTACGGAGTAAGATTAAGTTAAATTGTTGATCATAAGTTTATAAAGAAAATAATGTAATATTATTGGAAAATATCCAGATATATGCAAATATAAATGTAGTTTGAGAGTGTAGGCAGATCGACTCAACTGTTTTTGTGAGTTTTGTTCACAACGATTCTCTGATTGGTGAATTGTTTCCATTCTTGACCATGGGTAATGTAGTTCTTTCCCATAAATTAGATATTAAACAATTTTTTTTTTTAAACAGATAAAATATCAGACTGATGGCTTCAACGGAAGCGTCCGCCATTGATTAACAACTTCAAAGCTCGTGATGTGTGTCTTTAAAGTGTACAAGTTATCATAAAAAAATAAATTAGTCTATGGAGAAAATGAATGGGATTATTACTTCTGGATCCAAGCTGTTGCACTGGTGACAAGGCCTACCATAAGATATTAAACACGCCTATTGTGTTGTCTAATCATAATTGAAAATTGTCTATATTTTGGTGGTGCCATTGCCGAAACTGAATACTGGTTGGAATTGGGAGGTTGGGTTTCTAAGGAAACCCTTCCATCAGTGGACAAAGGTAAGCTGATTGAACAAGAACCAGGGTGGTCTTTGCTAAACAATGCCCCTCTATCAAGGCTCAGTGTGCTGATTGGATTCAACAAGTGAATTCATTGAAACCTCACAGAAATGGCAGCAGTTTATAGGCTAATAAAGGTCCCCTTTGAGCTCCTTTTCTATTACAGAGAGCAAAGGATATCTAACAGCATTGGAGAACACTGGGCGTTAAGGGCAGCCATAAAAGCCAGTGTTAAAGGCAATATGGCTTTATGTGGCACTTGCTGTGTTTGGACATGGTATTTGAAGCAAGGGCCTTAGAGGTCTGTAGTGAATATGGTACAGATTTAACTATTTTGTGGTTCAGACTTAATTTGTCCATTTTTAGGCAGCAGTAATCATCTAATATGGTTGTTTATTAATTGTTAAATGCCTTAAAAGGGCTAATTCACCCAAAAATGATAATTCTATCATCATTTACTCACCCTCATGTCATTTCAAACCTGAATGACTTACTTTTCCCCATGAAAAACATTTTGAAGAATGTTAAACACGGCTCTTTCCCATACAGTGGAAGCAAATGGTGACTGAGGTTGTTAGTCCCTGACATTCTGCGTCATACATTTTTGGGTGAACTATCCCTCTTATTGCATATGAGAGCTAATATGCAACAACATGAAGGCAATTACATGTCTGTGCTTTTGCATAGAGGCCGTGTGTCAAATACAAAGAGCAAAAGGTGATTTCTCCTTACCGTAGGTAGTCTCTCCGACAGAGGATGAGATTGGCTTTGGTGTAGAGCGTGGAGCCCACCTCGCCAAGTCTACAGTCGCAGCAGGCACACTTGAGGCAGTCTTCGTGCCAGTACTTGTCCAAGGCCTTCAGCAGGTAGCGGTCCTTGATTTTCCGGTTGCAGCCGGCACAGCCCTTTGGCTTGGTGTCCGGCTGGACGGAGAGCATTTGTATACCTGTAAAGGAAAGCGACAAGATGCAACATCATGAGAACTAGGTTTACAGAAGATATGTATGACTTATAATATGTGTTGTACTGCATTTCATTGAAGAGATCCACAAGGACACAGAGACTTCCTTATCCACAACTACAAGTAGCCATCAATAGATAGGTTTTTTTTTTCAATGATTGCATATATAAATGTAAAAAACATAATTAACACAATATTTATTGATGTTGACAAGGCTGTCGGTAGATTGGAAACTCATGTAGAGGAATGGTTCACCCAAAAATTCTAATTCTGTCATAATTTACTCTCAACCCCTCGTGTTCTTTAATACCCATATGACTTTCTTTCTTTCATGGACTACAAAAGGAGATATTTATTTTATTCATAAAATAAAAGTGAATGTTGACTGCCAGTTCCTAACATTCTGCCTCCTTTTTGTTTCACAGAAGAAAGATACAGGTTGGATCAACATCCAGGGTGAGTAAATTACGACAGAATTACCACTATCATTAAAAAGAAGCCATAGTAGCTAACATCCTCGTCATCTTTCTGACTCACTCGTCTGTAACGCCCTCTCTTCCCCCTCTTAAAGGGAGGAGCTAGGGAAAGCTTGCCCCAATGCAGGCATTGTGTAGCCCTATCCAGGGCATGAAAGGGCTTTGTTGGGTGGAAAGGGAACAATGTGGGCTCATGCTGAAGGCCTGTAATTAGTATTCTCCTTCCATACAGAGGAGAGTCAGCGCTACCCCTCTCCCCTATGCCAGCACTCCAGCCCCCTCTTTTGTCCCAGCCTGAAAAGTTTTTGTCCTACATTACAAGTACGACTGATTCTGCCCCGTTGTCCTGCCACTATGACAGTCCCCATTTCTCACCTTGTGCAGCAGAAGCTGTCAGAGCCATAGATTCCACCTAATGTATATGCTGCTCTTGGAGGGGTGCAAGTGCAAGCAGTGAGAAATTGCGAACTTTGAGTGAGAGGGTCACCGCGAGTTTTCTCTGTTGTGGTAAATTGAGTGTCTCTGTCTGAATTGAGGACCTCCCTCGGGATAGTTATAATGTGCTCGTAGCCACGATGCGTTGTCCAGGCAATCTCGCTGAAATACATTCATAGAGGAATATGAGATTACAAAGTCTTGTTTGGACTGCATGACATATAGTGAATGTTTGTGAATTGACATCATGATGTATGGCAATGTGAGGTTTGGTAGAATTCCAATGAATGTCAACACATTTGGAGAACGTTATGACTTTGCCCTACCTATACAAAAAACTATAAAAAAGTGTCTTTCTTGCTATTTTTTTTAAGTGCAGCCTTGACGATAATTACTTTCAAAAATATTTTCCCAAAGCATGGCAGTTGGCCATCACCGAAAATAAACAATACAGTGCACCAATTAGCAAGACTGAGGACAGGTGTGAAATTGTTTCAATTCAACTGAGCATTACAATGCAGGAAAAGGAACAGCAGGTAGCCTATCCCTCTTGGGTCATAATTATAGCCTAGAGCAAATATCTGATGCAGTACCATTGGTTTAGACTGTGGAACAACTTCTTTCTGCTGTAAGACCATGCTCATTAAGATGTAGGAACATTCAATGAAAAAGAGCGAAACAGATAATACTGATATAATAAATATTCTTTCTGAGCCCACCACTGATTCCTTCGACCTCTCCGTCCTTTTTATTACGCTTTATTTGTAGTTTATTCAAAGGGAGAGGTTTGATGAGGGGGAAAACAGCAAGGAGGCACATCAGACAGGTAGTGCGGTAATGAGCGAGCCATAGTTTGTCCCATTACGTTTAAGCAGTTGAGCTTTTAATTGGCTGGATGGGAGTGTGAGAGGAGTGCACGGCTGATTGCCTCCCCTATGCGTCCTTGTTCTGTCTCACTCATCCGCACCGTCCCAGCTCGCCTGGTTAACACAACAAAGTCACCGCCTCTCATTACCAAGCCAAAGTAGTAAGAGTTTTGGCCCCCTCTGTCCACAATCAGGTTTAGCCCTAAATGAATCGCTTGTGCAATGGCACAAACTAACTATCCCTTCTATTCGAAAGCTCGGTCCTGCGTGGCAAGAATTTAGCCTCTTCAATTTGTCCTAAGGCGAGAGGCGAACAAAAGATTCATTTTAAACAGGATAAATAAAACGCTATCTGTAAATGGGGCCTGGGACATGGGTGTCTTTTTTTTTTGTCTTTGCTCGCTCACTCAAAATTGTATTATGTGCCGTTCTCATAGCGATAGGATGCTCTGTATGCTCTTCGCGTTTGTTAGATAGTGATGGGGACATTTCTGGCGTCGCGAGCATACACAGGGCGCATAGTACCAATTTGATTCCCCCTTTCAAGCACATCACAGCTGTGCGAGCCGGAGCTGCTGACATTTCACCCTCTTATCAGTTTAATTACTGTTGCCATGGCAGCGTAGCGCACGGAAAAGGCCAATAAGATTTGCAACAGAGTAGCTCATTTTCGAAGCAGCTTGCATAACGACGAAATGAAACCGTTAACTGAAAAGACCATTAGCGTGTTGGAAATGATGATACGCAACGGCTCACCAAAATAACGTTATTTACAATTTCCCACGCGAAAATCACAAGCGTGTAATTAAAACGCGTGGGGAAATATACTGAAGCGCCGCTTCAGTTTAAAGCAGCTGTACTGGGTTGGACAAAATTCGCATGCGTTGCGCTAAACTGCAGCTGATACCCATTGAAACATTCAAACTATTCAGGCACACATTTAAACATGCTACCCTCACGCTGATATTGTGCAAAGCAGGACACAAAACGTAGCTCTTACCGAAACTTTTCTCCCTTTTCTGCATTGGTTGACCCGCTTCGGTTCCCAGAATCACCATGCAAGAGACGAGGCGCGAGCCAAAGATGCGCGTGAAGTGAGCAGCTGTATGCGCGCGAGGGTGGTTCGCTTTTGTTACAAGTAACAATCCAGCTCGCTTCGCCAGAAAAGAGTGAACACGAGGAAAACACCAATCAACAAAACACGGGAGAATGAAAGAAAGAGCGAGCCGCGGCGCGCTATCGCTCTGCGCCACACGCTGTGAAGACTGCGTTTGTCACAACAGTGCTCGACTATGAAATTAGATCGACCAGCAGCCGTGGCACGGCAAGTGGCGGCGAACAAATGACAGCGGATGACAAAGGCATATGATTTACCCCTTCGCGCGCGCCGTAATCTTATAATCCCGTGCCTCGCGCTATTCGCCTATTCGAGGCGTTTCAGTGTCTGCACAGCAAAATCATCGAAGTTAGATATATGCAAAGGACTACATTCAAAACTGACAATATATACAATACAATATAACAAATGCATTTATATTTTGCCATGCATTTACTAACTATTGGTGGAGCCAGGAATTTTCATTTGTTTTGAAGCATTCCGTATTTTTAGAATCAAAACACAAACGCAATCCACTTTGTAGCTATATCCAAATCCTTTGACGAGTTTTTTCAAGATGTCAAGAAGTGCAGTCAATTGATCAACTCTTAATTAAGCCTTGTAGGATGAATTAGTCTGAAACAATTTTACATTTGCAACACCAGTTGCCCTTTACGTGATATCACGATGTATCAATAATCACAAAGCGTGAATTTTAAATTAAACTCAAATTAAATTGAATTTTGCATTAAACATCAAAGACAGCATCGGTTGATTAAGCAGGTAGTTTTGCACTATGCCAGTAATAACGACTCGATCCAAAGCAGAGACATTAGAAATATACAAAAAACAAGCTCGTGGTCTTCTCAGAAAACACAATTATAGCGCAACCCACTCACCTTCTTGAGCAAGTTATGCAGAAGGTTAATTTAGGATAGAGCACCGTCGTGCAGACTCCAACTCAATATTCCACGGAGCAAAAGTTCACGAATCTGACATTGCACCTCGGATAAGAGTGATCTTCAGGTTGAAAATAATGAGGTCCACATGGATCATCTACGCGTAGTTGTTCGCACCAAAAGCTACAGGTGTTCTCGCGCGATCCGTCATATAGTGGGTATTCTGAGAGGGCTCGGAACAACTTGCCTATCTGTGAGTGAGGAACGAGGAATAGTGAAGCCTAGCTTTATTATCTTCAAACCCAATTCCTCACCAGTGAGACATTACACGAGGAGGAAAAGGTCATTCAGTTATTACCGACAGCCGGAGTAACGGAGCGCAAGCATGCGAGCGCGCGCGCCACCAAGTCAAACTTAATGCTCGCCTCACAGAGACGCGCGCGCAAACAATGAGCTTTATACTACACATTTTTAACTCTCTCTCTCTCTCTCTCTCTCTCTCTCTCTCTCTCTCTCTCTCTCTCTCTCTCTCTCTCTCTCTCTCTCTCTTTGTTTCAGCAGCTGGGTAGAATACAAACATCCATGAAACATCCAGGTATGCATAGCGTTATATAACAAAAAGAGTTGATGCAGTGTAATTTATGAAACACATTTCATGTATGGTCATACAGGTGTCTGTAATCCAGGAATGTTGGCATAGCTACTGAGAACATATTAATTTAGGAACTTTGGAAGTATTATGCATACATAACATTGCTTAGGCGTAGCACCTCTGAGTATGTCAGGTGTAAACCAGTTTTGAAATTCACAAAAGTTGACCATTTTGTTCCCTTATTAAACCAACACACCCGATTTCACCCACTATACCAACTATAATGATATAACTGATTAATATTATCATTTATGTACATTTGTCATATAAGCCAAAAAGGTTAAATTAATCAGGTGTGCTAATACTACATCACTAATCATTCACAGAAGAAAAACAAAACAACGTAACAGGACAGGGGATAATGCAATGTAAGAAAACACGAGGCCTGTACTGTCCTGTCTTTAAGTCAAGTGTAATCAAATATGAAATATTTTAAAATACCTTTTATATTAACAATGTTAAAAAGCAGATCTTAAAGACCTCCTTTGCATTAATGTAGCACTTTGTGTGATATTAGTTTGATATGTGTCATTGCAACATTCACCTTGTCTGAATACATTATTGATTTATTAGCCAAGTCAAGTCATATAACCCAGGACACTATAAATATTTTCCCTTATTGATCATGATGCTTTCATGCATCAGGTGTGTGACTCTGCACCTGCAACTTCAATGGCAATTGAATTCAGGCCAAAAATTTCCCTGTGCTTTTATTTTTCTTTCAGATATTGCTATTTTTGTGCACATATTTTTTCCTCTGTGCTTCTAAAGCTACTCCTCGCCCATTGGTCACACCTATTCTCTCTAATAGACCTTTTTCACACTCTGAGTTTTGGAATGCAGAAGTAAACGATTGCAGGGTAAACTTTGACAGCGGTGAATGGGAGATCACAGCAAATATTATTTTCACTAACCCATTTGCTCCAAGAGCAAAAGAAAAAAAATCCACTTTTGTGTTTGAATGACTGTCCAAAAAAAAATAAAAAAAAATGTGTTGGATTAAGACAGTCAGATGGGAGAAGATGCCAAATTTACTGTCACTCTCTCAGCAACTGTCATCGAAACCGCATCACAGCAGTAATCATTCGTTTTTTAAACTGATTCCCGGGTAATAAAACAAAGTATAATGTTATAAAGTTACTCTCAATATTTAAAACAATTATCATATAAAAAAGTTTTCTAGATTTACACTGCTAAATAAGGCAGAAATTAGTCATCACAGTCTGTGAAAAAGGTCTATTAGCACTGCTTGATGCCCATGTTGCCAAGGAGGAATCACAGGCCTTCAGTGCCACCACTCCCCACACACAAACACAGAAAAAGAAAAGGTGTATACACTCACTATTGAGTTTATTTTCATTCATGGTCATCATAGCCCAAAAGTAGTCATTTACTGTATCTTGAGTTTGGAAGTAAAGGCGAATATGGAGAGAACTCATTGTAACAGTTGGGTAGTGGTAAGATTGTGGCCCCACGCCAATCACTCTCCGCTTAAAATACAGCGGTAATGAGATGGGTCATAAAATGCTCCTCGCTTCCATTATGAGTGATGAGATGCATTAAAGCTGACAGGGTATTACCTGCCAGTAATTAGGTTTTGTCATGGATTGAATTATTTCAATGCAGGCTATCTTGGTAATCATGCAATTTGCGGGGGAGACGCTTTAAGCTGAGTAAAAGAAAAAGAGAGGGAGAGTGTAGAGGGGGACGCTGCAACCCCTTCTTCCTCTCTACTCTCCCGCCACCACTTCAGCTCGCCCATTATCACGTCAATTATTCTCCGAAGATATCTGAATTATTGGGGGTGATGAGAGAGTGCCATCATCAAACTGTGCCGCGCGACGTGAGCTCAGCCGTCCGTCAAATTACGTGATGCTCAATGTGCATAATAGTCCAGCAGCCAGCGTGGCGGGAATGTCGCTGCAAACGGACATCTTTAAAATGAAGAGCTGCATATTATTTCACATTTCTCTCTCGTTTTCTCTCTTTATCAGAAGAGAGAGTTATATCCGACAGACAACCATTCGACTCCATCTGACGGATGAATTTGAGTGTGAGAAATGCAGGTTCATGTGTTTGTGGTTGAAATGAAAGCGGAGTTTAATTACCAGGCTTTACAGAGAAAATCTTTTTGGGGAGGATTAGAGTGAAAAGATATTTCCTGGTACTCTTACCCTGGTTTAAGCCTCCTTTGAGCATCTCCAGCAACCATTCATTTCACGGAAGCTTCAACTTAATCCCAGTTTTAAACCTCTGCTGCTACTGTACAGAAAATCTAATACTCTTGCTCACCCACCACAGCCACACACGTTCGTTATAATGAAGGTAACCCACTCTTAACTGTTCAATTTGTTTCCTGATTTAGGAAAGACAAATATAAGTAGTTGACAAATTATCCAGAGATCCTTTATCTTAAACTTAAAACTTGAACAAAAGATGTTCACCATTTCCTCCAGTTTTGTGTTAAATTTAAATATTGCACAAGCAGTTTCCAGGCTTCTTAATGAGGCTGCTGATCAGAATAGTATAGCAAAATCTGATTGAAAGATACTGTACCAAGGAAAAGTGCTGCGTAAGACGAGTTGGTAGCTCAAATTTAGCCCGTTCCCTTTCCAAGTTCCAGGCGACTGGGTAATTTGCACAGCCCGCCTCAGTGCAACTCCTTTCCCGCTTGCTCTCAGTCTCACTCCCGCTCTACAGTGAAAGACTCCCCTCCTTCTCCCCACAATGGCTGTTTCTTCGCTCTCAGTCTCGTTCCCTCCCTGGCAGCAAAGAAAAACAGACCTGAGCCGGCCCGCACGTCTCCTTGCCTATTTAAGCACCTTCACCAGGTCCCTAGTTAGCAGCACACTCCAGCTCATCCAAGAAGCTGACAAGCACCGTTTGGGAAGGCAGCGAGTGTTGCTCTAATGGACCTCATTAAGTTCTACTTACAGATGTTCTCTTAACATAATTGATCTGCAGCGAGTTGAGAGGACGGCAACCTATTCCCTAGCCCCCAATTATGGCCCGGTAATTAGATCCCCAACCTCCAGTTCTCCACATTCACCCTTCTAACATTCCGAAATATCAAAGTATCTCTTTCTCTCAAAGCAAACCCTCCTGCCTCCCCCAACACCTAACCTTCGTGTCTCCACCTCCTTTGCTCCCTCCCCTCCCTAAGACTCCATTCCTCTGACAGTATTGACAGTCAGATCTGCTAACCTTTGTAGTGAAGCCAGACTTAGTAGTGCACTCACTCCAATTGACAGAGCTCAGTCTCTTTTTTTCTGTCTCTTTTCCCTCTCTTTTTTCGCACCCTCTCTCTCACTTGTTCTCCTTTTCTCTCCCTGCAGAAATACCGAAGGAGAGAGTGAAGGATGGAGCGTGAGACACATACGGAGGGTGGTGGTGGGGGGGTTGATACATTTTTTTTGATAAAAGGTTGTAATGATAATATCTGTCAGGGGAAGATCTCTTTTTTTCACTATGCCTATTTATCTTTAATAATTCCTCTGATGGTAACTTAGAGCTTGAGTGCAGATGGAAAAAAGCAGGTGGTGTGAACGGTGAGTAGTGATGGCACAGTGTTTATAATGCCAATCAGAGCCACTCCCTCCTCTCGCTTAATTATCCGCCATGCTAAAATACAGAGCACTTTAGGGAAATGAGAATGTCACTCTTCCATACTTAAAAGACGAGACTGTTTCGTCACAGAGGGGAGAGTAGGAAGCTGGGGTGGGTGCACTCTGTGCCAATTATCACAGGGCAAATGTTCTATATCGTCCACAGTTTGTGATATGTGCACGAGTGTTTAAAAATGTAAACGTGTAGGCAACAGATCGTGACTTAAGCTTTGTGAGACAGCAAATACTGCAATATGTAAATTTGAATTCAATTGCTTGCATTTTACAAACACATTGTTTGCACAGTTTGTGTCTTTCATTCTGCATGTGTTTCTGCAGTGGTTGATGACTTAAGCATGGGAAATTAATTTAGACACCCCAATATGACAATAGGATTTGAAGGCAGGCTAAAGGGCTTTCTAGTTTTTATAAATAAAATATATAAAAATTAACAAATAATATTATATTCATAAAATACACAAACTTCTCACTTTCCTGCACCAATAAATGCATGCAATTTTGAACCTTTGTTTTGAGCTAATAGGTCAGTATGTGATGTTTCTATCTTCTATTGTTCACATGTCTTCTCGTCATACAAATTTCCAGGTTAGAGTTTGCCAAACTTGAACTTTGGTATGCAGCGGATTGAAGAATTTCTTTGCATGAGCTTGCGCTTCTGGTCTCGCTCGTTCAGATGCGTTTGAATGGGAGTGAATGGAGTGCAATGTGTAGTGTGACTGCTGCTTCAGGGTGTTTAAAATGTAGTCTCTACAGTCGTCTTACAGCATGTGTTAGTTTCAAGGTGCCTTGACATGTGGCGTTTTATATCCTTCTTTTACTGTCTCTGCTTAGCTGTTACCCCATTGAGATTTTAAAGCAGGCCTATGGGACATCTTTATGTTCTCATCCTAGCTCGACTTATCTTTACCTAACACTTTTTAAAATTCCAAACTTAGTTATCCACAACTGCACAGACTAGTCTTCTACAATCCAGTAAGCACACACAGACTCTGGTTGAGATTCACACTCATTCTAATCCAACATACTCTCCCACAGTTCTCTTCTCCCAATGGACACTGAGGGACACATGTGACTTTTCACTAATGACCACAAGAGCCTCTCCTTAAAGAGACACCCAATAATTGCTTCAGGAAGGTGACCCTCATGTAGGGTCAAGAAATGCCTTTCTTTTAATGACAAATTTCATTCTCCTTCCACATGCCCTGTAGACCAATTTTAGTTTTTAGCTGCGAGACAACTTAAGCAAATAATTGAGATTCTCCTTAGCAAAGTCTAAAGAATCTCCTTCATTAATGGGCCAGATTGGACACCTCTGAAATTAAAAGAATACCCGGACCAGAAGATACTGGCCCTATTCTATTGTCGCTGAGGGAATCTATTGAGATTACTTAATTCAACCAGCAATTCATTTGTTAAGGCCAATCTGAAAGCTAGAATATCTAAGTGCAACGTGACAATATTGCTGAAAGGAACGCATTCTTGCACAGCCAAAGACAGATTGTAAATTGGGTAGTACTGAAATTAGATAAGTATGCTTTCTTCAACTTTAACCTTTTTCACACCCAGGAGAATTTTTTGAAAACGGTGACTTCAAGGTGTTATTGGTCATGTTCACCTTTGTGATTTGTGACCTTTCTATTTTCATAGCCAATACAAAATAGATAACCAAAATTTGACTAGTTGAAAGTCAACATGAAACCCGTATACTGTAGCTTCTGACATGTTTCTGAGTGATACAGGATATTAAAATAGAAAATAATGTAAGATGGACTGTAGCAGAATGTAGCCATGCGGTTCAAGAGGAGGGGTTGAAATATAAGTGGGATTGGTGACGTCAGCTAAAAAGCAAAGTCATTTCAGAAGCGGAGCAAGTTATTACATTTTGATTGCAAAGATAAACTTTTTTTCTTTCAGAATAATGAGTGATGTGCACATGAATTATGCACTATAAGACCTGGAACATGTATTAAGATAGTGATTAGGGTCAGATATTGTGTCACAAAATGACTTTTTCAAATTAGGAAACTATGATAATATGACTGCCAGCACTTTAAAAACAACTACTAATAACAAATTGGCCCCCTTTTAAAGAGTAATGTTAGATATCTATACATTTACAATCGCTACCCTTATGCTCTTGATTTTGCTGTAGATTTGATGGAATATGCAAATGTGAATGTATCATGCACAAGCAAAGTGTGCTGGGACAGATATCTGCCCTTCACAAAATGTGCTTCAGTTATTTTGCCTGAATCCAAGTAACATACATCCCACAATTAAACATTTTGTGATTAAATATCTATCATGATGAATGTTTCATTGTTATTTGACACTTGATTTTCTAGGTCACGTTGGAGTTTTGGAGGTCAGGTTTATACTTTCCAATTAAATCTTCCATCACAATGGAGCCTTTACAGTCAATAAACCAGTCAGTGCCTTGTGAGTGTTAGACCTAACACAAAATCACACACACTTTCAAAACCACAAAAAGATGAACCGTATGAAGAATAATATGTCCACAAGCATTTAATGATAACCTTGAGCAATACTGGTACCTGCTACATAATATCTATTGATTCTATCCAGCATGATTTCCTTGAGTAGCTCGGCTGAAATGACTTGTGTGTTTGGAACTAAGCATTTCAAACAGACTGCTGTATACCTCTGCGGCAATCAATCAGCCTTAATCCAAAACCAATTTACTCCGCCTGAAGAGGAAAATATCTTTTAATCTCTTGCCGACAATCCCTGATTGCAGTGCCGAGCATCAGTTGACAGTAAAATGGAGGCTTGTTTGCGGTGAAACCTCTAGTTTATGTACTTCACAAAACACCCTTTGACAAGACTTGCTATTGCTATACCTACACATTAGGCAAAGATATGCTAGTAGTCGTGAAGCTAGTTCTAGTTTAATTGAGTTCAACACAAGACTTTTTGCTACTCCGAAGCAGTGCAATTATTGGTGCATATGTGCTTTTGTAGTTTAAGTGTAAGATGTATTTATTCAGTTCAAGATTTATCTTTGAAAACTTGCCGGTAAATAATTAACATTAAGCACAACCACCAGTGTGAAATTTACAGAAACAATACATTTTTCCAACTCCTACCCAGCCCAGTCAATAAAATTTAGTGAACTATAACTAAAAGAACTATTATTCCACTTTGTCAGGGCATTCATTTTTATGCTACAGCCCTAAATATAAAATTGCAATCTCTTAAATATTCATATCAACTAGCAACAAGCCATCTGTCATGCATAAAGCTCACGGATCAGAGCCCTATGTGAAGACAGAAAACACACTCCAAAGCAATCTGCAACTTAGTAATTAAATATTAAGGGCATATGCACTTAAAATCACCTTTCTTTGCAACTGTAAGGCATCAGTTAGGAAATAGCGTGTTCATCACCAAAGCTTAGCAAAGCACAAAACCATGGTGCAATTTCTGACTCTTTGGCCAATCAAAACCGGCCTAATAGTGTCTACTTTTAGTGTCTTGACTGCAAATATAATGAGATAAAATAGGTAAGTAACTTGGTCTCAGTGAATGGCACCACAGGCCCAGGAACAAAACAAGACATCTTGTTGTAAAATTTTGGTGCAGCTGATGCTGTTTTGGGGGCTGGGGGGGTTGATCTCAGAGTCTGTCTGCCAGTTAGATGAGCCTCTGATTTTCATCTGTGTATATATCTGGGAGCACTAATTGGCAAGATGAAGTGATGATTGATGTCACTGATGTTCTCCTGCGCTCATGCCACAATTTTCCCACCTACACGTGTCAGTCAATGTAATGACATGGCGTTGCTACTGTAAAAGTTGCCCTTTTACATTGATCTGAGATCAGCACTGTGCCATTTCTTAAAATAATTAAGCATGTGATTCAAGGGGAGGGGGGGGAGCTTGATCAGAACATAATGCCCCATCCTCCATCTACTTTGACTTTGTACAGTCTCTCCCTTTATTTAAAAAATTGAAGGACATCACCTCTCTGTTTAGTACCATTAGCCTCTAGCTCATTCTCTTCCCCAACTCTAATTGACTCAAAAACACACAAGGTGAGGTCCCCGGGATGAAATAAAAGCATACACAGACAGAGCTTACAAAGGCCTCATTATAACAATGAGATGGAATAGAGTGTGGTAAGTGTGCAAACTCTTGTTGGCCATGGGGAAGCATTTGCGCTTTGGTAAGCTTTTCAAAACATACTTGGCATGACATTCATTTTTTGCATGTCGATAGAATGCATTCTAAGCTCTTGCACCTCTGTAATTTGAATGAGAGGCATTAACCTTCAATGAGGCCTATGAATTTGGCAGATTCCAAAACTCATAGACATCAAACATAAACTCAAGAGACATAGTCAAAGCAATACACTTATTTCCTTGCAATTGAGTGCTCTCAAGGTAAGGCTGCATAAGTAAGACTGAAAAGAAAATCAGCTGAAGTGGCTTTTAGATGTCATTATTTGACTAATATTTTGGACCCTGACAACAAATCTCTCTGAGCCTTGACTAACTTTACATACTTTCAGTAGTAAGTCTGGATTCAAAGATGATTGCTTCCTTTTCACAGTGATCGATCCTCAGAGAACAACTTTCCATCATGCAGAGAAGGCCTGAGCAGGAGACGACAGCTAATTAAGATGGCTAATCGCCACATTTCACAGAGGCTAGAACAACTGTCACTCTTTACAATCCACTCAGTGGGTGATGCACAAACCTGTAAAATCATAAAATGGCACCAAATATTCAGCCGTTTACTCCCCCTGTCTCACCTTCTCTTAAGATTCTCATAAGTTTCATAATACTTCTGAGAAGCCCTTAGCCTAAATGGTTTCAGCGGCTTTAGGAAACACAGGGTGGTCCAGAGTCATGCTTTCTCCTAATGAGTGGTTTTGCCTCAGCAATGGCACTCACTAATTCAGTGGCGGGCCGTGCATTAAAAGACTAGGCCTTCAGTATGATTCATGCCATTAAGAAAACACAGTTTCACAATGAATAAGACACACTATGCCTTTGGGCATCATACATTATGAACAGACATTCAAAAATCATAATTTTTCATATGAATAAACCAAGGAGGTCTATAATACCTGGAAAAGGTGAATACATGGTTATGCTGAGTTCCATTCAAGTTGGATGTTCCTACTTGATATCTCCGACCATAAATGCATTTCATTCCACAATATTTGGAATGGCAACACTCCCGTTCACTTAGCAGGTGTTTGACTCTCATTAGAGATGTCTCCTTGCAACCCAACTGATAAACAATGCTGCATCGCTAGCTTCAGGTATATGAATATCAAAAGAGATTATAAAGTTTATACACATGTTTCTGCAGGCATTTCTTAAACAAGCTTTAATATCATGTAATGTTGAAACAAACTCATTTATCGATATTACTTAAAAAGAGTTTATCACTTACTTTGTATATCTCTCTGAGTGTCAACATGTTTGTGTGACATCATGCCCCTGCATCTCGATGAAATCGAAGTTGAGAATTTCTGCACAAGCCTATAAGTTGTAATTCAGATGCAGTCTACTTGCACTTTATCTAGTAAGGTTGTAAAACATAGTCATATGGAACATCTTGTGATTTTTAAATCCATAAGGATCTCTTTCTCAATGGCGATAGCGGCAGTAATGACATTCGACTCATCAGCAAGATCTGGCGCTCTTCGCTTTCAAATTACGCACATCACTTAAAGTGTGATTGAGTCACTCAAGGCCAGCTAGAGGGCCTGGACATAGCCCTGTCCCAAATGGCGCACTTCATGTGGACTTGCGTTCTTGTGGCCTTCAGTGGCACGTGCTTGCGAAGTCTACGAGTCCGTAGTGTGCTAAGCAATGCTTCAGGCATGCAATTTGTGAAACAGTTGTCACACTTCGCTTGTAAGAATCAAGGAATAAATTCTGGATAAACTTTCATTTTTCTGTATTTGTTTGTAGATTCATTAAGAGTGCAAAGTGATTAAAAATACATAGGCAAAAAGGTGATCGAGAATGAAAGGATGAAAAATATTTATTTATTATATGCAGAGAAGACTTTGCTGGCCCTACGAATTCACCACTGTGCTTATTATATAATGGTCTCTGATAGATGGGCCATAATTATTGATAAGAAGAGCAGAAAACCCAGGAAGAATCAGCTAAAGGAAGCAAGGAAACTCATCAGAAAAATAAAAAAGGGCATGGTAAACATCCGACAGACGTGACACATTTGTTCCTGTTTTTTTTTTTTGGTTTCTCATGTCACAACCCCTGTGAGCTTGATGGGAATGTGTTCTGGCATAAAGCTGCAAATTAGCCATGTAGTTCAAGTTTCCTTTGGTGGTTCAAAGTCACCCAGGATTGGGGCTTTTCCCCCTGATTCAAATGGTACACAGCGACGAAAACGGGGTTGATGTACACTCAAACTGAGAATCTTTACATATCACTCCTGCCTTTTCGTCTCCCTCTCTCTCCCTACCCCTTATTTCTCTCCATGGTTTTTTTTGTGTTTTAATGTAGGAGTGTAAGAGTCCCCTCCTTCATGTTTTAATTGGCTGCTCTCTTTGCATGCCAGGGGACCCAGTGGAATACTTACTAAATCCTCTAGTGATGATCAGATCTGATCCCGTTCTCGGGAGGGATGGTGAATCTCCCTCCTCTCACATCACACCACATTGTATTTCAAATGGCTCTGAAGCCAACTTCACTGTAACCCAATCTAAACACAGAAGGAGGCGCAGAATTATCCCTTATAAAATCAATTGGAATGAAAAGCAGAGCATCCACCAGGTAGGATATATGTGAACTCTAGTCTCATCAGGCATTGTGGTATCTTTGACAAGAAATGTAAAGATTCTAATGGCAGATGAACAGAAATGAAGTTGTCTTAGATGTTGCAGTTGCTCTATGTAGGAACTTTTGAAGTGTATAATAGTCTTAAATGGTACTCTACGTGTGATTTTTGTGTGTGTTTTTTGAACTATTCAGAAAGATAATTTTTGAAATGTAATTATTTATTTTTTTTTAATTAAATGTTTAGGGCAATGCTGCTCCAAATGCCCTTGATGTGTTGCCACTAGTTTTAGCATGTTAGCCAAATACTTAAATTCGACCCCAAGTGCGACTTTGGAGGCTGCTCAAAATTATGCAGCACCACTCGCATAGCTTTCTGTTAAATTACATTCAATTCGACCCAAATCGTTATGAAGGGACATACACTATCGACTATGGTGCTTTTTGTCCGCTGTGTGACCCGCTTTGTGTCTGAAAAGATGTACAGATTCACACAAAGTGTGGTGATGGTAAAGCCTTAAACTCCCAATTGTAATGTGCTGTTTTTGCTAGAGAACATTTGATAGTTGCCATGTCCGGCATTATAAAAAAAATTAAGGCCAGCATTGTGGCCCGATAACCCCTCCCCATACATGTGTTCAACATTCCACGCTCTTTTTATTTTTTTCGGTTGAAGAAGTACATCATCTGCATACTTTTTAGTGTGAACACATTAATCACACTACTTAAACTGCAAAGTGATGTGAAATAGTGCAGAAATATGCAAATTGGGATGAAGATATTGACTTCAAACGGGGAGTAGTTATTTTGTGTAGTGGTACTATACAGGCCAGGTAGTTAAACATTCCTTGCACAAAGCCTGAGCTTGGCCCATTATTTTCCAATATGAGGCTCTGTGTCTTTGAGGATGCTCCTTGGTCTTGATAGGAGTAGCAATATTGAAAATGGGAATGGATGCACATCTGAGGCATTGGGCCCACTGAAATGAAGGCAGGAGACAGAGGCCTATGAGCTGGCGTCTCATCAAATGGCTCACGAGGCCTTACATTTTTTTTCCAACTAAAGCGATTTGCGCATCCTCTGCGCAGAGATGAACACCAACCTGGCTAAGCCCTGACAAGTGCTTATAAGAGAAAACTGTTTGGGAGTGATTTCCCATCTGGATTCAGCTCAGATAAGCAGTTTTAAATTGCAGTAGGACTTATACCATTGACTACATTACTGAGTCTGCCAGGCCGCAATATTGCATCACTTGCTCATTGTCTGATCTCAGTATACAGCTAAGGTGAATAAAAAAAAATAATGAAAAAAATAATAAAAAATAAGGACGGCAAGTAGCGGATGTACCCATTTCAAAAGAGTACAAAGTACAGTATATCACAAACTGGACATTGTATTTGAGGGTGAGGTTTTCCAGATTTGGTAGACTGAAACCTTCAATGAAAGTGGCATAATCACAAAAGGTCTGATTAATCTTTTTATTTTGGGAATATCATCTAGTTGAAGCCATTGTGATGTTTTTGGCTCTCTCATATCCTAGAGTGATTTTCTCTAATATATCCCAGTCATGAGGGAGTGAGAAACAGACATTTATGTGCAGCTAGAGACCAAGTGTTCTGTGCCACACATTTTTAAAGTTAAGAAAAAAATGTCAAACTATTGTGCCACTCTTTTTTGTAGTGTGATAGGGCCTTCTGTTCAATTCATAATGCCGGTTATTTAGCCTATGCATTGTAAATATTCTAAGCATGTAGTCTTATGTCATGCAGTTGTACTAAATGTACGGGCACATTTACCTTTGCACAGTGAAACATATTGGTTGTATAGATATGAATGGTGATGAGACAGCAAAAAAGTCACACCCACAAAGCATAAATGAGATGCAGTTTAATGCAGTTCTCTAATGGTTAAAACACAAAATCGACTAGAGCATACATTTTAGCCAGCGTATTCATTTGTCCAAGTAAAAAAGTTACTTAGAGAAAAAAGGACACTTAAGTTACATGCACAAGTAACAATTCAAATGTTTGTTGTTTTTTCTAAAATTATGACTAATTGTCTAATCTAATAGTGTTCCTATGCAATCAACTCAATTCTCTGTGACAGAAATGTAAACTGCACTGGGTAGGGGAGGAAGCTATTGTTGTATGGTAATCATTTTGTTACGTATGGTAGTCAAAAAAAGAAAAGCCTCCATTGTCATCATTTACAGCAGGGATGCACATATTTCTATGGAATGAGATCTACTTTCTCATCATGTTATTGCAGCAAGATCTACCAAAATACAAGTGGCTTTTTAACAGCTTTAAAAGTTTTTAAACAGCAGTATCATGTATTCAAGTAAACATTCAGAATGAAATGCAACATAAAACTACCACTGGTCTTTACTGTATGATTATAATACATTAATAGCTACTAAAGTTACCCAATCAAGAGCAGTGATTTTTTTTCTCGTTTTCTTGTTATGTTTGTTTGATTATTATAATGACACACTAGACAGCAGCAGGTCAGCTTACATTTACATTATACACAGAGCAACCCCTAACCCTTAGCATATGGTTCCATATGGGGTTATATTTCTTATATATTTTTTAGATTTTGTTTTTAGGATTTATATTTCATTTACATGTCTCTTCATAATATTTGATTATTTTTGAGAGGTTGACGGACAACAAAGACTGACATAAGTGCAGTACAGCCTGGTGTAAAGTGAAAGTAACATAACGGTATATGGGAATTGAACACATTAAAACGAACAGATGTATAAAGTATACAAAATATGCAATATCGGCATCTAATACATGCACAGCCATTTGGTTAGCACTAAGGGCACTGCAAGAAGAGGGTGGAAATCGAAAAGCCATTAAAAATTTAAATTCGAAATTATTTAGGAAATATAAAGGTGGAAATAAATTATTTCCACAAGACTGCTAGTGAAGAGTGCATTCATACCGTAATGCCATACTTCCTTCAGTATATATGTCCAGATTGAGAGCTGAGTGGATAGGATCACTTTCGATTGGAAATCAGCCTTGCTCTATATAAATCGCATACTGCTGAATTAAAGATTTCGTGCTCTAGATTATTCCAACAGCAGAATAAAAATATGAACTTCTTAATAAATGACACAGGCCTATGCTATCACAAATATAGCCAGTTATTTATTTATTTTAGTTACTGACATTTTGATCAAATGTTTTTTCAGATTTCCAAGTATATCTAGAAACTGATATCCATTTTACACAGGTACTGTATCTAGGCCTTTGATAATGCATAATATCAAGAAAAGGCCAGTCACAGGGTTACAGTCAATCAAGCATTATCAAAGGCCTAGATACAGTACCTGTGTAAAATGAAATAAAAAAAACAAACATTTGAAATTCATCCATCAAAATATTTTTTACTAAAGCACCCCTAGTGGTGTGTAAACATAACTGGAGTCAGAACTGTGCAAAGACTTATTCCACAGTGGGACATCCTACGCACTAATGCCTCAGTGCAGTAGAAGACATATGATCACCGTCTTTGAACTCTTCAATCTCCATTTTGATGTGAATGCCAACACAGCTGACTCAGATTCTTCCTTTTCGAGATTGTTTTTTTCTCTCTCTCTCTCTCTTGCAATGTTCTATTAAAAACGGATTGCTTCAAACCTATGCTTCTGAATACTGAAAACTGGAGGTGCTACCATAAGTTGACACCAGGGTAAATCAAGCATTTGTTTGTGTGTCTCCATGCCTCAGTGAAATGAGTTCCATCGTCCTCTCCCGTTCCTTGTGTCCTTCAGTCAAAATGCATTCTCCTCTAAACACGGCATAATCTTCCCGTTTGTGAGGGCAGTGCTCAACTCCAAAAAGGGGTCGCCTCAAAATAATTGCCTCAAATAAATGAGCTCTTAAAGGTCCATTAGCCCAGCCTCTTTCTTGGCTAATAGCGTTTAGCGATATCAAAGATTGCTGGAAGGGGCCTTGCCACGGAACAGATGGGGCCATCCTCTCCTAGCTGTAAATGAGAATTCTGAATGGATCCCAGGCCTTCATCATTACCTGGGCCTCCTGATAAAAAAGGAATCTAAATCTCTCAGATTATGTCACGCTTCGCAAAAAAGTAAATGCCCTTCACATGGTTCAGTCAATCGTTTCAGTACATTTAGGTGTAATTGCATGCACAAGAGGAGGGAGGGAAAGGGTCTTTAACTGTTTCTAGGAGTGCACAGGTGCAACCAAAAAGTTCTTGCAACACACTTAAAGGGGTAGCTCACCAAAAAATTAATACACAGAATGTGTCTCCTTCCTGAGCAGTATAATGGCTGTGTGGTCCCATGGTGTTTATACTTGCATACTATTGTTTGTACAGATGAACGAGGTACTTTCAGGCATTTGGAAATTGCTCCCAAGGATGAACCAGACTTGAGGAGGTCCACAATTTTTTTTTGAGGTCTTGGCTGATTTCTTTTGATTTTCCCATAATGCCAAGCAAAAAGCACTGAGTTTGAAGGTAGGCCTTAAAATACATCCACACGTACACCTCCAATTTAGTACACCTCCTATCAGTAGCTGAATGGCTAATTGGCTTGACATCATTTTCTGGAATTTTCCAAGCTGCCTAAAGGCACAGTTAACAGTGTATGTAAACTTCTGACCTACTGGAATTGTGATATAGTCAATTAAAAGTGAAACAATCGGTCTGTAAACAATTGTTGGAAAAATTACTCATGTCATGCATGAAGTAGATGTTCTAAACGACTTACCAAACCTATAGTTTGCTAATATGAAATCTGTGGAGTGGTTAAAAAAAACACTACTTCAACTTGATAGATAGATAGATAGATAGATAGATAGATAGATAGATAGATCGATCATTTGAGTTTGGAACAACATGAGAGTGAGTAAATTATGACAGAGTTTTCATATTTGGTGAACTATCCCTTTAACAAATATTATTTTTCCAGAAGGGCAAAACCCTTAAAAAAAATCCATTCCTTACCAGAGAGGATGTAATTTATTTAACCTCTGACAGATTTGGATCGCTTTAGAAGAGATGCAAGAAAAATCTTCATTTTTGAAGGAATGCATTTTTCATTTGCCACATTTGTGTTGCATTTATAAATACAACCAAATCATTTGCATGTTCAAGCCATTGTCAGACTGGTAGAACATCACTCAGCCTCTCAAGTGACCAATAAATTCCTTTGGGCATCTTCTCCCTAATCAGAATTTAATCTGTTAGCTGGTCAATTCCTCCCCTTTAGGTGTGTGAGTTATGTTTTTCTGGGGGCCCCAGATGGGGGGTGTATTGGTCTCTAAGGGTCAGCTCCCACCTTTACTTAATGTAACCAATCTGGTACTGATCTTAATATCCTGAAGCGCTCTATCATTTACCTCACTTCTGCTGTAGTAACTGCACATTCATGTGGGCCCAAAATATTTTATAACATGTCCTCCAACAGATGACCAGATGCAGTTTGTTGACAACAGAGTAGAAATGCATGGGAGAGAGGGACATTTATGAAATTAGCTTTTAATGAGAAAAACAAATTTCAAGAGAGTGTCACAAGAGAGAAGTGGCATGGGGTTGGGGCAGGGGTTGATTTAATGATTTTTAAAAATTTCCTAGTGTGTTGTTACAGAGGCAACAGAAGGCGGCCCTGGCAGAGTTCTCGCCTTCGATTATGTATACACTTTTATTCAATCATTGCATCTCTCTGTGCCTGACATTTGGTCAATATTGCAATCTTCTAGTGATCAGAATACGCCAGACAGCCCACCGCTGAGAATTCCATTAGTTTTGCTTTCAGTGGATGCACTTGAACAAGATAACTGGATATAGCGACACATGGACCAATTATTTTCTTACACTTATTGAATAGGGTGCATCATATAAATGGGATGTTTTAATTGGTTGTTGCTTCTTATATTCAGAATGTTGTTATTAATCTCCCTCTCTCTCTCTCTACACAGTATACAGTATAATTTATGGCTAAAGCTTTTTATTAAGGCTGTTTAAAATCTCTGACTGATCTCAGAGTGAAATCAGAAACAGTCCTCTGTGCTTACCAAAATGCAAAACATTGCATTGCGGTCGTGTTTCCGGTTGCGGCACATGAGAAGGTAAACACGCTGGAGCAGATGCAAAAATGTCTGATGATGTGAGAGGGCGCTTGTCGGTGAGTAATAAACAACATATGTCTGTCTGTCTGTCTGTCTCTGTCTGTCTGTCTATCTATCTATCTATCTATCTGTCTATCTGTCTGTCTGTCTGTCTGTCTGTCTGTCTGTCTCACAGAACAAAACAATTAACAAAATCTTTAACAAAAACCTTTAAGAGAGACACAATCATGTTGTAAACAATCTACTATGGCATTTAAATGAGAGATGAAGGGCTTTCATAAACAGAGGCCCATAGTGGAGTATTTTATTAGGTTCCATACACCCATTCCCATTCAACCACTATGGGAGCCTTGAGATACAAATGAGGCCACCTCGAAACGTCTCACGCACAAAGCTGCGAAAATAGAGGTGAAAGTTGTTTTCAGTTATGACATACAGTATGTCAGTAGGATGGAGGTCATGTTTTAACCATCATTTATTGAGCCTCCGTGTAGACGCTTACAAAAGCTCAGTGCATCTGTGAGAGTTTTTGTTGCAATGCTGTTAGCAGCTGCCACGCAGTGCCTTTGACCCGCTCAATTGAATTCAGATATACGCCACAGGTTTGATGACAGTGGTGGTTTGTAGGGAGTTGGTGATTATTTTTGACATTTTAAATAATTAACAGCCATCGCTCCTTTTCTTGCGTCTATGCATCACTCCGGCCATTGCTCATGGGACTGCCAATGAGTCTCTATAGAATGCCACTGTGTGAATATTTAGAGAAAACAACATGAATAAATTAATGCCCCACTGCTACTGTAGATACCCTGTGAACTTGGACAACAGAAATGTAATGTGAAGTAAGAATACTCTCTAGCTCTCTCCAAGACATGAAATACTGAAATGAGAATGAGTTCACATCGTATTCTGGTTGTGCAATCAGCCCTTGTGCAAATGTTGAGTTAACAGTCAAATTTATTTATTTATGTACTTTTTCTTTCTATATTCCTAATTTTTTTATATTGTTAATATTGTTTATTAAAATTATTTATTTATTTGTAGTTATTAATTTTTTTTTTTTTTACTTTTTAATCTTTACTTCTTTATTTTTATACCCATTTATTTCCCCTTTATTTTCCTTTAAATACAAATTTAAACTGTCCCCTGTTGATATATGAGAATCTTCCGCTCTTCCATACCTTCAAATAACATTTGTGTTCGCGTACATTCAAAAATGGTTTGTTTGGAAGAATCGCTTCTGGCTTGAAGTCAAAGACTTCAAACATCATTGGTTCTTCAGTGTCTTGTGGCTGATTGTCACACACTTTAAATTTGTTGTGATGCCCTTGATATATTTGCATGTGCGCAAACACACATTTCAGTATGTTCCTCACTCAAGGCCTTCATATTGTAAAACAGTTCATGCTCACGGGCAAGGAAGAGGCGAGAAACCGGCTTGACATATAAAATAATAGGTTTAATGTAAAACTCAAAATACAAACACATAAGACAACGGACATGTCCGTGAACGATCTCTCTCTCCCGCATCGCCGTCCGCGAGTGGCCTTTATCACTCTTGACGACTTGATCAGCCTAATACGGGACCGGGCGTGCGTAATCACGCCCCGGTCCCGCCCTCCACCGTGCCACACATATGGCTTAAGAACACTTTGTATATAGCACACAAGTCATTTAGTTTTAATATTTTTTGTGATTTGTCTCATTCATTTTCAAATTTACAGCAACTCGGGCACTCTTCAAAATGTATAATTTTCTGTTCCAAGGAGGAAAGAAAGTCACATTTATTTTGAATGAACTTAGTGTGAGTAAATGACGACAGAATTTTCATTTTTGGGTGAATTATTCCTTTAACATTTACACCTCTATAATACAGATCTCATATCTGCTGTGTTTGACTTGAGTGACTATCAGTACTTTTAAATAAACGATAACTCTTTTGTGTCCACTAGAAATAAAAAACAAATTTCAGCAGAGACCAAGGCATGACTGTGCAACTTGACTCTGAATTAACTGCCATTCACTATGTGCTTAGGAACTAGCAGCCAGTGGTTAATTCTTTAACTTCATCTAGTTTTTATTCAAAAGATTTAACCTTTACATTTTAAGCCTTTCGTGCCATTCAGAGACACATGCATGAAGGCTCACATAGAATCACATTATTCTTCATTATTCTTCTTGAGTGCAGCCATTGGATTTCACATCTATGATTCTTGTCCTGTCAGATTCCTTCCCACCAGAATTCAGTGGGAACATTATCCTCTAGCATCTTCTAAAACTTAAGGCAAGTTTGATAAGCTCTAGGGTCAAAAGTCAACAGGCTAAATCATCATAAGCAGTTTCCAATTCATACACTGTATTTTGCTGTTTTGTGCCTTATCTACCAATATTTCTTTGCTCACAGATAGGGATAAAAGTGTTAATCTACTGTATAATCATAATCCCTCTAGGAAGCCTGCAGGGAAAGACAAGCCCTAGTTACAATAAGAGAAGCGCTGACACCTGAATTAATTTATCATCTAATTTCAAAGTCAAACAAAGAACAAGCATGATTTATCAAGGAGTATCTATCTATCTGTCGGTCGGTCGGTCTTTCGGTTGTCCACTTGGCTCAAAAAATCTGAGGGCACATAGGTATGATGCTTCATAATAGGAGTGTTGGGCTACCTATAGAACCAGGCCTAGCCTTTATGGGATGTCTGTCTGTCGGTCGGTCGGTTGGTCAATCTGTCATCCACTTCTCTCAAAATATCTGAGGGTACATAGGCATGATGCTTCATAATAGGAGTGTTGGGCTACCTATAAAAACAGGCCTAGCTTTTATGGGCTGTCTGTCTGTCTGTTGGTGGGTTAGTCAGTTGTTTGTCCACTTTGCTCCAAAAATCTGAGGGCACATAGGCATGATGCTTCATAATAGGAGTGTTGGGCTACCTATAAAAACAGGCCTAGCCTTTATGGGTTGTCTGTCTGTCTGTCTGTCTGTCTGTCTGTCTGTCTGTCTGTCGGTGGGTCAGTCGGTCATCCACTTCTCTCAAAATATTTGAGGGTACATAGGCATGATGCTTCATATTAGGGGTGTTGGGCTACCTATAAAAACAGGCCTAGCTTTTATGGTCGGTCTGTCTGTCTGTCGGTGAGTTAGTCAGTTGTTCGTCCACTTTGCTCAAAAAATCTAAGGGCACATAGGCATGATGCTTCATAATAGGAGTGTTGGACTACCTATAAAAACAGGCCTAGCTTTGATTGGCCCCTGGTTCACCAAGGCCATAGTGCATTACCATTCATATTAAACTATAACCCACTGGCACTTATTTTACTGACACAATCTCACTGGTCAATCAATAATGCATCCCAGACTTCAATTTGAGATGGATGGATATTCTTCATCCTGCACATAATATTGCAGGCAATCTTTGCTCGGTTACAGCACAGTTGTTTGTGGAGATAGAATTACCTGACACTAATCAGATGCTAAAGAGTGAGCGCCAACCGCTCTTGCAGATATTCACGTACAGGAAAAGATGGCTTAATATTACAGGGAACATTAATGGAAGAGGAGAGGTAAGCAAATATCTGGTGAGATACCTGCTATCAGGCAGTTAAACAATTTCCTGAACAGCCCGCATGTCAATAATGCGACTGCCCTCAGCAGTTGGGAAAGTTCTGCTTTATTGCCGATTTACATAGAAATTGCCTTATTTTAGACTCAATGGGGTTCTTTTTTAAATACATTATCTGCTACTCTGTCTTATCTATAAGATAGTGAGTTTCTGATTGGAATTATACACAATCAAGTGCAGAAGAGCACCTTTAGTTTTGAAACGGTTCATAGAGTTCAGTCCAAGAGCTCTTTGTCTGTCTATTATGTATCCAGTTAAAATGCAAGGGGAAACCACAATTAACGGGATAGTTAACCCATAGAATAACAATTCTGTCATCATTTACTCATCCTCATGTCATTCCAAACCCGTATGACTTTCTTTCGTCTGTGGAAAACAAAATGGAACAATTTGGACAAATTTACTGTTCCCTCCTTTCAATGCAATTATAATGAATGAGGTCTTTCAAGCTTCATAAAGGAAGTTAAAGCACCATAAAAATATCATAAATGTTGTCTATACAACATTTCTCCTTTTGTGTTCCATGGAAGAAATTAAGTTATAAGGGTAAGTAAATTAATATAAAGTAATAAAAACATTTTCCGAGATTGTTGTCGGAATGATTACTGACAGTAATGTGGTGCAATCATGTGACAGGCTGGTGGTGACAACTACACCTTACCTCACATTTGGAAAAACAAGATATTATGGATGAAACTTGTCTCATCGTGGAGGTGGAAAAACATAAAGTTCTCTATGACCCACAGGATTTCTTGCATGAAGATTTAAATGCAAAAGAAAAGCCATGGGAGGCAGTTTCCTTGGCTGTTTGTGTGGATGGTCAGTTTTAATTTAAAATGTTTGTGATACTACCTTTTCATGTAAGAGAAGTACCATATTTAAAGGTTTAAAATAAAAATAATGGCTTACCTATTGTTGTATTTGTGGTATATAGAAGCCATGGATCAGTTGCACACTGCAAATGCGTCTTATGTGAAAGCACAATCAAGTGCATGCTGCTTCCGCACCACGTACAGTACTTACTGCATACATACTGCAAACGGATCATGTGTGAAATGGGCGTTAGTAGTAAAGTGCTTGAACACAGTCCATAAGAGTAATTAATATTTCAGAAGAACAAATATCACCCCTTGGGCTCCAATTATTTTCATGCATTGTCTCCCTTAGCTTCTGACTAGGTCTGGTTGTTTTGTCTTTGTTCTTTATTTATTTTTAAAGCATCTTTTGGATTTTTGTTTTTCTTTATCTTGGAGAGTTTGCGCTAAATATTTTGCGTTATAGTCCTTTGTGGCCTGCTGTGAATTCTTACCCACTTATCAATGTTTGAATGCATATCTTTTTGGAGCTTGACAGCCCCTGTTCCCAATCAACGTTCATTGCCTGGAATAGAGCAGCTCAGACCATCTGCTGAATTTCTCCTTTGGTGTTCCATGAAAGAAATACAGTCATATGATTTGGGAGTGGCATGAGAATGATCATTTTTGGGTGAACTATCCCTTTAAACAAATATAGTTATATTGTGCCATAGTTTCAAACTGGATATGATTCTGTTAATTAGCTGTTAATTATTTAGTTAGCTCTCATTGAAGCTTATCCTTTAGTAATTTCATCACCACAAATGTGTATATATTTTTTATCTTTAAATAGATCTATAAGTAATGCCTTCTACACACTACATGACTTTCAAAGACATCGGATTGTGGAAGTGTTCATATCACACAACTGTCTGTCTTGTCATTGAAGTCGTAGCGTTTTCAAATAACATGAGGAATTGGCGACAGGGGTGAACACATTACAAAAGATTTCACTATTGACGAATCCCCGACGACTCTGTCTGGACACTTCACAACGGAGTACATGCTAGAATTGAAAATCAGGCCTAAACTCGGCATTAGCTGTTCGTGGGATGATTTCCCCGAAGAGTGTGAACAAAGTGACTTTGTGGCTCTTTCAGACATTGCTCTGTTTAAGTGGCCTGACATATGATCAATCAGTGGTGTGATTTTGGGGGCTGGACTTCTTAATTGACCAAATAATGCAAACCTGGTGAGTTTTGGGAAACCTGTTTGGAAACGGACATTGTTTGGAAAATTACACACAGCAACTTTAAGAGAAGTCTAATTTCATTGTTTTTAAGGTCAAATGTTAATACAAGTTTCAACTTTAAGAGAAGCAATGAAAATCCATCTTAATTTTCTTGCATCCAAGAGGCATCGAACAGGCATTTGCTATGCAGAAATCATCATCGTCAAAGGCAACTTAAAGTTTACACCAACTAATTGGCAGCAACATAAAGGGGAATTGAAAAATGACAGTAGACAATCCTGCCTCCAACCCTCCCTTTTGAAATTTGTCAAAATGTTTTCTCTTATAGCAGAAAAACAAAGCATTCGCTCGTTAACGATGAAAGAGTTGCCTAAGTCCCTTGTTGATTGACGATCACTGAGATGTATGACACCTCTCAACTTGTCAAGGAGGAGTTATTTGTACTCGGCTGCGATTCGTTCTGTGAGGAGAGACCAGATGTCCCATCTTAATTAGGCCTGCAGTGATGTTTTTAATGACTTCTACCCCATTACGGGCAGAGCATGTGCTAGTTCAGAACAAGAGAAAAGTTTCAAACCTTCCTTCTTGTCAGTCTAGTCTATATTTGTGTGTGAGCTTATGGAATTGTGCTGCTTTTTGTTGGATTGTGGTGTGCAATTTGAAATACGCCAAAACTCTCTGAAGAGCTCGGGAGAAACTTGGGGTTTGGCGGGAGAGGAGTTAGGCGAAAAAGACAGAGAACAAATGCAACTTTTCCGCCTAATCTCCTCTCTGAATTGTTTTTGTCTTGCATGCTTCATTTATATCTATGAGGCCACACAGTGTGTAATATATTTAATTAATGGTATCTGTTATGAGAAACTAGGCCAGGCTAGTTGATGTGCAAAGACTGATATAAAACACTCAGAACTTAGTTATTCTTTCCCAAAAGGTTTTATAGGGTAGACTACTCTTTTATTGCACCTTAGATCTCTAATTCTGATTCCCCCCATAGACAACCACAGAGACAAGGATTCGTCTCCTTTCCAGAGTCTATGCTCAGAGATTCATGTTGGCGGTTGGTACATGGTGTATTAGTGCTCTAACTTACAATGCACAGATCATATATAAATTTGGCCTATATTAAATCATATCCCTTCCTCTGATGTGTCTGTACGATATATCATGGAGAATGGTGTAAAAGACTGGTAAGATGTTCCAAGGGCTGATGGCTGTGTTACCTGCTGAGGAACAGACGTGCAAACCACCTCAAGGTAAAATCGAAGTAAGTTTCTGAATAAATGTAATTGCTTTGCCATAATGAGGGTATAAAATGTTATAAAAATTTTAGAACAAGTCCTATTTTTCATTTCTGAAAACCACTACGGGGCTCCTTTTCAAAGGGTTTCAGTCAAACCCAATGGGAGATTCAATTGACTTTAATCTTGCATTCGTTTGAAAATTTGAGCCCATTAGTTAACTTTGCCTTTTCTGTGCCGTTTTCACTGCATTTCAATGAAGCCGCTTTCCTGTGGTGTTAAAACACTAATAGATGCTTCAAATAGTAAATGAGGAAAGGATATAGAGGAAGAAAGCGAGAGAGGGGGAAAGAGAAAGAGTGTTGATGACCTAAAATATTTATATTAATCATCTGTGTTTTTATGAAGGTTGGGTATAAAAAAGTTCCAATATACAGCTACAGGGTACAGGAATCAAATATTTATATGCTTTAGTGAATAATTCGGGGATTGATGCAACTATTAAGTATTCTGCACCAAGCATGCTGTGCTGACAACATATCAATATTGGCCAGGTGCAGGAGCTATTTGGTGAAATGCATTGTGGTTGCTGGCGAGGGGAAGTCAGGGGACCAGCTGTAATCAAATAAAGGGATGGTCTAAATAATTTTTTTTTAAGTGCTACGGACCTCATGAGTGGGACATGCTCTAATTGCCAAAGTTCAGCATGTACACAACCGCTCAATTCGGAAGACCCCCCACCTCATCTGCACAAATACCAATAATACTACCAAAATATAAACCGCCACAGGAAATAGGAAGGGTTGCAGTGGCTTTACGAGTTAACTGTTATTTAAAGCTGATGCAAGTAATTTCTGCGCAAATAGCATCACCTAACGGAATTTAATAAATAATTAATGGTTTCAAACATTCAACCCATCTGATGATTAAAAACCCATTGTTGAACAAATGGAAAGCTCCACCCCAAACTCATGCCATTGGTTGAGCCAATGTTGGTGTGTTTGGCTTGTCGGGCCACTCAAACAATCAGAGGAATGACGTGATAGTTCTACAAAGCCATAGTGTTTACACATTTGTGGTAAATCAACCTGAAAATGTCTATAAATGTATTAAGGCCATATTATATTATTATGTATTATACATCTGTGCTGTAGGCTAGATGTTGCTATGTCGGAGCCCACACCGTAGCCTGACATGCACCATTTCAAAAATGTAACTGCGTGTCACATAGACAAGGCTGTGATTGGTCCACTTTGGAACCAGAGACCGCACCCCCGAGAAGATAACAAGGATATCTGAGTTAGCTTTGCATTTTATCCAAGATTATTTTGTATCTATGCATCATATCACATTGAATTTGGACTCAGAACCATCCATCCATCCATCCATCCATCGACAACCGCTTATCCTGTACAGGGTCGCGGGGGGCTGGAGCCTATCCCAGCTAACTTTGGGCGAAAGGCGGGGTACACCCTGGACAGGTCGCCAGTCCATCGCAGGGCCGGACTCAGAACCATTAAAGGAATTTTCTTAATCAGAAGCATCTGTTGGTTTTATGCTCTGTTTGTTTTTCACGAAGTTAAAAGTGTAACGCTTCTGTCTTTAATCTGTTTACAGTTTATAAACTCTTAACACATTTATTCTCAGGGCTTTTACTTTAAATTGATTTGATAATTGGGTTAAATAACATCCTGTATCCTACACGCAAACTTTCCGTTCTGCACAATGTTTCTACAGTATGTTTGACAGCGGTGTACAGCTATGATCATTTTTTATTAATTATGAAAATGGAACACTTCTAATTTGTCAGCAAATGTAAAAGTTATGAGTTAATGTTAAGAATTGGTGAGAATTCATATATGCATTGTAAAGTTCTTAAAACGACACCCATTTTGTGTAATTCATGCAGGTAATTATCAAATATTTTGATGATTTCTCTTTCAGCACGGAATGTCAAAAAGTATGCCAACATATGTATTTATTATTATTTAAGCTACTCAAGAGCAAACATTTTCTCATTTTATTTTCTCCCTCCAAGGCAGCCAACATGTATAATAAATTATATTTGCCTAAATTTCAACATTCACATACTTTGAATTAGTTTTAATGCTACAATAATTTAATAAATAATCCATGAATTATGTTGCTTACATTGCTATTGTTTATTTATGAATGTATAATTAGCATTTTGGCTGTGTACTCACAGAATGAGGCAGACACACCAAAGCAGAACTATAAATGCAAACCAACACGTTGGCCACTAAACGGAGCATATGCCATAGGTTTAATGCACAAGTATAAATCAGCATTTAGAGTCAACTGATTAAAATACTTGACTCTGCATATAAGATAGAATAGTAGAATGCAGAAATAGGTTTTCTCCACCTGTTTAAAGTTGGACATGATAGTCCCAACTCAACAGACCACAAACTTCTTCAGAAATCTTTGTTCTGGTAGTAATTTTGAGGGATTTTACAATATCCTTTTTAAAAGATTTCTAGGCTGCGAACCAAATCAACCGGCTCTAGAGTGAATCACAACATTACTACTCTTGATTTTAAGCAAAAAAATATTTACAAAAAGATAAAGGTACAAGACTGTGTACATAACGTCTTTAATGAGGGCATGAACTACGAATTATATAAATTAAAAACTATTGGTGCGATTGTTGCGGGACCTCTCGGTGTGTGGGGCCTGGTGTTGGGACTTTAAGCGTGGGGCCTTGGTTTGCTGCTATTCACCGATTGGTGGATCGTTTCTCTTCGGGTTCATGGGTATAGCTCTTCACCAAAAATTCTGCTTTTAAACATGTTTTTTTTTTTCATTATGATGAAATTTTGTGGATTGATGGCTTCAACGTGAAACGTATACTTTCGATTAACAACCTCAGAGCTCATACGTCTTTAAAGGTTTGGAAGTAATTATTAAAAATATATTCCCTAATGGGATTTTTTACTTTTTGAATCAGACTATTGTGCCCTATGACAAAATTGCTATGTGGAGCAGGTAGGGATGCTTAAACAAACAGAGCAATGTTTTGAGCAGTGTTTACTCAGTTCTGAGGAATCAACCTATGAATGGTTTACTTATAGTTGTCTGAATATTAAGCTGGAATAAAATGAAATATTTTAACATTGAAAACATTACACACGTCACCTTTAAGTCAAGTAACGTGATTGAAGAGTGTGCAAAAAAGACTTATAAAATGCTAATGCATTAAAAAAGCACTTTTCAACACTTACTTTACATCTCCTACATAACAACAATCCCTATCTCAAGGCTGACCAACCCCCCCTAAGGGTCAGCATTCTGAATCCTGGCTGCTCAGCTTTGAATAAATAAATTGTGTCATTATGCTTTTCATCGCCTGATAAACAGCTCTTTTTCGCACTCAGAATCTCCATTAAAGTAAAGTAGGTCAAGAGCAGAGGCTTTAAAAGGCAAGCCAATACACTTCCCCTCTCTTTACTTCTCTCCTAAAAACCTGCAGAGTAGCAAGTCAACCTCTTGGTTTATCTTGCTCCTAACTCAGCACTTGCACCAGTTAAATACATGTGCACATCAAAGGATACAACCAGATCAGGATATTTTGGATAAACTTTTGATATTGTTCAAAGACTAGGCAATACCATAAAGTACCATGAGGGATGTTTGATGTACTTTATGAGCAATTTAGTACATTTCACTGATGTTCTGGCCCATAACAGTAGGGTATGGTCTAATTATATTTCACTTAATTTTAAAATTATATTCATTTGTATAGCATGTTTCACATTACATACAGTATCCCTCCAAGGCACAACTTATTAAGTAGCTCAATGGAATACATGGTTCTGATTAGTCAATTGGTCAATGATGGCTAAACTGTGTCATTATTTCTTGTCCATTTCTTGTACATTTAATTCACCCAAAAATAAAAAGGTAATCTTAGGCCTATTGGGGTTTATTGATAGTGACCGGCTAATTATTCATTATGCCTTACTTAGTTAAAATTATAAATCAAAATGACTGTCAAGGGCATGCCTATGAACTAATGTATATCACTTATACATTAGTTCATAGGCATGAGAAATGTCATGGCATAGAGAAATGTCATCAGTTCTGGTTTGATTACACAACATTGTGTAAATCATTGGAAAGCCAATGCTCTCTATCTATCAGTCCAAGGTGTATAAGTACAACAGAGCAGCCAAATCAAGAAACAAATGTCTGCTTGCAAGATTGAGAGGATGAGACTGATAGAAAAGGATACCAATCTCAGTGGCAGCCGGCTGTCCTGGTTAGTGTCTCAGACAGTCTGAGCTTGGGCCTGCTTTTGCCCATCTGTCATGAACCCTGGCCAGCACAGGAGGGGGGCCACACTAGGACAGTAGTCATCTAATCATGTGGCTTAGATGCCTGTGAAACAAGGACAAGTGTTGATCCAAATACTTTTCAACTCATTCTTCTGGTTTAAGATAAGCTTTCCTCATCCAAAATTGTGAAAATCACTGGAAAAAAAAGTTTCTCATGTCAGTTTTCATACTCTACATGGCCTGAAAGTATGTGGATAGCTGAACATCACACCCACATGAGCATTTAATTTTCAAAACCTTGGGCATTAATATTGAGTTAATAACTTCCACTCTTCTGGGAAAGCTTTCCACTAGATGTTGGAGGATGTTAAAGGTGTTCAATAGGGTTTATGTCTGGGCTTTGTGCAGATCATGTTTTTGCACATGCAACTCATTAAACCATTTCCATTATACCATACTAGAGAAAAGGTACGCTCCATTATATAAAACAATGTTTGTCTAATGTATAGTATGACTGTCAGCTTGATTTTATGTGCCTTCTAGTAATGAATGTAGCTGAAATAGCCAAACCTTCTAATTTGAAGGGGGCGTTCATGTGGCCTGCTTTTTGTAATGCACTTATGAGGTAAGCCATTACAGGATTCTGAACTGATTTAACTGGTAAACAACCTGCTGGCCTTGCTTTGCCGCAATGAACAGCCTGTTTCTATGACACAAGATGGCATAATCATCTCTTACATTACAAGATTCCAGCATTGTGCATGGTGTTTTCATCTCTGGTTGGCATCCTTGGCAGAATAGCAACATGTAAGGAATCTAATAACTCAAAGCGAGAATAATTGAGCATAAATGGACATACATTTCCTCAGTAAACAACTTCAGCAGGGTGTAAACACGGACAACTTCAAATGCCTTTTCTCAGATATAGCTACACATGCCAAAATAGCAACACTGTATGTTTGTGCACTATATATCCAGGGAGTATAGTACTGCAGGCCTCAGAGAGAGGAAGATGAGGTTGTGTTAGACCATAGTTACTGCATGGGGTCCATTGCAAAACCCGGCCATCTCACCACTATCCCGGTTCTGCATCCAATTTCAGCATGAACACTTCCCGTTAAACCCCCATCAAACAGACACACGGCAGCACAAAGGAAAACCTCATTTCCATGGGAAACTAATCCGCCGGTGTGCACTGTAAGCCTGTCAGTATTTTTTTTTTTTATTATTATTGAAAGAAGTCATCACTCATTTTTCCTAAAGATTAAAAGTATGGCTAAATTGAGAAAATCCGCTTAGGAAATTTTCTGAATTTAAATTTGGACCGGAAAGTGAGGTGCTTTTTTGTAAAGGTGTGGAGCAGAAAGGTGTGTGTAAGGTGAGGCAAATTAGAACATGTAGATAACATATTTGTTTCTTCCCTCCCTCTTCCCTTTATTTATCTGTCTGTATCTCTGTAACTCCTTTGAATGGAGAACAATTGGGGAATTTGCATCATTGTTGCAAACGAAAATGCTGCTGTCCGAGTTACCTCAAAAACCGTCCTGCCTGATTGGCAATTCTGGCATGAGAGACACGCATGTGAAATGAGTTCTCCATCCCTTTAATTGCATCACCACTGGCAACAAGGTGTTTCAGTGGAGGGAAAAGGGTGAAGAAGAGGGGGGCTGGGTCAATACCAATTTCGCATCCACCGCACATGTCGTCCCTGGAGTTTATTTACCTCAAGGCAGGTTGGCATTAACCACCAAATAATTATAAGCAAGTTAAAAAGTAATTTTCTGACTATTATTACACATCTCAGACTTAAAAGCTAAATGTGGCTATGTGCTTATGGCTATATATCTTAAGAAAGCAAAACATAGCACAAGCCACATCTTTTAATTTCTTTCTAGCTTAAAGGCGTCATTTTTTTCAGTGTTAGAATCATTTTTCCTATCCAAGCATAATGTCATGCAAAAAAACTGTTTCATAGGCTAATTTCCCTGAAAGTGTAAACACTGTGGCTCTGTGGCCCTTTACATTTTTCCTCGGTATGTTTGAGCAGTTGCAACATGACTACTGGCTCAGCCAATGGCATGAGTTTAGGGCCGTGGTTATCTGTTTATTCAATAACGATTGACGGCATTGCCCCTTATTGGGAAACCTGTTTGAACAGTGATTCAGCACATCCAAATATGCCTAATTCCCAACTATATATTATTTAAAAAGTGCAGTTCTGACACTCCATACTCTTGTTGTATCTGCATATAAACTTCACAATTCAGAGGAATAACTGAAAGCAGCAAAGGTAGGTGGAAGTTGTAAAGAGAGAAGCAGGGCTATATATGTCTAGAAAGCTAAGCTAATCACTGTAGAGTGCTCGACCTATCACTCTCTTCCCTGCCATTGTTACTGGCCTTGCCGTACTGTACTGAGCTTCTTAGTTGGTAATTATGTCAGCTCCAGCCTAAATGATTTATTATTTATTTTGCCAGACTGCAGCCTGAGAGACAGCTGCCCCTGGAGTGGTCATTAATGTGCTATCTGGCCGGGCAGGGTGCGGCTCCTATGATCCCGACCCAATCTCAGATCCTAATCCAAGGAGGAAGGAGGCTGCAGGCCAGGATTTGGCGGCCCAGCTATCTCACTCTCTATAATTGATAGGTTTTAGGCGATTATACGCTTCACGTGATTAAGATCTGTAACGATGTATTGATCGGACTGCAGCAGGATTCGACCAGGGGGTGTGAGACATCTACGACTACCCGTATTGCCCCAGCCCCCTCCTTCCCCCCAACCGATGGTTTGACATTTTGATATCTGACATTAGATAAAAGTGCGAGAGTGTGTATATGTACGTGTGTGTGTCTTTCCTCCCTGTACGGCAAACGTGCAGATGAAAGGTGCAAATGTTGTTTGAGTTTATGAGTACATACATATTTACAGTGTGGGCGCACAGAAACATGCACATCTATCAATCCGAGTATCAGAAGAGGAGCTGGATTGGATTTTGAAGGTTAGGCTGAGCAGCCTGTAGGTGGGTGATTATTAATTATGATAGCTGTAGTCTCAGATTTTATCCTGCAGTCTGAGACCTGTGGGACATCAGCTGAACTGGGTTGCCTGACACTGAGACAATCAGGAACAGGGTGATGCGCCTCTTGATGAGAGCACAGAAAGAAAATACAGTACTTTCATCTATGAACACACATACACGTCATAACTACTATAAACATGCAATTTCAAATGGTATCTTTTAGAACAGATGCATAGGCCGTGGGCTACAAAATTATAAATAATTACTCAAGGTAATAGATCCTTTTCACAAACTGTGATGATGAAATATTTTTAATTATTTGATGTAAATTAATAATAATATTCTATATATTATTTGTTATTTATAGAAAGTCAGTGGAGCTGTGATGGGGTTTCAAATACAAAGTCACAGTAAATTCGGCATCTTTCTCTCCTTTGACTGAAGTAATCCATTTCTTTTTTGTATTTCCCCTCGTTTGGAAAGTTGGGAAAATGTAATCCTGGATTTTTTCTTTTGCTGTTAGAGTAAATGGGAATGCAAAATTCATATTTGCTGTTTTTTCCCACTCATCCCTATAGATGTTTACCTTGCTATGGTTCATATGTGAAAAACATACTAATAACTGAAAACAGTCAACAAAAAATGTAGAAAATACATATTATTCGAGTTGTAATGACTAGTCGATAAGTTACAGTATGCTTGTTGGCTATGTGTTGGCTCGTTATGGATCACATGGCTTCAGTTGCATTCTTTCTTTGGTAACAGCATGAGGAAATTGTCATCACAATGTATTTTTTATTTTTTTATACAGTTGTAACCTGTAATGGCTCAAATATATTTGAAATCATGAGAAAGTAAAAATGTACAATTAAAGCGCTTTGCATTCACACACACACAAAAAAAAAACGTTTTAGCGAATTGCGCTGGTGCTGGAGTTCATTTGGAGTGTTCACATACAAGCCAAAAATCTTGATAAACACTCTGATACGTATCATAAAGAAATCTGTAACAGCAAAAATATTTTTGGAATTATGCAAAAGTGAAAATAAAATAAAACTGGAGCAGTTTAAGTTAATAAAGCACATTATGTGCACGTAATAAATTCTTGTGAACTACCCTAAAGCTAATCGAGTGCAGCACGACTATTATTACATTGTTCATGGCAACGCAAGAAGCATGAATCTGCCAATACAGTTATGCACACTTTTAATTATTGTCCATATCTTAGGTGGACAAAAATTCTCTCCACTGTCACACAATAACCAACCTGCCAACAAACCTGGCAGAAATGGCGAAGGCAGTTGTTGATTGATGCTATATGCTGTAGTGATTTACATAAGGTAATCAGTGACTAGTCAGCTTCAACTCTGGACAAACAGTCAATGGTAAAAATATGTCTAAATCTATACCATATAGGCCCTATATAAATGTGTCCAGCATCAATATAACCTAAAGAGTGGACCAATAACCCAAAGCTTAAGCTAACTTTTGATGATCTCAGCTTAATCCATGATAGACGTTTTAACTGACTCTTTGGCTATCAACAAGCTACCCTGCTGTCGATTGTTTGCCATGCAAGAATCCATCCCTCCTGGTAATAAACTGAGTGCAGAAGGGAAACAGAGCGAGTGTGAGGAAATTAAAGAAAAGCAGACAGAAGCACTTCTAGTTCATTCCTGTATTATGGTGCATTTCCATTTTTGTGCCTCAGTCTTAATCTCCATTGAATGACTGTCATCACCCTCCGGCAGTAATTAGGAATGGACTCTGAACAACAACAGACGAGTCGGCCTAGCTTGTCTCAGGCAGCAAATTACCTTTAGCTAATGGTAAGCAATATTCTGTGCCAGCCTACTTTTACTGCTGATTAGCAATTAGCCTAAACTACCGTCAGCTGAAGAGCTAATGTTTAATTTGGTCTTCTAATGATGGACTCTCATCCAGTGCATACAGGTTGGGAGAGGGAACTCACAGGGAGGGGGCTGCATGTTGAAACATATGGATTTCTTCAGTATTTCTTTTCATTCACAACCTGACAGGCCCGCAGGTAGTAAGGAGAGGAAATTTCTTAGCGATTAGCAATGGCTGGCCCTCAAAGTGGCAAATGAATGTTAATGCTGCTCTTCAAGGCCTTCCCCTCAGAAAATACACTTCATGCAATTACTCACTCCTCAGGCTAAGTAATCATAGTGTTTGCTTTCACAAGAACAAAATTGTCAGTGCATGTAAATCCTCATCGAGGTGATGGAAGAAATTAGTTATTTATTTTCATCATGGCGACAACTGTGTGCTGATCCTGCTGAAAAAACAAATTTGGTTTGCTAGTCTTAACTTGTTTAAGCTGGTTTAGATAGTTTCCTTGTTTGGCCAAGCTGATGTTTAGCTGGTCTGCAAGCTGGTCTCCCAGCTCAAAGCCCTCTGAAACCAGCAAAAAAGACCAATTAAGGCTAGTTTGTTAAAGGAAATGTTCTCCCAATAATAAAAATTCTCTCATCATCTACCCACTCTCATATCATCCCAGATGTGTATGATTTTTTTTTCCCTTCTGCAGAACACAAACAAAGATTTTTAGAACAATATTTCAGCTCTGTAGTTTCATACAATTTCCATACTCTGTAGCTCCCTAAAGCACATAAAGGGCATAAAAGTAAGACTCCATTGGTTCAGTCAATGTCTTCTGAAGCGATCTAATAGATTTTGGGTGAAAACAGACCAAAATGTAAAAAATGTTTTACTGTTCGTCTTGCCATTGCATTCTCTAGGCACAATCATGATTTCAAGCTTGATTACACTTCCTAGTGCTTGATGCATGTGCAGAGCTCTAGATAGCACTAGGTAGTGTAATCAAGCTTGAAATAATGATCACCACAGATACAGCAGATGTCAAGATTTATAGTGACATATATAGAGAGTATATATTTGAGTGTTTTCTCACTCAAAACCGATTGGATCACTTCACAGGCCATGGATTAAACCACTAGAGTTTTATGTATTACTATTATGATGCTTTTTAGAGCTTGAAAGTTTTGGTCAGCATTCATTTGCATTGTATGAAACTAGCTGAGATATTCTTCTAAAAATCTTTGCTTGTGTTCAGCACAAGAAAGTCATACACATCATTTTTATTTTTGGGTGAACTAATCCTTGACTTAATGTCAAAAGTAACAAAGTAAACCCAAAAATCAGCTTGACGCATTATTAGTTTGAACTTGTAACATCACCAAACAGTATCATATAAAAAAGGTCACTTTAAGACCATGCTAATCATTCTCGTGTAACAGAGCACACACATGTGGGTTAGACCCACCAAATCAGGTGGGCTATCTGCAGCGCTCACTCAAGACAAGTTCAGCATAGATGCTTGTTAAGAATGTTCAATGGTTACCGTGGGAATTATCCCATCCCTCGGGGCTAAGGAGTTCTCAGAGCTAATGAACGGCGAGGATGAGGCTCGTTATCCTCCTCTATCTGTCTGATATTCAGCCACGGTGTCTCATTTTGCTCATGCGTTTCTCTAGTAAAGATGGAGGTTTTCTCCCTCACATGGTCCAGATATATATACCCTGTGGTACAGTAAGAACGAGAGAAGATAATGTTTCTCAAGGCTTGGCAAGCAGCCGAGGGTCAACACTGGTCATGTACTGTACACACTGGATGTAAATATGTTTGTCAGTCATCTTCATTCCTGTTCTGTATACACAAAGTTTGTCTATTTCAGTTTGCATTCTAATGCTGCATTCACATCACGTCGGAATTACTGTCATTATGAGAAGGCGTTCATGTCCTCAGACCTCCTAAGTTTTTAGTTTCTATGGCAACACTTATTACCCCAAAATGGCTTTGTTGTTGATAACAGTAAAATGTTTATCACTTCATTATTTCACCTATGTATGTTTTTGAAAAAATGTTTAAGAACAAAAAAAAAAAAATGCTCCAGACTTCAATGGCATAATAAAATAGCATACTAAACAGAAATATGTTAACTACCTTCAACTGTTGAGGCCGCTGCCTTATTAATTCTTTTCGCATGACGTCACGACTGTCAAGTTAGAGCTTTCAATTAATTCAGAGTTCACAACTTGTAATTAAGAGCTCTACGAAGACGTGAAAGCTTATACAAGTCGGAATCTCGTAATTACTGTAATTCCGACATGACGTGAACACACCATATAACTGAATTCTCTCCTGAAACATTCAGGCCATGTCTGCACTAATCCATTCGAGAACTCCGTTTTCAGCTCTCTAACATCATTCTTTTTCGAGAGTATGTGGTTGTGAAGTGTGTTTTTGAAAATCTATGCATTTGGTGGAAGGAAATTCCGTTCTAGTGGGGATTAGAGGCATAAACATATCAAAATCAATGCGTTTTCAAAGACGTAAGTATCTGTTTTGACCAATTCAAAAGTCCTGCGGACTAGTAAACCATACATTACAGTCAAAAGAAAAGGATGCTGTTTAAAATCTGCCACTTAATGCACATACATGACACAATTTATGGACAGTAATACGTCTCAAGCCGCCAATATGACTTTGGTTGAAAATATCTAACACCAAATGGGTTAAACTGTTTACAGTCTTATTTTACAATCATTATACAGATATTTTTTCTTGTTTATAATTGTGAGACCAACAGATTAAGGATACTGATTTCAGCCATCACAGTTTCGCTTGCGACTCCTTTATTTGCACATACAACTAACAATTTATTCATGAATTCATTCCCACATTTAAAAACTGTTGTCACTGCTTACAATTTTCTGTGTGAATGTGGACACTGGCTAGTTATACTTTATTTTTTAAGCATGTATCTAAGCAAATTATGTGAGGTTTATGCTTAAAACAAGATAGGGTGAGGGAATGATACAATTTCATTTTTGGCGTGAACTATTCCTTTAAGAAAAGGATTTTTTTCCCAGTGTGATGATTGTGATGTTTTACATCAAGACATTCTGGAATGAATAAATGCAGTTCTTGTATTTGAGAAGCAAGTTTTAAAAGAATAAAATAAAGTAGGAGAAAAAAAGACAACAGAACCCTCCCCTTTAGGGAATAATGTTGTAAACTTCAGCCTTCTCAAGCAGGGTTTAAAGGAAAGAACGTTGTCCATGCTGACCTGTGTTGCATTTGTTTGTTTACTTTTCCACCATTTTCTTTCTAATTCTTCCTCCTTTTCATCTCCTCATCAAACAGGCAAGGTATGGCTTTGCTGCTTGGCAAGTTCAAAAGCAAGGGATGTTTTCCCTTTCTAAAGTCCACAAACCCAACTTTTTCAAACCTGTGTTTCTGATTTGTGCAGACTCTTGGGAATGACAGCAGTGGAAATGAGAAGGGGGCCTGTGCAATCGTGAGGGTGAGGTAGAGAGGGACACATGGAGGTAGAAAGGTATGAGAAGGAAAGAAAGAAAGGGAAAGAGAGAGAGAGCACCAGAACATGGAACTCTATCGCTCATTGTCTCTCTCTTTCATACACACACAAAAAAACAAAAAAGACTGACAGGCTGGAGCTTCAAAGCTTTAGCTTCTCACTTTCCTTCCTCTGGTGTGGAATTTCAATGCAGTATTTCATTTTTCATCGGGGGGTTGGGGAGGGCAAGGAGGTTGGGGGCAGGAGGAGTGTGTATTCTCTCAATGATCCACTTCAGTCTAATGGCGGCACTCTTTTATAGTGGTGATGAGTTTTAAGTAAACGAATTACAACACATCTGTGGTCACAATATAAATGACATGTGTGGTTGTTTAGAGGGCAGATCATATTTGTAAAGTCAAAATTCTAATTTATTTGAATTGCACACCACATGCACCTCATAATCATAGAGCAGGGCCCAAAATGAACTTTTTTTTTTTCATGCCAAAAATATTTCTTACAAGCCATGAAACCATATTTCGCTTTGTATAGTCAGTATATTTGCTTTATATTAGGGCTGTCAATCGATAACATTTTTTAATCTAATTAATTACATGGTGTCCCGATTAATCGCATATACAAATATTTGCTGAGAAAGCCCCTCATATAACAATAACTTAATATATAATGATTATACATATTTATATCAATTTATAATTATACATAGTTATCTTTAAATATTTAAAAATTATATATATATATATATATATATATATATATATATATATATATATATATGCATATTCCTGTAGTAGAAGTGTTAATCATTGATAAGGCCATACAAAAAGCGGCATTAGAATACAATGTATTGTTTACTACCATATTATTGATCATAAGTCATTCATTGGCATTCAGTTCACAGCAATCCATTTCACAAGTGAATCTGTCAATCAGTTGGAGATTTATTATGAGGGTTTAATGGCCCGTCAATTTACACCTACGTCAGATGTCTCGGGTGTGTTGCGTCATAAACATAAAATGTTTAGGTCACTGTGTCAAGTTAAATATAGTTTAATACTCAATCTTTAAACTCATCTTGAGATCCCTTAGATTGCATATGCGCTCCTTCGAGTGTTTTGAATGCAAGATCGTATGGCATGTTTGTGTTGTTCTGCCTACTGAAGTGTTTTCTTCACTGTATAAACTGTGCGTTGCTCATACAGCTGAAATTTCACTTACTGCCCTCTGGAGTAAACAGGTGGTACTACAAGCTTGCATTTCTCAGGAATCTTCCTTATTATGGTCCGTGGACATTGCGATTAATTGCATACATTTTTTTAACGCGTTATTTTTTGTCAAATTAATCGCACTGAATTAACGCGTTAAATCGACAGCCCTACTTTATATATAATTTTTTATTATTTTATTTTATTATACATAATTTTTTTATTGCATATATAGATATATTCTATTGAGATACAGTAAAAGTCATTAGAAGATGTGAGAGTTGCAACAGCTACCCCAGGGATTTCAACAATGTATGGCATTATAGTTCCTTATAAATATACCAGTCAGCTGGTGTGTAACTCAGTTCTATTTACTTAACGAATTGCATTTCGGATCCATGCTGGGAGACCTTCTTCACTATTGCTTTATACAAAATTTCACTGGAAACTCATGTAACATAACCATATAACATTTTGCCAATTTTATTGAAGGCCACAAAGCCCACCGAGATTTAGAATTCATCAAAAATGTGTCATATTTGAAAAAAAAATGTTGTGTGTCAGAATAAAATCCCTGACTCCTAAACTCAACTTTTTTTTTCTTCAGAAAATGCATCTTTCTCCATCACCTCATTGGGTTCTGGCCATAGATGCCTTTCAGTCACTATTATTTTATCTAACATACTTGAAGGTCTGTAGAACCCACAAGCCTCAGAGGGTAAGTGGAGCCTCTAGTGGCACATCAAGAAGGTGATATGAGCAGGAGAGGTCAATGCCCAGAGGTACCTTTGCTATCTCGACCTCCTCCTAGGGTCCTGCCCATGAGGACGTGTCAGTGAGTTCTGCCCTTTCTGTCTGTGATAAGGAAAGGTCAACCTGCTACCATCATCCCATGGCCCAGGGCCTACTGAAAATACCAGAAAAAAGTCAAAGAGCCCCAACGCATTGCAAGACTTCATGTTATGTCAAGTTAAAGTATACCCTCTTGATTGTCTCTTTAGATCTGTAAGCACAATATTGTGATATGCCTAACCAAGAATTTAAGTTATATATTTTCTGGGGGGATGGGCAGGGGTTGGCTAGGTAGCTTCAAAAAATTAGGCCCTGCTGGTAATTAAAATTGTTTTATTTAAATGTATTTATTTTGCAAGCAACTTGTAAATCATTAAAATGCAATTATGTTATATTAGATCTTTCACCAGTAAAATTGTTTTGGAGGGCTCTTAACATCAATGAAATAGAAGTCTATTTTGTCTACTGCCTTGGAAGTCACAGCTCAGGCACTGACAGGATCAGCATGGTGTCATTTTCCTGCTGTTCCAATGTGATCAGTAACTTTTGGCTAAGTTTGTTGGCTCAAAAGATTTTTCTGGAACTGAGTACCCATGAAGCAAAGATTGTAGCCTTCAGGTCACATCTTTTTGGGGCACCAGCCAATCAACTGCCATTGAAATGAATGGGAATGCTAACCAATAGATTTCTCCAGTCATATTTGAACTCCTTGCTTCATTCCTTAAACGTTCCTTCAGTCACACACATCCTTTTTTATATTTCCCTGCTCAAAGCACACAATCATGTACAGGCTTCTTTTCAAGCCCCCCTATCACACCAACCAGCTCACTCTGTTATTCCTGATTAGTTGTAAACGAGCAAATATTTTCCCAGTGTTCGCCAGGTTAGATCCCCATTTAATTAAACTGGCTCATTTTGTCGTTCTCTGATTAGTGGAGGGGAATCAATTATTCAATTCATAAACATGGGCCGCAGGAGCTCGAGGTGCACAAAGAGCTGCTCATTTAATTCCAAGGACACTAATTAGCTACAAAGCAAAGCTGCAACTTTCTGTCTCTCTCCCTCTTGCTACCACCCCCCCTTCCTCAATTACCGCGTGCGTAGGACACTGGGTGTGAGGAGTAGGGAGGAGGGCTGAAGCAGATGCGAGAAGGACGAATAGGAAAGGATGATGGGAATGGGTGGTGCAGGTCAATCCTTCCTTATTTGGCAGGATTCTCGTATTATTAGCGAGGTCAAGATGTGTGGATGGCAGGCGGCGGATTTATTTGCTGATATGTAGATCGGGGTGGGGGGGTTGGAGAACTAAGTATCCAGGAAACTACCCCAGGGATTTCTGGCAGCTTGAAGCTCAAAGGCTGCCACTTTTGTTCTTCACAATCAAACAGCGGGCAATTATCCGAATTATTGACAGCAGATTTCTCATTTCAACTGCAAATTAAGGCTGTCAATACAGCTTTCTGATGCAAAAGTGACTAATTAACCAACGGAGTGGAGCTCTGAAGCTGTGCTATAAAAAGAGAAAGAAACTTAAGTCGGCAGTATGTAGTGGAAACACAGGGGAACTAATTAGTTTAATTATCAAAACAGCTAATTAAAATTACACAGTTGCCTAATTAGTTCTGTGCTTCTTACTGTCTCTCTCTCTCTCCATGTCTCTCTTTTTTCCTCTTTGCCCTCTCACTCTTTAATTGACAAGATGAAATTAAATATAAAACAGGAGAAGAGAGAGAGAGAGAGAGAGAGAGAGAGAGAGAGAGAAGAGGTGGGTAATGAAAAAGCAAGCGTTTGGTGGGATAAAGAGAGTTTAACTGAGTATCTCTGATTCTGTCTGTGTAAGTGGCAGCTTTCTGATTCAGGAAAACAAATGACCTTCATCCAAGCAATTCCTAATTTTCTCCCACTAATGTGTCTTGTCAACAACTCTTGTCCTTTGACTGTCTAGGAACAGGTTGACCAAAGACTAGACATAGCTTGCCATGCTCTAAAACCGTGGAAATCCTGAATAAAACAGTTTATTTTGGACATCAAGTGATGACCCAACATGTAGTAAATGTTGATTTTTTGAGGATGGGGGCATGTCACTGTCCATGTTGGCAATTGCCTAATTTGGCTAGTTTCTACACTGGAAAGTCAACATATTATAAATGAACGTTGTTCATGTTGCTGAATGTTCCAGTAGCCTGACATTGATATGTATTTGTACATGTATTTACCTTCATTTTCCCTCTTAGAATGCATTTTTACTCCATGGATGGTTAGCTTTAGGGTTGGGCTTTGGGTTAGGGCATATTGTTAGAGGAAAATTCCTGGTTCAATACAAGTTAAGCTCAATCGACAGCATTTGAGGCATAATGTTGATAACCACAAAAAAATATTTTGAATGTCGCACCTTTACTTTAAAAAAAGCACAAATCTGAGTTACAGTGAGGTACAGAACTTACAATGGAAGTGAATGTAGCCAATCTGTAAATGTTACAATTATTTTAGTGTGATAAAACTGCTCACTTAACAGTGTAAAGTTGTGACGTAATGCCGTAAACCCTGAAACCATAAAAGGAATATAGAAACGCGTCTTAAATGTACAGATCAAATAATACATTTAATACAATATGAGTTTTAACAGAAGAATGAATGTAAAGCTTTTATAAAAATTCTATGCTTCACATTTCTGCCTTTAAACCCTCCAAAATGCAGCCACATTTACTTCCATTGTAAGCGCCTCAAATAAACCTCTTTTACTTTAGGTGGTAATCAACATTACGTAACGAATGCTGTCAGAATTTAGCTTAACTTGTTTTGAACCTGTCATTTAATAAAATATGCATTTCTGTTGACTGTATTAATTTACTTCTAAAAACAACTGTACAACTCACTATTGGCACCACCCTGTGGATATTTCACCCGGAAGCTGGAGATCACACATGACCATAAATTTAACAATACTTCCAAATTCAGCCACTAGTCACAGGGGTTCAGCGAGCACAAATCGATTTCAGCTGAAGAACTTTCGATCTACTGTCGCTGAATTCACAATGAAATCCGTCTCCACAGTAATATAAAAAGCAACAGATGAATTTTCAGCAAAATTATGCAGCATTAATGATGCGTGATTATACAGTATCATGCATATATCATTAGAAATGGGTTGCAAATGCTCGTATTGACTTCAAGTCAATTTTGAGCCATTTTAATAAGAAATACTGTCAATAAAAAGGTGAATGAAAGCTAAATCTGGACATTTCTGACACATCTGATTGCTTTACTTATGCAGATGAAATGAAGTGTTAAATATGTTCAGCTCTTGATTTGCTTGAACATGCTTGTTTGATTGTTACGTTCCAGTAGCAAAAATAATCTCACCAAAAATGAAAGGCAGGAGGGCAAAAAATACAAACATAATATAAAATATGTTTCTGCATATATGTATGTTTACGGGCTGGGACCGTGTACAAATTTGGTGGAGGGCTACTCTCATTGTATATAATCTCTCTGTGTATCAGATTAGCCTGTGAACATGCAAATAGGTCAGAGACCCATCCAACCACCTGGCCCCTTTTGGCCACCCTGGTATTTTTAGCAGCGCTAATCAGGCAGCTTATTATTTCTCAAGTTCACAGAAACTTTGAACTCTAGACTCCCCCCTGCCTAAAAGATTCATGAAGGCCGGGGCATCGAGGGACGTGCTTAAGTTTTCAGTGGGGTCAGAGATCGCCGTTATCGCTTCAGCAAGTGCAGAAAAACAAATTGCATATGTTAAGGGCATGCCTCTTGTATGCGTATCTGGTACATACTATGTTGGTCAGTTCCCCATTTCTTTTCCCACTGTCCAGTTTTTTTCCTTAAGCTAGTCCTAACTATGCAGTCAAATAAATATTGGAAATAGATGCCCCACAAAGTATGAATGTCATGAAATAAAATGTGGTGGATTGGGCTTTTATAATGGCCAGCAACCAATAAAATCTTCGGTCAACCAGTTGTTATGTAGTTTTTTTTTGAAGATTTCATGGGAAAATTATCAAAATTGTTTGGAATGGAATTAAAAATGCTCAAAACCCTGCTGAAAACAAACTGTAAAACAGTTCAAGCTCACAGGCAAGGAAGAGGCGAGAAAACCGGTTTGACATACAAATAATAGTTTTAATAATAAAATAATATATAATTAGAATAATAATAGTGCCACACAAACAAACAAACAAAAAAACAGATAAAGCCAGCCAACACTGGCCAGCTAAAATGTGCCCAAAATATTTTTAAAACCAGCTAACTGACCAGGTTGTGCCAGCTTATACTGGTTTTAGCAATTTTCTTCTCCTCAGCAAGACTGATAAATGGAGTTTAGTTATAAATGAGACCCCCCCACCCCCCAAACACCCCCACACACCCTTTCATTTTAGTTTTACTTAGTGTAAATATATATGTTCAGATTTAATGCTGTCAAGTTAAATGATATTGTCTCATATGTTTAAAAATATATATTCCCCCCTTGAATAACTTTAATGTTGTTAGCTACTGTACTTTATGTTAGTAGCATGTAGTATAGCTATTTTAAAGGGTAGCAGTAATTCAGTTACCTTTAATTATGAGTAGCTTTCAGTTTGGGAAGCTACAGTTTCAAAGAAGCTGGGAAAATAGAAAGCAAGAAGCTAGAATTCTCACGGTCCTTACCGTGTATTTGAGATCTGCATTTCATTACTTAAGACAATTAATCTAATTGTCATTTTGTCATCCTTTGTTAGAAACATTAAGTATATCTGAAATGCCATAGATAGTGCACTTGTAAACCAGGGTACTTTATTAGACTATGTCACTCATATGAAAGGTCCTCTGAAATGCAGTTCCGCCTTGGCCTGCTGGCAGGGGCATGCATGTAGATTGCAGGGTGAATTGCCTGTAAAGCTGCTGTCCGATTGGAATTGTCAATGCGAACCTGTTCCATTTGACTCATATGGAGAGCACTTTGGCACAGATAGTGCAAAGACAGATTCCATCAGGTCCTTATCTGTTACAGCTTATATTGCTTGCAATTGGATTCAATAGTGGACAATAATAGTGTTATTTTTTAAACATTAGGATACCTGTGTGTTTTGCACTGGTCAGCAGTGGGGTGTGTGGGACGAGGGAAAAAGGATATAAAACTTATTCTACCTTGTTTTCCACCTCCTGCTGTCCAATGCGATGAATATTGCATTATTCTGATCATTTTTCTGACTTACAGGAGGAAAAAGTAATTTTATCTCGTAAAGGACTTTTTTCTTCTTTTTTTCCATCAGCCCATCCCCAGAGTGGTGTGTATAATGTCGGGATGAAGAAATCCCATCACTGCATTGATATATCACAAAAGCCAACTGCAATCATCATCTGAGTTATATCCTCTGAGATCAATTTAGACCCCAAAGACTTTGACCATAACATTTAAATCAGAACAACTGACTTATAGTGTTGGCTATGATAGTTCTACAATTATTGTACCCTCTGCATGTCAGAATTCATTAAAATACCCATGAAACTGATTTCAGTGTCGGTCCAATCTTTTTATAATTTTCTCATTATAATTGGACTGGGTCTCATTTTAAGGCCATGGGAGAAGTTTCATGGGAGAATGTTTTGAACCTATAAACTTAGCCAAAAGTTACTGATCACATTGGAACAGCAGGAAAATGACACCATGACAGCGCTGATCCTGTCAGTCTTTTTTTTTTTTTTTTTTTTTTTTTTTTAAACAAGAAATTAATTAAATGAGACTAGCCACTTTCCAAAACTTCATCTGACATACATATTTGTCAGCTTTAAAGGGGTAGTGCACCCAAAATTAAATTGTTTAATTTTTTCTATCTTATGTAATTCCAAACCCAAATGGCTTTCTTCTGTAGTACACAAAAGGAGATGTTGGGCAGAATGTTAGCCTCAGTCACCATTCACTATTACTGTATGGAAAAGATCAACTTGGACATTCTGCTAAATATTTGCTTTTGTGTTCCATGTAAGAAAGAAAGTAAAAGGGGGTTGGAATGACATGAGTTTAAGTAAATGATGATAGAATTTTCATTTTTAGGTGAACTATGAAATTAAAAGGACAATAGAAAATCTGCATTCTTAAAGGGACAGTTCACCAAAAAAAAAAAAAAAAATTCACCCTCAAGTCCATCCAAACCCACATGACTTTCAATGTTCAGTGAAACACAAGGAGATGTTTGGGAGAATGTTTGTCACCATTCACTTTCATTGTATGAAATAGAGCAGCTTAGACATTCTGCTAAATATTTCCTTTTGTGTTCAACACAAGAAAGAAGAGTTTTTAATGACATGAGAATGTGTAAATGACAGCATTTTCATTTTAAGGTGAACTATCCCTTTAAGGTTTTAAAAGGAAAATGACAAATATGCCTTCTTAAAAGGATAGTTCAACCAAAAATTGAAATTCTGTGATTGCCCTCATGTTGTTCCAAACCCATGTGACTGTATTTCGTCCATGGAACTTCCACACCATGAAAGTAAATGGCGGGGTCTAACATCATCTCCTTTTGTGTGTGTTACACAGAAGAAAAGAAAAATCATACAGGCTTGATGCAACACAGGGGTGAGTAAATGATGGAATTTTCTTTTTTTTGTGTGCACAATTCCTTTAAGACATCCTCTTCAAAATGTGAGTAGCTGGTCCTTGGCTCACAAAGTGGAATTCCTATGTGTAAATGTAATATGAAGTTCTCCAAACATATCATTATGAGGGTATGAGTCGCAGTGGTACTATTCGCAGTTTCTTAGCGATAAAAGCGAGTCTCAACTTGCCTTCATGTTAAAAGTTCAAGTCAAATATTCATCCTTTGCCTGAACCACATTCAGATTTTTTTCTTCCTCTAGAGTCAACCGTGTTGGTATCAAGTCAAACAATGTGTGCATCTGTTCAAAGCATCAGAATAAGATGGGTGAAACTCTTTAAGACAAGCCTTTTTGATTGTCTCAGATGCAGGCGTTCTTCTCTTGGAACAGAACGGAGCTGTCGCAAATTCCATCTTATTTACATTTTCTTTTTTCTCCCACCCCACACACATACGCCGCACCGTTCCAGAAACGCAGGGAAGGAAGCAGCCCAAAAAAAGTAAAAGTGTCTTTTAATGCCAAGGTGCTAGGGCCTTCTTTTAAGCCGTAAATGTTCTGACGAAGGAGAAGAGAAGGCGATAATGAGAACTGAGCTCCTTTCCAAGACGTTGGTATTGTTTTAATTGTTCGAGCTGCATAACGGAAGGGAATAGAGAAAGAGAGAGAGAGCAAAGTCTCAGAGCTGTAGCGGCAACATTTAAAAAAAGAACAAACCTGGCTTTTTCCAGTTTGTTGGAGCAATTATGTACAAACCCTGTAATTATGCATATCTTTTTGAAACATGTAAAGCTGTATGGAAATGAGTCCGGGCCGATTTAACTCCACACGTTGCCCCCCCCCCCAATGCTGCACATTGTTTGATATTTCAGACAGTTTTGGAGAAGTAATGGGGACTTTAAGTCAAGGTTTTGTGCGGGTGTGTGCGCTTGTGTGAACGCGAGTGTGAGCGCGCCAAGCTAAAAGGGGAAGCTTTAGGCCGTTTAATGCGGGAAACGGTGAGAAACAGCCACAGAAACACTCCTCGTCTCACAATCTTGTTTGAAACTCCTTCACACAAATCCCTGTCTTGCTCTCTCTCTCATTCCCTCCCCCTTCATGTGCGAGGACCCACCCTTAATTAAGTCTGTTGGGGTTTCAAAGTGTTGAATCTTCTTTAAAGACCATCTCAGCACATTTATAGGACTGTGTGTGCGCATGGTAATCAGGTCATCCATTGGCATTTGGGTATTGGGAAAAAAATCGTATTTTCCAACAGATTTCCTCCCCACACACTTGTTTTCCCAGTGTTTTCTGAATAGATGCGGCGAGAGTTATTGTTCCCAGCTGTAAGAGAGAATATCTCCTTTCAGCACCTCTGATTCTTGCAATTACCACTCGTTAATCCTTTCAGAAAGGAATTCAATTAGTTTTATCAAGGTTATTTCATACACGATAGACGGCACTGATGCAAACTCTAATATGGGTGCAATGAAAGAGGGTGTTTTGTGTCGCCATGCTGTTTTGAGCCAAATAACTGAGCTACACTTGCTCTTCAAGGAGAATGGTCTTCCTAGAACCACGACAATGCCACTTGTAACAGCTCTGTGAGTTGTATGCGGATGTTATTCCGGTTCACTGGGAGCTCAGCACCTGTTACGGCTCTTCGACGCAGAACCCACACTGGCATTTAAAATGTTATTTTCAACATTGATTACAGGTTATTGGCAGGGCTTCAAGTCTGTAAACTGATAAAGGCTTTTTAAATGCTTGCAAAGTGGCAAAATGAAAATCAAATAAGTGCATTTTTCCTCCCTTCCTCTCTTCTTCCTTCATTCCCTCCCTTTTTTCTGCTTGACTTATCTGCATTCGTTCCTTTAGACCCCTCTCTTGTAGGCAGCCAGTGGAATCCGGGTAGCGTTCCCCTCCCCTCCTCACCAATGACCCATGAATGGATTATTATTTTTTTTTTTTTGGATTGAAGCCGGATAATTGTGTAATTATCTTGGTGAAATGGGAAGTCTAATGTGTTAAAGTGGGATTTTTTTAAGGCATGTTGTGGAGAGAGTATGAAGAGTATGGCGAGACCGGTCTGCCTGAGAGCCAGACACTTAACCAAACTGATAAAAAAAAGATATACATTTTTAGTCACTAGGATGATATACTGTAGATTAAAAATAATTGAACAAAAATACAAGTTAAGAAATTCAGTGCTTTTTAACAGCTTTAAAAAATTTTAACAGCAGTATCATGTATTCAAGTAAACGTACAGAATGAAATACAACATAAAACTACCACTGGTCTTTACTGTATGATTATAATACATGAATCATTTTTAAAGCTACTAAGGTTATCCAGTCAAGAGCAGTAAGTGTGTGTTTTCTCGTTTTCTTGTTATGTTTGTTTGATTATTATAATGACACACTAGACAGCAGCAGGTCAGCGTACATTTATACTTACAACTCCGACAATTTAATACAAATCCGCTTTTTTCTCCAATGTTTTCTACATTAACTTTAGACATTACACCAAGACGGGCATTTTGGAGTTTTTAAATGTATTTGACCTTTCAGGTAGGCATTAGCGCGAGCATTTCCGGAACGCATGTGCATGTTCAGCACACACACACACACACATATACGCTGCCTGTCAATCAATATAGTTGGTTATTTTTTCATTATTGACGTTTTAATCAGTCTGATTGTTTGATTGAGCAAGTAAAATTCTTTTTCACTTGCCCCTTCAAAAATCCACTTGTCCTGGACAAGCGTTAATGTCGAGCCCTGATTAAATATTGTATTCAACATTCTCCGATATCAACATTTTCTTCTGCAGTATAACTGTTCAAGTATTACCTAAAGTAAATGTACTTTGTTTTAAAGGAGTTTTAGATATTATCTGGGAAAACAAGCCAAAAAAGACTAATCAAGTATTTATTTTGTTCCAGTAAATGATGGGCTAAGGCTACACTCTCTCTCACCTTTATGTTCACTTCGATCCATCTTTAATTCTGAATCTTTTTTCTCTATCTGCCGAATGATTTGGGAAAATACAGTGCATGAGTCAACACAGAAGTAATTAGCTCTCGCTGAGAAGTTATGTCTCACGATTTGACCTCAAATGCTAGATCCAAAAACACTGGAAAAGCCCACTGATAATATTAGGGCCATGTCGTCATGGACTTGATTTTCCTAATTTGCAGGAAACCGCACAATGCAGGAAAGTTCTGCGTGCTGCTCATGTACCTAAATCCCTGATTTGTGTGTGCATCTCGCAGTTGCTGCCACTTAAAAATATATAATTGATTTTTGCTTGAGCGGCAGTCGCAGTGTTCTGCGATCAGTCTGAAATCTTTAAATACCAACAAAGTAAATTTCACTGAGCTCTTCTTTAACCACAAAAAACATGGGGAATAATAATTTTGAATCATATAAATAACAGAATTTTCCTTCAGAAATGTAAGAGATGTAGGCTAAAAAAAACATGCATAAGTTACCTAGTGGTTTACAATGAAAATAATTAAAAATGTTAAATAAAAAAGTCATAACTAACTAAATTCATCTCATAACATTAAGTTTAGCTTCATACACAAACTCTGTCATTGAATAATACATTTATTTTATAGTCTATAATTAAATTATAAACAAAACATTTCACTGCCCAACATATCCTCATATTTTGTGCATGGTTGAATGTTGTGAATGGTGGACAAATGCTGTAAAAGAATGTATTTTAAGCAGCTTGTCAATGCTTTGAAAATAGTCAGTCAATAATAAATATGTGCTGTTTATCTGTTTAGAGTTTCTGTCTGCTTTAGCAATAACGATTATTAAACCAACTATTTAAAAAGTTGCACAGTCAATTCATCAAGCTATTGTGGACCAGTTCAAGCTGACAACACTGCGTGCACCACACGTTACATAAGTTCAATGAATGCTATTGAAAATGAATACTATTATTATGTATTTTTAATTCAATATGCTGTTTTAAGTAAACTGTGAGAGACATGATATGGGTGAATTGCCTCAATGAAGTTCTTGATTTTAAGTTTATAAACAAGATGAAACCGCAATGCGAGCGCCATCTTGACTGCGCAAATGCAACACACAATTTTACCAGTTGTCATGTGAAACTGCCTTGCGTAGTGTAAAGGGATTTAGATGGGCAAGGAGGAGGCGAGAACCGGCTTGACAGCATTCCCAGCGACTCGTGGGGTCACTTCTCTGCCCCTGCCTATAAACAATCTCTCTCTCCCGCACCATCTTCCGTAGTCTGCCTTTATCCCTCTCGGATGCTTGATTAGCCTGATAAGGGACCGCTGTGTAGAATCACCACCCAGCCCCGCCCTCCGCCCTTCCACACTGAGTTTCTATTACATTGGATATATACACATCTTTATATTTTCTTCATGCCAGCCACCTTGGTAGTCAATGTTATACAGTAGTCTCTGTATTAACATTCAAGAAGTATTGGTTGACTGACGAGTGTGCATGTGCACGTACGTATTTGTGTGTTTGCTTAAACAAATCTGGCTATGTCTACAATGTTAGGGGCTAATACAGCTACATGCAGACAGAGATGTGTTCGTTCATTTCTGTTTTGTTATTATTATTTTTTTCATTGCATCACAAATGTCATGGACTCGGCTGGACTCAGAAGTATCCCAAAGGAAGAGTCCCAAAGGCTCGAGTCCAAGTCAAGTCTGAGTAAAAATGCATCCAAGTCCATGACAAGTCCAAGTCCATTAAAATTGGACTCATGACTCATGACTCGAACTCGAGTCCGAGTCCAAACTCTTTTACCCCAACTCTAGTGTATGTCTGTGTGTGTTGCCCTGTGGTGGACTGTCCAGTGTGTTTCCCTGCCTTCTGCCTGAGACAGTTGGGATAGACTCCAGCACTACCCTTGACAATAGATAGAACAAGCAGCTATAGAATATGGGTGGCTGTCTAATGGAAGTTGGCTTTTGTTATTAAATTTACTTCATGAACAAGTGCAGACCCTAGGTTGTGTTCGCATGCAAACCATACCAAAGGTCCATTGCAACTAAACTCCAACAAGTAGTCTCATGTTTGGAAACACGGTCCATCCCAGGACCGAAAAAACAGCTGTCATATTACCAATATTTCATGCAAACCGTGCTGTGATTTGGACTAAACTAGTTGGCAATAAGAAATGGTTATCACCAAGAATCCATGAAAAGTGTGCCCTCTTGTAAAGATAATATCCATACCTGACAAATAAAACAATAATATTCAGATGATCCTCTTGGCTCCTCTGTCTTGCTACATTTGAATTGATATGAAAATCTGGAATTCAACTGGAATTCCAAGTTGGGTCTATTTCCATTTAACTAACACATTATTACCATGACCTTAAGCCTTTTTACTTCACACATGTAATTTTTCACTGCCAGTTTTGAGATGTTGGCTCCAAGACAACGCTGGCGGTAAACAGTGACTTGTGAAAATGGGGGTTTGAAGGGGAGAGAAACAACACAATGAAAATTCAGGGAAAAGGAACATGAGATATGTTGTCTCCTTCAGCGGTTGTTAGGAAATAAATTGCTTTTGAACGTTGAAATGTTTACCTCAATTGAGAGACATTTTATGCCCTTGACAGGAAATTATTTCACAGGTTCTCTTGCGGTTGTGTTTTACAATGGTCATGTTTTCTTAACCTTACAAAATAACTTGGCCTTTAAATTCACCTCGAGTATAAACACTTATTCTATGTTTTGAGGCCTCTCTCAACAGGTACCTTAACTAATTTCTTTCTTCTATGGAGGAACTGCCAAGACAGAATGGATGGGAAATGGACATGCTGCTTTTCTGACTACTCCCCATATTTGCCCTTTGTGTTGTGCATGTACCAAGTGGCAAAAGTAAATCAAATATAGAATTGCAATGGCAGTAAAAAAGGGACGCTTTTTCCGACTTTAAATTTGTATTAAAAGTATGCACCATGCTCATAATGTTGCAGTTGTTGTTAGCAAAACAAATCATGTGAACTGCACAATTGAGAGAAAAGACTGTTTATGACTGTTAATGTTAGTGTAGTATAGGCACCATTTGCCCATTGTTGGGTTCCCAGCCAATTTAGAACTTATCGCTTCAGTTTAATTGAGTATGTGGCAGTGCTAAGGGGACAGACAGAGGACTTTTGAATATACTGTATAAGGTGAAATCTGAGGATAGATCAGAATGGGACATTCTTGCTATTCTGCTGTAGTCTACAACTCTAATGATTCATTTTATTGGAACAGATTTTCATCTGAATTCTACTTAGAGTTCCAGGCCATGAATTAACTGACTGTAACAACAGAATAATAGAGTCAACTTCAAGCCACTAAACAAACAGAATAGCTCATTTGCATACCATACAAATAAAAAAATAAAGTGTGTGTATATATATATATATATATATATATGTGAACAATGTTTGAATATCTGTGTACCTTTGTGCACTGATTTTTAGTCCACCTAGAAACAAAGCAAAGGTTCCTGCTACTTCTGCTGTTAATTTAATTAAGACCTAACAACTTGATTTGCAAAACTTTGTCAGGATACTATAATAATTTTTTTTTGCAAGTTTTGTTTAAAGAAGTTGATAGTAAGCTTAATCCTCATGAGCATATATGCTTTGTTTCAGTGTTATGTCTGTAAAGCAATCAACACTTTTTACTTTTGGCCAGATGGAGATTACGATCATGAAGTTTAGTCACATTTATACTATATTTTGTTCCATTTCACTTTCTTGACCAAAGAGCTACTCTAAAATGTGGTCCAGACTTTTTGCCAATACTTAAAAGTCTAGCTATGTGACACTAGTGTACAGGTTACACACTTGTAAGAGTGATTGCTTAAGTATCACAGAAAAGTGTGTGTACGATTTTCTGTGAGCGTGTTGCATTGAAGTGTAGGGGGATGCTCTCTGACATTGACACTGGCCTTGGGTCCAGACCTCCAAAACAGCTCTTATCAAGAGCCTGAGTGCCACACATTCAGCATCAATGACAAATATGCCCCCTGCCTAGATACAGCCCCTCACCCAGCAATGATGTCTAGTGTCCACAATCTGGAGCCCCAAAGGGACGAGTCACTGCACCAACTGATATTGGTTCAACAACAGGCACTGGGCTAGACAGTTGTGACTCTATTTTATTCTAGACATCAGACTCTATTTTAAGACTGCTATGCCTTGAGCACAGTGCTATGCGATACGCCATGTATACAAAGTCAGTGGGCATGGTCAAGGAAGTCTGGTATTTTCTTGCAAGCATGCGCAAAGTCTAGTGCCATTGGGTAGGCAAAACTGTATGCAAAGCGCAATCAAGAAATGAAGACAGCCCATTCATAAGACATTGATATCTAGTATAAATGTATGCACAGGTACCGATTTATGTTCTAACAGCTGTTGTAGTTGGAATTTATGTGTGTACATTTTTTCCAGCTTAATGTGCAATTTATGTATCCAATGTGTGCCATAAGTACATAATTCGTTGGCTGATTCCCCAGAAATGTTTAAACAATTAGATTTTTGGCACTGTCAAAATATTGCTGTTTGTTTGAGCCGAACATAGCAACATTGACTCAAACAATGATGTGAGCTTGGGTCGGGACTATCTGTTTGATTGACCAATGGCAGATAGGGGAACTGTTCAGGGAAACCAACTTAAAAACAGTCATTAACTTTAAATAATTTTCTGTGATGCTAGTGGTGCAGAACTACACAGTTTCACCTTTAAATATCTTGAACATTAACTCAAAACTAAAATACACTGACCTTCTTGTAGAACAGATCAAGTTCACAGGCAAGGAAGAGGCGATAAACCGGCTTGACATATAAAATAATAGGTTTAATGGAGAACTCAAAAGACAAAAACATAAGACAACGGACATGTCCGTGAACGATCTCTCTCTCACACCCGTCTTCCGCGGTCGGCCTTTAACCCTCTCGGAGGCTTGATTAGCCTAATTCGGGACCGGGCGTGTTGAGTCACGACCCGGCCCCACCCTCCACCTTGCCACATTTCTATTCTATTCTATTCTATTTTATTCTTTAATTATATTGCTGACCAAAGCACACAAATGCAAGTTGATTCAATGTTGTACATTCTAACATAGCACAGAAACAAGTCTTTTTTTTATGTCTACAGTTCAAAATGAATAAAAGATTTGCACCTGTGAAATGAGATTTCATCAGATTTCACTAAAGAGGCAACACCTATTAGCAGCTCACACTTAAGCTGGAAGCATTTTGAACAAACAAAGTGCTACATCAAACAAGGTAGTGCTTTTACGGATCATACATTTAATTTACAGCGGATATTGCTGAAACCTTTTTCAAAAGCGATGGCACCACAATTTATTGAGCACCTCTCAACCACTAACACAGGTAAACAACAGCACAATGGCACTCCAACCAAAGGGCCCTGAGAGCAGCTGACCCTCTCTGGGTTCAGACTATAGTATTTTCTGTTTAAAATGAGCCGTGAAAGTGCAAAAGAATGCTAAATAAGCACAAATGGCTACTACTGCGTGGTACTGAGTAGTTGATCTCATTCTCACCCACCACTAAAAATAATTGTCAAACTTAACATTGACGATCCCATCTATACAGTATGTTAGACATTAGACTTCACAGCAAAAAACATTTCCATTACAATGTAGAGACCGATAAAGTGGAAGTTAGCAAATGTGCGTTTACATACAGTGGGGTCCACATTGAAAATTAGGATTTTATTATTATTATTTATACTTGCAAATGAACAAAGTTTAAGGATTTTGAAATAAAAAAGAACAACAAGGAAAAGTTATGGCATAAGGAAGAATGATGTTAAGATTCTGCACTTTTTCTAAAGAAGATCACCTATCAAATTTTTGACATTGACCATGTTACAGTAACTCCTTTGTACAAAAGGTCAGATTTTCTTGCTTCCATTAAAGGAATATTCGGGTTCAACAGAAGTTAAAATCAGTTGACAGAATTTGTGGCATAATGTTGATTACTAAAAAATAATTTTGACACACCCCTCCCTTTCTTTAAAAATAGTAGGGACGAGTCAAAATACATTTTTGTGGTAATCAACACTGAGCCACATATGCTGTTAATTGAGTTTAACTTATATAGAACACAGAATACTCCATTAAAGCACACAAGATGCTCTTTGGGACATTCTCAAATCATGCCATGATGGATCATCAAGTTTTGTAACAACTTGTGGAGTCCATGCCAACTTGCTATCATTAAAGCAAAACAGGGATAAACCAAATAGTACACATTCTGAAACTCACTAAAAATGAATATGTCATGCTGATAATATAATTTGTAATGAAAAAGAATGCAAAATAGAAACATTTTCATAAGGGGTGTCAGAAAGAATTGACGATAGCTAATTAGCAAATCCATAATGTTTCCCTCCTTTTAAGCATCTCCCTCGAGGGTGTTTTGAATCATTATGCAAATGATGTTGTCAAATGTCTATTAGTGCAGGAAGAAACTCTCATGATTTATTATTTTCAAGAGTACTTTTGCACAGGCAAACTTCTCCCACTAGTCATCAAAGGAAATGGAAGATGAGATATATGTGTAGGAAGAGCACACGTGAGTGTCTCTCACCCACTGAAGGGGAGCGAAAACCTTCATTTGTAAGCAAAGGATGGGGGAACGCTGAAGTGTCTACTCAGAGACCACCCCAAACACACTGCCCAGGTTTGGGGAGTAACAAAATAAAAGTAACAGAATTCGTATTTAAAACACAAAATATAAGTAACTGTATTCCACTACAGTTCCAATTTAAATAATCGGTATTTATAATACAGTTACATTCAAAAAGTATTTTGATTACTGAAGAGATTACTTTGCATTTTATTTTAATTTGTTTAATTTAATATTTAGTCCTTTCCGATGGAAAACATTTATACATATAACTGTGATCCAAAGTGAATTTGAACAGCGGTGAATCACTTTCTTATGATGTGTTACATTCATACGAGCAGACAGAGAAGTTTGGAGCAGAAGAAACAGAAATAAACCTTGTGTAAATTGTCAGCTTTATGCTAAGCTAAAATGCAATTTCTAGCCATTTTGCATGCACGTTACCAAGCACGATCATATTTTCTATCAAGAAAGTTCACGTAATCTGTAGTGGAATACATTTCAAAAGTAACCCTCCCAACCCTGTGTGTACCAAGCTAACATAATTGCTCCCAATTGTTTCAACTGTCGAGAGTTTGAACACAAGGACTCTTTTAATTCACTGCAGATGTTGTACTTAATGTCACAGACAAAAGATATTTTTTAGATGTGCCATAATTATGAACAAGGACATGAATACATCAGATGAGCTTCTGTTTGACAGATGAAGGTAGTTTTTTCTTTTATTCTCCAGCGAATTTCATTTGAATGACAAGAGTTTTTTTCTTAAACTATTCACAATCATGGGTGATGGGCATATCTTTGAAGCAATTACCAAATAAATCAACCAATATAAGACAATGTCAGTTGTCAATTTGGTTTCATAATTGAATAATTATTGTACAAAGCGTCAAGGTAGGTTGATTATGGCACTGGTTCACCAAATGTCACAAAGCAATTGAAATGAATTGCACATCTCTACAATGACTCCCACTATTAGCACAAAAGCTGTGATCCATTCACTTTGTTTGGCAAACCTTCCTCTTCATTGTCTTTATTCTTTCTCATGGAATTTCAAATGCAGCTGCTGAGGGAGTGACAGTAGATTTGTCATCTCTCTGTCTTCTGACTGCCTTAACCCATCTTTAGAAATAACTGTGGATTTTCAAAATAGTTTGTTTTATTGTTTGTGATGAAGGTGCAAATTGAAATAAAAAAACAATATTTACTGGGTCTCCTATGTTTACTAATAGTTTACTAACGCTTTCTGAACCTGGAAAAGTGAAAAGCGTCCAGACACGTAGCGTCTATAAAGCCCATTTGAAGACTCATGCTACCATTTTTATGTGCTATAACTCACAATATTGTGACATCATCTGTGGTTTATCTGTAAAGTTTATTTTAATTATTCATCCTACAGATCCCACTAATTGAGGAGTGTTTCGAGATGGAAAGTACTGGGCCAGCATCAGAGCCTTCCCTTTCAAAACCTAATTAGGGATCACATCAGAGTTGTTAGGTGAATTATTTATTCATTATCCAGAGGTACATTCAATGGGCCAAACTCATTTAGATGCTCATTATCAATCTTGGCAACAGATCATATTATCCAGACGTTTTGATCTTTCTGAAGAGCACCCGTGTACACAACGAAGGTGGAGCACTGTGAAAAAACCAACAACATGCCAGATCCTGCCTTTGATTAAACATTCAGGAATGGCCTCTTGCAGAGAACAGAGTCATAGTCTGTTTAATAGACTCCTATGAGTTTATCCTCTAGTAATTGTCCTTTGTCCACCTCAGCCCACAACTTTCACTGAGATGAGCCTGCCAAAACTCTTTGTGTTGAATCTTGCTGGCCGATTCTTAACGCTACTTAATTTAAATATGATATTTGCATTTGGAAATCGGTCTGTGCGTGCCGAAGTTTTAACCACTGCCCCAGTGGCTGAAACCATTGCTATCAGTTGTAACAGAGGGAAAGGTGATCACTTTGGAAAGTATGCAAAAATGTCACATCAGGGCTTATAAGACTTTTTGGCAGAATGTGGTCGATTTCAGGGTGCATTAACGGAATCAACATGTCTATTTCCTGTGTGATCATGTTGGCTTATCCCACCAATGGCATAGTGGACAATTTGGGAGACCTGTTTAATATTCTCATTATTTTTGCTATTCCGTTTGGTGATGCTTGTGGCAGAGAAATTACACCCTTCAGATTTATTATAAAGAAAGACTAGAAACATACTGTAGTTCACCAGTTATTGATGTCGTAGGATATCACAATAGTGGTTTAAAAATTCCTACCCTGTTTTATAGGTTTGTTGGGTTAACTGTCAAATGGAAAAATAGTTAGTCGAAGCTTGTCCATGAGTAAAAGAATACCAAACCTAAGCTATCCAATTAGCCCAAACTAGATCTTTATGATTTCACTCTTTTTATTGAAATACTTGAAAAGATAGCTTTATATGGGAGCCCCACTCTTCCTCTTCATCCGGTATGTGCTGTTAGCGAGCTCTATCAAGTGGTATAAATCTTTAATTTTAAAGATCATCATTAATGGCCAAAACAGCCTAAGATCTCTGCTCGGCTTCTGCCTTTCATCCTCTCCGCTGGTGAAATTCCGGTGAGGGCTGCGCTCAATCGTTTGCTCCCCTAAGTACACAAAATTAGCTGCTTATCTGTTGATCTCCGTACATGATCCCTATGAAATCCTTTCTGTGTGTCCAAGGCTGCTGCCTTCACAAAAGCCTAGGAACCTGCTTGGTCTCTGTTTCGCTTGCGCTATTCATCTCTCTCTCTCTCTCTCTCTCTCTCTCTCTCTCTCTCTCTCTCTCTCTCTCTCTCTCTCTCGCTCTCTCTCTCTCTCTCTTGGCCCACAGAGGAGAAACAAGGCCTAATTAAATTGCTCTCAAAGACAATGAGGACCAGGCTTCCACCTCTTATGGCCTCCCGTGTCACTTCCAGTGGCTTCAGGCAGACCTTAAGCCCCAATCTTTTACCAAGCTGCTTGGAGGGATTTTGCTAAAAAATTAATTGTCATTCACATTTTTTAGCCTTAGCGTAAAGAGTGAGAGAATAGCAAGAGATGTGTAGACTCATTAAAGAATATGGAAAGAAAATATTAACTGAGAAAAAAAAAAGATTTAGATTTTTTAATGGTCTAAGCTGGTTTAAGGTGGTCATGCTGTTCTTCAGCTAGTCTAGGTGGTATTCTAGCCTAGCCATGCTGTTATTCAGATGGCCTAGCTGGTCTTATCTGGTCTTAACTGGTTTTGCTGGTCTAGCTAGTCTTCGAGCCTGGCAAAGCTGGTCTTCAATTGGTGTAATTGGTCTTCCAGTCTGGCCAACCTGATATTTAGATGGTCTAGCGGATCTTAGCTAGTTTAAGTTGGTCTAGTTGGTCTCCCAGCCTGGCCAGCTGGTCTTCAGTTGGTGTAATTGGTCTTCCAGTCTAGCCAAGCTGGTATTCAGATGATGTACATGTAGCTGGTCTGAGCTGGTTAATGCTGGTTGAGCTGGCCTTCCAGTCTGGCAAACCTGGTATTTAAATTCTTTAGTTGGCCTTCCTGCCTGGCTAAGCTGGTATCCAGTTGGTCTTGCTGGTATAAGCTGGTCTCATAACTTGGCCAAGCTGGTGATCCGCTGATTTAGTTGGCTGCAGACCAGCTGAAACCAGCAAACAAGTATTAGGCTGATTTAAAAAAAATTATAATTCAGCAGTGTTAAAAGGCGATGCAGTATGTTGGCCCCCAAGATTAGTTAAAAGGATAGTTAACCCACAAACTACGTAAATGTAATAATTTAATCACTTTATCTGTTCAGTGGGACACAAAAGATGATGTTAAGAAGAATGTTAGGAACAAGCCTCCTCAGTCACCATTCACATGCATTGTATAGAAAAAACCGCAATGTCGACATTCATTTAAATTTATTTTCTTGATGTTTTACAGAAGAAAACAGTACACTATGGAAAAACATATGAGGGCAATAATCATAAAAGGAATTTTATGTTTGGGGTGAACTAGTGCTTTAAGTTAAACTAAGTTATTTTTGTTGATATGTGAAGTTGTGTGTATTACCTTTTTGAGTTCCAGTTCAAAACCACACTTTGCTTTGGCAAACTTTGCTTTCTAGATATTTCAGATGCATCTCTGCATCTGCCCGTCCACATTCTGCTCCCTAATCTTGCCGATGTGCTGTATTTGGATGTGTTAATGAGCACAGGCTGTGGAATTAGGCTTGCCTCTGCCTGTTAATGCTGTCTGTGAAAGTCTACAAGTGACTGCAGCCCTCGTTAGCAGTGCCTGCTTGCTATTGATTGCACTGGGCCACTAGGGGCTCCCTACCTGCAGTTGACTTTGTACTTCTCCAAGAGTTGTAAGGGTCTGCCGAACAACAGGGACCATGCACATCTCAAACAAGGTCTATGAAAAGCCTATCAATTAGGCTTTGAAGGTCAAGCAAACTCTCTCTGTGCCTCTTCCTACAGTTCTCTCTTTTTCGCTCTCTCACCCTCCCCTGACCGGACTTCCTCATCTCGAGCTGGCAGTATCTCCCATACTCTCTCTCTTGAATAGCTCTCTCAAAAATACATCTGAAGACCCCATTCAATTAAATATCTTTCAGTTCCAGCTGCTCCCTAAGTGAAAGGTCAACCAAGTCCAGAAGGCTGAAAGAGAAAGGCTTGGCTTCTTCAGAAAGCTCCCTCCACCACCCAACAAAGCTTTCCCCAAGCCCAAGCTCTCTCTTAATGATCCCCACTGGTCAATCCCTAACTAGTTATGACAGTTCCCCCCAGAAGCACCTCTGCAGATGAGAGCCAATCGATCAGCTGGAGAAAAAAAATAAACATAATGATAACCTGCAGACATAATGTCAAGCCCTTGTGCCGTCCCAATTGGTTGACATTCAGGTGGATAGAGGGGAGAGCCAAGTGTCGAGACATCAAAAGGGAGGTGCAGTGGTGTGTACTTCAGCACCAAGTGAAGTCTGTTAACCCCTCTCTTGTGTGACCTCTGATTACCCGAGATATGGCCTGATGGAGTGTACAGGGGACGGTCATCAACTTGTGATGACCTGCAAACCTGACCATAACCATCAAAACAAACACCAATAATTGTTCCTAATCAATGGAGCAGTAATCCAGCTACATAAATGGGGTAAGAGAATGAGCTGAAATGCTTACCATATAGATCTTTTTTTTTTTATCAACTGAACCAATTTGATCTAGATTATATATTTTTTTTATTTGGGTTGTTCACCCAAAAATGAAAATTCTGTCATTAATTACTTGCTCCGGACGCAAGCTCCAGACTGCAACTAAAATGGTTAAAAAATAAATTATTGCGACAAGTATTTAAAATCTAGTTGCCATTGGCGACAGTCTATATGTGTTTTCATATGCGGTTTCGTCAGATATCATCTTGTGAGTTATTGAATACATCATTTGTGCTCCAGTGTGTCTTCCGCTCCTATTCACCCTTTTTGTTGATGATATGAACTTGATGACAGCATGAGCAATGATGTCTGATTTGTGAATAATGACTCTTTTGAACCGGATCTTTGTAATGAATCACCTGACAAGAGCTCGTTTGAACTCAGGAGATCAGGTTAGCATTTTGAATTCAAGTCTTTCTCAGCGAATCAGCCGTCAATGGCTGCGTTCCATTTCAAATTTGTATCCCCTTCCCTCGCAAACTTCACTCTGTCTCAAGGACTCGGATGTACGTCACTGCTTACGTTGCATGAGTGTCCACTACTGGCGGAAGACATGCAGTGGGTTTAACTGGAACACTCTTAATCCTTGATCACTTGGAGCATGTTGAAGGCTGATTTTAATTTGTGGAATTATTTATGATATTTGCACCTGAGAAAACAATGTTTTGGAGATTGATTTCAGAGGCTTAAGTATAAGTCTCGTATGTTTATTATTTTTTTCATGAGAATGAATTGTTGAAAGGATTATTAAAGATTTATACAAACGAAAATGTTAACATAAAAATGAACACATAGGCTATACCTACGTGGTAAACAGTTTAAGGTAGCTTTTCTAAACTGTTTAATTTACCTAACTTCACTTCCATCATACAATAGAGTTGTGTGGGGGTGGGGTTGATGAAGCACCATATGCTGTCACGTCACAATTGAGTTGCATGGTGGGGTATGGAGCTGCCTGAAGCGTACATCAGAGTAGGCTTCCTCCCTCTGTCAAAATCGAGGGGTTGAGGATCTGTTAGCAGAAACTTCCCTCGCTCACTCAACAAAGTGGACTTCCAAATGGCGGCAGGGATTCCCTTGAGGGGAAATGCTTAGGGGAGTTTGCAAGTGTATGTTAAAAATGAAGTGGAATGCAGCCAATGAGTACACAACTGGGTGCACAGACATTTCAAAATAGTGGTCCCATGTGTATTTTGGGCTTCTTTATAATTAAAAGTCCTGTGTTATGTACCAAATCCCCCCCCCCCCCCCCCCCCCTTCTCTATCTCTTGTAATTTCATAAATACTGAAAGGGGCGTGAAAACAAAAGGAGACAATAGGGGAATGCAAATTTGTGCAGTCAACTATACCTTATATACGGTATATTAAACACCCGATTAATGAGCTATCTGCTGTTTTTTCTTTGACTTTCTATCTTGTTTTTGAACAACAATCTAAATCGAGCAATTTTGTGATATGGCAACTTAAACAGCCATTTGGCTCCTAAATGTTTCAGTTTAGGAGCCAATGGCTCCTAAGTATTTTTTTTAATTTATTTATTTTTTTGTCTGGAGCCCTGAAACTAATAGAAAAAATAAGAGATTATATAGAAAAAAAGGAGATGTTAAGCATCATGTTCATTCTCAGTCACCATTCATATTCATTGTATGGAAACAATAATACAGTGAAAATAAATGGTGACAGAGGCTATCAGTCATTAACAGTCTAATTAACTCAACATCAATTTTTGTGTTCCACATAAAAAAAAAAGAAAAAAAAAAGCATAATGGTGAGTAAATAATGACAGAATTTTGTATTTTTCAATTCAGTCTCTTTAATCTAACTCATTTAATTAATTTTATCACATTCATCATGTTCTCTTATTTCTTCATTTCTTAATCTCCATACTTAATTTTAACATCTTATGTTATTTCAAATACTGTAATTTGAATTTTTTTTTTTTTTACTTTTTTAAATAATTTTGATAAGATCATTTTGGGGCAGATTCACTAACATTTGCGCCACACAATGCATTTTAGCAGGCGGAATAAGCACTGAAATTACGCTGCGTCTTGAGTATTTAAATGAAATCATTGTCAAAGCGGCAAATGAAGGTAGATGATAAAATTAACATTATTTAAAAGACATGTTTCATCCAATCATATCAGTAGTAATCAAATAACTATCAAATGATGGAAAAGAGTGGTATAGCCTGGCGTCATCAAGCACATGCTCTGTATGTTGAAAAGATTATCAATGTGTCTGAATCAAAGTGATGTTGCACAGTCCCGGCAGGGTGTGTCAAATTTTGTTGTCTGCTGCATCCTTCGCTATACAGCATTCAGAATTGGACCGTAAGATCAGAATTGCGCATGCAAATTTTATTTTGTGGGCGCGTTTTCTCCGTTGCCTGGCCTACATAATTACTTTAATGAATCGGGCGATAAACCAGGCGCCATCTGAAAATATTGAGATATTTTTTTTAAATAATAAGATGATATCTCAAAATAATGACTTGGGTGCTGGATTTTTTTTTTTAACTTGATGTGGCATAAACAGGCTTCCTTATTAAACCAGTGCATTGTTTTTAATTATATTTATTCATTAAATATTAAAAATTTAATAATTTAGTAGTTTTAATTGTTTAAAAAATGTATGCATTTTAATTTCATTTCATTCACCACTTCGCATTTTTTTCGTAACCTCACAAACCCCTAGTGGTTCACAGAAAACCCAGTTGGAGAACCCTAATCTGGATAGTTTCTTGAAAAATTCTGGATGACATTTTTTCAATTGCCTATAAAATTAAGTATATCAAAGCCCTGAATCCAAAACTGAATTAACAATATTAACAGCATAAGTGCATGTCTTCGTTCACCTTACAGGCAAAGATTGCTTTTTCACACTCAAACTTAGAAAACAAATGGCTCCAGTGGGACCAGGCATCCGTAGGGGTTCATCTTACCGTGTGATGCTTTGGCAATCTATTTCCACCTTTAATTGCAAGCAGACAAGTGGAACCATACATCTGCTCTATGCTGCTCGACCCAATACATAAGCGCCATTGATCAGTCTGGCTTAAAAAGTGGTGCCACTTTCCAATCCCTCACTGAAAGCAGGGGAGGCACTATCAGAGGAGTTGATATGATACACCAACTTCTGCCTGCCACCCCCTCTCCATTTCAGATTACATTCATGGTGTCTCATTTTAGATGGAAGGCGGACAGACGGCCTGACTCCAGCACTAGATGAGAAAATGTTGGGCTGGGCTGCACCAAAGTCTCATCAATAGCCACTGAAACAGCAGCCAAGCCACTGTTACAGGATGCCTGTCGCTTGTATGCTGATTAGAACAGAGCAAATAAATAGAAAGCTTCAATGAGACTGGTATGGGCTCTTGAACCATACCTGTCTATGTCTCTCTTTTACTGTCTCTCTCTAAGCTAAATGCTGGGACAGAGTGGTGGGTGATCGTATTTCCCATTCTATCAATTTTATATTTACCTAGGCCCCTGCTTCTTCCAGTTGCCATTGGTTTCACAACCTTGTAGTTCACAATGTCCCCTTAATTAATTAGCCTGTACTTTACTATACTTTACTTTAAAAAACAAAAAAAACATTGTCTTTAGCCTAAAGATGGTAGCCATTTTTATTACATTGAAATAAAGGAATAGTTCACCAAAAAGTGAAAATTCTGTAATTTTTCATTCTGATGATGTTCCAAACTATTATGCTGTTTTATTTGTTGTTTGTTTTGTTTTTCATGGACCATATAAGAAGCCCATAGTAGTTGCAAGGAGTTTTTTGTCCTTTCTGGAGCTTAAAGGGACAGTTTGTCCAAAAGAAAAAAAAAAATATTATCTTTTCCTCACTGCCATGCCAAACCTGCATCACTTCTTTCTACAGTGGAAAACAAAAGATGTTTGGCAGAATTTTCAGTCTCAGTCACCGCTGACTTTTATTGTATAGAAAAACACATGCAATGAAAATGAATGGTGACTGAAGCAAAAATTTGCCTAACATCATCTTTTGTGTTCCACAGAAAAACTGAGACTGAATAAATAATGACAGAATTTTCATTTTGGGTGTACTATTCTTTTACACTTTTTACAAAGCACAACTTGTCTGAAAGCATAAGAAAAACCTACTATAGAGCAGCAAAAAAAAAAAAAAAAAAAAGAAAAAACAACAACAACAAAAAAAATGTTCTGCACAAGATATTAACTCCAAGAAACTGTTCTGACTCCCTTCCAAAGATGTGACAGATTTGTTGTCTGTAGTGCTTACCACCTTAGGCAAACTTCAGCAAACATATTGAAGTAAAAGTTATTGAAGTAGAGAGGGGTAATTTATTTTCTTAAATTCATCTCATGCAGGGAAATAAATGGAGGAGGACAACTTGAGGTTGTCTTAACCTTAGGATATTAAGTACATAAAGATTACGATATTCAGCTTGTATCGGTTACAGTAAAATGAAAAAGTGCAGCGTAAGTTATGACAAAAATGTGATTCTTCAATCATTCTTCTTTGTCCCTCATCGATCTGAGGGTCATACTTTCCCTTGTGTCAAAAACAAAACAAATGTTGCAGTGCTCTATGATTTCTCATTAAGTCCATGTCTCCAATGGTCTGCAGACACACCCACAAATCAATAGCTCGGGGTCTCTATGAATTGCTATTGTGATGATGAGGAATTGATCTTTCCTCTTATGGGAATGTTTTGGATGACAGAGAGACTGGTCACATATTCAAGTATCACAGCAGAATATGATTTCAGTAAACACCAAATCTATTAGGCTACTGGTTTTAAATTTCACATGTCCTAAGGAAAGAAAGGAATGATATACTATTGTATAAGTGTATCAGTTAGCCAAATAGGTCCACTACTGTTACTGAAGCAATCGAAACTCATTGCTTACAACTCAGTATTTAATTGGAATAGTCCAATCCAATTTCTTGACAATGGTCAACTACGGCAATGGTTTCATGTTCATACTTAATATTAAAAGGGTATTTCCCCGTCTGTTGCTCACTTCAATGTTGTGTCGAAGAAGCGACACTAGGGGTCTCTTTTGAGTGACGAATATGCCTCTGATCTATGAAAAAAGGCCAACGAGAAGTTGGCAGACAGTATTTGCATACCCCGCCGAGACCTGAAGGTCTGAAGGTACTTCCAAGTCTCAATTCTGCCACGACACCGACCCTTCCTACGGTTTGCGTTCAATGGCCAGGCGTATCAGTACAAAGTCCTCCCCTTCGGCATGTCTCTGTCCCCTCGCGTCTTCACGAAAGTTGCAGAGTCAGCCCTTGCACCTTCTTTCTTAGGGATGGGGCACGCTCTGGCATCCGCACCCAGACCTCTGGAACCTCCACGTCTGGCCCCTGGACGGGACGTGGAAGATCTAGCTGGTCTACCACTTGCCGTCGTAGACACAATCAACCAAGCCAGAGCCCCCTCTACCAGGCAACTTTACGCCCTGAAGTGGCTCTTGTTCGCAAATTGGTGCTCTTCCCGGGCTGAAGACCCACAGAGGTGCGCAGTTAGGTCCTTGCTCTTATTTCTGCAGGAGAGGCTGGAGGGGGGAGGCTGTCTCCTTCCACCTTGAAGGTGTATGTTGCTGCTATCGCGGCCCACCACAACGCAGTAGACGGCAAGTCCTTGGGTAAGCACAACTTAATCATCAGGTTCCTAAGAGGCGCCTGGAGGTTAAATCCTTCCTCGGTGGTCCTCAAGGGCCTTCAGAGACCCCCTTCGAGCCGCTAGAATCAGTTGGACTCAGGGCCCTCTCTCTAAAGACGGCCCTGCTGATTGCGCTCACCTCCATCAAGAGGGTCGGGGACCTGCAAGCGTCCTCTGTTAGCGACACTTGCCTGGAGTTCAGTCCAGCAGACACATGTGTGATCCTAAGACCGCGACCGGGCTACGTGCCCAAGGTTCCTACCACGCCCTTTAGAGACCAGGTAGTGAACCTGCAGCCCCTTCGTTGCTGTGTCCGCTACATGCTTTACATACCTACTTGGACTACACGCAGAGCTTTAGACGTTCTGAGCAGCTCTTTGTCTGATTTGGTGGACAGCGGAAAGGGAACGCTGCCTCCAAACAGAGGCTTTCCCACTGGGTGGTGGACGCAATTTCATTGGCCTATCACACACAGGCCATCTGTGTTGGCAAATACTGTCTGCCAACTACTCATTGGCCTTTTTTCATAGATCAGAGGCATATTCGGCGCTCAAGAGAGACCCCTAGTGTTGCTTCTTCGACACAACATCTCGTTCCCTCCATCAGGGAATGGAGGTTACATACGTAACCTAGACGTTTGCCCCAAAATGAAAATTGTCATTATTTACTCCCTTTCCAAATGCTTTTATTTCTTGTGTGGAATACACAAATGTTAGCCTCATTCTCTATTCACTTTTATTGCATCTTTTTATTTTCATGCAATGAAAGTGAATGGTGACTGAGGCTAACATGGTTTGTATCAACATGAGGGTAAGTAACAACACGAGGGTTTATAAATTATGACAGAATTTTAATTTTGGGGCAACTAGCTACAATTCAACTTCTAAAAGTTCTGAGTGGAAAACGTCACCTGACAAACTTCCACAAACCAAAAATCAAATTGGCGCCTTTCCAGGTTTTCCACAGGTGCTGCACTCAAAGTCACTCATTTCCTTCGGCCCTTACCTATTTGCTTGATTTCTGAAAAGGCCCTGCTTGCTCCCTTTGATTGAACTCAATGGGATTACAACAGAGTTATTCGCTTTTGGGTTTGTCCACTTATTACCATGTGAACTCCCCATCGGCGCCCCATTGTTTTCCGTCTTTCCATAAAGATTACCTTGAGCGCTGTGTGGAATTGCTCTATTGTATCCGTCAGAGTGTGGGAGCTTAATGAAAGCGGAGTGGCAGACTTCACAATGGAGATGGCTGCCGTAGCAAGAGGTGGCCGCGTGCTCATTAATGAAAGCCCAGCAACTACCTTTAAAAATAGAAATGCTGGTTGGCCTCAGATTGAGCTATTAGGGACTTGTGATTGCATGTAAAGCCCCCCCCCCCCCCCCCCCATTCTCAAATGTACCCTCAAACACTTACCAGCAGGAAACAGACAAAAATGTACCACATGCCACCTGTGAAGTAACCCAGATGAGGTGACTAGATGCTATTAGCTTCCGTTATATACTAAGAAATAAGAATGATTTAATTTAAAAAGATTCACTCAACCTTTTGTACTTCAAAAGACATTTTTAACTGAGTCAGGAATATAGACCAAGGTCTGTTCCAAAATCTAGCCTACAGAGGCACTTAGGCAGCTACCTTCTAAGGCTCCATCCTAACAGAGATTGAATCTCATTAGAGAGCAATTTGGAATGCTGTACATGTGTAGCAACTCCATGCGGCACACAAATAGTGTGCCACACAGGAGATTCAACTCACATTTGATTCCAATAGAGTTTCATGTTCATGTCATCGTATGATGCAGCATAATATGAACCAACTCTCTTGGTGGAAAAATGCTTCGGATATAATTCAGATGGTTGTTAATATTAATACATTTAACTGTTAATATAAATGTTTATTATATTGCTTTTGCCACCAATGTAAACAAGCAATAAGTCACTCAAGTCTGTGCAGTTATGGTTATTTTACTGCACACAACCTCTCATGGCTTACTGCTTTAAAATATTAGAGAGGAAACAATAACTATTACTTATAAGATTAACTATATTGGATTAACCAAACTGATAAATTGAAAGCAGGGATTCATATAGGATCATATTCCCCAACTTCAGTAAACCAGCTGCAATTTGCTCACTAAGAAGAATGTGTCCTCCAAAAATGAAAGGTCACTTAGTTAAAAGGCAACGTAATGAGACATTCCACCATGCAACATCTGAAAGACATTCATTAACAGGAGTGTATTAAATGCATTCCCTGGTTAATAAGGATTAGGTCCATGTTGTTATGAAAAAGCCTTTGTTTATTGATGATGTATTATTATCGTAATGAAAGCATGCGTTTGAAAAGAAGACCTTTAAAATAAGAATGTTTCAAATTCCTTAAGAGTGAGTTGCCTACATGGCCATTGAGGTCATTGAGACACTGGAGCTAATCTAATTATTTAGTTTCAAAATGATCTTTTCTAGTGAATTAACCTGTAAATCTGAAGTGTGCAGATTCTGCACTACAAGAATCACTGAACAGAATTGCAAAAAAGTGAAGGTCAGGCTGTTGTTTTGGGTAATTAACCATCTAACAGCCTTTCAACAGGAACTGTCATCCGGCCTTTATGATCAGCTCACCAGGGGTGGAGGAAACCAGCTGTGAATCAGGCCTGTGCTCCCAGCAAACCTCTCCTTAAACATGCGTTCAATGCTGGGGAAAGGTCAGACTTACTTCTTGCTGAAACCTTTAGTGGTCTTTTTACTTTGCCACCAGTAAGGGCATTTGGTGAGGGACTGTCAAAACCAAATAGGTCTTTGCTGTGAGAAAGGTGTGCAACCTTTGTCCCTGTGCTCTTCACCACACCCAAACATCACCTTAAAGGCCATATATTCTGTTTACTTCCCTGTATCCTTTAGTTCTCCCTCCATGGGTTTAAAGAGCAGTTCTCTGACTTGAATATCTATCACCTCATTGAACTGGGAACTCTGTTGGGCTTCAAGGCTGGAAGACAAAGGATAGCGAGAGGGGATATTAAATCAAAAGCTTAATTAATGATCAAGCTAGTCAGACAAGTTGAATTTAAAGATCCAAAAGTCACCTGTTAAAGACCCGAGGAAATCAGAATTGGAGTTTCGTGGCTTTAAGTCCATGTCTAATAGCTTAGAAGTAATTTATATGCTAGTGCACTCGTAAACCTGACAAAATTTAAAATATATCAACACAGGAATGAAATATGTCCTCATCAAGACATTTCACTTCAAAGTCAACATGAAACACTGTTCATGAGACATTTTACATCCATTATCTGACACATTTCTATGTGAAACATGATAATCAATAATAAAAAACAGACATGATTTTATCCATCAGGAACTGATTGGATAATTAAAAGTTGTCTGGTTAAAAGTAGAGTAATAAAAATAAGAGGACTTTGTGACGTTAGCCAAAAAGGAAAGAAATTTCAGAGGCAAAGCAAGTAAATCAATTTTGATTAAACATTACGAGTAAATGTGGACCAAATAATCATTCACAATAAGACCAGGAAAATAGGGTTAATTTTGATTTCAAGTTGACTTTAAGGAATCGTACTTTTTACGCATATTGCAGACAGACTGCACAAAGGATTGACTGATATGTCACTTTTTAAAGATGTCCAAAACTTACAAATGTATACTGGTGGAGGCCTGGGTAGCTCAGCGAGTATTGACGCTGACTACCACCCCTAGAGTCACGAGTTTGAATCCAGGGTGTGCTGAGTGACTCCAGACAGGTCTCCTAAGTAAAACAAATTGGCAAGGTTGCAATGGGTTGGTAGAGTCACAGGGGGTAACCCCCTAGTGGTCATGATTAGTGGTTCTCGCTCTAAATGGGGTGCATAGTAAGTTGTGCGTGGATCACGGAAAGTAGCATGATCCTCCACATGCGGAGTCTCTGCGGTGTCATGCACATAGAGCCACATAATAAGATATGTGAATTGACTGTCTCAGAAGCAGAAGCAACAGAAACTTGTCCTCCACCGCCTGGATTGAGGTGAGTAACCGTGCCACCACGAGGACCTACAAAGTAGTGCTAATTGGGCATTCCAAATTTGGAGAAAAGGGGATAGATAAATATATAAATATATATATATATATATATATATATATATATATATATATACTTCTATTCACCAAAGTGGCATTCAACTGATCACAATGTATAGTCAGGACATAAATAACTTGAAAAATTACCATTACAATACTTCAAAGAGTTCTCATAAAAATGTCTTCCATGTGCAGCAATGACAGCCTTTGCTGATCCTTGGCATTCTATCTGTCAATTTGTCCAGATACTCAGGTTACATTTCACCCCACACTTCCACACTTGCCATAGATGTGGCTGTCTTGTTGGGCACTTCTCACACACCTTACAGTCTAGCTGATCCCACAAATGCTCAATGGGGTTAAGATCCATAACACTCTTTTCCAATTATATGTTGTTCAATGTCAGTGTTCTTTGCCCATTCTAACCTTTTCATTTTTGTTTTCTGTTTCAAAAGTGGCATTTTCTTTGCAATTCTTCCCATAAGACCTGCACCCCTGAGTCTTCTCTTTACTGTTGTACATGAAACTGGTGTTGAGCGGGTAGAATTCAATGAAGCTGTCAGCTGAGGACATGTGAGGCGTCTATTTCTCAAACTAGAGACTCTGATGTACTTATCATCTTGTTTAGTTGTACATCTGGTCTTCCACATCTCTTTCTGTCCTTGTTAGAGCCAGTTGTCCTTTGTCTTTAAAGACTGTAGCGTATACCTGTGTATGAATTCTTCAGTTTTTGACAATTTCGAACATTGTATAGCCTTTATTCCTAAAAATAATGATTGACTGATGAGTTTCTAGAGAAAGCTGTTTCTTTTTTGCAATTTTTTACCTAATATTGACCTTAAGACATGCCAGTATATTGCATACGGTGGCAATTCACAAACAAACACAAATAAAATGTTAAGCTACATTTAATGAAAGAAATAGCTTTTAGCTGTGTTTGATATAATGGCAAGTGATTGTCTAGTACCAAAATAACAATTTAGCATGATTACTCAAGGATAAGGTTTTGGAGTGATGGCTTCTGGAAATGGGGCCGGTCTAGATTTGATCAAAAATGACTTTTTTCAAACAGTGATGGTGCTGTTTTTTACATCAGTATTTCCTGACTATACTTTGTGATCAGTTGAATGCCACTTTGGTGAATTAAAGGACCAATTTCCTTCCGCAACAGCAAAATCTATCCATTATTCCAAACTTTTGGCTGCCAGTGTATGTAATGGCACAATTAATATTGTGACTTGGCCCAGCATTGCTTATTTATCTATCAAATATCCAAGAACCAGAAAGGGAATTCCCAATCTGTTCGCCATAGATGACAAATTCTTATATCAAATGCTTCAGAACACCCAGTATAATATTAATAATCAAAATCCCATTGCTTTGCACCCTCATCATGGCATTTCCAGTTAGCAGAAATAAACGAGACATCAAGTGGTGAGGCTTTATAATTAGAAGTGCTTTGCATGATTTAATCGATCTTCAGATATGCGAAATATCCACAAGGTATTAATTACCACTTCACTCTATCATCAGGTGCCATATCAACAAAATTCACTCAAGTGGGACACATTTAAAGTGATAGCCTCTCCACCATAAAACATGAATGAATATCCGGGGTGGCCTCAGCTTCGAACAATACCCCAAGCCAGTGCCTTCGGCGAAACGTTTCTACGGCTCATTTCTGTACAACAACCCTCCAGCCAAGAGCCGTAGTCTTTTCAAGTGTGCAACACAAAGTGGAAATGTTGAAAACAGAGAGGAAGGAGGACTGCACAACCACAGATATGTGAATCAAAGGCGTTGGCATCAGGGGAAGGGAATACACTCACCTTAATCAAGACAAGTAAGTATATTTTATTTATCAGCTATTTATTATTGAGTATATATTGCCCATGAAAAATTTACAGAGTATTGCCTACTTCTTTCTTCGCCTTAAGTTAGGTCTCAGTGCACAATACCTACAGGGTATTCTCTTATTCTTTTTTTCCTCTCTTTTTGCAAGTATCACTGCTAACATTAACTCAAAACTTTTCTAAACTACCTCAGGAGTTTATGTTTCATAATTCTAACATTAAGTATGTCCTTCAAGGTTAAAAAAAGAGCAGATAAAAGTAGCTCTCTTATGTTCAGCACAATTAGTGATTAAATTGGCAAATTACAGCTTGACAGATGGTTGAGGTCTAAGCGATGCAGCCACATGCCATAAATATAAAAAAGGTATGTACACATTGAACACAAATTACCCAAATTAATATTATGATTTGAATTTGCCTGATCTAGGTCAAGTCAATCTGTGGCTTTAAGTGTGGTATGCAAAGTCAAATGAGAGACCCCCCTTGAAAACGAGAGCAAATGAACAAACAGCACAGTTGGCCAGTCGAGCTGCCTGAAAGACATTTTAATTAAAACTGTGACATTGTATCATAAAAAAGCAGGAGTCTAATCATGATGGAATAAGTATAATGTAATTATCACTCTGGTTATAAATAGCTTTAATTTCATGCTTTGCAAAAAGAAAAAATTGAAATGGAAATGGCACCCGAGTGTTTACAGAGTTCTGCGCCACCTTCAGTTAGTGCCAAAAGACAGGAGCCAGATCCAATTTCTCCACTCCAGTACTAAGTCTGTCTATTTATCCATCTATCAAACCCATCTCACTCACTTTCTCTCTGCAGTACTCACCAGAACGGCACCTGTTCCATGGTGTAAGAGGCCGTTGCAGGTGTAAATGTGGTCCAAAATGTGTGACTGGATCAATTAAACCACTTTGGGGAATAGTCAGAAATGCATTTGACCACTTGGTATTTGTAGTGTAAATACTAATCCATTCTGAAAACAGCAGAGGACCACCTTCCCACCTGTCAATCAACCTCTAAAACAATACTTTTAATTTTTGCTAGCTTAAGCACCTTTAAAATAAAAGAATTGACCAGTTGGGTAAAAAATGGAATAGTTCTTCACAGAACTTCTTCAGCATGCCAAATGTCAACATGCAGTGAGCATTGGCCGTTACTCAAAAACGTAATTTACTACAAATTGCTAATGACTTCTTAAATTGTAATAAGATTAATTTACTTTATTAAAAAGTACTTTTCAAAACACTTTTTTTTTCAGAAAATGGATAGTTATTTTGTTCAACGAATGCAAAATAATGTGTATATTTCCATTCTGTTCATTGTAGCATGCAAGTCTTAGACACAGCACCACACATTTCTCCATTACAATGACTTATTAGGGGGTGCACGCCCTTAAGCTGTCATAAACGCAGAGATTTACATAAGAACTTAATTAAAAATGTTTAATTTTACATAATTACTATGTTAGAAATGTGTTACCCAAAAAGAAAATTCAGTAACTGTAATCTGATAAATAGAATTTAAAATCTAATGTGACACACTAAATTTTTTTTGTTTGAAAGAAATTAGATCACTGTTACTAATTACTTTACGATAACACCCAAATTATGTGAAGCATTTCTTAATTTCATTCAATGAATACACTTTATTAAAATAACTGAGAATTTTAATACCAGGAGTAAACAGGTCCTGAGAGATCGCACAGAATGGTTCTCCAAATAGTAAAGAGAAACTCAGCCACCTTCTTTTAAACACACACTGAGGCAGATGGCTGAAGCCTCACAACTACACATTAGTCACATCGGGTGAGAATGTTCATCTGAGAAACACAAACCGATGCCTATGCAGACCAAACAATAACACCTGAATTTTGGCTGATTTACAGCCAGCGCATGTCACCCAGACAAAACAAAGGAACTCCAGACGAATGGAGAAGTGTGAAGAAGAACACATGGCTTTAAAGATTGGCTTGCAGAAGGAGAAGGAGAACACAAGGAGGAAGAATTTGTGATGAGCAGTCACTAGTGGCACAGGTGCAGGAGGTGAGAATGAGCCTCTAATGATCACGGAGGGTCCTTGAAGTGGTCCTTGGGGAATCCCAATTCACATGGAAGAAGATTCATATAATGAAAGAAGCCATGCTAAGGCTGAGGGGGAAATAAAGTGACTGTAATGATGGAACGGTTAAATCTTTGTGAAGGGTTACCTGAAAGACAAGGTTTTGAAAGCCTATAAGCGATGCCTTAGTTGGCATGCAAATATATATATCAGTCTAGTTTCTCTTTAAAACGATGAAAATTGTGATGGAAATTTCTGAGGGCAAAGTAGTCGGTTTTACTCATACAATTAGATTTTAAAATCAAAATGGAATCAAAATGTACCCTATTACTCTCTTAATAGTAATTTCTGATTTGTGCATGATTCATCAAGTGTTTTCCTTCACAAGCTTTCAACAAAATGTAATTATTTGCTCCACATTTCACTAACGTCACGTAACGTTCTTATATTTCAACCCCTCCCCTCCAACTGCTTTGCTCCATTCTGGTATGGAGCATCCACTTTTCACAATCAAAATCAATTCCCGGTGCACAAAAGTAATTTGAATGGTGGTTAAATGTCCTCTTTCACTCTGAAATATGTCAGGAGATGCAAGTAAAATGGGTTTCGAATGCCATTTAATGTTGACTTCAATTGGCGGCATCCACAGCCTCTATGTTCAATTAAATTAATACTATTTCAAAGAGGATTGCCAAATGATCCATAAACCCAAATTTATGCCCAGAGGAACTAAGAGGGTCATAATATTGAGCTCTTTCCTGTGTTCGTCCCTTTCAATGGACTAAATGGAAGAAAGTCTTCATTATAACTGTCAAAAATGTGTTAACCTAATGGCACAGTGTATCGACAGAAGAATTTGTGTCACATGTTGGGTCATGCACTAAGTAGTCATAAAATCAGAGCTATAAATGGCCATTAGAAATCCATTTTATTGATGAAGTAGTCTTTTCTACTGCTGCAGTAACTATTGTGGTACTTTGCAAAAAAGAAAAAGCACAAGTTAATGTGAATGGCAACGTGATCCTCTGAATGGGATAGTTCACCCAAAAATGACATTTCTGTCATCATGTACTCACTCTCATATTGTTCTAAACCCAAATTAACAAAACAAATAGCATAAAGCATCATAAAAGAAATCGCATATGCAATCCAATATTGCAATCCAACACACTATATTGCAAGTCTTCTTGGAATACGCTTGGAATATAACAAACAGCTTTGTGTGAGAAACAGACTGAAATGTATAATCTGTGAAAATGTTGTTTGACAGCCATGTTTCACACATTCAATGTGTAAAAAAGAGCAGCAAGAAAGCAGGAGTGATGACAGAATTGTTAGTTTTAGGTTGAACTATCCCTTTCAGACTTAAATATTTTGTGTTCCATTGGCTCCTCATTTGTTTGGTATTGATGCCGTCGCGTTAATTTCGCCTGCAGTGACTTTCTGATAGGAGCAGAACAGATGGAAATACAGGATTGTCCCAGCAAAATTCATCATGAAAAATGCATCCAACACCTGTGTAATTTGCCTAATCATCTTTTCCTAATAAGCCCCTCCATTAATTATGCACGACTTCCACAATGCAATCAAGATAAAAGTAAATCTGATGACTTAATACCCTTCAAAATAATTGGTTCAGCCAACCCCCCCATCACTCTCCCTTTTCCCATCAAGCCTGTCTCTGGGACAGCTTCTCTTTTGACTCTCTCTCTATATTACCTCTCCTGGACATTATTGAGATTAGAGACTGGAAAATGCTTATTGCATACTATGTGCAGCATGTCAGGTTATTTCAAAACAGGAGTTAGGTCAGCAGGATGACTGAGATCAGGGTTATTATAGTTTTGAATTTAGTATTTACATTTTTATTTTATTTTCAGCTTGTTCTTTCAAGATAGTTGAGACTGAATTAGTTTGCACTTTGTAACTGTTAGTTTAGTCACTTTTGTTTAGATAGATTATTAGTTTTAGATGAGTCAGCATTTTCTAGTTTCACTTTAGTTCCTTTAAATAAGATCTTAGGAATGGCTGATGCAACCCTATCCCATTCCTTTAACCATCTCTTCCATAACATTTAAATTTTTGCATTTGGCAGGTACTTTTATCCAAAGCGATTTGCAGTGCATTCAAGGTATACATTTTATCAGTTTGTGTGTTCCCTGGGAATCAATCCATGACCTTGGTGTTGCTTGCACCATGCTCTGCCAGTTGAGCGACAGGAACACACGCCCCACCTCTGGGTCTTTTTCACCAGCTCTGGCTCGCTGTCTTGTTGCAGTTAACAGATGCAGGTGCAGATGAACGTGCATCAGGAGGCAGCTGCAAGGGCCTGTCGGTGGGGCTTTGGAAACCTAATGAGAGTCAACCTTTGCGAACTTGCTGTCTTGCCGTGCATCCCACCTGTCACTTTGTTACAGCTGGCGTGTGCCTTGAATTTAGTGAACTAAATGAGCGAGGAAACGATGCTGCTTTTGCTTCATGCTGAGGCTTAAAGCTGAAGGTGTGGTGCCCAAGGCTGATCCTAAGCAAAAATGCTGCTACAAAAAAAAATGTGTCTCTAAAAAAGAGAGTTTAAAGGAATAGTTGACCCAAAAATGAAAAATTCCTCATCATGTACTCGCCCTCATGCCATACCAGATGTGTATGACATTCTCTTTTCTGCAGAACACAAATTCAGATTTTTAGAAGAATATCTCCATACAATGTATGGAAATATTTGTTCTCCATACTATATTTCCATACAATGCAAGTGAATGGTGACCAGGGGCTGGTTGCATAAACAAAGCCATTAACTTAAGACATTGTCTAACAATTAGTCTGACTAGTTAAAGACATTATAGAAAGTTGCTTAAAACAAGTTAAGTTGCTGTTGCTTAAAACAAGTTCACAGTTGACTTTAGTCTAATTTGCATTGCATTGTGGGAAATGTCAGCTCCTGACCAGTTTAAATAAATGGCAGACTGTGGACACTCAATACAGTTTTCATTTGCTGAAAAGATTTGCTAATTAGAGGAATACAATACTTAAAAATTGATTCTAATCAGCAAATTTAGTGATTTTAAGCTAAATAATAAAAAAACAAGACATTTTGTTATCATGGTTGAAGTCAAAGTCTTCTTCAAAGTCTCCATCTCTCTGAAAACCCCACTGGCTCAGCTGACAGTTATTTTCCATGGCAACATACAATGTAAACCAAAGTTAGTGGGGTTTGCTGTCTTACATTTTGGTTTTAAATTAGTCCAAACTAAGCCTTTATGCAACTGATTGAAAAACTTAAGACTAAAATGTTACACGACTATAAGACTAGTCTAAAAAAGTTTTATGCAACCGGCCACAGGACTTTGAGCTTCAAAAAGCACATAAAGGCAGCAGAAATGTAATCTGTAATACTATAGTTGTTTAATCCATGTCTTCGGAAGTGATGTTATAGGTGTGGGTAAGAAACAGATCAATATTTAAGTCCTTTTTTACAATAAATCTCTGCCTTTGACCAGCCCCGACCAATAGGCGGTGATGTACACGAAGAATGTTAATGCAAAAAACAAAAGAAGAAGAATGTGAAAGTGGAGATTTATAGCAAAAAAAGGACTTAAATATCAATCTGTTTCACAACCACACATACCATATCACTTTAACCACTGGAGTTGTATGGATTTATGACACTGCCTTTATGTCCTTGTTGGAGCTTCAAAGTTTTGGCCATCATTCACTTGCATTGTATGGACCTACAGAGCTGAGATAGTCAAGTCAAATGCTTTTTATTGTCGTTTCAACCATATAAAGTTGTACAGTACACAGCGAAACGAGACAACGTTCCTCCAGGACCATGGTGCTACATAAAACAACATAGGACAAACACAGAACCACATGAGACTACACCGACTAAATAAAATACCAATATAAAGTGCACATGCAAACGTGTGCAAAAAGTACGGGACAGTACAATAAATTACTGACAATGAACAGGACAATAGACACAGTAAGAGACAGTGCAGCGCCGACCAGTACACAGTAGTGCAAAGATGACAGTTTCTAAAAATGCCAAATGTAAACATAACATACTATGAGATAGTGTTCTATGCACATAGCAGATATTGAGGTAGCAGACTAAAGTGCAACTCAGGACATGTGTGTGTGTCAAACCAGTCTCTGAGTATTGAGGAGTCTGATGGCTTGGGGGAAGAAGCTGTTACACAGTCTGGCTGTGAGGGCCCGAATGCTTCGGTACCTCTTGGAAGACAGCAGGAGGGTGAAGAGTTTGTGTGAGGGGTGTGTGGGGTCGTCCACAATGCTTTGCGGATGCAGTGATTTTTGTAAATGTCTTTGATGGAGGGAAGAGAGACCCAGATGATCTTCTCAGCTGTCCTCACTATCCTCTGCAGGGCTTTGCGGTCTGAACCGTTGAAGTCCCAAACCAGGCAGTGATGCATCTGCCCAGGATGCTCGCAATAGTCCAGTTGCAGAGGGAAGTGTCCAGGCCCAGCAGGTTCAGCTTTCCAATCAGGTGCTAGGGAATGATTATGTTGAATGCTGAACTGAAGTCTATGAACAGCATTCGAATGTATGAGTCCTTTTTATCTAGGTGGGTGAGGGCCAGATGGAGGGTGGTGGCGATGGCATCGTCTGTTGAACGGTTTGGACAACACGCAAACTGCAGTGGGTCTAGTGAGGGGGGGCAGCTGGATCTTAATGTGCCTCATGACAAGCCTCTCGAAGCACTTCATGATGATGGGTGTGAGTGCGACGTGACGGTAGTCGTTGAGGCAGGACACTGAAGACTTCTTTGGCATGGGGGACGATGGTGGTGGCCTTGAAGCACGTTGGAATGACGGCGCTGCTCAGAGAGATGTTGAAGATGTCGGTAAGAACATCTGCCAGCTGGTCTGCACATCCTCTGAGCACTTTGCCAGAAATGTTGTCTGGTCGAGCAGCCTTCCATGGGTTGACCTACGTAGAGTTTTCCTCACATCAGCCGTGGTAAGACAGAACACCTGGTTGTTGGGAGGAGGGGTGGTCTTCCTCGCCACCACGTCGTTCTGCACTTCAAACCGAGCGTAGAAGTCGTTCAGCGCATCTGGAAGGGAGGCATCTTTGTCACAGGCAACTGATGTCCTGTTGTTGGTGATGGCCTGGATGCCCTGCCACATGCGCCGTGTGTCACCACTGTCCTGGAAGTGACTGTGGATTCTCTGGGCATGTGCGCGCTTTGCCTCTCTGATGGCCCGGGACAGTTTGGCCCTCGCTGTTCTTAGGGCTGCCTTGTCGCCTGCTCTGAAGGCGGAGTCTCAGGTCCTCAGCAGCGCTCGCACCTCCGCAGTCATCCACGGCTACTGGTTGGAGCATGTGGTGATGGTCTTGGAGACAGTGACATCATCAATGCACTTGCTGATGTAGCTGGTCACTGATGCTGTGTATACCTCCAAGTTGGTAGAGTCGCCATATGTTGCAGCCTCCCTGAACATGTGCCAGTCGTTACACTCAAAACAGTCCTGAAGAGCAGAGATGGCTCCTGCTGGCCAGGTTTTCACCTGCTTCTGAAACGGTTTTGTGCTACTGACAGAGATGTGGTCTCAGTAGCCGAGGTGGGGGCGGGGCTCTGCCCGGTACGCGCCTGGGATGTTTGTGTAAACAAGATCAAGCTTGTTCGCCCCTCTCATTGCAAAGTCCACATACTGATGGAATTTAGGGAGCACTATCTTGAGATTCGCATGGTTGAAATCTCCGGCGACAATAAACAGTCTGTCAGGGTGAGCGTTCTGCAGTTCGCTCATAGCCCCATACAGTTCACAGAGCGCTTCCTTAGCGTTAGCGCTGGGGGAATGTAAACTTCGGTTATGATAACAGTGATGAATTCCCATGGTAAATAAAAAGGTCTACATCTAACAGTCACAAGCTCCACCAGTGATGAGCAGTAGCTAGAGACTAGCATAGAGTTCTTGCACCATTCCGTGTTGATGTAAACACACATGCCACCACCGCGAGTCTTACTGCACAAAGCTACATTTCCGTCGGCACGAAACGAGGCGAGCCCGTCTAGCTGAATGGCGGCATCCGGAATGCTGTCGCTGAGCCACTTCTCCGTGACAACAAAGACGCAGCAGTCTCTAAACTCACGTTGCGTAGCCTGCTGGAGTCAGATGTAGTTCAGTTTATTGTCCAGGGAGCAAATATTTGTGAGCAGGTTAGACGGGAGAGCCTGCCGACTAGGGTTTGTTTTTAGCCTAGCATGGACCCCCCGCCCTCTTGCCTCACTTCCGCTTCCTCACACACCGTTTACGACATTCTCTCCCCAGCCACCGGCATCAGGCAACGCCGAGGATCCGGAGCGGCCACTCCAAAACAATCTTTATTTGTCTTTCTGCAGAAGAAAGAAAATAATATTCATCTGGGATGTCATGAGGGTGAGTACTGTACGTGATGAGATCATTTACATTTTTTGGGTGAAATATCCGTTTAATGTTTTCTCTAAAAAAGATTTTAATATTCTCCCAAATAGATGAGGTTTTGAAGGTTAATGCACTATCAAATTATAACCTCCCTACCCAAAACCTTAAACCTAAACCCAACCAATTATGTCATAAAACAAAATGTTAGATAAATTACACAATTGCTAAAGAAAATTTTGTGGTGGTTCAGTAACACTTACAGCTCTCCCTATAAATGTGCATATTCATCATGACTAGTAACCCAGTCCTTCGCATTACAAGCACAAAGTTTTATCAGTTGAGATTCTGCACAAACAAATACATTTATTTGGTTATGTTATGCACATTTCAAAATGCATTGCCTTACAAGTCATGTGCAATAGTATAAGTGCTTTGATGTCATAAGAGAGCATTGTGTGTGGAACAGAGCAAAAAGTCAGTGTTTATGAACTCATAATCAACTGTTTTACTCATGATTTGTGTTAGAGTGAACAAAAGCTGTTGTTGTAGTGCCTCTAGTGTTCATTTGACTAGTAAACTCCCAGGATATGTACAACAAGCCACATAAAAATCATTTAATTCCAGGGATTCTGTAATATTTCAACTTGGGGAAAAAAATTCAACTACATTTGATTCATTTTCAGAACACCGCAATATTTGGCACATCTTAAACCTCCAACAAATCATATTTTCTAACCTCAGGCATCAACGCCCTTTATTACAGTATTTCTCAATCCCATAACAGGCATAATGAAAGTGGTTTAAAAATGATTCTACATAATATTTGTTATAAAATAAACATCTTCCAACTGCTCATGTGTCCCTCGTACAAATGTAATGACTGCAAATATACTGAAGTATTTCAGTTTTCTTATTTTTATTTGATAAAGCTACAAAAAGTCAAATTGTGTGTCTGTGTCCTCATTATTATTGTTTTGTTAAAAAATGGATTAAATACAGATATTTTACTAAAACCACTACTTTTATGAGCTAGCCATTTACATATCAGGCTGTGCTGAGCATACGATATATATATTTTTAACTGTGTTCACATTTTTAATGATCAAATATCACATTCGTCTCAACCTGTCACAACTCTCCAACCACTAGATGACTTGCCCCCACATATTTTTTAAAGTCAATATATGTATATAATTTGTAATATAGAATACATTGGCTATTCCATATTTCTGTTTCAATGTTCATAAATGTACTGAATTACTCAACTGCGTCACAGGTTTACAGTGTAGAAATTGAGTTGAGTGTGACAGAGTTTTTTGCTCAAAATGGCCACTGTTCCTCATATGTTGTAGGACAGAAGACCACATAGAATGCATGATATTAATACATTCTACAAATACTTGTGGATTAAAATATAGTTTTGAAATGAACTGATTTAATATCTTAATTTCAAGTGATGGGGTTGAGTTGTTGAGCTTGACCATTCCAATCTTATTATAATACTCTTCAAAATTGAAATATAGACTATGATATTTCTTGCCTTTTTCTGTACCACACCATTGAAGACAGCTGAATGATGTCACTACTTGCTAATAATGTCAGATATGGGCAGAACAAAAAATGTTTATGGGCTAAAAATGGTTGATGTAACAGTGTTGAGTTCAGACTGAGGGACAAACTTTTATAGCCTGGTTTTTATATATAAAAAAATATTTTTTTTTGTCAAATATATTTCTCAGCAAAGGAACACAAATACATATTTACATTAATGACAGAAATTATAGACAGTATTTTTTTTCTAGGTGTAAATCAGTAAAGTGACAAACAGCTTGTTTTAACATAGAAAGAAGGCATTCTTTTATGCTAAAAATTATTTTAATGCAATAATTATTTTAATTCCTTCTAATGGGCATGTCAACATCTTGTTTAAAGCTTTCAACAATTCTTTTTAGTGAAACAAAAAAACACCTTTCCAACTACATCAAAAGAGGCAAATATGTATTGTGTATGAATCCTTAGCTCTAATTTCACTAGTTCGTAGTCTATAAGAGCTCTGTCTTCACCCACATCGCAGACCTTTGACTGGAGGTAAGTCTTTGAGCACTATTCTTTACTCCACTGTTGCTAATCCTCAGCATAATTAAATCCCTGTTACTTTTAAGATATGTGAATAAAGCCCACGTTTTCTGATTTCACAGCATTCCACCTTTGATCAGTTGCCTTACTCCTGGTGAGAGTCTGTATTTAATGGGAGTTAATGTTTCTCTCGGCCATGCTGCATGCTCACAGAGTGCTGCGTTAAGCCCACATCAATGGTGATTACAAGTGCGTGTGTGGAGGTGTGCTTTAGAGCAGTAGTGCTCTTTGCATTGAGCAGGCCAGAGTTAGCGGCATGGCGCTGTTTTCACCTCATCATATATTTTTAACTGCTTTGAATTGCACAGAATGCCATATGTTGCTTGCTTGTATAATCTTTGGACCTTTGGAGTGTGTTTGGAGCTTTGGAGCTTTTTTCTGTGGAGCACAAAATAAGAAGTCAAGCAGAATTTTGACGCTGTTTTTATCATACAATAAAGGTGAATGGTGACCAGGGGCTCCGAAAAAGACCTAAAAAAAAAACACAGGTATCGTGCCGCCCTATATATATATATATATATATATATATATATATCCCCTTTTGTGTTGCACAGAAGACATATTCATGTGGGTTTGGAACAACAATATGGTGAGTAAATGATGACAGATTTTCATTTTTGAAAATGAAACATTTAAAATGTAACCTTTTCCATACATAAAGCTGTCTTATGGCTTATGGCTACATTTATGGTACTTTATGTTGTTTTGTTTGTCATTTTTCATAGTTTAAATCCCTGGTCACTATTCACTTCCATTGAATGGAAAACAGCAGCAAGAATATCCTGCCAAACATCTTCTTTTGTGTTTGATTAACTAAAGAAACTCATACAAGTTTGAAATGACATGAAGGTGAGTAAATGATGACAGAATTACATTTTTTTGTGTGAACTATTTCTTAAACAAAGGCAAAGAACAATAGTCTTGATAAAAACAGGTAACCAGGCCTATTTAAAGAGATGTTAACAAGCTGCAAAATTATACTGCATCACAGTTCCTCTGTGCAGATTCGGTACAGAGGACTTAAGATAAGTGGCTCTAAGAGGCTTTCAAATTAAATTCTACATTTCGAGATATTAGCGACTGACAGAGAGTTAGACGCCACCCTCCGCTTGCAACACCTCCATCCTACAATGCATTATTTTCCCACCCCAACACTCACACTTTAACACCTGCAGTGAAGCATTGATGCACCAATGCTCTGAGTAGCTGTTTATAGAGGCTTTTACATCATTAGTTTAGAGTCTGCTGAAGTGTTAATCAATGCCGCTGCCATAGTAACAGAACAAACAGTGAGCCCTGAATCCCCGCTAATTGTGCTTTATTGTTTTAGACAGAGCAGGCAGAGCAAAGGGGGCTTCAGTCTGACATGTGCTCATAAAGACAGCATTTCCGTTTTAGTCTGATATCTCTCCATCAAACTTAGTTGGGGCGTTGTTTCCATTAACCACTAGTAGCACCTTGCCACCACGGAATGTTTTAATAAATTATGGTCTAAATCACTCACAGCTTTTAGAGATTCTTCGAGCACATTTATGGCTGAATTCACCAACAATGAAAATTCTATCATCATTAAATCACCCTCATGTCGTTCAAAACCCATATGACTTTTTGGCCATCCACATGTGCTTTTCCCAGTTTGGATGCTAGACTTTGAGAATTAGGGGTTTAAAGTGCACGTGTTATGCTAGCGCATGCATAATCAGGTTAATAATGCCCAATTATACTTTGGAATGAAGTTAACAACTCTGAAAGCTTTGTTTGTGGCTCCACTTATGCCTGTTGTGTGAGTTGGTTGCCTCGTAGGAGTACAAAAATTGCAAACCAGCTGTGGAAAAAGTCTTGGTTCAACAGGAAAGATCAATAGGATGTTTTAATGGATTTTATGTGGGTAATGATAGAGGAGGTGAAGGGGCTAGGGCATGGGTTAATGGTACTATCAGGACATAGACCAACTTAAGTGCAAAGGAAAGGTCTACCACAAGAGGTTAATTAACCTTTTATAAACCCCAAGGTGTCGGAACACACATACATATTGAGCAGAAGCTGCCACAAAAAGTCTGTAGGTCACGGCAAATACATTTCGTGAGTTACAATTAAAACATCATCAGAGCACTCCACATCTCGATTTAGGAGCCATTTATGAAGCAAAAACTCAGAAGGCAATTTATTAGAGTCAAAAGCTATCTGAACAGGGGCAGCAGGGTTACCAGATATATAATTTGAGGCAATAGCAGATGGTGTAAAGGGACAGCAAGGCCAGTGATTGAAACCCAGAGGCATCCCTTCATTTGCACAAAGTTTTCATATTATTTATTCAGGAAAAAATAGCTATAAATGTGATTATTTATACCAATAATATTTTTTAAGCCTATTTATGATGCAATTCATTTTTCGCTGATGTCATTTTTGGAGCATAAGCTATTGGATAAGTGATTTACAAAAAAATAGTCTTTTAACCTTTTACCTCACCTTAAAATGTCTTGATGAGGACAGTTTTCTTTTCTGTGTTGATGTATTTCCTACTGAAACAGGAACTTGGAGCAGGAGTTATCGAAGGGCTCGTCACTTTTTTTTAAAATAGCCAATAGCAATAGTTTACATCACAGTCATGAACTGAGACTTTTTATTTAATTGGGTTATATTAGGGGGTGGGGAGGTTCTCATTCCAGAGGCCATTTTATTGGTTAATAATTTTGTAAGTGCATGATGAGTCATCAATATTTTTGGTCTATTTTCCTGGAAGAGAAAGACTTTAAAGTGCTTTCAATTCTAGGTTCAATACAGGTTAAACTCAATGCATTTATGACATAATGTTGATTACCACAAAAGTGTATCTTGACTCTTTCCTCTTTTTTAAAATATGTGAAAATTGAGGTTACTGTGAGGCACTTACAATAGAAATGAATAATGCCAATTTTTGGAGCATTTAAAGGCAGAAATATGAAGCTTGTAATTTTATAAAAGCACTTTAAAAATTCTACTGTTAAAACGTGTATATTATTAGAGCTGTAAAATTGTTTAAATTGTCATTTGTTTGGTCATTTGAGGGTTATATGGTGTTACATCACCATGGTAACAACGTTGTAGAATTGGATCTAACTTTACACAGAAAAGGTAAATTGACGATTTTATCAAACTAAAATCATGTTAATATGCATATTGTTTACATCTTGTGGCTATACTTTTGAAATGTTTATGGATTGGCCCCATTTACTTCCATTGTATGTTCTTCACTACAATCCAGATTTTGTATTTTTTCAGGGAATGGTCAAAACATTTTTTTTGTGGAAAGCTGCATAATGCCACAAATATTATTGATTGAGCTTGACTTGTATTGAACCTGGAATATTCCTTTAAATGTACTGCATATATCTGTTACATTTTAATTTTGTCAACTTTTAGGAGTACACAAGCATTTAAATGGCCTTAAAGCTAACAGACATGGACTAAAAGCCAGACAACTCTATTGGCTTTTTCAAAAGTTGGATTTACGTTTTATATACGAAAGACAATGGAAAACATAGCCATTGATGAATCATAAGAACTTTGTGTGGAATCATCAAGATAGGAAGATCTAGATAACTTTTTCATGAAAATGATTTGTTTGGTCTCTCTAATATATATATATTCATGATTTGAAGACGCAAGTTGCACAAGTTGACCGAAAGTTACTGCCGGCAAGTTTCACTTACATCAAAGTTACTAACAAGATGTAAAACATCCCCTGTGACTGGGAAACAAGTCTGAAACACTGTACAGCACAAACTATGATGCTGCTGATGACTTCCAAAGTATGCAACCTAAAACTTTCTACAATTCAGCATGCACATCCTACCATTCCCTTAGTGACTGGTACCCCTGCCTGCTCTTCCATTTAGGAGTTTGGAGCTCCCCAAGGCCAGCTGTCCCAAAGGGATTACAAGCAGAAAGCCAATTTTGTGCATCTCTGCAATCTCGAGGATCCTTTGCATCTAACATGGATGGGAGGTAAGGGGTAGGTGGGAGTTGGAGCGGGTGTGAAAAAATCACAAAACTCATGAAGCTTATATTTCCCTATACTCTTCCATAGTATTCCCTTTTCCATCCTGTCCCAGGAGCCTGTCAATCCACACCCAAAACAAAGGCAACAAATAAATCCCCACTGGAACCAGACCATCCTTAGAAGCTCAGCGCCAAGAAGATACTCTCCACGTTCATGATGTAATGAACAAGCAAGGTTTCCCCCTTCTAAAAACTCTTTGCCTCTTTTTCACATCACTCTTTTTTGGATATGCTCCTTTTTTATTTTCTGCATATTCACTGTGAGCCTAGAATTTGAGACTCACGCCAAGCCTCGCACCTAATCTCCTGCGATGAGCGCTATTCCCATGGTACGCTCTTTCCAAGTAATTGCCTGTTTTTCCGAATGCTTCGGATCCGGTGCCACACTGATGCTGTGCTTTAATTTGTGGGTAAATAGGCTTTCTGCTGAGTTTAAAAGCACAGCACATGTTGGGGGAATTAGCGGTGGGGGGATTCGAGGAGGCAGGGAGGCGAATCATTAGGCGAAGTAGGCACCTTGTTTCTGGCTGTGCATCGAGGAAATTAAGCAGGTGGATAATACAGCAAACAAGGGTGCCGATGATAACAAAGCTGACCCCAAACATCAGGCTCTCATCACAGTTCACAGACTGAACCGTACTGCCAATCAACAAAAAAACATCCACAGTTGCTGGTTTGGGGTAAACAACTGAAGAGCTACAGGCAAAACTCACTATGAATTAAGGCAGCACACAGCACCATTAAACTTGATACAGATTTGAAGTCAGAACTAACCAAATTATTTAAAGCACAACATGCATCTTTTCAGAATTTGGGGAATGGGATGTTTGGGGGCATGAACATAAGCATACAAATGAAATATGCAGAAAGGAAATGCTCCTTAAATTATAACTTTCTTTATAAACACAATCTGAAAATATTCAGCTCTGAGACAAATCTATAGAAGGCAGAAACTATTAAAATATATAAGTTTCTGATGGCATTTTGTTTCATAGAAGTATTAGAACTATAAGAGTTATCGTTTAAATACAGGAAACACACATAATTGCTTGTAAAATATTTGCTTGTAAACTTAAACTCTTTGACCATTTTTACATGCACATAATTTTCTAATCGAGGTCAATATTCTGGTGAAGCCTTTTTTTTAGTAAAAAAGATTTAGATTCTTCACAAGAATTTGAATATTCCTGTATACGTGATTATTAGCACACTTTGAATAAACTGAGATGAAACCATACAAAAATAAAGCTTTGTGAAGTTTTAGAATTTAGTGGATATGTTAAAACATTTTAGACTGATCACACTGTTTATTCGGCTAAAGAACACTGAAAAAAAATATTTTATGGTGAAGTAAAAACAGCAGAAAAGATCTAGTACATTCTACATCGAAAAAGTGAGTTTTAGCGTGAACTTGGGAAAAAAATGAGGGGACAAATGTATTAGTAATATTAGTAAATATTATTTATGATTGTTTGTTATCTTACAATGTGCATCATATCTCAATCCTAAAGTAGAAAACCTTGTCTGTTCATTTGCTAATTTGAGTTAATTTCAATAGTAAATAAAATAAGTACATTTTACTTAACTTTTCGAAGCTGTTGTTCCCATCATGCACCATTAATAATTAATGAGCTTACATGGTTTCACTTTTTGCAAAGTGATTCACATCGTTCATTTTCTAAACACACTTGATGATGTTTGTTATCATCATCGTGTTCACTGCTTTTGTTTCTACTGTCATTACAGCAAAGTGATTAAATGCTTGTACACTTTAACCAAGCATGGTTCAATTTTGTGCTACACTGCTTGTGTAAAATGTACAAACAAAGAGTGAGTAAAATCTACTTGAAACATAGTGTTGCAAAGTGAACTTTAAACTGTCTAATTAAAGCCACCAATAATTGCGTACAGCCTTTACTTGAAAATATGATCTGTTAAATGTACTTTTTTATTTATTTTTTAAGTAAACCCCACACAATTTTTTTTTTCAGTGTAGGTCAAACATTCTTCAGCCAAAATTGGTCCATGTTTACTGATTCCAGTCACTGCCCCACAGTGGTCAAAGCTGGAAGTGTTGTTGTACATATGACCATGTGTGAGCTCCCGTTTCCATGTGAAATGTCCACAGAGTGGTGCCAAATGCGAGGTGTAATTTTAGTTGTAAATGTATTAACTTTCCACCCCAAACCCTAACTTTAAACCTTACCATCGTTGGAGTAAAAATTAAATTTAAGAGCGAAAATTCAACCTCTGATTTGTGCTCTGTATACCATTGAATTATGTATGTCAGGACGATTGCTTCCAGGATCCCCACAGGACTAGAACCTGTGTTTCGGAGGTTGTTTGCACAATGCAATATCAGAAGCAATACAGAAGTAGGAAAACACAATATAATTGTTCAGAACTTTAGAAATTCAGCTGAATATGGTTGATTTCAGGCTACATGAACTTTAGGAAGCAACACGTCGATTTCTCATGTCATTATGTTGAACACATGAATAAAAAATATACATGTTTAACATGGTTGACAAACTGCCTTAAATGTGAGTTAAAGGAACGACTGTGAGACTTGTGGCTGTTTTACAAAACTTAATCTTTAGAAAAAGATGCAAATAGGTCGTTTTTGACATTTCCAAGAGTGTATTTGCATTGTCAAGGCACATTTGAAGGTAGATGTATCCTGATAATTAAAACTGACGTATTAGGAACAGCAGAGTACTAATAATAATATGATCAAATGAAACAGGCAACACAAGCTCACAAGACCTTCTTTGTGTTTAATCACTTTGAAATAAAAGACTAAACATCTCAAGAGAATAAACCAATTATAATGAGATAAAAGAAAGTTAAAAATAAGGTTGCAATGAAAAGAATCGTGCTGCCTCTGTTTGTTCCCTATGACTTGCACTACTGGAACAGCTCTGACTTAAATGGGATCCCAGAGGTCTGTGTACTGGTTAAACACATGCAGTGACAACCCAAGCATAACTCTAAACATTCACTCTTGCCGGCTCTCTCCCACAGGTAAAACACTGCGTGGACATTTAGTGTCAGGATTCTAGTTTAACTTTATATGTATTTCCGGTGAAACTATGACAGCCGGTGCTCCGTGCACAGAGAGAGTAAACTTTTTATGCACTAATTTTCATTCCCAAAAGTGGATGTCTGAAAACAAATGTATTGGTGATGGACGTTCACATATCACAAAAACAACACCAACCCATTCCCTAGTGCTACCTTGTAGTGTATGCGTACAAAACACACAGAAAAAAAAATCCAATAGCTGAGCCTCTCGTTCTAACGCTTGATGATTGAATGACAGCTTTCAAGAGAGTTAGTGTCCCCCATCGTCAATTAGGAGCAAACCTCATTGACACGCATAAAACCCTGCCATTCTGTGCTTACAGTAATTGCAGGCATGACAGTTTATCATTATCCATGAAAACCGGTGGGTTTTGTAAGCGCCACACTTTTTTTTTCAATGGTCCTCTTCGACTGGAGAGTCACTTCACTTTTTTGTGTCTATTTGTTTCCATGTGATTATATTTTTTACCAGGGCCAAACAGTCATTTTACTTTAATGAGCTCACCACTTTCAAACATGCCGAAACAGTTGCAAGTGTGGAGGGCCGGGTTGCGGGGGCTGATTGAGAACTTTAATCAAGGCAACCAAAGGTAGACAATAGGCAATTACAACAAATTGCTTTTGAAAATCCTCTTTCGGTCCGTTTGCCTTGTTCACCCATTTAGTCTTTCTGTTTATAGGTTTTTCAGCTTTGTCCATGACTTCAGTTTGCTCTCGGCACTCAATCTTTCATTTAACTTTTAAACCACTGTGTATATGTGCAATTTGATTATAAAGTCGAATAAAACCGGGAAAAGTATAGAGTTAATGCAGATCACTCCTTTAACCTTTTCATGAGTAGGGTCTAAATTCCCCTGCAGTGAGTTATTTTTGCACGTGACACTGCTCACAGTGGTGTGCAGAGTGTAGAGGAGTATTTTTTTTTTCATTTATTTCATTTACATTTTTGATTTCTTGTCATAAAATAATAAAACACTGTATATACGTAATATATTAATCATATGTACAAATGTATTTTGTATTTATAGATGTAAAAAAACTAAATATATCAGCAGTCTGGTTTGACAAAGCACCGTTTGTGTGTGTGTGTGTGTGTGTGTGTGTGTGTGACAAGCGCTAATGTGAATAGACAAGGCTGCGTGCATCGGATAACCACGCTCGATCAGCATGTTTTCACTGTGAATATACAAGTTTTAAACTATTATCGTGGTGCTTTTGTGATAATTTGGCTGTCTGTTTCTGAAAACTACTTATTATATGCCTAAAAAGACCGTTTGAGTTGCTGTTTGTGTGAATTAAAACCGTGTCTGCACCTATTAAGTAGATGTGGCTGTGTGCATGGAAGATCGTGTTTAGATATGATGGCTGTGCATACACAAGCTGTGAACTGTAATCGTGGTATTTTGGTCACAATAAGGATGTTTGTTACATAAAATAAAAATATTATGTGCTTGAAAAGAGTCTCTGAGTAGTTGTTTGTTTGACAAATGACAACCGCTACTAATGTAAACAAATGGCTGCACGCATCGGAGAAAGATTGCATTTGATGTATTGACTGTGTGAATAAGAGCTGTAAACATTGTGGTACTTTGGTGACAAGTTGGATGTATGTATATAAAATAAACGTATTCTGTGGTTTCTGTGTATAAGTAACTGTTTGAGCAAATATAAATTACAGATGCTTGACCAGCGCAGCGTGTCGGCGCAAATGTCGCTTTAAATCTGGTAGCTTGTAACAGAAACACATGTGTGATGATACTCCGCAAGGGCCCAGTTATTAACCGTCACATATGTGTGATGGTACGTATGAAAGGGTTAAAGTGCAAACACTTGGCCTGCTTAAAAACCACATGAAATAAATTTTGGAATATTGTGGCTTTTTGTCTGTATAACTATGAGATATTATCTGCATGAAATTGTCCTCCTAAAAGTTGACAAAACTTTTAGTAGAGATACACATTTAAACTGTAGTATTTCTCTTTTGGGACAATGGATAAAAAATATTGATAACTCATCTTGCACTAAACACATTTTTGTCCAATTAGATGCTCACTTCAATGATTCCTGCCCAAACTTTTTCAATAGGAAATGCAGTACATAAAATGAAAAGTGTCGAGCGATTTCATGGGGTGTTTAAGCCAATTAAAGGAATATCAAAGTTCAATCAACCGCATTTTTGGCATAATGTTGATGTATTTGAATGTATTTTGACTCGTCAAAAAGAAGAAGAAGGAAATATCAACGTTACAGTGAGGCTCTTACAATGGAAGTGAATGTGGCCGATTTTCAAAAGGGTTTAAAATCAGGATTGTGAAGCTTATAATTTTGTAAAAGCACTTACATTAATTCTTCTGTTAAAACTCATGTATTATGTGACCTATGAAATTGTTTAAATGGATGGATTTTTACAGTTATTTTAGGGTTTTAGCAGTGGCGTAACTTTGATATTAAGGGCCCCAGTGTAAGGCACCAGTAGGGACCCCTTCGTTTTCACCTTCCGGGAGAGGGTCCCCCTTGGTCATTTGTGTAATTTTCGTTGCCTGTCAGGTCTGCCATCATTTCAATCTTACCCTTTCCAGCCTCCATCTCTCCCCGGGTCCCAGTGCGGCTGCACTTTTAGGGTTCGTTGACATTACATCGTCATAATTGGCTATATCTTTACACAGAAAAGGTTAGAGTGCAATTTTTTTAAATGTATGATTAAAAGGCCAAATAAAACCTAGGAAAGTATCAAATTGATGCTGATCCCTCATTTGAAGAATAGACACTTGGTAGAAGTGTAGGAGAAACAGCCCAAGAGATGGATGAACAATTGCTGCTCTCTAATGCCCTCAGTGTATCACAATTCAATGTAATTAAGTCTAATGAGAGCAATCTTGCACTCTGGCAGCAAACAGATATTAAGCTACTTAAAGGGATAGTTCACGCAAAAATGAAGATTTTTTCATCATTTACTCACCCTCAGGTTGTTCCAATCAGAGAAATTGGCATCATTTTTGCCTCTATCATGTTTCCCTTTCATTGTATGGAAAAAAAAATCTATTTGATGAAAGAGAATGGTTGCAGAGAATGAACATACTGCAAAACATTTTCTTTCATGTTCCATGGAAAAAAGAAAGTCATATGTGTTTGGAACAACTTAAAGGTGAGAAATTGATGACACAATTTTCATTTTTGGGTGAACATTCCCTTTAACGTCTTTTCACACAACAGGTGTCATTTGTAAAAATAAGACATTCAATTGTACCGCCTTTTATCACAGCAGCTAAATAAGGATATTGACCTGTAAATTCCTCAAAAGGCTTCCACATATCAAGGCTCTAAACTGTTTTTGTTGTGATAGGTCCTGTATTTGTTTTTGTCTAAGTAATTCGATATGTTCTGGAGATGCAGCATAGTTTCTTATGACATCTCTACGCTTAGGTTTACTGCTCTCTCTTGTCCTGAATAATTCATGAACAGAAATCCAATACTATTGAATTGGAGTAAGGGGGACTCAAAAAAGTTGAGTTACAAAACATTGCATTCTTTCATCTCGTGAAGTTTTGTGAGGAGCAAGGGTCAATTAAGAGTCCTCTGGCAATGGTGAGAATGAATAATGCACCACAGGGCTGGAAAACCTTGGGAGAGTTGCTTTACTTGTGTAGATTATTGACGCTCCTGACGTTTTTTTCTCCTCTCTCCTCAAGTGAAAAAGGACTCTTTATCTGCGGTGTTTCTGACTGTTCATGCCTCAATAGCCTGGAGGCAAAATGGGCCTAATTTGCACAGGTCTGTTTTGGGGCCAATTATTATAATACCAAATGTTCTGGAAACACAATAAAATTGAAAACAATAAAGAGTGGAGCCGCCAATATTGTCATACATTTTACATTTTAATGAACCTCTCATTAAAAATGGATTTGAGCAGATTGGCAAATCGCAATACTTCTCTGCTTCACTTTTTTAAGTGTTGTAAGATTAATATGTTGAATGTGTTTTTGGTTTAAAAATGTATGGCTTATACTTACAGTACATAACATATAATGTTTTTTATATGTGTGTGTGTTTGTGTGTGTGTGTGTGTGTGTGTGTGTGTGTGGTGGTGGGGGGGGGGGGGGGGGTTTACAAACTGGTAATTACAAAGGTATTATGCTACAAATTTGGTTTAAAAATTGCAGAAAGTTTTTTGTGAAGGTTCAGTTTAGGGGTAAGGTGAGGGTTAGGGGATCTAATCTATATAGTTTGTACAGTATAAAAAATATTATGCTTATGCAGAGTCCTCATAATGATGCACCAATGTTCGTGTGTGTGTGTGTGTGTGTGTGTGTGTGTCCGACAATGTGAAACTACAGAAAAGCGTCTATTTTTTTTATTTAATCAGATTTTGTATTACAAATTACTATCAGCATAAACATTTGAGTAAAATGTTTTATCAAAAAATGGTCAATGCCATAAATTTGCTTTAGCCTATTTTCTAAGTGAATCTTAAATCTTAAAAAGATCATTTTACTTCATGATGTCTTTGTTTCTTTTTTATTTATTCCAAAACTTCTATTTCCAGGTTTAGATTAGATTTTGAATCTCAACTGTTCAATGTGGACCCAAAATTTTGAACCTCAATATACATACAGTATAATTATGTGGTTTCCATGTTTATATATTTAAAACTACATTATGCGGAAATTCACTAGATTTACCATGTTCTGTTATATAAATGCAACACTTGTCAGATACACTACCTTTTTAGTTGTAACTTAAGATGTTATTGCTTCTGAGAATGACATCACAGGTATATTCAGAGAGAGCTTTGAGTTCACTGAGAAAATATAATTCAAGGGCACGGTCTCTTTTGGCACTCGAAAAAGCTCTTATGTTGTACTGGGAACATAGCACACAGAAAGTGCTATCATATTAATGAGTAAATGTCCTTGCTTTAAGATACATACTGTTTAAGCAGCAAACAATCTCGTGCACTCTCAAGCACAATAATTATTTACCAATGGCTTGTTTTAATTCCAAAATTATGGTTTAAAATCTGAATGTCTGGATTGTTCCTAATGCAAGCTGACTGTAAAATCATACCTGTTTGTCGTATTTTACATAAGGTGGCTGCGCATCATGTTGATCAGAGTCTGACTATCCTCAGATAGCCACACAGACAACACTAGATGTCAGTATTCTCGTTTTCTCATTTTGTCAGTGGCAAAGGAGAAGCTAATAATAAGTTGATGTTTGCACTTTGCAACTTAGGGGTCCTAATAGATATCCTCATATTACAAGGACTGTCTATGATGGTTAGGGGCTGTTACTGTGCCAAGTCTGATCATGGGGCATCACTTTCATCTTGCCAACCCTCTTGTATAATTAGCAAAAATTTGCTGAGATGTGTTTTCTCCCCCCTTCATTTCCTAGGATGGATCATCAAGAGTATAGACTAAACTCCAAGATACTGTAAAAATTAATGTTTGTCCTAACTTAGAAGATACATTTAGGAATTTTTCTGTTTTTGATTTGAAGCTTTTGGGTTCACTTAACATGGATGTAAAAAAAAAAAAAAAAAAAAAAAAAAAATGGCTAAGAATTACTTTAGCAAGTTTTTGCACACTGTTTTTCTAAGTAAATTTTTATGGAATTAAATGAACTAAAATTTACTTAACTTCATGACATAATTTTGATTAAAGTGAGTAAATTTAAATTTAAAAAGTTAACATTTTTAAAATTTAAAAAATATGATATATATACTTAATCAAATCTGGTTTAATTTAAAAGAACATTTTATTAGAAAATGTCATATCTTAAACTTTCTTGACAAACACGTTTAATTATGCACCACAAGGCATCCGCAAGACTCCCAGAGGAGCTTAATGCATGCTATGCAGTCCTCGAGACGACATCACCTTGCATTTCTATCAGGAAGACTCGTAGACTTGAGTGAAATTATAAAATGACATTTATTTAATGGATATATAAACAGAAAAGTAATGTCTCTCTTTGGCATTGGCCCCGTCTGGCAGTCTGAAGAAGTTGTACTCTGAACCGTCATATCCTGCCGGAGATAGGAGGCAGGGGTGAGGAGCCTACACCCGTGCGGGACGGGACTCAACCTGTGGTGGTGGGGTGGTGGAGGTTGTCGTGTTAGCACACTGAAACAGGAATGTGATAGATTGTGAGCAGACTTATAAAGCAATGGCTTACATATGATTGGCTTGGGATTACCCAACTAATGGTGCGATGATGTACAGCTGCTAGTCTTCCCGCTAAAACTACGCTGATCTTACATTACTGGCATAAGAAACAAGATGAAGAGTTGCACTCCAAAACTCAACACTTGTGCAACACACGATGACAGTGACAATCAACAGATAATTTTATTACATTTTTTGATCATGAACTGGTTGCTTTGAGTAGCAAATTATCTTCAGAATGTACATAACAAGAAGCTATTAAACGTAACAACAAAATGAACAATAAAAACAATTTAAATGAACTTGCAAAAAGTGAAACCATGCAATCTTATTAATTATTCAAGCCCAGAGCATGCTGGGAACACCAGCTTCAAAGAGTTAAGTAAATAAAGTGTTAAATAAAATTTACCTTTTTTTAACGTGTGAAATGTACACAAATTAGCAAATATATATGACAAGGGTGTATTTTTTAAATTACTTTTTACTTTAGGATTGCTGCATGATGACACATTGTCAGGCTTAGGGTGTAACAGAATACTTGTGATGGTGTTACGTAATCAGGATATAAAAACGTATAAATGTAATCATTACAGTAACATAATAACTCAACGTATTCAGATTACAGTTACATTTGGTAAAAATTGAGATTACTAGAAGGATTACAATTTTCAATATATAAAAACATAAACAAAAGATCCTCCTGACATAAAATGATAAAGACCTCTGCTTGCTTTACAGTGCTATAGATATGATCAGTTGCGCACTGGAGATCTCTTCTGGTTCTCTCTCATGACTGACGTGAATCTTGCAGCACTTGTGCAAATAACACCTGCTTCATATCAACACTGTGCTCTCCAGGCAAACAAGGTCAAACCATTAAAAGTCCTGTTACATCGCAATGGCCATTGAAGAAATATATTTTTTGTGGAATTTCCAACATTCTTGTCTCTTCATTTTGGAGAAAAGGGAAAAAACATTACAGTTCAGAGCAATGTCTACCTTTGAGCTGTGAAGATGCAGTGTGTTTCCAAGGACCAAAACATAATTTAAAAAAGCATTTAAAGGTAAGACCCATACAAAAATCATGTTAGCTAGGATAGCTAAAAATCATAAGTGTTCCCTAATTTTGCCATCAGACTGGCTGTTGATAGTTTTTGCGGGAGCAGGAATATAAGTGGAGAAACGACCCCTCCCCCAGTGAACGGACAGTACTCCAGTACACGTGATGTTTGACTGTGGATCATGAGCAAGCAGAGGACAGACACCGGAGGCACTGCATTAACAATAATAACAATGATGATGATGATGATGATGATGAAGATAGCCTGTGATCTACTTATTGTAGTCGGACGTTAGTGAATGGTCAGTGCCAATTAGTCTACATACTAACTGAAATACATTGCAGAATTCAGCTTTGTAGTGTTTTTGAATCAGAGGTATATCCTGTAAGATTTTGTTTAATGTTAACAACATGATTCAAATACGATTTGTTTGCATTCAGAAGGCTTGACTAAAAGTCTTTGAGAAAATATAGCTTTTCTCTTGACTTTATTCACATATGTGAGCAATCTTGAGGTAATCAAAAAGTAACTAAATGTAATCAGATTACATGACTTTCTTAGTGAGGTAACTGCATTAATTTAATGGTTATATTTTTACTAAGTAATCTGTTTTTGTAATGGAATAAAAATCTAAAAGTAACCCTCCTAACCTTGCACACTATAAAGATAACAAACAATCATACATATTTAATTAAAAGCTAGAGCATTCAGATTTACATAGTTGAATGTAGAATTTAGAACGTAGACTTTCATGCTAAACTAACGTATTAAATGTAGAAAGTACTTAATCTTATATGTTATATTTACTTCACCACAAAATGTGTTTTTCTTTTTTCAGTGTGCCTCAAATACTTCTGGAGGCACATACTATAAGTTTGATTTGTCACAGAGAGCAAAGGAATTAGCCTAACTGTTCTCGTTCTTGCTTCCTTACAACCTATTGTTAATAATTGTAAACAAACAAAAATGAACTCTTATTACGAATATTCTATGCAGTCACATGAGATTTCTCAGGTAACAACATGTATTTAAGGTCAATTACATTATGGAAGTAACACATCTCAGATCAGTCCTGAAACATCTGGATGAATCGATCTTTTGAACTGGTTAATATTAATGCATCGGTCGAATCGGAATATACTTGAACTGTCAGTTGATCTGAAGTAGGTTTATAAAATTGGTGTGTGTTGTAGTCAACTTTAAATAAAAATGGTCAAACTGCTAAAACACAAATATGTCTATATTTGGTTGCTGTGGTTGTAAAAGGTATATTCTCTTGTTTGTAACTTAAGGACACTTTAAATGCAAATTATAGCATAATGTTGGTAACATGAGAGCAAACATCCAACATCCAGAAATCAAAATAAACAGTGTGTGACATATGAACAAAACACAAAAACACACTTTCGCTTGATTGTTGAACCTAGTCACTGAATCAGTTTGTTGAAATGATTCATAGAAACGAACCAAATCGAATGAACTGATTCTAAAAATTGGCTCGGCTCCCCATCACTAGATGACACCAACAAATCACATTGTCGCAAAACACAGAACTTCCAAGAATACAAGAAAGAGTGCCTGCATTCAATTTGAAAGGATCATACTGTCTCAGGTATGCCAGTGCTTTAGATGGAGTATCTGTAGTTGCACAATGGCAAAAATGTTAACATTATATTCAAATTTTGTGTATACTGGATCAGTGGCGGCCTAAAGCATCTGGGGGGCCATTTTAAGAGCTGATGTAGAGTGCACTGTTATGTCGGTCTCATGCTGAAGAAGTAAGTTTTTTACATACTGTTTTCTCCTGTAAATGTAAACGAGTTTAAATGCCAACACCATCATACATGTCGAAAGGACTGATGCTTGTCAACCAAAACATGAGCTCATTGATGTCATAAAATATCAGTCAGCTAATTTACTCCATCCGCTACTCCTGGTCAGGGGCTTCTGTCAATATTTTGTTTGTATGTAGGGTTACGTTCTACCTAAGTTCAATGGTACAACACTCAAATATTTAGCAGTCCATAAATTGTGATTTAGTAACTGGCTCCTGGAGAGCGAAAAGAAGAAGGAGAGACAGAGGGGGGAGCAAGCCAAGTGAGAGAGAGAAATTACTATTGCAGGAATCCAGTCAGCTGCCATGGCCACAATATAGCTATATATATATATATATATATATATATATATATATATATATATATATATATATATATATATATATGTTTCACCCGTTTCAATTGAAATAGTAGTCAAAACACATTTAGGAACTTTAACCACTGCCACGGAGAGCCTCAGTTGCCTCTTATCTTTGAGAAAAGTCCAATCAGAATTTGCATGCCCCTCCCCCTGACATACGGATATAAAAGTAGGGAAGTGTGCCTCTGTTCAGACAGATTTTTTTTTCGGAGCCGAGCGGTTGTGTTTCAGTGAGCTGAGTAAAACCCAGTAGTGTTCCACTCACCTCTAAAGAGCATACACTGTTGGAAATACGGCGCATTTCAGTGGCTTTTCTTTTGTTCTAAACGGCGCATGCACTCGGACAGGTCCAGGAATACCAACCCATCGCAGTGGCAGACCGGGACCATCCGACTTGGCTACGCAATTAAGTTCGCCAGGTGCCTGCCTCGTTTCAGCGGCGTCCGCGTTACCTCGTTGCAGGGCAAAAATGCCTCCACCCTGCATGTGGAGATCGCAACACTTCTGTGCAAGGATGAGATAGAGCCTGTCCCTCCGGCCGAGATGGAGAAGAGTTTCTATGGCCCTTACTCCGTCATACCCAAGAAAGGTGGTGGGTTGCGAGCAATCTTGTGAGTTCTGAACCGGGCCTTGCACAGACTCCCATTCAAGATGCTGACACAGAAACTTATTCTGACATGCGTCTGGCATCAAGATTGGTTCATGGCGGTAGACCTGAAGGATCCGTACATTCACGTCTCAATATTACCCCATCACAGACCCTTTCTATGGTTCGCTTTCGACTGCCAGGCATATTAGTACAAGATCCTCCCCTTCGGTCAGTCCCTGTCTCCTCGGTAAGTTATTAGGGAAGCACGACCTGATCATCAGGTTCCTTAGAGGCGCCCAAAGGCTGAACCCTCCTAGGTCCCCTCATGGGATTGCTCAGTTGTCCTCTCATGCCTTCGGGAGCCCCATTTGAGCCGCTAGATTCAGTCGAACTAGCCCTCTTTTGAATTCAGCCCTCTCCTGATAATGCTCACTTCCATCAAGAAGATTGGAGATCTACAAGCGCTCTCTGTCAGTGACACTTGCCTGGAGTTGGTCCAGCAGACTTTCACGTCATCCTGAGTCCCCGACCGGTCTTCGTACCCAAGGTTCCGACGACCCCTTTCAGGGATCAGGTAGTGAACCTGCAAGCGCTGCCCTGGAAAGAGGCAGACCTAGCCTCAGCATTGCTGTGTCCGGTGCCTGATTAGCACACCTATTTGGATCGCACGCAGAGCTTTAGACACTCTAAGCAACTCTTTGTCTGCTTTGGTGGACAGAAGAAAGGGAACGCTGTCTTCAAAGAGAAGCTTGCTCACTGGATCATGGACGCCATTGCGTTGGCCTACCAGACCCCAGTAATTTTTGTTTTTACAGTGTCCTGGTTGAGACGGTCTTGTTTGCGTTTTGACAGGTCTGAACACGTAGAATTCGGTAATACGGTGACAACAGCTGGCCGGCTGTATCGCTTGCGCATAGTGCCTTTCCCCTCCCCTGAGGTGAAGACATGCTCTCTATTCCCCCAATCGAGTCCACAAGTCACGGACCATGGGTGTCCTTCCTCCCTAGCTCTCTGGCTCCGAACTCAGCGGAGGAAGTTCGTACAGGGAACATACCATTAGATGGCCCCAGCCGCGTCTAACACTCTGTGGATAGAAAACAAAGAGAGAGAAAAGGCCGCGGCTGGCGTGGCTTGCTCACAGGCTAGTTAAGTCACTTCCCTCCCTCAGGGATTTGAGGATCTTTATGAAGTCTCTTGGGGCGTCGGGGAAGGTTACATGTAGTCTGATGCACCTGCTATTTTTGCACACAGCAGCTTGCTTGCACCTGCATCAGCAGTCCACGTAACGCGTTCAGTGGTGTGGCATTTTTAGATAGGGATCCCTATCGTCACTACATCGACACAACGTCGAGTGATGTATGTCGTATGTCCAGGCGAGTGGCATGACAATTCTTTTCGCCAATTCTCATTGGCCTTTTCTCAAAGATAAGAGATAACCGAGGCTCTCAAGTGATAGTGTTGCTCTGTTCCAGCTCAGTGATGTTTAGCATGCTGGGGCTGTCTCCTGTTTGAGAGGTTTGAATTCCTCCATAATGATTTAAACCCAAAAAAATATTACTAGAATTCAAATGGGTCAAATCAGTTTTGTTGTCTGCATCGCAAAATCAAGAGAAGTCCGGTTCATGTGCATGCCAGAGATACTGTAGAGCAAAAAAACCCTAATGTTCTCCACGATCAACTTAAGCTTGCAATGCTTTTGGGAATAGCAGCCAAGATCTTTGGCACGAGTGGTTCCATTACAGTCACATGAAAATCTAGCTTTAATCGCATCGCTAATACATTGCATTGCAAATGAGAAGCCTTTAGCGAGTTGCAAGGGATAAATGCATGAAGAAAACCATGAGGATATCCATGGCATTGTTCTTTTCCTGCTGTGCGCAACCCTATCCAAATTGACCCACCAATTGAGAATCACTGCACTAGACTAATCTAAAGCTTACCATAACCATCACAGTTATAGCAATTGGTTATAGAGTTGGAAAGTTTGGAACTGGTTCAGCTCCACCCCTCATCCACTGACTCCGCTGGGATGCAAATCTGTAGACCTGCCAATGGTGATGCGGTCGCACTGTTTTAGTTACATGTGTTTCCTAACACTTCTATATTAAGAGATATGATAAGCTTAGGTGTATTATTAAATAAAACAAGGGTTTATTGCAGCAGGTTTATTAACATGTTTCCTTTCATGTTAGCTTTTAATCCTCAAGGGTCAGGAAATCAGTCTATTTGCATATGTGTGCTTAGTTGGTATATTGTATGGTTTTAGAATCTTATTCTAAACAAAATAATGTGGTCTTGACTCTGAGTTTAACAAACCCTGCCGTTTGCTCCATATTTAGTCTTTTTAACTTGATACTCCTGCCCTCAGTCCTCCTCAGCTGACATTTAATTGGCTTCACTGGGCCTAAAATGCTGCAATATTTTTCAAAATTGACTGCTTATTTGAGTGTCGAGAGTGATGCAATTTACAGTAAGCTGCTAGTAAAAATGGACCATGGCTTCACACACAACACAGCACAGGCTGTAAGGGGTACGAATAACTTCAGGGGACGCTTTTCACTTTTGCAACATTTTTATGAAGGTTTTGTACAAACAGGGGATCTGGCAACACGAAGGTAGATGTAATGGGATTTTTTTCTGTTATGCACTTTTGCTATCAGTCAAGCCACAAGTATAACACCCAGATCAAAATACTTTGCTTGTAGCTTTCTAATACACACCGGCTTGTGTGCCCTCTAAGTGTTTGGGGTTGATCGAGCTGGCTTGTTTACAGTGTGTTAGAGAAGGTCTGACGCCAGCCTCCCTTGGGAAGGAACAAGGGTTAATTGCGGTTAAAGTGTTGGTCTCGTCCCACTCTCTGGCCCTGATGCTCCATTAGAGTTGACACTAATGAGGCAGTGCAGAGAGGACACCTTGGAGTCAGGGGACAACACCACAGACTGGAGGAGGAGGGAGTCTTGATGGAGAGACTTTATTTTGCAGAGAGAGAGAGAGAGAGCACATAGAAAGTCATAGATCAAGACTGTGTGTAGTTCAGGATGTGAATAGGCTTGGTTTTACTTAATTGGTGGCTTACCCTATGCATATGTTGTTTGTTTGTAACTATTAATTCACAGAGGACAGAATCACTGGTTGTTCCATATACTTGGTCCAACAGCCAATATTATATTTTTAAAATATATATTATATATATTGTATATATTTATGTTTGCATAATAATTATTTACAGCATTAACAAAAGTTAAAAAGAAAAGTTAAAGGAATAGTTTGTTGGCTTTTTATTTTTATAAAAGAGTTTATCAGTAGCTTTGTTAACAAATATGATTTTGAGTTATTTAAAAAACAAAATCCCTTTTTTGTCCCAATTTGGAATGCCCAATTCCCACTACTTACCAGGTCCTCGTGGTGGTGTGATTACTCAATCCGGGTGGCGGAGGACAAGTCTAAGTTGCCTCCGCTTCTGAGACAGTCAATCCGTGCATCTTATCATGTGGCTTGATGTGCATGACACCGCAGAGACTCACAGCACGGGAGGCTTATGCTACTCTCTGCGATCCACGCACAATTAGGATTGCACAGGGGCGGAGCCAGTAGTTTTTCAAAGGGGTGGCCAGGCAGGGGCAAGCATTCAGTCTGTGGGTTCAGTGGATACAATGACACCAGGGACAGAGAGGTAAATTTGTACAGAGATGATTTCACTTTTAAAGAACTACATTGTGCCAAAAATGACCAAAAAAATGACTAAAACAGTAATTGCGAGTGGCGTGGCCAATGGGCCAGGCTTCGTTCCATGGTGGCCACAGCCACACCTGGCCACCCCTAGCTCTGCCATTGGGATTGCAGTGGTATAATGGTTTCATGGTAAACCACGGTATGAAAATTGATGGTTTTCATACCATGTACATTTGCTGATCTACAGTATTGTGGATCAAATGCAACCGGATGGAGAATCTCACCTGCATGTGAGCATCTCCTTTCCTCCTCGACTGCCTGTCAGACTCATCAACTTGCGCCACACACATAGAGCAGAGAAAATGTCAGGCAAGGGGGTCTGACATAAGTGATTGGGTGAGTGAGTTAAAACAGTGTTTCTCAAACTGGTCTCAAGTTGGCAAGCGTCGCCTTGTTCCCCTGCTTGGGTAACTAGAAGGATTCCGACGTCTTTTATGGTGCATTGGGGAAGGGTACGTGCATTCTGACACAGCTGGTCGTCCTGGCACGTGAAATACCTGCCCGCTCCTGTGTCAGCAGTACATGTACATGGCTCAGCGCATGGCGCTCAAGGGAAACCCCTAGTGTCGCTTCTTCGACACGACGTCTCGTTCCCTCCATCAGGGATATACATACATAACCTAGACGTTAGTAGTTCATTTAACATGCTATGCTTATATGTAAACTAGCATGCTTTATTTATGTAACATGTTATAGTTACATGCTATTTTTTTAGCATATTTATAATTCGGTTAATTATTATAATTCTGTTAGCTTTCTTATTTTTTCTATTTATTTTCAAAAGGGAGACTTTTTTACACACATACTTCCATTTAAAAAAATGGTTTCAAGTTTCAATTATAATAAAGTGTTTGTTCAACCAAAAAAAAAAAAAAACATTCTGTTTTCACTCCTTTTCACTCCAAGGGTCTTTGTAACTTATAATAATTGTGTAATACTGAATACCGTGATATTTTCTGAGACGATTATCGCACCGTGAAAATCTCATACCATTGCAACCCTATGCACAACTTACCATGCACCCCATTGAGAGTGAGAACCACTAATCCTGACCATGATGAGGTTACCCCATGTGACTCTACTCTCCCTAGCAATTTGGTTGTTTAGGAGACCTGGCTAGATTACTCAGCATGCCCTGGATTCAAACTCGCGACTCCAGGGGTGATAGTCAGTGTCAGTACTTGCTGAGCTTCCCAGGCCCCTGATTTCGAGTTCTAAAATAACAGAATAAAATATTTTTTCATGATAAATAAATTAATATAACATTAATACATGTGTTCAATTTATATTCTACTGGATGTCTTCTCTGATCTCAAAGTCTCTGTTTTGCCACAATAACAGCATGCTGCACAGTGCAAATCAAATCAATACCTGCATTTCCATCCATCGTCAACCGCTTATCCTGCGTACAGGGTCGCGGGGGGCTGGAGCCTATCCCAGCTAACATTGGGCGAAAGGCGGGGTACACCCTGGACAGGTCGCCAGTCCATCGCAGGGCCACACATAGACAGACACACACTCACACTCACATTCACACCTAGGGCAATTTAGAGACACCAATTAACCTAACCTGCATGTCTTTGGATGGTGGGAGGAAGCCGGAGCACCCGGAGAGAACCCACGCAGACACGGGGAGAACATGCAAACTCCACACAGAATGGCCGGGGCAACCGGGGTTTGAACCCACGACCTTCTTGCTGTGAGGCGACAGTGCTAACCGCTGCACCACCGTGCCGCCCCTACCTGCATTTCATTCATATTAATCAAATTTGCATGTTTTTATACAGGCAAGTCTGTAATAAATCAGTGCTAAATGTACAATTTGTGCGCCATTAGTGGCACCAAACAGAATTGCAAAAATAATGAGCATTTTCAAACACGTTTCCCAAACATTCTCCCATCTCTCATTGGTTGCCAAAACAGACAGCTCCATCCCAAACTCACACCACTGGTTCAGCCAATGTTGTTGTTTGGGATATTTAAACAACAGTATTTCAAATGTGAGCAGTGTTGAGTGTAATCTGATAACACAGTATTAGTTGCTTTAATCTTCATTTTTGTCAAAAAGTAGTGTAATACATTACACTTTAAATTCATATAATCAGATTACGGTTACTGACATTTAATTATGATAATTACTTTTATGTATGTCACATATTTCTAAAATTACTTTTATATGATATAATTAGAATACATTTAAAACGTCATGGTTACTTTTGAAACCTCCGTTCCCCGAGAGAAGGAACGAGGCGTTGTGTCGAATCAGGTGACACAAGGGGTCTTCCTGGGATGCCAAACGTACCTCTGAACCTGAGAAAAGGCCAATGTCAAGTTGACAGACAGAATTTGCATGCCCCGCCCTGGATATATGGGTATAAAGGGAATCGGGGCAGTGAGTGCCAGTCAGGATTTTGCACTGAGGAGCCGAAAATAAGGTACGGCCGTTTAAAATGGTAGGTCTAGTGTTGTGGCAGGAGGGACACAACTTCACGTTCCTTCCCTCGGGGAACGGAGGTTACAACAGTAACCATGACGTTCCCATTCTGTCACTCACTCGACGTTGTGTCGAATGAAGTGACACAAGGGGTACCATATAAAACGCCATGTACTGACCGTGTTACGTGAACTGCCATGACAGGTGGGAGAAACCTCCGTAGGGCAAGAGATACAGCCAACAACTCTAGGCAGTTGATGTGCCAACGCTGCCGGGGTCCTGTCCAGAGGCTGGTGGCAGTGTGCCCATTGCACATGGCACCCCAACCCTGTCAAGGGGTGTCTGCGGTCACCACGACATGTCTGGACACCTGCTGCAAGGGGACTCCAGTCCACAGAAAGCAGAGGTCTGTCCAAGGGAAGTCTGATTGCAAGAATGGGTGATTGTCACACAGTATGTGCCATGGAGCCACAGCTGAGGATGCCATATGCCCCAGGAGCCTCTGGAATTGTTTTAGAGGAACCGCTGTACCGGGCTCGAAGAGAGCGAGGCACCTGAACACTGACTGAGCGCGCTCGTTGGTGAGACGCGCTGTCATTGATACTGAGTCTAACTCCATGCCGAGAAAAGAGATGCTCTGAACCGGGACAAGCTTGCTCTTTTCCCAGTTGACCTGAAGCCCTAGATGGCTGAGGGCCTGAGCACCTGGTCCCTGTGAGCGCACAGTAACTCTCGAGAGTGAGCCAGGATGAGCCAGTCGTCGAGGTAGTTGAGTATGCGGATGCCCACTTCCCTTCGCAGGGCAAGAGCTGCCTCTGCGATCTTCGTGAAGATGCAAGGGGACAGGGACAGGCCGAAGGGGAGGACGTTGTACTGATACGGCTGGCCATCGAACACGAACTGTAAGAAGGGTCGGTGTCGAGACAGAATGGAGACGTGGAAGTATGCGTCCTTCAGGTCTACCGCCACGAACCAATCTAGCTGTCGAACGCAGGAAGGAATCTGTTTCTGAGTGAGCATTTTGAAAGGGAGCCAGTGTAAGGCCCGGTTGAGAACTCAATGTATTAAACTAAAATGTGTTATCAATGACTTTATGCCTCATTCTATTAGTAGACTTCACATGAGGTCAGTAAAAGAAGCAGTTTAATCGCTCGATGATTTAAAGTTATATATGCAGTAGAAAATTTTGTATTTGTCTTATTTATATTCTGAATTCATGATGCTATGTGCTAACATGCTGATACTATTGCAAAGATATGTGTATAAAAGAGATAATGTTCAGAATAAAGGCAAAAGAATGATCATGGATATATCTTTAGACAGATGTGTGAATGGCTTTCGCTGCAGATGGAACATGAGTGAATGGGCACTTGAGAGTTCTTGAGAAGATTTGATTCCTTTAGTAGACTAATTAAACAAAATAAATCACATGACATGGTCTCGGAAAATATCTCTAAGTGAATAATCATTCAGATAAATGTATGTAAGTTGCACCAGGTTGCTAATAACTCTACTCAGTGATGTGTTCATGTTGACTCATTTTGACTCAGTAAACAACATAAGCAGAACTTGCTGTAAGCATCAAGGTAGGTGGAGAACTAGGTCACACCTATCAATGACATGGATCAATGACAATAAGAAGGTGTTTTGTTGTCCAATAGAACTTTTCCTAAAAGTTTGCACCAGCGAGCTGTTCCGAACCATCGAAACGAATGCAAAAACACCTTCTTTTTGGCCTGATTTGGTTCTAAATGACGTCACATCAATTCGTTCTTCAATTTCCTCGGAAGTATGTCAAGGCCTTTATAGAAGTCTCTGCACATAGTATAGGAGAAGGAAAAATTACACACTTCAACTTAGAAGTGTTATATAAATTGTAAATTATTTATCATTTATTAAGATGTAGACTAATTAACATATAAAGCTGAATAATGTAAGGGGTAAAATTATATTGTTATTCAGCTTCTAATGTGCTTCAGGCAAATTAGAAATGACTTGTTATTTATGTGTATGCAACCATATGTTTTGATGACTTAGAGTTTTTATTGATGACAAATTAATAGAGATTTGCCCATTTGTAGCTAGCAACACTGATCTGGTATCAGTACCTAGATCTGATTGGTTTTGCTCCAAGTCTGTTCACCCCCATGAGCAGCCACAGCATTCAGGAGCAGCAGGAATGCTGGGAGAGAAAGAGGATCCACACAGCCTGCAAGCTAGTCCAGAGCGAACAAAGGTACTGTGAACAACTGGATCTGGCCGTCACGGTTATTGTCTCTGCAGGTCCACTATAAGTCTATGTTACATACATGCCCATGGGCTTGATGGATCAATCTTGTGTCGAACAACACAATGATGGAGATATACACTTGTCAGGGCTGGATTCAGCTACTGTAAATGGCACACATGGCCAGAAACAGAATATTGTATTTGTTAATGATGTGTTGATCATTAGAATATCCTAATTAATACAAACATTTGAAATTCTAATGATTTTCAATAGCTTTATTCACCACATTTCAACGCCACAAGGTTTTCTATTTATTGAGTGGTCCTTGACACATTCAGTGGTCTGTTCTTTTGAAATTCAAGGTTTACAACCTGTTCAAGGCCTCTGTTGCATTCTTTTCTGTTTTGTGCCCAATTAGTTTACCTCTAACTGAGAACTCCTAGATCTTTTGTTTCATATTGTGTAGATTGCATTGTGTGATGCACGTAGAATCAGCAGACTGTAAAAAAGTTTGAAAAAGGAATTATTATTTATGAAGTTATTATTTATATTTAAATAAGTATTTAGTGAAGAAATTACAGATATTGTGAGACATAAAAGGTTAAATAGCATGTAAATATGTGCAATACTACCAATGAAAACTAGAGAAATTGTTAAAACCAAACAAAACGATCTGTGTGAAAGAAGCATGATAACATAAATATTGCAAATATTTAGATAAAATATGAAATTATTTTTATTTGTTCTTTAAATGACTAATTATTTATTTAATTATTTATTTTAGTATTTTTTTTAGCCCCTTTTCTCCCCAATTTGGAATGCCCAATTCCCACTACTTAGAAGGTCCCGTAGTGGCACGGTTACTTGCCTCAATCAGAGTGGCGGAGGACAAGTCTCAGTTGCCTCCGCTTCTGAGACAGTCAGTCCGCGCATCTTATTACGTGGCTCATTGTACATGCCATTTGGAGGCTCATGCTACTCCGCAATCCACGCACAACTTACCATGTGCCCCGTTGAGAGCGAGAATCACTAATAGCGACCACTAGGAGGTTACCCAATTTGACTCATAGACTCCCTTGCAACTGGGACAGTTTGGTTGCTTAGGAGTCCTGGCTGGAGTCACTCAGCACACAATGGAATCGAACTCGAGACTCCAGGCGTGATAGTCAGCATCAATACTTCCTGAGCTACCTGTGCTCCCTTAAAGTGACAAATTAGAATTTGCCCTAGTCAGTCAAAACTGGGATATATTTGTCTACAAAAAGGTGCAGTACAGGAATTGAGGACTAGTTGTGATATCAAGAATATTTGTAAACTTTCTTACACATGTCTACACCGGATGCGAGCGGCTTGTCACATCAAAAGCAATAAAACCCACTGTAATCCATGATGCTGTCTACATTGGAAGTATACATTGTGACGCAGCGTGCCGACAATAAACGGGTGTCTCATTCCATTTTGCGCTGTACGTCCCGACACTACTACTGTCAACAACACAAAGAAATTTGCATCTGATTAATCTAAAATTACATTTGTTGTTGATAAATTGAATTACAGATTATTATCAATTTTATCAGTTAGTAGTTCCAGCACTAAATATTTAACTTAAGCCAAAGCATAACCTTAAATGGCAATCTATTAGCTTGTGTCTTAAAAGCTAATATTGTTAACTGGCATGTTTGTCTTATTGTTTTGTAATATGCTGAATAAACGGTTGACTATCAAAACTCAACTTTTTTTTAGAGAAACTCTAAATTTCTCCTTCGTGTTTGCCTCCGCCACCGGTAAAGTTGTATTAGTTAATCGTCTCATATTAAGCTGTTGGAAGTAATTGAGATGTCATTGCTTCAAAATGCTTTGCTCTCCACAGATTTGTTCTGTCTTTTTCTCAAGGGTATGCAACGAGAGGTGACACTCTAGCAAGATGAAGAGTCGTGTATGAGTGGCATCTAAAAATGTAATTTTCTCTTCCCTCCTGTCTTTCTTTTTCACCAGTACTTTGTGGAGATCTTGAAGGCCAAAGGAACCCTCAGGCAGGACATTAGAGAAAGCATCTTCAGTTCAATTAAATCCATTCATTTAATAAACCAGTAAGTATCCTTTAAATAATTAAGTGAATATTCCTGCTCTAGGGAGGGAGAAGGCTGAGGGTGGCTGGCTTTGATACAGTTTAAAAAAGTACGAAAGGGTAGGGGAGTATTAATTGAGGTCTAACAGTAGAATCAAGTTTGAGAACTTGAAGATTGCCTGGTGTGCCTTATCTTATGTTATTCTCTGTAATTGGATTGCAAATCGATGAGGATGCTGGTTTTAGGCTTACAGAGGCACTATCTACAGAGAACTCCATTTCATCCCACCACGGTTACCATCATCGGTGATGACTTTGTGGTCATAATGCTGCCATTTTCTTTTTTAAAGCCTGATGTGTTGATAAAAGTAAGCTTTTGTAATTGCTGATGTTTTAAACAGAGGCACATGCATTTTTAATGAATGCGTTCATTGCCATACTTTAATTTAAAAACACATTCACAGTCTTTTCTCCAGACGTCAACACTGCAGTCACAGGTTCACCAACTTTAGAATTCAGTAAAAACAAGGTTTAAAGTCAACATGAAATGCCATTTGCAGCCCATTTTTAGTTTAATTCTCTAGAATGTCATTGTATTCAGTGGCATTAAGAGTTGTCTTCACTGGAATTAAAGGGACAATCAAAGCCTGTTAATTCTAAATGATATCCACTAGGGATGCACTGATACCTCTTTTTCTCTTCCGATCCGATATCTGAAATCTCAGTATAGGCCGATATCGATCACAAACTGACATCAGTGTAGTTGTTTTTTTTTTTTGTTTTTTTTTGCATAATCACTTTTGAATATTTTTACATTATTGTGTGGAACTAATTGTGAGTACTATTTCAAATGTGAGAAACACAAACCTCAAACTACACATTTTTTCAATATAAATGTATAGCCTGTTAAGAAAATATTTATTGTACTGGATAATGGAGCAGCAAAATTAACAGTAATTCCAGTCATGCAATTTTAACTTTAAAAACCTCTGGCTTTTATTTTGAAATTCTTATTTCTGAACTCTCCAGGAAGTTCTGTAAGTGTGTCTGCTTGCAGGCAAATTCACAGTAGTTTAATTCGCTTCTTAATCAAATTCTGGTAAAATGCTCCTCCGGTGCCGGTCTAAATGCATATTATAAGTGAACCGAACTATTGAGCATCTACATCTGAGAAGTTATTCGTGAGTAGCACTCAAATATTGTGCACTGTAGTGTATTTCAGAGTTAAAACTGGATCTTAAATAAGATTTTTTTCCACTGGTAATTGATTAGATCCTGAATAGTTGCCATTATTAGAATGGAGCTAGGTAATTGGAGGGGAGTTGGAAAAAACGAGGGATTCATGGCATCACCTAAAAAGTCGCAGAGATGGTTATTACATTTTGTTGAAAGATTATGAAAACACATTTATTAAAAATGAGGAATTATTTTAATCATTAAATCATGCAAAAAGTATAGATTACACCACTTAAATACAGTTTATTAAACAAACAAAAAAGGGAGTACATTTTGGAATTAAGTTAATTTTAACCTGATTTTTTTTATTTTTTCTGCAGTGGTAGAGACCTAATTCCTAATTCTAATGAATAATTCAAGCCCAGTTTGTCTAAGGTGGCTTTACTTCATGACAACATGCTCAAATAAAATGGCAAAGCCACTAGAAACGAGAAGATTAAATAATACATCAGAAAAACTGGCCTGAAGAACAGTTAACATTGATCTGCTTGTGCAGGCAGGGCAGACTAACAACAAATTGATTCGCATGTGTAAAGAAGCCTGTTCTTGTTAATTTTATATGAGGCTATCATTGGCACAGATCTCTCATGAAGAATTTTGTGTTTTGATGTATCAGTGGTTTAACACATCTGAAAGCAACAAGCAGAAACATTCTCCTAATGTCCAATAGCCTGAGAGCAAACATGCTTCCAGTCTTTTATTAAGAGCTTTAAGCCTGCATAAGAGAAACCATCCCTACTCAATGCAGCGGAGCAGTGTATGATATTTTTGCCGTGTGTGACTTGATACTGTGTGGTTTTGTTGTGGACATTTTTAGAATTACCAAACAATTGATAGGGGAACAACTTTAAGGGTTTCTTCCAGGCCCTGTTGATTGAGAATCATACAATTGTCTGAATAATGAATCACTGTGGGTCCCAGAGGCTCCCATCAATGCCTGACTGACGGAACGCTCTACAAACAGTGGCTGAATGAAGATGGAGGGCTGAATTTCAGAGCCCGATGTATTGGATAAATTGGTACTCAGTTACCATATATCATCATTAGAATTGGTTATTGAAGTGCCGGGTGAGGCATAACGGCAGTCTCTCAATTTAGATCTGTGAACAGACAGTGGTGGCTGACTGATTAAAATGAATTAAGTGCTCATGTACTCTATAACCACATCGTTATCAGGATGCTTCTTCAGATGCATGTTGATGTTTGTGCTGGGTATTGAAGGTTATTTTACTGCTTAGCTGAAATCATTACACTCCGTCAACACCGGGCACGTCCGTTGATGCGACGCCATGCAGCGTCTTGAGGCTGTCTACACTGGACGCATCGACACAAATGTTCTAAACCGTTTTTTTGTGTTGTTGGCAGTATTACCACGAGCGTATGCAGCACAAAATGGAATGAAACACCCTTTTACTGTCGGCTCCACGGCCGCCATGGAAACTTCCAGTGTAGACAGCGCCATTGATTATAATGGGTTGTACTGCTTTTGACGCGCCACTCGTGTCCAGTGTAGACAGGCTGTTTGTTTTCATCTTGGATTCGTTGAAACAAAGAGAAAGCAGGACAGGAGGGGAAGCTGTATGTTTTATCTGACAAAATTTGTACTTCATGTTAGAAAAATAGTATTATATTGTAAAAAATAAAAATTACTGGAGTTTATGGATCCAATTGAATTTTATAAACCAATCTTGATTCATTACTTAGGCATTACCTAGGGCTTAATAATTGAGAGTACAATCTTACACTGTCCTAACAGGGTGTGACAGATGAACTGAATAGCGCTAAAAGCAAATGCGTTTTGAGTTTTTCCATTTTAATCTGCAATTGATGATAATATTTTGATGATAATTTGATTTCTATTTTTGTTAAAATAATAGTTTTGTGTTATAAAAATAGTAATGGATTTTATAGATCCAATCGAATTTTATAAACTGATCTTGATTCATTAATTACTGCATAATAATTGAGAGGGTACAACATTACACAGTGTCCTAACCAGGTGTGATATGATAAATCACTGAACGATAAAAGTGAATTGTTAAATTTCAGTTTTTCTGTAATTAGCCACAATCACGATTTCTAAATCTGTGACTGTGCACTTCATAAATATCTATTTATCCAATTGACTGTGATTGTTTCACACCACGGAGCAGTTTTTGCGCTCCGTGTGAACAGGCAAATGATTTGTTGTTGGTAAAATTGTTGCACTGTGCCTGGTTAGGATCTATACGACATTGGAGTGACTGCGAAAACCTGATTACAGCTCAGATCAGTTTTCAATAAAAACCCTCAAAATGAAACTTCATGACAGCAACCTCCAAGGCAAAGTTAAAATGTAATTAATTCTTTAGAAATATAAAAGGTTTGTCATCTTGGCTTGATTGAAAATAACTAAGATGCACGATAACGTGGTTTCAAGTTTTTACATTGTTGGTTCTCTTGGGTTGGCGAACACTTAATTCATTCTGGATACATTAAAAGCTGCTGAACAAAACAAACAATAAACAAAACCAGAATATATTGTCACAACGCTGCCATTTATCAGAATTATATCTGTTTATGTGATGAGGGGATAAGGCAATAGTGCAAACAACCCAATTATCTCAGAATGCAATGTAACACAGTTATCACCAACTTGAAAGGACTGTCACTTTATTGAGTAAGTAGCACAAAATCAAAACCATATTTGAGAGATAAATACTCTGAGTGATCATGACTTTGGGGTTTCTTAATGACAGTAAATGTGGTGTGAAAATAGATCAAATAGTATACAGTATGAAGGCAGAGACTCCCTGTCATTATTAAGGGGAGCAGTGTATCTCCGCACAAACTAAACATTGCTTTCGGGTTCTACAACTTCCTCTTATTTCCTGTACAGTTTTCAGGTTTTTTTATGAGTGTTTGTGTCACTACTAACTATTTTATCAGCAATAATTAGTATTCCTCAGTTCTCGCTTTCCACAAATGAAGCCACATAGGCCTTCTATTGTTTGGCGGCTGAGTCTGTGCCCAGCCCAGATGTCACAACTGTTAGGAATTATGTAGATTAACGTGACGCAGAAGGAATGCTAATGCTATCTTTGTCATCTTCCTGATGGCAGGAGAATTTAATTGCCCTAAAAAAGAGCACAAAAAATTTACCTCATAATTTCATATTTATCATAATAGCCTCTGGCTGTGAGAAGGAAAAAGGAAACACTGTTTTTCCCGCCCTTTGCCCTCATTAGAACTCTCTCGGCTGCTCTGGCATCTCCTGATTATGAACAGAGGCTACCTTGGCTTGCAACTTCATTAAAATCTATTTAAATCAACTTCAACCACAAATGTTCCTTCTTCCAGCATGTAAAAAGGTTAAGTCTCAGGGAACATCATTAGAGAGAGAGAGTGTGTACGTGTATCTGTACCTGTATTTCTGTTTGGTCTACCCCACCTAGTTTGGATAATAAGCTCCCTCACATGTGTCAACACCCTCACCCTTGAATTATACCTATGTCACACTAATGTGCCTGACAGCCAGAGCACCATCTCTTCCATTCCTCTTGAACGGCTTGTTTTGTTCCTGGTTTCGCAATGAGCGCTTTCCCACTTCAAAGTGTCACACACTTGCCCTTGGGCACTAGCCCCAGCTCCCTTGTCTCAAATAAGTATGTCAACCATAGGGAGGGGCCCTTGGATGACACCACACAAATCTGTCTAAAAAGCACTTCCGTTTGCAAATACATCTGCCTCTGAACTAACCCCCCTCATTATTTGTGACATGACAAATGCCTTCATTTCCAAAACAGTTCCCAGGGTTATCATTGTATTTTGATTGGAATAGCAAAACAACAAGGTTTGATTAAATTCAAACAATATTAAAACATAACTTGATTTGATCTGTATTGGCTAATTTTACATCAATGTTAAAGGTAAGGTGTGTGTATAAGTACGTTTCCTATACCACTTTAATGTGGTGAGACAAATATAGCCATTCAAGGTTTATTCCTCCAAATAGTGTGAACATTGGCAATCTGTTTTGATACAAGCCAAATGTATTTTAGAAACCGACAAATGGCAGTAGTTTGGGATGGGACAATCTGTTCAACAGTCAATGGCAGATTGGCCGAGAGTTCAGGAAACCTGTTTGATAACAGTCATTGAATTTGCAATTATATTTTGTAATGGAAGAAACTACACACTTAGGGGCTTGTAGAGGGACAGCAAGGAGGACACGGGAAAACAGTTTCCTTCAACTCAGGTACAGTACGTGAGCTTTTATTGACTTTTCTTCAGATATACTTCAGATTCTCCCTGTGCTCACTGTAATTAGAGACAGGTGTTAATCATAATTTGGCTCAGGTGTAAGTGCCCTTACCGCTTCTCTATCTCCTGATGGGCACTTGACCACGGCCCCGCTGCCACAGGGCTGTTCACAGAGGACATGTTTTTCCATCCGCCTGTGCTGATTTTTAATTGTTTCAAAACAATTGCTATGCCGACATAATTGACTGCTCCTTGCTGGTTTTTCAGCATTGTGTGCATGAGTGCAGTGTTTTTAAGCTGCTATGTCAATTTAAAATAACTTTTAAAAATGCATCGAGACCCCTTCATTCTGTTTCATTTGTTACGTTGTGTCTAGCTTTTTTTCAACGCAGGAAAATTTTTGGTCAGAACAATCCCATAACATTTAACTTCAGTTTAGGGATATGAATCGTAATTGAATCGAATCGTGAGGCAAGTGAAGATTCACACCTCTACTTCAGTTGCACTTTCCACAAAATGTGGGTATAATAAAATATAAATGTTCTCTCAGGTTCGAGCAGTTCTCACCTCCAGCTGTACAATACTTATGTTGACAACATACAGATGGCTAAAAAAGTTCTCATGGTAAGTTCAATGTGTAGGTTTAATGGGCCTCAGTGTGCACTTCTCTAAGGCTACATTCACACTTTCTTTATTTGGGTTTGACAACCATGATAGCCTTGATGTATTGTAATATAAATAGTAACTTCCAAACAGAGAGTCTTTATGTTGGGATTTACGGGACTCAATGTTATCCAACAACTGAAAGTCATGTTGTACTTATCCGACACCCACAGCGGTATTAAATGAAAAAGTGTTGATATTACAGGCAAGTTCTCCACTGTGGTTTCCGATCATACAGCACACATCAAACTCACTTTGTGTCAAAATATGGTTATAGAATGTGCTTGGCACTCCTTTTCATAAATACATTTTATTTCAAACAGATCCGTATTTGGCGCACCAAACAGGAACGACAACCATATTCAACTGTTGCATGAAAGTAGCCATACTTCAGTAAAAATGCATTGAATGTTAATATGTTTCACTGATTTTGTGTTGATTTGCTCATCTCTTGTTTATGTGTTTCTTATTAATGGTATTCCGATCATTTAACTTGCTATGTTAGTTAATAAGTTGAATGGGCCTCGGAATTAACTTTTTGTTGGTGAGACACCTTTGAATAACAATCTGGATAGAGGTCATATCCTTATACAAGAGCCAGTGGCCATATCTGTCAATATGAAATCATGAATATGTATTCATTATAGATCTATGGTAATGCATTGGATTGACAGTATGTCATTCTCCAGATCTAATTAGTCTAAACCCATTAAGTCATTGTTGAACTCCTCATCTATAGCACTTCTTTTCCGTTGTACCATATTGTTTTGCTCAATCTTGTGGGAAATGAAGAGTAGGCACAGTGTCAGGTCAGTAACTTGAAGATCGCCAATTCGCCATTCAAAATGATTGACGTGTGGAACAGTAAAAAAAAAAAAAAAAAAGTCACCTACCTGATTAAGGCTTATGGATGACACTCTGTGCAAACAGATCTCCCAGGCAAAGCCCAGCGGTACCATTAGGTTCAACACTACCTTCTCATTACGCCTGACTTAAGTGGGCAGCCTCCATCGGTAGGCCAGAAAAAATGTGGAATGGGGGATCTTTCTCTTTGCTAATTAGCTCCTCCTTCAGCAGCAATGTACCTGTACCCAAGTGCTCAGATGACTGATTTCTTGTTAGACCAAATCAGTTAGCAGTTAACGAATCATCGTCTCGCTAGGCTAATGCTAACTTCTGCTTACGGCGAACTGAGGGGGCATTTTAGACTGAATTTCAAACTAGAGATGTTTCACTCTATGCCGGTAATTGTGTTTGACACTGAATATATATTAGCTGAAAGGTCGTTTAGAGTGTTCACCTCACACCAAAGCTCCTCCACTCGGTGTCTAGTCACAGAGCTGCGGCAGTACTAACATCTTCTCTTATTTATCTGGAGAAGGCCTGGAGCCTCACAGATATTAATGTCTTAATTAGGAGGAATATGTCTGCAGCAAATTGACTGATTCCCATTGATTGCAGACTGAGCTGTTTAAGTTAGCATTGATTCTCCCGCCAGGCCTACATGGCTATAATTGCAGGAACACAAGGGAGCGTGTTTGCCGTGGCACATTATTCAAACATGGGCAATCTGCCTCTCTTGATGCTCAGTGTGTCACCACCATCCTGTGTGCCGTCTGACTTAAGAATGTTTTAGTTTTACAGGAGATTGCCTGTCATCTTTTTAAAATAGATTGCTTCACATAATATTCATACTATCATTATTTATTAAAGATATCTGCCAAAAACGTTTAGGACCGATACAGAGAATTTTTGTTTCATTTTTATTCAAGTGTTCGAAACCCAATATGGAGAACGCGATTTTGAATTATAGTTTTTTACAGTTATTAAACTACTGTAATAAAAATATAATAATTACTCATAATAACCATTGTTATGAACCTTTAATTAATAATAATTATTTATTATTAATAGTATTATCATTATTATTATTAACTGTTATCATAAATATTAATCATTAATTGATAACTACTATTTATAATAATGATAATAAAAATTGTTGTTATTAATGTTTAATAATAATAATTGTATTATTATTATTATTTGTGTTCTGCAAAGTTTTTTTTTTGCAATCTAAATTGTCTCAACTTTAGTTTGAACAATTTTGTGGGCATGTCTCAATATTTACTTTTATAAAATATACATTTCTCACATTCAAATGAATGGCTGTTCAAATGAATGGCTAAATGGTATGCAAATTATACAATAAGTTACTTTACCTGTAAATACTGTTGTTTCCTTTAGAACATTTGATAGTGGAATGGCTTTGTTTTGTGCTATTCTTAGCAGCGCTTATTGGCTGACCTGATATTGAAGAACTGATAACCAATTAAGTATAGAGTGATTAATATTTGTAATATATATATATATATATATATATATATATATATATATATATATATATATATATATATATATATATATATACATATAATGGTCATACCTATTATTGGTCCATCTCTGTTTTTTTTTTTGTTTTTTTTTTGTTTTTTTTTTTCATTAAAATTTAAATGGAAGTCATAGTCTAAAATCTAATTCCCCATGTCACAATTTAAAAATTGCCAGCATTCTTGTCGGTTTAAGTCTTTACCATCATTTATTTGCCTGAATGTGATTTAATGTGAGTGTGTTTCTCAGAGGGAGACCCCAGCTGTGTTAAATGTTAGCTGAGCAGGTGTTGTATATGGTGTGCACTGTTTGAAAATGATGGATTGTTTTGTGTACTTGATGTGTTTATTTATTATTTATTTAGCACACAAACAAAGTGCAGACACACACTGCTCTTTGGGACGCACAATTTAGAAAACATTTTGCATTTATGAAATTTAATTCAAAATTAAATTAAATGGAATAAGTGATTTTGCTATGCTAATGTAGACACTGTCTAGCATTAGCCTGATATGGTACATATACATGTATATATAATAAATTAAGTTTACTGTATTGAGAAGGCAGCTTGCAATGATAAGAGGCAACAGAGATGTCTTGCCATGCATGAGTGAGATTCACTCTCAAGCAAATGCTAAATACACAATACAATTCACTGTTGTGATATAATCTCTTTCAGAGCTAACCCACCCATATATGGCACGTTAAAACAAAATTAAAACAGATGGTCTTTTCAGGGGTGGAAAGAGTACTGAAAAATCATACTCAAGTAGAAGTACTTTTACATCCCAAAAAATGTTGTGTGAGTAGAGCAAAAGTACCTTTCCTAAAAACTACTCAAGTAAGAGTAAAAGAGTAGCTCATTTAAAAGTGTTCATGAGTAGTGATTATAATGAACACTGTATGCAAACTTTTAAAATACATCACTTATCTATGATAAACACTACATGAATCTGATTCCAAAAAATAAAAGGGAGACATGATAACAGAAATGAAAAGATTAAAAGTTATTTTCAATACACTGATCGCCATTTTAAATCATAATGTATGAAACAATTATGTTAAAAGCAGTTTATGTTTAGGGTCTAAATTTCATTGACAGAGCGTTATTGTTGTGCATAAACATGTTCAAACAATGCAAGGAATGCCAAAAAAATGCTAAATAAGCAGGATCACTTGGAACGTCATGACCTGCACAATAGAGGAGGTAGAGCATACCTTTTCTAGTTCCTTTTTTGACTATCACTTTTAACTATCCTCCCTGCTCATTCAATCTCCGCTTTAAATTTCATATTGTTTGTTTTGTGTTTTTGGTGATTCACATTCTTCATGCATATCGCCACCCAATGGGCAGAGGGAAGACTTTCTAGCAAAAATGTATTAAATGTTGATCTGTTTCTCACCCACACCTGTCATATGAATTTTGAAGTCATGGATTGAACAACTGGAGTTGTATGTATTACTTTTATGCTGCTTTTCTGGGCTTTTTGGAGCGTCAACATTTTGGCACCCCTTCACATACGTTGAATGGACCTACAGAACTGAAATATTCTTCTAAAAATCTTAATTTGTGTTCTTCTGAAAAAAGAAAGTTATACACATCTGAAATGGCATGAGGGTAAGTAAATGATAAGAGAATTTTCATTTTTAAGTGAACTATTTATTTAAGTAGCACATGGGGGGACACATTGTCCTCCTTTTGAGATGCAATGTTACACATTGATTAAGTTCTTGTATCTTTTAAGCCCAGAAATAGTTGCTCTCATTCTAATGCATGATGCACATTTTTCTGAAGTTTGTGACTGGTGGAATGTTCTGCTGAAGTATTGTTCTGCAAATGTTGATCTTTATAAAGGCTAAGCATAATTATAAATTATTTTATCATCTCTACTTTCCTGGTAATTAATTATACCAATTAACACACTCTCTACATCAAGTATCGGTATTATTAAAAAACAAACAATATTGAAAAAGAAAATGTTATTATTAAAAATTTTTTATCTATTACATTAATACATTTAAAGCTACTCAAGTTATTGCACTTATTTTGGGTACTAGCCAAAAGTAGTGAGTGGTTTTCTCATTTCCTTGTTATTGTTGTTTGATTAATAGCCTTTATGGTACATAGCCTACTAGACAGTGCTCAATTCGGTTACATGTACACTTCAAGTCCAACATTTTGATGCAAATATGCTTTTTGTCCCACTGTTTAAGTTCACTTTGTACATAAACGACTGAGTTGCATTAATGCCTCACCAAGATGAGCATTGCCAGAATTATGAAGTGTATTTGACCATTTAGGCACGGACTTGCATTAGCACTCTCGGAGCACACACGAATAAATAGCGTACAAATATTAGCTGCCTGTCAATCAATCAGCATGCAGCTGCAGACGTCAGGAAATCGAAAGTCAAACGTTTATATTTGATCTAGATCAAACAACCAGTGGTGCTCTTGCTATCATGATTGATGAAATGAACACCCCTGTTCTATATTTAGAACATAGGCTAAATATTGAAAATTACTCAAAAGTTTGATCGAGGACATCTCTCTTTTTTCTGATAAACATCTTGATAGTTTTATTGCCCGGCCCTTTTGATAAAATTGCATTAATCTCTCACAGCAGCACAATGATCTTAGTGATAGATAGTTAAATTTCGGGATTCGTAATAGACACGCAGAATCTAGTATGCAGAAATATTACATTTACCTTGATATGCTTCTTCAAATTAGAGGCAGGATTAATGCTGATATCTGGCTTGAGCAAGATAAACTCACATGATACAGTCATGCAATTGGCCTTTTTCAATGCGAAAAGTCATTTTAGGTGCTGCCGTGATGTTCAAGTGTTGAACTGTCCTTGAGGCATCCTCCACAGTTGGCGCCAGATCTACAGATACGTTTTTACATGTGATTTGATTGGATGGGAGTCACGAGACTCTCCCTAGTCAATTACATTGATAGATAAAAATAAAATCAGGACAGGGAAGTAGCGAACACAGATGGTGGGAAAATAGCGCAATAAAAGTACAGTTACAGCGCTTAAAATGTACTTTAAAATTAATAATTAGTAACTTTACACCCCTGGGTCTCTTCTTGTCTAAGTGGTTTGTTCTTTGCCAGAATATGCTTCAGTGGGGACCAGGTTCTATGCTGAATGTCAAAAGTCTGGCTACGCGAGTCTAATGGAATGTTATCTTTAGCATTATTTGATTTGCCCTGCTGGTATATTAAGGTCTTTATATGGAACCAGACCTTTGTAGAGTTGAATCACAGTTATGGCTCATCTCTTAGGTTCAAGTGAAGAAAAGCAAAGCCTTCAGGTGGTTTAAGAAGCTCCTGGAGTCGAGGCCTGAGATCCATCAGCAGAAACTTGAGGACCTTCTTCCAATCAACATATTCAACATATCCAGCAAACCCTAGAACCCAAAACCAGTCTACGGTATACAGTTCTTCCTTAAAACTGATTAGTTGAGATTTTCCAAATATGTCTTGCACATACACAATACTGTTTAATGGACTCCTCAAGCACTTATTGCAATTGACTTGAAAGTTTTCTTTTAATCTCATTAAATGTCAGAGTACCTCAGACATTGAATTTCCAAGGAAATGAAATATATTGGTCTGCAGACATGTTCTGTGTGTTTATACCATCTGTGTTCCTAGAGAGATTATGGACGGCATTAACAAGATGACATAATTGAGATGCAGTCGTTTCTTGATGGGAATGTAAAGCATTTTGCTTATGCATCAGTATCTTCTGACACAGGCCAGACTACTATGAAAATCTTCTGCTTGGCTGTCAAATTCACTTTATGACATTGCATTTTGCTGATCTTAACATGTGGATTTTCATTTAAGCTGAATTTTGGGAACCAATTGATAGCAAGGTAACAAAAAGCTGTCACCACTGGGTTACAATTTTCATGCATGAATTCTCAATCCATATGTTGTTGCTTTGGAGGAGTCAACGCGCAACACATACCAAGGCTTTCAAATACAGACATAATTATTTTTTGATGTTGTGCTCTCACCTGCCTTCAGACTGTCCAAGAACTGTCAAAATCCCTTTTGTTAAGCTGACGATTTCGTTGGCTGTATTTTCATGCAGTTATAGTCTCAGCAGTTAATTAGTGTAACAAGGTGCGAAATGAGCTAGAACATTCTTAAGAGCCACAGAAAATTACATGGCATTCCTTTATCATGCTGCTCAAGTCCATCTAAATTAGGCTTTAATGTCAATCCCACTTACAACATGTAGTTTCTAACATGGAAGACGACAAACAATATGTCTTTCTTGCATTGGAGATAATTATCTCTTTATATACATTTTTTGTAAGACCATTCTTCTGCTCCTGTTATGTGATATGGAAGTGCCCGCCATCATTTTCTCCTGTAGTGACTGATCAATATGTGTTTTTCAGTGGCCGGTGCCAATTCCAATATCTATAGAGCAGGTATATATACAGTATATACAGTATAAAGTCCTGTGAAAAAGTCTTTGCCTGATTTCTTTTGTTTTTGTGTATATCTCATACTAAATTGTTTAAAAAATGAAAACAAAATATAACATAAAACAAAGGCAGTCTGAGTAAACACAAAGCACAGTTTTAAATTATAATTTTATATAAGCCATAAAAGTTATCCAATACCAATTGGGACTGTATGAAAAAGTATTTGCCACTTAGTTACTAAATCCCCAAATCTATGAAACTGCATTCATAATGGGGTTCAGCTGGAACCACCCAGGCCTGATTACTGCCAGCCCTGTTCAATCAAATCAACAACTAAATATAACTTTTTCAGCAGCATGAAATCAGCTAAAAGCTCTTACCCAGTACACACTATGACAAGGTCAAAAGAAATTCCAGAGATGATGAGAAAAAAGGTGATTTAAATACATCAGTCTGGGAAGGGTTACAAAGCTATTTCAAAGGCTCTGGGTCTCCAAAAAACAACATTGAGAGACATTATTTCCAAATGGAGAAAACTTGGCACAGTAGTGAATCTTCCCAGGAGTGGCCAAGCTTCCAAAATTCCTCCAAGAGCACAGCAACGACTTATCCAGGAAGTCACAAAAAACCAAGGGCAGCATCCTAGAAACTGCAGGCCTCTTTTGCATCAATACAGGTCACTGTTCATGACTCAACTATCAGAAAGACACTGGTCAAAAATGCCATCCATGGAAGAGTGGTGAGGAGAAAACCACTGCTAATATAGAAGAACATCAAGGCTCATCTGAATTTTGCAAAAACACATTTTGATGATCCTCAAACCTTTTGGGAGAATGTTCTGTGGATTGATGAGTCGAAAATGGAACTGTTTGGAAAACAGAGGTCCCGTTACATCTGGCATAAATCAAACACTGAATTCCACAAAAAGAACATCATTCCTACGGTCAAGCATGGTTGTGGTAGTGTGATGGTGTGGGGGATGCTTTGCTGCTTCAGGGCCAGGGTGACTTGCAATAATTGTGGGAAACATAAATTCTGCTCTCTATCAAAAATTCTAAAGGAGAACTTCTGGTCAACGATCCGTGAGTTGTAGCTCAAGCACAGCTGGAATATGCAGCAAGATAATGATCCAAAGCATAGGAGTAAGTCCACTTCTGAATGGCTCAAAATGTGTTAGTGTTTTGAATCAGTCAAACACATTTTGCAGGTTACCCCCACTGCAAAAAACAAATTGAAAAAAAAAAAACAATTAATTAGCTTGTCCGACATATTGGTCTATCACTAGTTTTGTCATATGCAAAATGTCAAAATCCTATTCATTTACAGATGCCAGCCTTTAGAAAGAGTGGGTGGTCCTTTCAGGGTTTTTTTCATACAGTAAACCATAGTATTTCGTGCTAAACACCACTTGGAGAGTTGTGCCGCACCCTGATTTTTCACCACCAACTTATCATAGAGATATCCTCTAATTTCCCTCAGAACTGCCTACCGCTGACATCTCGATCAGTGTGTTCAAAGACGCCCTTGATCTGATCTCATCCTCTCAGGCCCTGATCACAGTGTTTCTCATTGTCGTCCCCCATTGATTCTACCTCTTCGCTCTCTGAAAGTGAGGACGCACAGGGGGCGCATAATTGTATGATGATCTTAAGTGGTGCGACAGAAGAGCTCCATTCTCAGAGAGTGCAGATAATCAGGAGTACCGCCTCTAAACAGGGACTCGAGAGGAAATTGTTGTCACTTATCCGGCTGGAGGATGATGTATGGCAATGGTGAGTGTGTGTGGATCATGGTGGCTACTGAAAACATGGTGCAAGACTGCTGGGAGGGAGGATAAAATCATTCCTAATATTAAAAGCTATTACTGGAACTGCAGAGAAGAGATATTTGTCTCTTTTTCCCTGTTTACACCTGGTATTAACATTCCTCTCTGATGATCCAATCACAAGTGGACAGAAGAGACAGAACACCATTTAAACCTGGTATTTATGTTAATCTCCTTTGACCAGTTGTGATCAGATATTGACGAGGGGTGGGTTTCTGATTTCATAATGACAATATCACTTACTACATCAGAATTATTTGCATATTGAAAAAGCACAAAAATGTAAAACTAAAAAGTACTGAATATACAGAACTTCACAATGTTGCTCTCAAATATGCTTGAAAACGCTTTTGAAAGCACATAAATTTCACTACACATTTACGCTTCTCATCCACACTTGCACCTTCCTTAAATGAAAACTGAGCATTTCAAAAACGCTCTTCATTCTCCATTCCACGTGCTTTGGAACACAGTAACGTTCAGAAACTTTTTGGAGTTTTCAAACAAAAATGTATTAATCTAGGTGTGGCCTTAACCCAGGGCCACCCATAAAGGGGGAAATAGTGGACAGCTTTCAGGGGCCCAGCCACTGAGGGGGGCCCAAGAGATATAGATCAACACCCCTGACAGTCCTACGACGTCCAGTGATCACCAGAGATCATGCACATTGCCCTTGACAAATACCGGCACTCCAACATATAATGGCACGCGCCTCTCTGAAAATCTCAGAGAGGTGGGCCCAGGTTATTGTTTTCTCCGGAAATCCAATTCACTGCATTTCCGCTTGATTTCATATAGACTTGACATTGTCCACGCCCTCAAATTTCATATTACGCATTCCGATGCAGAATTACCACTTTCTTGCAGAGTTTGATTCCAACTCTAATTAAACACTAATCAAAGTCTTACTTTACAAGGAAATTACAGCCACATGTGTTAGAACTAATCTCTGAAAGGTGGCTCTCCAGGAGTTGTAATGTGGAAACCTGCTCTAGTGTGTAGGCGCCCTTAGCATTTACACCAAAGATGATGTGGTCACGTACATGTTTTGACTTCTTCCGAATTTGGTCTGAATGAGCAGATAATATCACATTTTGGACCCCGTTGATGCTTGCATTTAGTGCTGTCCACTTAGGATCGGGTCACCTGAAATGGATGTTAATACCAGGTGCAAACGGGGTCTTTCTCGTTGTGTCCCTGGCTCAATCTTGTCTCCATCCTCTTTTCCATCCATGTGGTCTTCCTGACCAAGACATTGATTGGGTCTAGCATTAGTTCTTGGTATTTTAAGCCTTACAGTAATAAAACAGGCGTGACTTTATTCTTTAAATCTGTACAGATCCATAATGGATTTGTATGTCTTCAACATTGATGTTACAAAGTACCATATAAGAGGTTAATCCTTCATTTTGTGGCAAAATCTTAACTCTGAGCAGGTCAAAAGGTCATGGACATTTCTCTTTTACATGCAGAGAGCTTCAAAAAGCGGAGGAGTGCTTGTGTTAATGGAGCCGAGCCATTATTAAGATGATAGTGTCAGGGCTATTATATAGGCCTGTGCTTACATTGCAGATGGGTCCAATTCAGTTGGTGATTCAAACACAACATAATGAGAGGTGGTTCAGAAGGTTTTCACTTGGTTAGTGTTTATTTGCAAAGGTGTTGATTGAACTCTTTTAAAAGCAGCTGTGTAGCAGTGCCCTGTTAATCATGGTTTCTTTACAATCTAGATTTCACTTTTACGTGTAAGTTGATATGTCACATCCTCTGGATCTATGGTTAAGACAAGACCTTAGACAAACTCACCTCCTCTCTTCTTTTGATCTCTCCAAATGGATGATGTGAAAGCTCACTTGTTTCAGTTCAGCCAAAGCCTTGAAGGACTAACACTATTATCTTCAGTCTTTTAAAAAAAAAAAAAAAAAAAAAAGAAGCTTTTTTTATTTAATATACTTACTCTCAGAACTGGTATTGATCCCCATACATATAAAATTATCCTCATCTCATCGTCCTTGATATACTGACCCCAGGTAGTGATTGCCTTCCACAATGCTCAGCTCTTGAGTTGAAAAGACTTATTGAAATTCTCGGAGGCTATCAGACAACCTACTTTATGTCTTGCTTTTTGTTAATTAGTTTCGGGTGCTTGGGAACAGTCAAAGTATGGCGAAAGTTGCTGTAGCTCTTATTCGCGTAACTCTTATTGAAGTGCCTGTCATAGAAACTGTCGTAAGGTATATACATTTAGGATTGTTATTTCGCTAATTAAAGACAATGGTTTGTATGCCTAATGAGAAAGATTTCAAGAGCACATGTCAATTCGGTGGAATTTTTGCAATATAATTAGCATTTTCAGTGTTCTTAAATGATTACATTACGCTATGGGTCCAATTAACATGACATGTTTTAGGTTATTATTTCAACAATTCAAGTTTGATTGATTGAGGCCTTTAAAAGTGTCCTCCGTAATGTTTCCCTCATTAAAAAAAATTTCCACACAAAGAAATTATTTTTCTTTTGAAAAAAATCATTTTAAATGGTGTACTCTCACATGTGATGAAGACTCAGTGTGTCATATCAGTTGCACAATAAAATGGTTTTATTTTACATTGAAGCAGGGCCAGAGTGGGATTCATATTCAGCCCGGGATGTCATGTCCAAATCAGCCCACACCCAAAAGGGGGGTTGGAGGTGAAGATGATAACAATAGATCACAGCAAAAAATATGCAATATATGCAATTACTTGAAAATTATTTAAGCTCTCCATGTCATTATACCACATACAGCATTTACTAAGATTTTCACTTTGTCATAAGACTTCATTGTATGTGTAGTAAAATTAAGTTAATTTTAAAGGGTTATTTGAGAATTTCCTCACCCTCAAGCCATCCCAGATGTATATGACTTTCTTCTGCAGAATGAATGAATGAAGATGTTTGGAAGAATATCTCAGCTCTGTTGGTCCATTCAATGCAAGTAAATGAGATTGCATTTGAAATGCAATTCTGATCCTTTAAATACTGGACGTTACAGACTGCTTCCAATTTTTATACGACATATGATAAAAGTTTGTCAATCAACATGCGTAACTAACCGGCCCAATTTTTGACAGGCCCAGTGGGAATTCTCCCGATCTTCCCGATTGTCTCTCCGGCCCTGCTTTGAGGGCTGGCACATTAAGATCACATGACCAGCCAAATACTGTTTGCTCAGTCACTCCATTATAATCAGAAACTTTACAGCTGTTATGCTCTCTCTAATGATAGGACCGTGTTGATTTCTCAGTAGGCTACTATAAGATCTCTGATAGATGTATCCTTCCCTGACTATGAAATCGCACAATCCTGTGCATGCTGTTCCACAATAGTTGAGTTGAAGAAAAAGTATAGTGGCCGAAGAGGTAGTTGATTGCCAATTTGTGTACAAATGTACATAATCTTCCCACTTTTTACAACTTTTGATTATATTTCTAGCTATAAATTAGTATTTTAGTTATGAAATATACACTTGGTTATTGTCAGAACTTTTGTTCTAGATTATTAGACCATTGTGGTTCGGTTGGATGAATGAAACAGACCTTTAGTGGACACCAGATGGCAATAATCTGTTGCTGGTATCCCAGCAACAACATGACATTATACTGCCTCAGTAGCCTGTCCAAAGCCAGTTTCTGGAGGTAACTACATATGCAAATGATGTCTGTTGAGTAATTGACTGATAGGGCAGTGAGGCAACAAGATAGCTACCTTTGGTTTCGGAAGCAGCCCCTAAGTCAACATAACCAATGTCACAGGGCTCACTTACTATTGCAGAAAAAGCTAATTTCTTTTTTCTCCCCAATTTGGAATGCCCAATTCCCAATGTGCTCTAAGTCCTCATGGTAGTGTAGAGACTCGCCTCAATCCAGGTGGTGGAGGACGAATCTCAGTTGCCTCCGCAAAATTGATTTGATTTGATTTGATCTGAGACGTCAATCCGTGCATCTTATCACGTGGCTTGTTGAGCACATTACCACGGAGACATAGCGCGTCTGGAGGCTTCACACTATTCTCCACAGCATCCACCCACAACTCACCACACGCCCCACCGAGAGTGAACCACATAATAGCGACCACAAGGAGGTTACCCCATGTGACTCTACTCTCCTAGCAACCGGACCAATTTGGTTTCTGGAGTCACTCAGCACTCCCTCGATTCGAACTTGTGACTCTAGGGATGGTAGTTAGTGTCTTTACTTGCTGAGCTACCCAGGCCCCAGAAAAGCCATTTTTAAATGCAATATCAGTATAGTCAAGGCTGAAAATATGCATTTTGTTAATGTTTGTTACATTTTTATTACAGAAGTTCAGTGACTACAGCAAGACGTGCGATGTCTTTGGGGTTTCAAAGGCGTTGTTCAATGCTTATACATCTGCAGCTTTTAAGGAGCAGTAATTATGCAACAACCTGCGCCATGCTCAATAACCCATACAGGATCTTGACAGTGGCTGTTGTCTTTTAATTAGGAATTTTAATGCCTAATGCTCGTATTTAAAGAAAAATAATTAGACAGATATTTCCTCCCTCTCTTTTTCTGCACTGACATGTGTGTAACTATGGGGTGACCTGACATATCTGCTGTGATGGGGTGGTGCGTGGGGGGGATTGAAAATGTAAAGCTCATTTTATCTGCATATTACAAAGGAATTAGCAAGGCAAAGCTTCCGTTGCGGTAACTTGGCCAATGATACTTTCTAGCAGCATGCGACACGTCATTAGTATATCTGAACTGTTTTAAATATGATTCAGATTACGTTATTTTCTCATTATCTTCTCTTTGCTTTGCTGCTAATGAGTGGTACAGGGCAGCTAAATGAGCAAGTTCCATTTACATTATTTGGAATGTGCTTTAATAATGCTCATTAGGCCGTTCCCTTTTTTGTAACTCTGCCGCTTTAATTAGATTTCTTGCCCCCCAACCCCTAATAAGGGTATTCGTGGCTGATAATGCCTGTAATGTATTTGTTACTACAAGATGAGACAAGAAGAAAAAGAAGTGAGATTATTTCTCTTTCTAAGTGGCTTTTAATAGAAGGAGGCTTAATTGGGGCTTGTTTGGTTTCCTTTCTCCTTTTATTTCTAATAAGTAATATGGTGCTACTCTAGTTTCACTTGTGTCAGAATACTTATTTAGTTAGCTTTCATTTACACTGTTTGTAGGCCTGCAGTATTTTTGTGCTCGGCTTTAGTCTAAAAAAAAAAAGAAAAAAATTGTTTTGAGACAAATTTCAATGCAAACAGTTGCATTCAAGTCTTGACCTGATAAAAGTAGCAGTGCAGAGAAAATGAGAGAGAGAGACACTCTGGCTAAAAAGCATGAATGCCAAAACTAGTTCTCTATATGAAATACAAGTCATGGTTTAAATTATTACACAGAGGAAATGTTGGTGGCTAGTGTTTAAACTAAAAGTTTATGAACTGTAAGGTTAATTCTTAAAGTCCATCCTGAATTGACTGTGGAAGTGCACATAGATGCAACTTTAAATTTGGAAAGTTTAGAACGGTATCCTCTGAAAACTGACTGTTTAGTCTAAAACTGTTTATCAAATCACCTTTAAACTTAGAGACACTATGAGAGGGAGGGAGGGCCAAAAAGAAGACAGATTCTGAAAGCCATATATCAGACATTTGCTTTGCTCCTCTCTCCTTAGCCTTGTAGTCTCAACCCTCTTAAAATCTCTCGTCAGAAGTGGAGTTTAAAGGATGTGCTCCTCTACCCCCCTCCATGGTTGTCACTGGTGATGGGTGACACAGGCGTCTTGGCAGCTGCCACCACTGTTTACATAATTTCGACATGGCCGCAGGGAAAAAGAGACTGAGGCTGCACCGATCTTCACTTCACACTCCTCCGTTTAGAAAGGAGCCCCTGCACTGCCGCTTAACACGGCTCTCAGGGAACGGGAATATTCAAGCTTAACTTTTTAGCCAGTGGGGACCGACAGGCTGAGTCACCAAAGAAAGACAACACTGTGGAGTTGAGAGTACATTTAAGACTCTAAAAGGATCCCCAGTTTATCTGATGTTATCTAAAATGGTGGACATGAAGTGGAATTTAGTGCCAGAAATGTTTATAATGTTTTGTCTGAAACGTTGAAATGTATTATAAAGTCAACATGAAATCCAAATTAACCCTATCTACTTAATGCATGCTCCTGTCTAATTGTGAACTATTCATCGGTTCACATTTTTTTCCAAATAAAAGACGTTGTGTCTTCGTAATCTTTAGTGAAAATAGTAGCTTCCTCTGAAATGACTTCATTTTCTGCTAATGTCACCTAGGCTGTGCAAGCTATTGGATAGTGTTAACTAACTAATAACTAACTTAAAAAAAATCGTCTCTCTTTATGTTATAATTTGAACCAGTTATAAAATAAATTGGGGGCTTGTCCGGGATTCTGGGAATTTTTGGGGGTTAATTTAAGGCAAGGATATCAGGTTTGCATTGTGGGAGTATTCTGGTTAATACAATACAAATAAAATGGGTTTAAGAACAGGGTTTCACAATGACTTTAATAGCAGCCATATTTGTTTCTTTTCAAACAAATGTTTCAAGCATTAGATAAACAATAAAAGTTTCAAGCATTAGACAAGAAATAATATGTTCTATTTACATTTTAAAGAATGCATATCACATTTATTTTTTAAGGGGTTTAGTTAGAATGCATATTTGATTGCTGCATTAATTGCATGTGTACACCCATGTAATTCTAATACTCTTTCTCCAAATTGTTCAAGTTTCTCAAATCAAAGTATAAAAAACTGTAGAGAGACTCATTCCCAATTGTGACGATACCACAGAGTCTATTCTGAGAGCTTTCTCATTTGAAAGAGGACTTTGATGTCTGTAGTCGCAAGAGTTCTGCTTAAGTGAACTGTAATCTCAGGCATTAAGACTCACTCTATCTTTATCTCCGTCCCTGAAAGAGCGAAATGAATTACCACCAAATTTTCATCCCCTCTAAATTTGTCCCTCACCTTGTGATAGGGGTCATTTCCTTAATGGGACCCTTGATTTGCCAGGCCATTTATTACCTTTTATTGTGGACAGGGGACGATAGCACAATAATCAATATTTAATTTTTTTTTAGCGGTGGTCCGTCCGCAGTGGGCAGAGGTGAACGTGAAGTTTGACCCCATTATATCTATGCACTTGTTTGTGTGAGCCAGATGGAAAGAAATATATAGTGGGGTTCAAAAGACTGAGACAACATTGAAAATGTGGTATTCAATGTCTAATTTAAACCTGGATATGAGTTTTAGGATTTTTATAAATGTAAAACAAAGAATGATTTTGCTCTATTTTTAGGTCATTAATTAGATTTGCAAATTTGTAACCATGGTAAATCCTGTTAAGTACAAAATGTCAGATTTCCTTGCTTCCATAGTTGCATTCCAGATACTAAGAAATGCATGTCTTTCACTTTTCTTTTCACTCAAGTTGCTATGCTGATAATATCATTTCTAATATTAAAATACCGCATTAAATTAGAAAAAAATATGCAAAATGAAAGCATTTTCACAAGTAGACTTTTGAACCCTGCTGTATTTGCTCTTATTCTTCTGTTTTTCTGTCCCTATTTTTAAACTCTCTTTCAAATCCCTCTGTTTTACTCTCATCCTTTTCTCACAGTTTAAATAGCACAAATCAGTTCCGCCACATTGTAGGAGAAAGCAGAAAGATGGCACATTAGTGTAATTTTGTACGCTGAATGGCTCTTTATTCCTTTTCAAAAAGCAAAACTGCATTTTTTTTTCCTTGAAAAATATCTTAATATGAATAATGTCATCTTACGGTGACAGCGCTTGTCCAACCTCCTTACCCCGATATGCCAAGATCTGTTTTCTCTCATATGTTAAGGGTGTATTTATAGAAATGTTGCAATAAGCCTGTGCCGTGTTTTGTTTATTTGTTGCTTTTTTAGGTACAATCATCTCTTGAGGGACTTGACAGGGAACACCAGTCCAGACAACCCGGAGTTTCAGCAGCTTTCAAGTAAGAGGCTCTGCCGTCTCGCAACTCGACAAACACTCTCTTATCCTGTTAGTGATCTGTGACAAAAATTTTGATGGGTTTAGCCTGTCTGCATTTTTTTATGATCTCTTTATTGTCAAGATCTGCATCAAGCTGTGGAATCACATTCACCCAAAGTCACACTTGTTATGCTTGTCAAATTTACTTTCCACTCTAGTTTGTCACTTACAGAGCAACCTAAAAAGAGATCACTCAGTTTTGTTTGTGATCACGAGGTGCTTTGCAGAGATAAGCAGAGCGGAGGATACCTTGGCCTGTTGAAGAAGGTGCAAACACTGAAATCATTTCATATGGTGCCAAAACAAACCCGCGTCTTAAAGGAAAAAAGGTTTTAAGCTGGCAGCCGAAAAGACAGCCTCCCTTGTCTTTGTTAAGTTGACAAAGAACAAGTTTGGGCTCCTGTTGTAGCGTTCACTCGTCGTTATTGTCTCTGGGTGGCTGTGGTCGCTGAGGATGAAAGTACAGCAATAGCTGAAAGTGAGTCAATGTGGTTTTTGACATAATTAATAGAGACCAGATCTAAGGATATCAACCATGCAAAATATAAATAAATAAAATCTCCAGCATCAATATAAGCCCTGATAATGACTCATTTCTATCGTCAAATAAACAGCAAATCCGAGTTAAGAGCCAGTGTACACAAGGAATTATTTATGTGTATCAATTAAAATCTCATTGGTTGCTTGCTGCTTTTGCTTACAAATTGAAACAGCCCCTGATTCTAAGATGAAGGTACATATCCAGATTTGCCATTCCATTGCCTCTTCCTCTTCGCATTAGAGCAGCTTTTTAAACTCCCTAGTTTTTTTGGGTTTTTTTAGAGAGAGATGGAGAGAAAAAAGTTTTCTCATTCGGCCTGGGCTTATTGTAAAGGGAATTACTTAAAAACAACCCCAGACAAATCATACTGTATCTGATTAAGCAAGCTAGCAGTGAAAATCACTAGAGGCTTTGTTGTTCTTCAGTATCCCTTTTTGTGTTGTTGTTTTGTTTCCTTTTTTCCTCCTCTTTTCTCCTTTCCTCACCACATGTACTCTCTCATTCTGTGTTCATGTGGAACAACATGGTTTAAATTGTAGTAATTGGCATTCATTGCAGAGTTTGTCAGTCATGTATTAAACCATGTTTTTCTGGCTGCTTATTCCTGAACCTCGTGGACAAGTAGGGCAGAGCGAATTTTGAATATTCACTACGTATCCGCACTGATTTTTTTAAAAGATAAAAAATTAAGCAACATTGTGAATATCACAACTATTGTAATGGTCTTTTTCTTTTGCTCATAACTTCGAAAATATGTCTTGAGACTAGTTTTGCAATCTTTCCTTCTTTTCACAACTCAAGTATGTTAGAGTGGCAAGACAGAGATGTTTTAATAGTGTTTCTGATTTAAACTTTCCAATTTATGCAAAGGCTGTTTTAGAGTTGGAAAGTTCAATTCTTTTTCATGAATCAGTTCAAAATGTCTGTTTCAGTAAATTGATTTAAAACTCTGAATCAGCAATTTTTCATTCACAAATGTTCATACAAATATCCGTATAACATTCTTCATACTGTATATGAAAACATTAGTAAAATTTTACAAAGAGATTGTATTTGATAACATTTGCTAACATTAACTATTTCAGCACTTTTTAATATTGGATAATGTTCATTTTAACATATACTCATGCATATTTTTTTACAATAAAAGGTGAATTTATTAATATTAATGTATTATGAACTTCAGATTATGAACATTACCTAGAAATGTATTATTTAAAAAAAATAAAGAAATTAACATTATCCAAGATTAACAAATGCTATGAAAATATATTATACATTATTAGTTCATGATACCTAATGCATTAACTAATAATAATACAACCTTATTAGAAAGTGTAAACAAAATATTTTACACAAAGTAAAATTGTATGTCGGTGAGTATATGTTTTTGTTTTTTATGTGTATTGTTATCACTGCATATAAACGTATGAAATAACTTTTTCATTTAGTGAAAAAAATGGAAAACATGCCTTGATTATTATTATTACCATTTATTAATAAATAACTTTTTTGTTTATTGTATTTATTTGTTTATTCCACTTTTTATTGCAACAAATAACAATAATACATTTTTAACAGACATTACAGAAGAGAGAGGAGAAATCAGTCAAGAAAAAAACTTAAACAACAACAAACAAAACTTAGAGAACAATAAGGATATTTTTTCTTAATTTATATATAAAAGAGATTGTTATCATTATTATTATTACTATCATCATATATACACCGATCAGCCACAACATTAAATCCACCTGCCTAATATTGTGTAGGTCCCCATTGTGCCTCCAAAACGGCACCATCCCACATCTCAGAATAGCATTATGAGATAATATTCTTCTCACCACAATTGTACAGAGCTGTTATCTGAGTTACCGTAGACTTTGTCAGTTCTAACCAGTCAGGCCATTCTCTGTTTTCCTCTCTCATCAACAAAGCGTTTCCAACCACAGAACTGCCGCACACTGGATGTTTTTTGTTTTTGGCACCATTCTGAGTAAATTCTAGAGACTGATGTGTGTGAAAATCCCAGGAGATCAGCAGTTACGGAAACACTCAAACCAGCCCATCTATCAGATCAATAAAACAAATATGAACATTGTACACAGGACACAACAGGATTATAACTACTATATAAACTGTTTTTAGCTCTACTGACAAACCCTACAGCCAAGTATCTTCAAAACTCTCCCTCCTCCAACACTTTCAAAGGTTAATTAAAAAAAAGTTAACACAAGAACTCCTTGCACCAAGTTCTGTTTAAACACACTGGATGGCTAAAATAAAAAAGACAGAGAGAAAGGGTTAGCGGAATATGGAATGAGATTGTATTAATAATGCATCAGCCATGGCTCTGTTGAAACACAATTATGGAGTGGGTTTTCTTAAAATGGATGGACTGAAAGATGTACAGACTGCGGCTCAGTCATCTCTAAACAGTCACTTTGTTTGCTTTTGCTAGTAATTGTTCTAAAGATAAGTGACTCAATTAGACAGTGATTATTGTACTGAGGCAAACCCCCCGAGCACTGTGTTCATTTTCTGATTTGTTAGAGTCAACAAGACCAAAGCTGGATTCAAAATTAGTATCCATCTGCCTGTTTGTTTTTGTTTTTTTTCTTTTTTCTTTTTTCTAGTTAATGAGTTGATGTCTGCATTAGTTAATGAATTCTGTACACAGTAATTAGCAAAAATGTTTTCTCTAACAGTTATTTTGCTAACCACAAAAGTATGTTCACAAACTCCGAAAAAATTAGTTCAATCTATTTAGATCATTTTGCACTTTTTAGTGCTTTGAACAACCCAAGGAACTACCTTGTTTACAAGGTACACAAAAAAGAAAACAAATTCAAATGAACTATTTAGACAATGTAATAAAAAATGTAATGCTATATTTATTGTACGTTTTGAATTACACTTCATGTTTACTTAACCAATTATACTGATTCATTGGCCTTGTGCTTTTGATGGGTAGCACAATATCCTATGGCAAGGTCTGCACATACATTTTACCCAATAAGTGATGTTTGAATGTGTTAATGCACCCTCATCATCTTACTCCAGGGGGTTGATGGTGAAATCAAATATTGTTTGGAGGCCAAAAACTTGTTATTACCATGTACAACAACGTAGTCTGCATAAAACATGAAAGCCTTTGGGTGTACACTTATTTATGTGTCATGTTGTTGTAATACTCCTTTGACACTAATATTATGTTCAGAATTGCATAAATACATCACACATTATATTAGTTAATGTGATAGTGTGATTATGTAGGTAAGTATTACTATAGAATAATACTGTTCAATTGCATGTACTTTGTAATTATGTGGAACCAATTGACATTGCACATAATTAGTGGTGCTTGCGGAGCAAAGCATCACTATTATAATCTCACATTCTTATTATTAGTGGTGCTTGCAAAGCATCAATATTGTAATCTCACATACTTATTTGTATTCTTATTTTTATGGTAAGGGATTTGTTATCCTACTATCACAACACAATGGCAAGAAATTGGTCAGATTGTTTCTGCCAATAAGAATGCCATAGAGACATGGGGGTGGGCTCATTTCACTCTGGCTTCCAATCAGTCTTTAAGTATCATATTGGAAATGGTGTAGCCACTCCCTAGCACCATTTACGGCACCTTAGCAACCAGCCCCATTGACTTCCATACAAAATGGCTGAGAGTGATATCTTTGGATCAGAATGTCCTAACATGAGAGGTGGCTTGTTTTAATTGGGTGAGCAATCAGAGTTCAGGTATTATCATGGAAACTACTTAGCCACGCCCTAGCAACCATTTAGAGAATTCTAGCAACCAAAAACCAATGACTTCCATTCAAAATGGCTGGTAACTGCTTAACAACCAGATGAGGTTAACCAAGTACCAAATCACATATCTCTGCACAAGAACATTGTAGAGACTTCTAGGTTGATTTAGTTCACTCAGGATAGCAATGAGCCTTTTGATTATCATCCTGGTAACTGCCTAGCAACCAGATGGGCTTAGCCTAGCAACTAAGTATCAAAACATATGTCTATGCACCAGAACAGCGTAGAGACATCTGGGTTGACTTTTTCCCTCAGAAAAGCAAGGAGCCTTGTTTAGTATCACCCTTGTATCTGCCTAGCAACCAGATGGGGTTACCATAGCAACCATGTAGCAAATCACTTATCTCTGCACCAGAACATCATAGAGAATTCCGGGTTGATTTATTTCACTCAGGATGGCAAGGAGCCTTGTTCAGTATCACCCTGGTAACTGCCTAGCAACCAGATGGGGTTAACCTAGCAACCAAGTAACAAATCACATATCTCTGCACCAGAATATCAGAGAGACTTTCTGTTTGGATTGTTTGACGCAGTCTAGCAAGGAGCATTTTTAGCATCACCCTGGTAACTGCTTAGCAACCAGATAGAACACCCTAGCAATCATAGAACAACACCAATATATCTGCACCAGAATATCCTACTGTCATGAGGGTTGCCTCTTTCAACTTAGGGCAGATCGAGGAACATTGTGGTGAGCAATGCACCACTCACAATTTCTTCCAGTTATGGTTATTACGTCTATTAATATTATGTTAATTATAGCAGCATCTAATATGTTTAACACAGACACTGTGAAAATTATTGTTGTACACAAGATTGTTTGTGTATACAATAAATCATATTGCATTTAGATTATATTCACATTCTTTTGCAAGCTTTCAAAACCAAGGAAGACGCAAACATCTCTGATTACCATTATTTATAGATTAAATTGTATTTTGACCTTGTACAAAATACAGTCCTTCTAAAATAGGCTTAAAAATGCACACAAAATGAAGAAATATGATATCAAATATGATTACTATTGATATATAGGAGGTCATGGAGAACCTGGTAATGTCCATGAATTTTATATATATATATATATATATATATATATATATATATATATATATAGCTCAGCTCTAAGATATTTTATTGTCTTTTCTATAAAATCCTTTCCCAATAATCATGAAATTAGAAAACTCACAGAAAATAATTGGCCATAAAGGTGTGGAAACTTTGGTATTCTTCAGCAAGAACACAATTCAAGTAAACATGTTAAAAATATTTATTATATAAGGTTAACTCTGTATGGAAACATTTTGTGTACTGTGAGGTATGCAGTATGTTTTGCTTTCTGAGTTTGGTTATATATATATTCGGTCTCCTCTCATCGCAGAGGCAGTGAAGGCCATCTCAGAGGTCGCTCATTGGATCCAGGACAATGCTTGCAGCCATGAGAACCACCTGCAGCTGCATAGAGTCCAGAAACAGCTGAAGGACTGAAAGACCAAAATCCTGGCTCCAGGTTAAAGTCTGTGATCTGCCATTCTTTTTATCTTAGAGAGCACCGCAGAGAGACAGAGAGACAGAGAGTTAAGCGGATGAAGGAGGTCAGATGGAAGAGTGTGGAAAAGTAGTCTTGTTTAAAAGAGATCCACCTATTTTCCCATAATCAATAGAGGCGATTGCGCATGGTTTTGTTTACGCAAGGCACAATTGTAGTCTCAGATAAGAGAATTAACTGAATTTATCGACAAGTTTTCTGCACTAATTGGTAAATGGAGGGGGAAGTGGGCTCTCAGAGTCGGTTCTTTATATCTTCTCTGGTGCAACTTGTGGAGTGGAGGTCCTTTCTTCCTCCTCATTTATCCCAAGGGAGAATGCCCACGTGTGAAACAAAAAGACAAGGAGATGGAGAAGGATGCAGAGAGAGAGACGAAGATAGAGAGGGCCTTGTCGTGAATGCCTTGGCCTGCCAATCTCCCCCAGGACCAATTAGCGCCTCTCCTCATCTTGTTGGCCGGTAGATAAAAAGGATGCTGGGAGAAAGGGAGGGAGCATGTGTGAACAAAGGTGGTTGGGAGACTGGCGATGAATACCCAACGAGCGCTGGGCTTATTTCACACAGAGCCGGATGTAGGAAGTGTAGAAAAAGCTTGCTCATCCTGTTTTTTCAGGATTCTAGAATTCTACCGAGGTCCTTTCTCTTGTCCAATAAGTTTTGTTTTTCTTCCACTCTCACTTTTTCTGGCTGCTGAAGGTTGAACCTAGCCCGGCCATTCCATCTTATCCCAGTCCATCCCCTCCATTTCCTTCGATGTGCCTTAACGAAAGCATTGCTTGACAGATGAGACATGAACATTATTAAGTGGCTGCGATGGAGATAAGGGTGGTATAATAATGCAAAGCTTGAATCAATGGGACATTGATACACCAGGCATTCTGTTTCCTTGGAGTCCTTGCTGGAACGTAACTGCTACCACAGCTGTCCAGGGGCCAAGGTGAAACTCTTAGGCCTTTATAACATTGTAAAGAAGTTCAATGGAAAGGAGGAGGCTAGAACCGGCTTGAGAATATAAATAATACTTTTAATAACAAGCTGAATGCAAAACACACAAAAATAAACACACAGAGCAGCTGCCTGTAATTCTCTCTCTCTCTCGAACCGTTGTCACCGGCCGCCTGCTTACCCTCTACACTCCTCCCATTCTGACCCCCAGCAGACAGAATGCCCCTCCGCATTCTCAGTGACTCGTGGGGACTCTCCTCCACCCCTGGCAGTGGCCCTACCTCTCCAGGCATTCAGGGAGTCGCCTTTATCCCTCACGTGCCCCCATCAGGCTGATTGGGGACCAGCGTGCATTGTTCCAGCCCGGCCCCACCCTCCTCCGCTCTAAAAACATATAGTTCTAGTAAAGAGTATGTAAAGCCTTTTTTATTATCTGCATATTATTGTTCTGTTAGCTTGCTATAAACATTTCGACTTCAGATTGCTCACCAAGATTCTCTTCAAACCATTGTTCGTGTGGCACTTGCAGCAACACTCAGTATGTGTACATGCCCAGTTATAATCAAAAGAATGTAAAATTTACCAGGTCTGGCCGGGTTTAGTACATGTTGCACATCACATCTGTCTTTTAGAGCGTGTATGTGCACAACAAGGCCGAAACCGGTTGTGGTCTGATTAGCCGAGCAACAATTATTATCATTATCTAGGTCTGTAAGTCAGACTTGGTAATTTTTAGTCAGACTAAAGCATTATTGTTTCAATTATTGTTTTAGTCAATAAAAACTATTGCAATAGAACTTTTAAAGTGTGCATTACCTAGATCTCTTTGTCCAACTTTGCAAAAATCTAACTAAAGTGTTAATATGACATTTTAAAAAGACAATTTTGTTTTAGTCCAGCTGAAATGGAACTTTGAGTGTGTTTTAAAGTACTGTATTTAAGCATACTGATTGAGAATGCAAAGTACAGTACACTTACATCTTTTGAATTGCTGTCTGATTTTTGGTGTGCAACAACACATGAAATCAAGCTTTCTGTACGTATGTTGAAGCACTTGAAATCATGTACTTGAGCAGTGTATATTTTGGACCTTAAAGTCACAATTTGTCATACAATTCAAGTACTGGAATCAGAATAAAACTTTAAAGAGTGCACCTGTGCTTCAAATATTGTAGATTAACATTAAAGCCCTTTTTAACTGACATGAAACCGTAACCTTTCCAACAAAGCCTTCTTGAAATTAACAATGATCTGACTTGCCATTCCATCACTTTCAAATGGAGACAAGCTTTCATGTGTCTCCGGATCTTTGGCTTGGTCGCATCAGGAGGACCGAGCCACTTTGTAGTGCAACCTTTAGCACCCTGCCAACCACTAGGCTCTTTGTAGCTGGGCAGAGGTGCTCTTTGACAGGAGAAGTTGAAAGTGTTTGACATGAAGAGGGGATATCCAAGTTCCTGCTCTTTGTACTGAGCCAATGAAGCCTTCCTTAGATATGTCAGTCCAAACTGGGAACGAGAATGTGAGCTGAACAAATTCAGTGGGTATCACTTGTTTTCTTACATTAAACAGAAGGTACAGTCTTTTACAGTTTTACCATTGGAAAACTTTATATTTTTGCACCCATTGTAGCTACAGCAATGGTGTATCTCATAATTTAGTTACTACATTTATATTGTTAGGCCAGAAATATACCCTATGCAGGTGCAGACGTGATTGCTTTAAATGTCTGTTCCATTAAATGCTATTCAGCTTGCTAGTGTTGCCAGATATTGCAAGATAAACAAGTGATTTGGTCTGGAAAAACAATCTCAAAATAAGCAACTTGCCTTACCAAAATAAGTACCATATATGTTTTACCCATTCGTGACCTGGTCTGGAAAAACAAGTCTATATTGACTGTATTGTGGACATACGGTAAGTCCAAAATTGGCTGCCTGCAACTACCATTAATTTAAAGCAACTTCATGAAAAACAAGCCAAAATCTCAACAAAATTCTCTTCAAACTGGTGCTTCACCATGACAGAACTTGACCTAAAATTGAAAGCTGACTGTAGACAATGTCAATGCTCGCAATAGCCCCCCTTGTGGCAATACTGAGAATGCAACGCATTCTTGCATTGCATTCTGAATTGTTGTCTGGCACATTTCGGTATGCAAAGATACATGAAATTGAGCTTGCATAGATTGAAACGTTTGCATCCATATACTTGTGTAGATTATGTTGTTATTCATTGTGCAAGCATGACTATCCCCTGTAAGCCAGAACTTGTAAAAGCGTGTATCCAATTTAAAAAAAGCCAAAGAAACCATTAAAGCCAATCTGCACACGCCGCCCGGGAGTATTGCAAGATGTGTCCTCATTGTTGCCTCATATTAAACCTGTGGCATTTTAAAAAAGCAGTTTGACCCCTCCTTGACCCCTCTGCTAATCATAGAGTGCTTCTGTGTCGCTCAGAGCATCATTTTGAGCCCCGCGCTCTCGCTATCGCCAGAGCTGCAATCACAAGGTTCACTGGGGCAATTAAGGAATCATAGCAGGAATGAAATTTCATCTTATCTATCCAAATGTCAGCATCTAATTTACTTTCCATCATGCAACTGTCAATCATAGAGAGGAGATTGTGTCTTCCCATCTCAAGTCTTGTAAACCTTAAGTTTTTTGTTCACGGGGTGAAATTTACTTTTCCTTAATATGATGGTAAAAGGTGGATGCAGTGACAATAGGTAAGTCCTTTTGCCTTTTATCTCTTGTAGGGAGGAGGTATATTCTGGAAGGTTGGCTAAAGACAGTGCCCCCTAAAGGCATGGAGGCCAAGCCCAAGATGTTCTTCCTGTTTTTTGACATTCTGCTGCAGGTCAAGCCATACAGTCCCATACACCCAGAAAATGGGGATAATGGGGATTTGCATGCCAGCGAGTCTGCTCATTGAAAGAGTGAACAGCAGACAAAGTCTATGGCCACACCACGAGCTTGGAGTTCTTATCAGTGTAAGTTAAAACTGTGTGACTTCAGTACGAAGCAAATAAAGCATCCCCTGCTGACAATAGCAGTATTTATTAAGAAAGTAAACAGTTACTCTGTCAATTTGATTAAGTAAAGAATGTATTTATGATCCTTTATTAATGTCCTTTTCAGCTATATTGAAATAATTTTTCAATTATTTTGGTAAGATTTCAAATTAGTCAAAGTGTGTAATTTCTGCACCACTAGAGGCACTTAACAGAATTGCTAAAATAACCACGTTTTCAACAATTTTTTCAAACAGTAGCCCTCCATAAACTCAAACCATTGGTTGAGCCAGTGTTGTATCGCAACAAAGTTTTTAACATTGAAATAAGATTGGCATCTGGATTTTTGGTGAACTGAATACAGGTCAAGAATTGCACTTTGAATAAGAAATTAATGTGCAATACTTTTGGTTTTATTATAGTAATTCTAATATATTTTTTGATTCTATTTTTGAATGCATTACATTTTCATTGTCATATCTATGCATGAGTTCATTTTTACAGTCCAAGAATTTGTTTATTTCCTTGTTGGAAAATTGTCATATTTATAACCTATTTTTTATAAGTTTTAACTCCTCATTGGCACTCCTCAAATCCATCAAATATCATTTAACCATATGTTCCTGCCTACTCAGGGTTAAGAAATGTATTATTCTCAGAATGACTTGATCTGCAAGTTTGCAAAAATTATCAATTTATCGTTCTTTTTTTTTTTTTTTTTTGCATGCACTAATTACCCGAGTTCCTCATAAGGCTTCAAGTTTAATGTCTCCACACTGTTTGATCTCTTTCCAGGTCTCTGCACTGCCGCTGTGTGACAAATTATGTCTAAACGATCCTTGCACTCTCATGAAACACTGTTTATTTAGTGAATACGCAACCAATCAGCAAATTCTTTGTATTATAGTTATGATACATTTTATTATGTCTTTTTTTTTTTTTCACTTAAAAGGATAGTTCACCAAATTAATGTCAAGAATTATGTCATCTTTTACTCCCCCTCATTTTGTTCCATACCCATATAACTTTCTTTCAAGTACAGTGACAGCCGCAGTCACCATTTCATTTCATTGCGTCTTTGTTCATACAGTAAATGTGAAGGAGGCTGTCGATCTGCCTGAGATGTCCTTGTGTGTTCCATAGAAGAAATAAATGTCATAAAGGTTTGGAAAAACGTGAGATGAGTAAATGATGGCAGAATTTTAGTTTTTTTATAAACATTCCCTTTAAGGGGAAAGACATTTATGACACATCTGCTCATTAACTGCATAAATAGAAAGTACAACTGAACTATAAATATAGTAGTTTATCATTTATTAGTGTGCTTGACTTGGCAGTTAGCAATAATATTGGAATATTTAAGGGATGGTCACTAAATGTGTTCCATTCACTTCAACTGAATGTACAAGCGCTAGAAAACAAGTATGTTTTACTGAAGTTCCCGTTTGGTACAATCTGACCTGCACATAGCAACATTTCACCAAACATCAGATAAACCTCTTGGCTAAAAAAACAATACAGGAAACTCATTTTGTCTCAGTTTCGTATGAGTACAAGTTGAAAAGGAAACATACTTCATGGATGCATGGTTTGCCATTTTGTGAGAAAATTGGGTATATTTGGAATAGATTTGTATTTTGAATAGGGCTGTGAATTGACATTTTTCTGTGTTCATTTTCTGTGTTTAAAATGCCTAGGTTTGTCCCTGGCAGGCAGCAGATGCTCTAACCCCGCCCAAACCCTAATCGGAGCCTGTAAGACTGAGAAGCCTGGCAGGAACATCTTGGGGCACCTTTCACCTATCGCGAGAAGGCCCAGGAAGAAGAACAAAAATGATGCTGCGTTAATTGCGTTAAATACCCTGTTGCCCATATTCATTGTGGACTCATGCTTAAAATCTACCACATTGTGACTTGTCACCTAAACTAAATGATCCCACTACAGTCATTGTACTCTGTAAGATCAAAGTCCATTGCACTGATAGTCACACTAGTGCTCCCTGATCTTCTGAACAATTTTTGGTGCATAGAATAGACATAACCTGTAGACATAACCTCTCCACCTGCTATGAAGCACTCTAGAAAAGCGCTCGAATCCATCCATCAGATTAAATCAGAGATCCATCTCTTCCTTTCCACCATTGAATGCATCTTCCTGAAACCCTGTCACCAGTCGACTCTCCTCTCTTCTTTTCTGCCTGTGCTGTGGTCTCGGCTGCATATTATCTAATGGCTAGAAATGGCATTTCATTAGCCTGTTATCCCACAGAGGCCTCAAATGCATACTCAATAGCATTAGGTGTAATTTCTCATAAGGACACATTATTGATCCCGGTTCTACCCGCCTCCCACCTGGATTGAAGGGGAAAGAGGCTGTCAGCACTCTCAGGCCCCTCCCCAGCCAGGCCATGAAGAATTAAAGCAAAATTAAATTTGACAGCTGGAAATGCCATGGCAATCTATATGCAAAGTTTGAAAGTAGTAGTAGTAGTAGAGGAAAAGGGATGAAAATGTGCTATCAAAAATATTGGTCTCTCTCTCTCTTTCTCTCACCTTCATTTGTCTGGATGAGTGAGTGTTTGTATTTGGATAATTTTCCCCCTTTTTCTCTTTCTCTCCGTCTTTCGCATCCCCCTCCCTTTCCGTCTCTCCATCTTCCTCCTGCAGTTCTATCTTTCTCCACCTCCTTGAATATTATTCTGCATCCATGAACGATTCCCTTTGATGTATAAATAATCAAGTGAAATTATGTGCGTTGAAGAGCCTCCATGCTCTGCTGTTCATATTATACAAAGTAATTTCTACTTAAGGGGGTCAGATTTCATGACAAATCCCTAATTACTGCATCGCAATAGAAGTAGAATCTATTTCTACATAAATCAGGCCAACCCCCCCCCCCTCCCCCATGTGGCAGACCTCTAATATACCTCACTCTGCTTTGCTTCACTCACTGAACTCGGTAATTAGATAATGCTTTTGACGATGGTACATTTGAAATCTTAATCTATTTAATACATAATGAGAAACAACCTGAGCCAGCCCCCCGCCTTAAAATATAACTGGAGAGTCATTACTTTTACCAGGTGTCCATTAAAGAGCCTCCCCCTGCTTGTCATTACAATTCTGTCCCCAGTTGTAATAAAGATTAGGACTGATTATTGAAATGCTGTCGGTAACTGGTGCTGTTTCCTTCTCTCGCTGCGTCAGGTAAATTTGAAAGGTCATTTAATATTTTCAGGGCCCCAATTATAATCCACTCTAATGGGTCTTTGTTGTAATTATTCTGTGGAACCTTTGTTTGGGGCTGGATGGCTCCTGTTGTCTTGTTTGACATGTATAATCTAGCAGTAAAGTCTCCTCTGTGTGGATGACTGATGGTAATCGCTGTTGACTCAAGGATAAGCCGTCTGAAAGGAAGAGGAGAATGTGGGTAGAGCTCGAAAAGTTGTTCTCAAAGTGCAGATCATTGCCAAATTAACTGGCACATCAACTGGCACATCTGTGCTTCTTTGGTCTAAAATGCAGAACATGTTGCTTCATCTGCATCTTCTGCTCAGATCTCCTTTTCTTGCATAATGACCTATTTTTCAGCAAGTTCCTATGCAATCAGTTCTAGTTAAAGGGATAGTTCAACCCAAAATAAAAAAATGTGAAAAAAAAATACATTGACTTGCCCTCCTGTGGTTCAGAACCTGTATGACTTATGACCAGGCCCAGAAGGAATCTGCACTTGCAGAACTTTTTCAGCAAAATTGTGGTATCTGTCATTCATAAAATATCTATGCCATCCCCACCCCTTCCATGTTGGTTTATTAAATAATTTGGCTAATTTCATAATCTCACCACGGTTGCGTTGCGTCACAAACACAGCATTTTTAGGTCGCTGTGTCAAGTTAAATGCAGATTGAAACTTAGAAAAACACGTCTCGAGATCCTGGCATTCAGAATTGCGTTCTGCCCAGCTCTTTTTGAATCCAAGTACTTATTCTCATTTTGTGCTGTCACCTGAATGTTGTTTGTTGTCTGCACAACTACGCATTGTCTACAGCTGGAGTTTCGCTTACTGCCCCCTGCTGAAAAATTGTGCTACTTCGAGCTTGAATTGCTCAATGGTAAGAGTATTCCTAATAAAGTCAGGTGACTTTATTAATTGTGCAAAATATTTTTTATTTTAAAACATTTTGCTATGTTTAAATACCTTCCGTAGAATCCAGCGTATTTTCCCTCAAAATCTAAAAGAAAAAAAAAAAAGTCTGTGGATTCCTTATGGGCCTGCTTGTGATATTGCACATTCATGTGCGCTATGAGAGAATCTGGTGCTCACATTTAGCAATAAAAACAATGCAAGTTTTCACATGAAAGTGTGCCACTGTGAACAAGTTTCCCTCGCGCTCATAATCACGCAACGCATGTAAAGACTTTTCAGAAAATTTCCTTAAACTTTGGGTTGTTTCAAACCAAAACCTATCAAATGCTTTTGAAGTTTAACCTATCGAATGTGATGCACGAACCACATAGACTACTTTTATGATACTTTTGCTTCCTTTTTGAAGCTTTAATGTTGGGCACTATTGTTTTGAAAAGAGAGATATTTATTTAAATTTTGCCTCGAATAAGAAAGAAAGTCACATTGGTTTTCAACAACATAAGGGTGAGTACATAACAGAATTTTCCTTTTTGGGTGGACAACTCTTTAAACAGGACTGATACTATTCCATAATGCCCTTAGATGTTGAATATGTTGTCACACACACAACGCTGGTAGTTGTGATACCCTCATGGCCACAGTAGTTTGACCAGTGCTCTTTGCTTACTTGATGTACTTTTGCATCTTTTAACATGTCAAATTGTGGATGTTGCTGCAACCTCCTCTACTTCTGTCGACTATATTCCTCAAGAACAATGCAATCAATAATGTACATCTTAAGATCACAAAACGAGATGCACTGTCAACACAATGAACACTGGTGGCAATGCCAAAAAACTGATTCATGGACGCCCTCTAGTGATTCAGTGCAATTATGTGCACAGTTATCAAAAGTTCCAGGCAAGTGAAAAATGGTGTGAGGTATTTAGATCGAGATCTCTGATATTTTGACAAACTTATAGTATGTCCCATATGCCTTGGAGACGATGTTCATTCTTTAGGCTTTGTAAAATTATACCTCCAAAATCTGCAGTTTTCGTCTTCCTTACTTGTTGCCCCCCAAACATTAACTCTTAGTCGCTCACCTTTCACACAATACTCTTAATTCGGAATGTTTCCTCTATTTTGTCTATTCTAGTTGACCTTTGCCTGAGCCTAACTGCTCTTGATGTCCGATGATCAGGAGGACATCAATGATTGGTACTGTAGCCTCTGCATGTCCATTGTGTGAGTTCATTTGTATCAATCCAAACTTTAAACGTCTGATACTGCCCTGAGCCTGATGGGACCAGTTAAACTGACATATTTCAACGCTGGTTTGAGGTCTGTTTTGCATATATAACTTTGGTAATGATCAACTAATTTATTATTAGAAATATTTGTATTTTAATTTTATCACAACTTATTTTGTGCCCAAACATATGCACAGTCTTTCATCTTTGAGTCAGCTTAGTGAGCTGTGAGAATCCATGCCTGGGTTCTATTTGCTCTGATCCGGGTCGGGTTTGAACTTAAAATTGTCTAGTCAGGTCACAAAGGCTTCATATATGGGCTTGGTTCAACTTCATGAATGTGCAGACCTCTTTTTCATACCCAACCCTTTGCCAACAAAATTAATTTATTACTGCACATTAGAGCTGCCCATTTTTCAAAGTCCACCTCAACTCAATACTAGGGTTCATGGTTAACAAGTAGTAATAGTAACCAAGTAGTCATTTAGTATCTTCCCTTATGGGGCTGGGACCTAAAACTTTTGATTACCTGCCTAGATATTTATACTACTATAGTTATACTACTAGTTATTTACTATACCACTCTACCTACTGAAGGTTTGGATGGCATGTCGTAATCATCAGCCTTTTACACTGTGAACAGTGTTAACAAAGCATCAGTGCACTTTAGTCTCCAAGGGCGAGAGAGCAGATCGAGAGTGAACCTGTATGGGTGATTTCTTCACTGGGGACAAGCCTCTCAAAGTTAGGCTAATTAGTTTATCACTCTTTCAGAGTGATGGGGAGGATAAACTGTCACCTCACACCATCTTCATAGCAGGGAGCTCCTTGTGCATGGCCTCCTGCCCAGTCTACAGGCCCTGGGGAGCACAATTAGAGAGCGAGCTGGACATGTTGTGGTGGCTGAGGTCAGAGGTGATTGGTTAGGGAGGGACTGTGTTTGTATTGGACTGTTCAAGGAAAAGAAAGACACAGTCCAGTGAATGTCCTACTGTTACAATGAATTAAGGTCCAATATATGTTTGTGTGTGTGTTTATTTTTTATAATATAATATCACATTTGAGATTATCAGGTGTATTTTTACAAGCTAAGAAAATTTACATAAACCTTATGCTCAGATTGAGGATGTTATATCATACATTTACACTTTTTTGCAAATTTTTTTTTTTTTTTGACCCTTAGTATTTAACAGGCCATTTTTTTTTTTTGCTGCAGTCGCGGGATAGTTCCACCAAAATGTTTAATTTTCTCATGATTTACTCAGCCTCTTGGCATCCCAGATGTTTATGACTTTCTTCTGCAGAACAGAAATTATGATGTTTAGATGACTATTTCAGCTCTGTAGTTCCATACAATGCAAGTGAATGGGTGCCAACATTTTAATGGGTGAATGGGTGCCAAAAGCTCCAAAATACACAAGCTGAGCTTTAAAGTAATCCATATGACTCCAGTTGTTAAAGCCATATCACTACACGCAGATGGTGTTAGGGAAAGGTGAAATTCTCATCATAGAGAGCATTTTATTGGGTAAAATGCCTCTGCAAACATATGATTATAGTTGTGTATATCTGCTTTTTAGTTTATTGCCTTTGCATATACACTGGTGAGCCAAAACATTATGACCACCTGCCTAATATGCTGTTGATCCTCTGCATGCCACCAAACGGGTACTGACCTGCCGAGGCATAGACTCTATAAGACCCCTGAAGGTGTCCTGTGAGGACACCTTCACATTGAGCGTCACAGCAGCAGTTCCATGCCTTCAGTAGGGGAGAAAAGCAACAGTGCCACCAAGAGGTTGAAGCCAAACAAAGCTCCAACTTCAAGGTTATGATGCATCACAGCCTGTTTTCATACATGTGCCATCTCTATGCACATAACCAGATTTTTTCCATTATTTACTTTAGTTATAACACTGAGTCATATAGAGCTTCTGTGAATTTTTGAGATGTCCCTTAGAAAAAGTTCTCATTCAAAAGGTGTTGATACAGTAAGGCACTTACAATGGAAGTGAATGGAGCCAGACCATTAGCATTAAAATACACATTGTTTTAAAAGAATAGCCACAAGACATAAACATCATATGTGCTAACATTATTTCAGTATGATGTAATTGCTTTATAACTGTGTAAAGTTAAATCAAATATTACAACTTTGTTGTCATGACGACAAAACTCTCACTAAAATCTTGTTGACGTGTATAATGTTTATGTCTTGTGGCTATTCTTTTGAAAATGTGTGTATTTTAATGTTTATGGATTGGCTCCATTCACTTTCATTGTAAGTGCCTCACTGTTAGCACCATTTTTTTAAATAAACAAGTGATGTGAAATAACTTTTTAAGGTACTTATTACTTTTATACTTTTTATACTTATATTTTTTTTGTTGATTGAGCTAAACTTGTATTGAACCTGGAATATTAAGTGTATCTTTCTATTTTGTGTACATATCTGTAGTATGTATATTTGAAGTGATTTCAATAATCAACTTACCACTCTTACATTGTTAATGCAGACCACGGAGATCGTCTGGTTCGAGCTGTGTCATTTTGTAAGGAGGTTCAACATCTGAGAGAGCTGAAAGGTCTGCACAGATGGAGAAGATGTTCCAAAGGTGATTTAGGGCAGAATGAATGCAATGTACAGTTAGTCATAGTATTTGAAGAATGCTTTTATTCTCTGTTCTTTTTGCTCAAACCTCAAAGAATAAAACACAATGCAGGGTTTATTAGTTGTTTTTAAGAACATTAACTGTACATCTTTTTAAAGGTAAAATATTTTTAGACTGTGATGTCTAATTTGGGTGTAATGCTGTGCATAATGTGTCTGATTTTAACTCATTGCCACTAAAATTCATTCGTAATTGAACACACATATACAGATAGGGTTGGGAGGGTTACTTTTGAAATGTATTCCACTACAGATTACAGAATACATGCTGTAAGATATACTTTGTAACATATTCAGTTACATTACTCAAGGTCAGTAATGTATTCTAAATTATTTGGATTACTTCTGCAGCACTGGGAGATTTTTTTCACTTGTTTTGACTATAAAAACTCTGCCAGTACAGTAAGACAAAATACACGTTAAAAATACATTCTCTGAAAAACAATCTAAATATCTTATGCAGTGTTGTTTCTAAAACAAGATCAATCAAATGTATCTTGCTTTAAGGATTTGTTTTATATTTTTAATGGTAAAAAATGCAAAAAGTATTATCAAGAATATGATTTTTGCCCTAATATCAAAGGTCTTACTAGAAAAAATAAATTATGATCCAACGTAAATTTTCTTGATAAACAAATATGATCGTGTCTGGTAACATGTGCATGCAAAATGGCTAGAAATTGCATTTTAGCTTAACGTAAAGCTGACAATTTACACAAGGATTATTTCTATTTCTTCTGCTCAAATTTTCAAACATCTCTGTCTGCTCGTATGAATGTAACACGTCAAGTCAATTTATTTTATTTGTATAGCGCCTTTCACAACACACATCGTTTCAAAGCAGCATTACAGAAGTTCAGCATTAACAGACGATAAAAATGTAATGTCTATAAAGTCGATAAATCATCATCATTGTGCAGGGCTCCAAACTGCGACTAAAACGTCATAAGAAAGTGTTTCACCGCTGTTCAAATGCACTTTGGATCGCATCATTTATATGTATAAATGTTTTCCATCTGAAAGGACTAAATATTTAATTAAACAAATTACAATAAAATGCAACGTAATCTCTTCAGTAATCAAACTACTTTTTGAATGTAACTGTATTCTAATTACCAATTATTTAAATTATAATTGTAGTGGAATACAGTTACTTATATTTTGTATTTTAAATACGTATTCCAGTTTCATGTATTCTGTTACTCCCCAATCCTGTATATATATATATATATATATATATATATATATATAAATTGTTTGTTGATTTGTAATTATTTTAGGATACTGTGATTTACCAGATTTTAACAGCATGGTTGGGTTGTTGTATATCAAGAGTCATGTTACTTGAATTATTACTGGATCATTCTTAAACACATTTATTATACCAGAACCTTGTCCATGTAAGGTTGATTTCTAAGCATATTTTGTCTTATTAACAAACACTGAGATTCCCTTGAATCTCAACTGCTTTCTCTCTCTCTCTCTCTCTCTCTCTCTCTCTCTCTCTCTCTCTCTCTCTCTCTCTCTCTCTCTCTCCATTCGTATTCATATAGAAGAAGTGTAGATCTTTAACCCTAGTCCAGCACACATGCCTGTAATTTTAAAGTGAACACTAAAAAAATTAAGACCTTTATTTTCTGATTTAGGTGTGGTTGTTTATCTGTGGGTAGAATTGAACTGCCCAGGATAGATTTGTCCTCATCTAAACCATCCAGCTGCATTTTCTCTTGTAATAAAGGTAAGTTAGTTTCAAATGCATTTGTTGTTTACTTCATTGCAGTGTGTACCTTAGTTGTCCACATGGTGGGAGCACACCACTTCTTTTTTTCCTCAAAAGTATGCCATGGAATACAGGCTGTGATGACCCCCTCTTTGTTTAGACTGATATGATTTTGCTAATAGTTAATAAGAAATGCATGCATTGTTGTTGTTTTCTCCTTCATTCTGGATACACAACACATGTAAAGGGTTGTGAGGAAGATTCCATTTACAGGTTTCAAAACAGGTATTTGGATCACTTGGTAAAGAAACTTCCAATTACCCAGTGCAATACTTGGCTCAGTTTATGCAATTTGCACCTCTCCTATTCACGTTTGCTTGCTGATGCCAAGTAGTCTTCTGATTGTTCTCCCTCCTGCCTCACATTCTCTTGGCAGGTGCTTTAGGATTCAGAATACCATTCATGGTCACTGTGTTTCAGAATACAGTGGAGGCCAAAAGTCTGAGAACATATTGAAAATCTGCTATTCATATCCAATGCAGATGGAAACCTGCAAATTAACAACATTTTAGGATTTTTGAACATTTTGAGAAAAGAAATGTAAATAAGAAATAAAAAATATTAATAATAATAATACAGGACATTATTCATATAAGAAAATTTGTGACATTGAACATGTTAACTTAGGCCTTGTTCAGACTGCCACTAAAAATCAGATTTTTTTTCATATCCAAATTGTATCCAGATGAGATTTTGATAGACTGGACAGCAAAAAAACACATGAAATCTGATTTTTTTTTTAGAATCTGATTCGAACCACATTGGGAGGTGGTTTCAAATACGATTGAAATCTGATTTTTTTCCAGATACATCTCAGTCCGGAAGCTCTGGCTGCTCCATTCAGATTTCAAATGGTCTTTTGCATCACTCTTAATGTGACACAACGATGACGTCAAAAATCGGTGACTGCAGAATGGAACATCACAATATTTACCAGTCTTCTCCGTCATTGAATTTTTCTTTTACGATGATGGAGATCTGCACCGCAACTGGACAGGGCGCTTATTTGGAGAGCGAGATGCACCTCCATTTTACCCACATCTGTTTTGAAAGCATCGTCATGAGGTTATGCCTACATTGTTATGCCTACGTCATTACCAAAGCAACCCATGCAGATAGGTTGATTTTTTCTGAATGCGCAAATCTGATTTGATCACTTCAGTACAGTCTGCCTGAAAAGATATGATTTGAGAAAAAATCTGATTTGCCTGCAGTCTGAACATAGCCTTAAAGATCAGATGTCCTTGCTTCCACTGAAGCACACAAGATTCTCTTTGGAACATTCTCAAATCATGCTGTGAGTACATGGATCATGAATGACTAACCTTCATTTTGGTTGCATGAAATGCATGAGTCATTCATCAAGTTAGTCATTCAAATAAGAAACATTGTATTGTAAAATTGACCTGATCTCAGTATTTTGGACTCAAATGTACAGGATGTCTTCATTTTTGCTGGTACTGAACAGTGTCACTTCTATACAGTACTGCAGGTGCGGACTGGGAAGAAAATTCAGGATTTTGCATAGAAACTGTCCCAAAAGTTGGTGGCGGCACCGTTTTGTGGAGCATTCTGCATAATGCAGTGGCCCATGCGGCCTCCATTTCAGTGGTCGGGCCACAGGGAAAAGTCCCAGTTCTCCCAATGGCCAGTCCGCGCCTGCAGTACTGCCTTATTTTTGTGGTATTTTGACATTCAGCTCATTTCAAACTTGAATCCCTTTTAATGTCTTTTTGAATTACGTGATGTTCTTCCTCAACATGCCAGATTTTTGGAGCAGTTAAAAACATGCCCATGGACAAACATCATTTACTTCTTGTTTCATTTAAGAGCAGAGTCAGTAGAAACTAACATTTGTATGATAAATCAAATAAATAGCATTTCCCTGTCCCCTGGTTTACCTTTTCCAACAACTAGGCAGTAAATAGTCTATCATCTAAATCAATGGCATGCTGCCTTTGTAGGGGTGCCCTGCTTAATTGCTCCGTAACTGCAGTGAAAGGGGAAGGGGTGGCTGGTGAGTGAAAACCAGGGCTTGTTAACCTCAGTGCTCGGGTCCTGTCACAATCACTTGTTGACAAAATCTGAGAAATGCCCTTATTTTTCACTACCACATCTCTTTGAGTCTGAGCCTGTCCTTATTAGATGGGGTAAATATTACAAGGTTTAAAAAGACAGTCGAAGTATAGCCTAGTCTATTTTTCTGATCAAATATGCCTAAAAAATACATACGTTTCAAAACATTGAGGCTTATGGCTTGCATGGTAATGGTAATGGTTTATGGTAAACTACTGTGCTCAAATGTTTCCAGAATATGGGTTTGAATTTATGCATTTGAGGGGGAGATTTGTGCACAAATCTTCTGACACATTAGATCACTTAAAGCAAGAAGTTTGTAAAGTGCATGACATTGGAGGATGTATGGTTGGAACGTGCAGCCTATGGTTAATGGCTCTCGTTAAATCAACATCGATCAAAATGACTATATGTGGATGAAGGATTTAAATGCTCATTATGACACGCCTCATTGTCAAACATAGACCACATTCTCTTGTTTCTGCTTTGAAATGGATCCACGTTGTTCATAAATGCACTAACGCACAGGTTCCATTCAGAACAACACATGCTGTTGACCTCTATAATCCCTCTTCTCTTGGAGCATTTCAAGCGCAAGGACAGATGCATTAAACACTAGCGTGCCTACAATTCTTTTCTTGTTAAAATGCATCTGAAGAGTTCAGTGGTGATTTTAAGACATTTAGTTTCAACTTAGAGTTTGGCTTTTCAGAGAGATATTAAGTTACAGTGTTGGAGTGCTTGTAAAGAAACAAGTGACAGCAACTCAGACTGTCTGGCACTGTTTACTCTGCATACAGACGAGGTCATTCTTGACTTTAAACTTTTTTCTTGTTCATGCTCAAAACTTTGTGTTCTTTGGTGTCTTTAGTGCAAAACAGGGCAAGGACGTTTGTACATTACAGTCAATTAATATTGTGCAAAGCTACAAAAAAGTAATTTTTAAAATAGTACAGTCCACCTTTGTATCTTCGTGCACTACATTTGACAGGGTTCCCACATGTCCTAGAAAACCTGAAATTTCAAAGCAGATATGAATGAATTTTCAATAAATAAACAATTGGAGTCAGTTATACCGAAGTTACCACATGTAGTATGCAGAAAACACAGATTGAATAACAGAATCTCGTCATAAAAATGGCATTAGCTATAAAATGCAGAAAGTCATGGAATATGACATATCTGGATGAAAATGAATGTTGAATACATCAAATAAAAATTGCGATACGTCCTAGTGTGATAATTAAATGGCAAAAGTCTGTGATTTATTTAAATAAATCTAAAATCTGCAAGTTATGCGTGCTTCAAAATGAATGTGTGAAGCCAAGCGCTCATACACTGAAAACTCTGCATCATGATCATCTCTTGAGCACTTGAGTGTGTGTGTGTGTGTGTGTGTGTGTGTGTGTGTGCGTGTGTGCGTGTGTGTGCGTGTGTGTGCGTGCGTGCGTGTGTGCATGCGTGCGTGCGTGCGTGCGTGCGTGTGTGTGCGTGTGTGTGTGTGTGTGTGTGTGTGTGTGAGATGACAGAGAGCAGAGCACCCTGAAGTGCACAGCACATACAGACTATGTATTTATTTAATTAAATCACAGCTTTATGGGGATTAATAACCATACTGGGCCATGTAGTGAACTGCTTCTCTGGAGGTGAGAAACTACCATCAAAAGCGCACAAAACTGCTAATTAAAAGCTTGATTTAAATGGACACATGCATTGTTTGCTTAAATTGTTGGGTGCCTAAAATATCCTGGAAATGTCCTGGGAAATTGTGCTTTGAAAAGAGTGGGAACCTTGTCAGAGCTATTCAACTTCACTAACTAGTGGTCCAAATGTAAAAAGAGACAATATTTTGCTACTGAAAAGCTACTATATGCAAGTAGCCATTCAACAATATAGTATAGGCTAATATTTGTTCACTACATAAAGCATCAGTGTTCATGAAAACCTTTCTACCTATAATGAAATTTAGACAAAATACAGTTAAACTATAAAGAGTTAGGGGGCTCTTCACACAGAAAAGTGTTCTTGCCTCTGTCTGCGCTGTTTTTCAATAATGTTTTGTGTAAAAATGTGCTACAGAGACGTCTTTGACAGGTTCAAAGAAACAGTTAAAAAAATAAAAACACATCTAGAAACAACTGCGCTCTGTTGTAATCATTGCTCTAGCTTTTTAAGTGCAAGAATGTGTTCAGTCTGAACAATCTTATTTATACATTGCATTATGTTTAAGGTTGCGATTATTAACTGGCTTTGGCACCCTTACATGGGTCACTAAAAATTAAAACGGTCAAGATTTGGCCTGCAGACTGCCAGATGAATAGACCTGCATTAGATGATCAACAACCCTTTCTCTCATTTGACGTTGTCCTAGTTTTGCAGCTTGCATGATAACTCTCCCCAATTCCAGATGTGTTATATTTTTCTGGAGTACATTTTTGCCTTTTTACCACAGAGTATATCTGGTTTGTTGCATAATCCACTTGAACTGGCCCCTGTCTTGCCCCGCCACTGGCTGCTCCATTAACCTTATTTACTCATGTCAAAGGAACGTTTTGCTTCTGTCATAATGAGTCTTTATTAATAAAACCCTGTCCTAAACAAGCAACCATCAATCAGTGCTGATCCACATCTGCAGCCTATGGCAATACCATTCATCTTAAACTCAACTGTGCTCCCCTTCATTTTGCCCCTCTTTCAAAATATCTGTGGATACTGTGTTGTAGTTACACCATCAAAACGACACATTTGTTGTCATGCAGCAGTGACACAAAATTGATTGTGATACCCATGTCTTGTGATTTCAGATTTGACCCCAGCTGGACAAAATTGGTTCGAAGTTATTTTATGCATAAGACTCACTGGGAAAACGACCGCATGCACAACCCCAATTCTGAAAAAGTTGGGACAGTTTGAAAAATGCTAATAAATACAAAAAGGAGAGATTTTTAAATTATATTCAGCCATCGCTATATTGAAATTACTACAACTACACATTATATTATGTTTTTCCTTGTAAATTTAGTTTTTTTTTTAATGTACAGGAATTTTAAATCATATGATTGCAACACGCTCCAATAAGTTGGGACAGTCGAGTGTTTACCACTGTGAAGCATCATCATTTCTTCTATTAACACTTATTAAGAATTTGGCACTGAAGACACAAGTTTGTCAAGTTCAGAAAGTGAAATTTTCCCCCTTTCATCCATTATGCAGATATTTTGCTGCATTGTTGTACAGGGTCTTCATTGCTGTTTGGTGTGCTTCATAATGTGCCACACATTTTCATTTGAAAGCAGGTCAGGACTGCAGGCAGGCCAATCTAGCACCCACACTCTTTGTTTGCACTTGTAATCTGGGCAGTATGTAGTTTGAAGATGACCTGCTGGAAATTGCAGGGATGTACCTGGAAAAGACAGTGCTTGATGTCAGTATATGTTGCTCCAAATGTGTACATATCTGTCTGCATTCATGGTGTTCTCACAGATGTGCGAGTTACCTATGCCATGGGCACTGACACACCCCTGGCCCATACGGACACTGGCTTCGCTTCTGGACAGTGTTGATGTAGGGCTTCTGCTTTGTATTGTAAAGTCTTAACTTGGATGCATCGGTGAATGGTGTTGACTAACAAAGGTTTACTTAAGTTATCCCAAGCCCATGCTCATGATATCCATTACAGATGAATGCTGTTTTTAAGACAGTGACATCTGAGAGATCAGAACACACACATTCAGAAGTGGTTTTCGCCTTGCCCTTTACACACAGAGATTTGACCATATTTCTTGAATCTTTTAACTATATTGTGCACTGTAGAGGGTGAAATGCCCTAAATCCTTCCAAACTGTCTTTGGGGAACATTGTTCTCAAAGTGCTGGAATTATCTCGAATGATCCTTGCTCTTGAAGGACTTGGCTGTTTTTGGAGGCTCCTTATATACTATGACATGATTGACGATTTCAAATCGTCTTAAATTGCCCGTCTCAACTTTTTTGGAGCATGTTGCAATCATCTTATTTGAAATTTCTGGGGCAATGAAATTCACAAGGAAAAACATCATATAATGTGTAGTTGTAGTGCTTTCAATATAGCAAAAGGTGAATATAATTTACAAATCACTCCTTTTTGGTTTTATTGCATTTTGCATACTGTCCTAACTTTTTTGGAATTGGGGTTGTACTATAAATTTATACATGGTTTGGGGAAATAGAAATTAGTTTTTGGTTGCACAACGTAGCTCGAATAATATTATAAATATCAGTAGTAGCTTGCAATTTATATTATTGAAGGTTCTTCTTGCTACGCTATTAAAATTTGGTGCTTAACTCATCCTGCACCCTTTTTGAACTCTACTCTAAATTACATTATTTTTATTGAGGATATTAATACTATTGCTTTACTAAGAGATTTGACTTATGGTTTTTGCCTGGCGGGCAATAAAACATCCCAAAGGCTTTCATTGAAGGAGGGAACCGAGCCATACCCAGGGATCAGAATATCAAATAGTCATACTCTAGGTGTGATCTCTTTTGACTTGGGCCAGTAATCAACCACCTAGCAACCTCCCAGAACACCTTACCGACCATATAACAACGTCATGGCAGTCAATTTTGCACAGGCAAGCACCTCTTACTTTTTCTTTCACCTTTTTGCTTATTTTGACCATTTTACTTACCTCGAGTGCATATTCATATGCTTGTGTGGCCATACTGAGATCATAGCCTTAGTTCACCTATCAGTTTGCACTGTCTAGCCACCTTGCAGATTATCACAGCGGTTGACCTTTATAACAAAGCTTATGATGACGTGTGTGCTATTACTGCGCAAGTATCCAGTGCATCGCTGGAGCATCAAAGAGGCAAGAGGTAGGTCAAGGTTAGGTTTTACATCAACAAAATAGCTTTTTCCAGTGCAAGCATGTGTGTATTAAGGTCACATCTTTAAAGGTATATACAAAGTTTTAGCTATTTAATATGTCCCAAGACTTGATTTGCAACCAAATTTGGCATTTTGTAGTGCATTAAATATATTTCTGGTTAACTGTTTTACAATACTGTATGAGCAGTAGTCGTAGTATTTTTATTTTTAATAATGTGGAAACATTGCATTCTTTTTCAGTGAAATTATAAAAAGTTACTTTTCAAAGTACATTTCTTTTATCTTTGAAATGCAATGTACAATGCCAGCACACTGCCTTCATGTACAGTAAATTCCACATATCATTGTGTTTTTGAGGGAGGTGTAGGGAGAATAACTTTCGGCTGTATTCTGTAGTTCTTTTTGGAGACAAGTTTAATTATTTGTGCTCAAAAAAATTGTTTCTGATGGCAAAATGTCCAGGTTTTTTATGATCTTGTGAAACTGGTTATCCACTAACTTTTACTATACCAGACAATTTATGGTCTTATTTAGACAATTAAAAGGCACTGTATTGCCATTGACACTTTAAGCAAGTAATCATTTGAAAGTCAACCAGTGTCATAAGGCAGGGGTTGTGTTTTTGACGGGCATTGTATTGAAGATTTTGTAATTTTCAAAATGTAAATGATATTAAGGAAACAGTGAAACACATTTCTCATCATTTGCTCAACCTTACGCCATCCCAGATGTGTATAACTTTCTTTCTTCTGCAGAACACAAATTAAGGTTTTTAGAAGAATATTTCAGTTCTTTAGGACTATACAATGTAAGTGAATGGTGGCCAGAACTTTGAAGCTCCAGAAAGGCAATATAAACTCTGGTGGTTATATCCATGTCTTCAGAAGAGATATGATTGGTTTGGGTGAGAAACAGATCAATATTTGATTTTTTTTTTTTTACTATAAATCTCCACTTTTGACCAGACCTGACCAGTAGGTGGCAATATGCAAGAAGAGAGAGAAAAAAAAAAGAAGAAGAATATGCAAGTATACTTGAAAGTGGAGATTTTTAGTAAAAAGAAATACTAAACTATTGCTCTATTTCTCACCCACACTTATTATTTCCCTTCTTTCTTCCCTCTTCACACAGCCTACATGTTAATCTTTCATTTTCAGTGGACAATTTTTAATTGCTGTGTACTAAAAAGTAATAGAGAGAACGATCAAAATGTTCAAACCAGATGAGGCAAACTGATGCCAATCAACAATGAAAATGATGTTCATTGTTGATTGGTATCAGTTTGCCTCATCTGGTTTGAACATTTTGATCGTTCTCTCTATTACTTTTTTGATCAAAAAGTAATTTTTTATCAAATCTAGACAGGCCCCATTTCCATCAGCCATCACTCCAACACCTTGTGTATGTGTGAATATAAATATATACTGTATATGTGTGTGTGAGTGTGTGTCTGTGTCTCTCTCTGTGTGTGTGTGTGTGTGTGTGTGTGTGTATGTACACATATATTTAAGCAGTATCACACCAGCAAGAGTGCTATATGGCCCTATATCAGCACTGCTGTGATGAGGCCGCAGGCCAAGTGCTGTAGGTAATTACAGCAGTGCTGATTTAGGGCCATGCAAGTGTGATATTGCTTATATATACAACAGTTCAATGAAAAAGAATATTTAAAAAAATGAGGAAAAACGGTACGGTCATAAAAACGCATTTGTGCATGGAATACTTTCTACGCAATGAATCAGAGTCTGCCGTTGCTGGTCACTTCAGAAATAGTATCACGGCTTGTGCTGTTTCGAACAAGTTATTGGATAAAAAAATGTATGTGCGTGTGTGTGAGGGAGAGAGAGAGAGAGAGACGGAGCGTGTGCAATCACCTGTTGCCACACCCAAGCAGAGATGCTGTCAGCTTTCTAGAGATCAGCTTTCTCAGTGGAAAAATAGCATCCAAGAGGGGGTATTTCTCCCTATTTCGCATTAGCCAGTGCGCAAGAGTTTTTCACTACTGAAACCTCAATGTCCTCTGCCATTTTGAACAGTACTTTTTCTCCAATGTGGAAACTCCGGTAAGAGTTAAGCACCTTGAGTTGTGTAATTAATCTGTCTGTTGTGTCTCTCAGCTGTGATGAGCCATAATGCTGATGTTGTTCGTTTAAAGCTATTATCTATATCTAGCTGAAGTCTTGTAGTAGTAATACGAACGATCGTGGAGCGCTGTAGTATGTAAACAATAACTGGCAAGGATTCAATTCACGTCAAAAACTGCACATATTACACACAAAAAAAAGTTCCACCACCTGCTGGCTAACATATTGTGGCAGCGGGGGTGTGGTCAAGCGTCCGTCCGGGGAGAGAAAGCGGTAAGGGCGCTTGCACCTGAGCCAAATTATGTCTAACACCTGTCTCTAATTCCAGTAAGCATGGGGAGAGCGGCATAAGAGCGGCCACAGAACCTGCAGAGGAGAGAGAGAGAAAGAGAGTTCTACATGTACAAGGCAGCCCAGCGTTGTTGTTTATGTTCATGTTCAGTTAGAATTGTGTGTGTCATAAGTTGATTATTTAAGAAGTGCTGTATGAGACTGTGGCCATTAAAGAAAGGAAAGAATTATCAGAACCCACGGCTCTGTAACTCTTTACAATGGTGCCGAAAAACCCATTTGAACCAGCTACAGTACGCCTCATGGAGCCCTCCCAGCTGTCCAACTGCTCCAGTACCACCTGATCGATCACACCCTTGACGTCCGGGCTCCCCGCCAGCAGCCATTTCCGACACGCGTCTCGGAGCCGCTGCGCGAAAGAAAAGGGGCGATCATCTTTCCCCAGCTTCAACGACCGGAACAGCTGGCGATATTGTTCGGGACGTTTGACCACACCCCCGCTGCCACACATATGTAATGTCAAAAAATATAATACAAAAATACATGTAAGAGACACTTATACAGTAATCTTAACATATATGCACTACTCTTACACTTTAGTTTAGAATGGCACGAACACAAGCGGAGTGATACACACAGTGAAGCGTCCGAGTGCTGATGCTGTCAGACCATCAGTGCTCATGGAACATCTCTCGTCCCATCAGATTCAAGGACCGGAACTAACTGTTGTGTATATATGTATATATACATACATACTAGTGGCCAAAAGTTTGAAATAATGTACAGAATTTGCTCATGTGGAAAGAAATTGGTACTTTTATTCACTAAAGTGGCATTCAGCTGATCGCAATGTATAGTCAGTACGTTAATAACGTGAAAAGTTACAATTACAATTTTTATTTAAATTATGTTCAGAACTTCTATTTCAAAGAGTTCTCATCAAAACAATCCTCCTTGTGCAGCAATGACAGCTTTGCAGATCCTTGGCATTCTAGTTGTTTTTTACATCAGTAAAATCCTGACTATATTTTGTGATCAGTTGAATGCCACTTTGGTGAATTAAAGTAACAATTTCCTTCCGAAACAGAAAAATCTGTATATTATTCCAAACTTTTGGCTGCCAGTTTATACGTATCTGTTTGCAAATAGAATTGAGTAGAAAAGAACAAGGAGCCCTACAACAGATGGTATGAGGCCGAATCTCAACATCAGTCTGGGATTACATGAAGAGACAGAAGTAGTTGAGGCAGCCGAAATAGATAGAAGAACTGTGGCAACTTCTTCAAGAACTTCTTCTGTTATGTACCTAAAAGAATTAGTGCTGTTTGGAAGGCAAAAGTTTTCACCAAATAATAATAATTATTTGTATTTTTTTTATGTTTACTGGACTTTGTATAATGTTAATTGATAAATGAAAACTGTTTATGGCATTATGTTTGAAGACATCCTCACTATGAAACATTTTTCACAAATGCTGTAGATACTGTATGTAATACCATAATACCAACTTGTATTTAAAATAATTTTAGTGTATTAAACATTTAGCTGAATTTAGGATTTTTAACTTTAGCTTTGGGTGAAAATATATGAATGAATAATAATTTAAAGATCCTTCAGAGGGTTTCTCTCAGAAGTAATGAGATTGATCAAAAGCCAATAAAGATAATAGAAATAGAAAATAATGTGCTCCATTTCTCATCCTCCCTCTACTCTAGCTTTTGTAGGCTTTTCTATCTACATGGATTAGTTTGAAAAATATCTGCAGCTAAAATCCCTCTGCTAATATGAATTGCTGTTTTTCATTTTCAATTTAGAAGTGTGCTTTAAAGTTTTGGCCAAACCAAATGTATTCCTCAGACATTCACCTCAGAGAACTTCCTCACCTAGAAACACTATAGGTAAACTTCCTCACCTAGTAAACACTTACTGGATTCATTTGTATGTTCAGTGCATTAACCTTTATTTCTGTATCACCCATTGACCCTGTACTTTTGCCATAGTTTAAGCTAATTTGAAGCCAATGTTATCAAGAAGGCACATCAAGTCAAATACACATGTTTAACCTTGACTTAAAGCAGTTGTGGGTAATATATATGTGTGTGTGTGTGTGTGTGTGTGTGTGTGTGTGTGTGTGTGTGTGTGTGTGTGTGTGTGTGTTTATGTGGTTTACGAGGACAATTTTTAGGTTACAAACTGGTAATTGCAAGGGTATTATGCTATACATGTGCTTTATGAGGACATTTCTAGTGTCCCCATAATTTAAATAGCTTTAAAAACATATTAAACAATGTTTTATTGAAAATGTAAAAATGCAAAAAGTTTTTTGTGAGGGTTCGGTTTAGGGGATATAATCTATAGTTTGTACAGTATAAAAAACATTATGTCTATGTGAAGTCCTCATAATGATAAGTAGACCAACAATATGCTTAATAAGGTTAGCTTCCCCAAAAAGTAGCTTTGTGGCGCTAACAAAATTTTCTCGGTTTGTTTGAACATCCTGACCTGTTCAACACATCATCATTGACTTAACCAATGGTGTGAGTTTTGGCCGGTATTATCTGACCAATGGATGATGTGGGGAGTTTTTGAGAAACCTGTATGAAAACAATCATTATTTTCTAATTCCATGTGGAGTACATATACATAATGATGACAGACACACTAAACAATCTTATTACCCGAATAGATTTTTGTTTGTTGAAACGGTATCTATACTGCTCCACCAATCCAACCATTAGATAACATTTATTCGCTTCGCCAACTCATACGATTTTGCCATCTCTTTCTACTATGACTTGCCACGAGGGCACGTTGACCACTCAAAGTAAAATGCTTAAGTGGTTAATTTAAAAATGCTTTGCAATGTTGTAGTGCCAAATAAGACCATAACTCAACAAGTAACTCTGTTCAGATAGTGAACAAAGCTTTATAAGCAAGAAATGGGTCATCCTATTTTAAGATTAGGGCTTTTAGACTATCTGGCTTTATAAAACAAATTTATGTGCCCTATATGCTCTCCTGAAGATGTACTGCAAATCTTTGCTTTGAAATATTTCCAAGTTCACCACAGTTGATTAGTCGTAAATCATTTTAACATATTTAGTTCTGAGAGGAATCAAGTGTACCACAGTCAGTTAATCCACTTTGATTAATGCACCAGGGATGGAACACCGGCAAAAAATACAGTCTTTGGCAACCAAAACTCCCCCCAAACCACCGCCTAAAAAAGAAAAACAAAAAAAGATTGCTCTGTAAAATGTATGGTTAGAAATAAGAAAGAAATTTACCAGTTAAAGGGATAGTTCAGCCAATTATGTAAATTTTGTCATAATTTTCTCAGCCTCGTGTTATTCCAAACCTGTATGACTTTGGATCATGAACAGTCACATTTTGAACAACTGACACTTTTTTAAGTGCAATTACAAAATGTAGGGAAAATAAATATCAAGTTTTAAAATGGATGCAAAAGCACCATAAAATATCACAAATGTTGTTATTTTGTAATTATGGGGCTTTTACTAATTTCTGGAATAGATGACTTTCAAATTACAGTATCCATTCTCCTATGATAATTAGTGACAGCACGATTGCCCTTTCAAATATGATTGGCTTATGATTCAGTAAAAATTAAAGCACAATCCTCCTCCTGTGTTGCATATGTTTTTAAATAACATACTACTCTTATGATTTCTGCAGTATACTGTATAATATGTGTACAGCGCACAGAATGTGAATTTACTTGTGTGCAAAATAAATACCCATTTGCCAAAATGAGTAGTATACAACAGAGCTTGCATGCGCAATAATGCATGAGATTGATACATTAGATAGATAAGAAGCTCTGAAAATTCACATGCAGGGTCATGATTATCATAATCATCGGTTTTCTCTCAAACTATTATGCTGTTGATATCACTTGAAATGAAAAATAAAAGATCAAAAGTGAACTCAAACGTCGGAAAATCACATACATGTGCATGTTTAGTATTTTTTTTACATTTATGGGGTGGGGGTTATCCATTGACCAGGAAAATAAAAATGGCACTCCATGTCAAAAAGGTTGCTGACCCCTGGTATATACAGTATTATGTATGGCCAAATATTCTCTAGCAAGTCAGTCCACTGTCAGCCATTTTTGGAACGCTCTTTGGGTGGGGGATAGAGTGCATGTGCGTTCTAGAGCTCATTGACAGGTGATGTCTGTATCAAAAAGGTCATTGACTCTTTTAACTGTAAGGCGGGACTTCCTTTTTACATCCGTTGACTGTTCGGGGCTCAGAGCTCCTTGGTTGAATGTTCCAATTTCTCCCATTCATTTTAACAGAAGTGGCCCATCTCTGGTAAATAATCTCTGGCATGGCGAAAGTATTCAGTAAGTCAGCCAGTTTTCCATTACAAACATTTCTGAGAGTATTTTTGTCCACAGTATATAATGGATATTTTGTAAAAGAGCCTGTAATCAAATGCAGGCACTTGAATCACTGATAATTTTGGTTATTTATTACGCAATTTTCCAGACTAACCACTGGGCGCTGCCATGATGATTCTCATCGCCGCTGGACTATTTTCTGGTTCTGGCCTCCATAAGAAGGCAAAATCTACCAATACGGGCATTCCAGACAGAGAACAACAACCATTTTAAGTGTTAGTTGGAGTAAAAATAAATTCAGGTCCAACTTGTGCAGTTGTTGGTTGCTATAACAACTCAAAGTAGTTTATGATATCAACATAACTCACCTTGGTTCATAGCTTCACGTCATCCAACCATTCTTTAAACTTTGATGAGCAAGGCACTATGGAGTCAAATGCTTTTTTGACAATTTTTTTTACACATTTATTATGCTAAACATCACATTATCCACTAAGAACATACACCAATGCCAGTGAAAACACTGGAGACCAGAAATTGAAAACAGGTGTCTGTTAAGAATCATGAAACACTTCTGCATTCAGGAAAAATGTGCATAGCGCTTTATAAGTACCATTTGGGCCACTTGGCCTTTTTGTGGCTATTTCTAACATACAACAAACAGCAGTTATGCCAACACAGGAAATGTAAGTGTAAGCGTAGTTCTAGCAGGAAGATCTCAGGATTCATTCATCAGGTATCACATCCAATCACAAAACAGCCTCCGCTTTTAAGTCTACCAGGTGCCTCTCATTGTTCGCATACTTTTGTATTTTCACCCCCCACCACCACGTGTCCACAAGTTTAGTTCCCGTCCTGGGCAGTGGTAAGCTCCGATCCCTGCCATCATAACCTCCAGTGATTGCTGATCCATTACAGAAATTATTTTAAAGTGTTACTCCTTGTTTTTAAACCCTTAAATGGATTAGCACCTTCTTACCTCTCTGATTTATTGTCTGAACACCATCCAGTGCAATCCCTTAGGTCCTCCAACCAGAGATTGTCCCAAAATCTAGATTGAAACTAAGTGACCGTGCTTTTGCTGTTGCTTCAGCCAAGCTCTGGAATAGTCTACCTGTTCTTATTAGAATTTTTAAATAAAAAAAGAATGTGCAATGTGTAAATGTGTATCGTGATAAATATCGATATCGAACAATATGAAAAAGATTATCATGATAACAATTTTGGCCATATCGCCCAGCCCTACTTGAAATCTGATCTTACCATTCTGACACATCCCACAGAAATACTGATTTTAATTAAAGGAACATTCTGGGTTCATTACAAGTTGAGTCAAAAACATCACAAGGACATCACAGCCAAGAACCATGATTAGCTACTTGCTATTGCTAGTCAGAGGCAGGTTGTAGCTACCAGGAGGAATTGGTATTCTTATTCTAGAGAATTTGATTGGACAAACTTTGGATACACCCCTGAGTAAAAAAACGAGTTAGCGATATTTTTAGGCCATATTCCCGGAACAGAAAGGCTGTGAATTTTATTTTTGTAAGGCTGCTAAAAGTTAATTTTAACAAAAGACTGCTTTGTTGTAGGTAAAGTGACACGTCATACAGAAAGTATTTGGGCATATATTAAACATGTACTGTATGTAAAATTATAGTTCGCATATTTAACCATGTTTGTGCATATTTCAAATTGTACTAGGCTATTATTTGGGAAAATATGTTACATACAGTAGCTATATGAAAACTGCAAGATTTACAGTATTATGAAATACAGTATATTTTGCATATAAGTGTATATAATATTTATATTATAAATTCAGTTGGCCAACATTTCTAAAAATCATTTTTTTTGTATTGGTCTTAAGTAATATTCTAATTTTCTGAGATACTGATTTTGGGGTTTTCATTAGTTGTCAGTTATAATCATAAAAATTAAAAGGAATGAACATTTGCAATATATCAGTCTGTGTGGAATGAATGTATACATTATACAAGTTTCTCTTTTTGAATGGAATTACTGAAATAAATCAACTTTTTGATGATATTCTAATTATATGACCAGCACCTGTACATATTATTACATATGTGTGTTTTGTAGGGAATTATAGGCTCTTTTAAGGATTGTGCGTTGTGTTTCTCTTAAATCTCTTTGAGGAGCAAAGTCTTGGTAAACCTTGTCATATAACCAAATTTAGACGTCCAGTCCAGTCCTATGTAAGAGCAGATTGAGAAAGAAAATAGAAACAAAGATCAAGACCTTTCAAACATCCGCATAAATAGACCACTCGTTCATTAATATTTTGCTCCACCTGTGGCTGTCGTCACTGCCGAGGATGCTCGAGCACTGTTGCGCTCGCGCCGAGCCGCGCAGTGGTGAGTCGGACAAACACCTGCACGAGATCAACAAGCGAAACGCGTCAGTCCATTTTGCCTTTCCATCCGCACTATTATTAAAAGCGTGCCCGACAGAGACGATAAATGTGGAGCATGCATTGAACTGAGAAGACGTATTTGAGTTTCATTCCTTTGCGATATTTTCCAAGACGCGTTTCAACGAAGGATAATGAATGATATAAAAGTTGCCGTTCTGGGATCAGAGGGTGTCGGAAAATCAGGCATGTTTTGTTTTACTTTTCATTCCTTTTAATCGTTGAGCAATGCAACTTACAAAAATGTGTTTTAATTCAACATTGTCCTCTTTTACGCTTTACATCCACAGCACTTATTGTTCGATTTCTAACCAGACGATTTATTGGAGAATATGCATCATCATCGGGTATATGTGATGTTTTTATCTTCCATTCATATTGCATTCGTTGGGTAACACATCATTGGAAGGTTCTATTCGTTAATATTCGTTCATGCATTAGGCATCATAAACTAAAAATGAACATTGATTTGTTATAGCATTTATGATTATTCTTATCTAATGTTAATTTATAATTTATATACAATATGCTATTGTTCATGTTAGTTCATAGTGCATTAACTAGCTAATGTTAATGTATATACGTTATAATATAAAAATGTATTAGTATGCAGTGATTAGCATTAGCCCAGATTAATATTAGATTACTTGAAGAGATATTCAGGGACATTTGATGTGTAACGTTTTGATTTTTTACATTTGTATAGCAAGTATGACTACTTGTTTTAAAATTTGATGCAATGTTATTATATCTGCATTACTTTTATCTGTGAGGCCACCCAGAAATCCTTCACAGTACAGAACTATGGCACTAATGTGTGCTGTGCCAAGTAGGCTACTTACACCCATTGTGCTAATGAATGTGAATTTACATGTGTGAATCTTACATGTGATCTGTTTTTGCCTTATAGAGTGCATTTACAGAAAACGCATGTCTATTGATGGAAGGCAGCTTAATCTTGAACTTTACGATCCCTGTTCACAGGTAGGTGTTTGAGCATGTAAAAACTCAGAATATGGTTTTATAAAATGAAATCCCTAGAATTTGGACTTGTATAGTGTGCCGATGTATGGCTGTTTGAGTGCATTTCCCTGCTCATTGTAGCTATATTCCAGTGTTAAATTGTTACATAACGTATCTTTCCTCATGATTATTCAACATTCGCCTGTTTGCACAGGAAGATCAAATTTTATTGCGAACACATGGATTTGAGTTGAAACCGTTGTATGTGTATACATATATCTTATCTGATCTCATTAGGTTTCATTATGCTTATAAAGGAGTTGCATAATACTTCAAGTAAATCATTTATGTCATAGGGGATGGGCCGACTAAAATGTTTGGGAACCCCTGGTCTAAGAGGATCTCCATGTTTTCAGTTTGGATAGAATCCAATTATTTCATCAAATCTGCTGGCCATTATGTGATTGGATACCATCTGTGCATTAGTCTCTTGGGGGTCCAGTTGAAAAGCTTGTTTTTCCTCACAATCCCATATTGTCTAATCAGTGATGTTTACTGTAGTTCAGGACCATCAAGAATGTTTGGATGTCTGATTTTTTTGTGCAGCCATGTGAAGGGAAGTCCAATCTTAAGGAGCAGATCCACTGGGCTGATGGTTTTGTGGTAATTTACGACATCAGCGATCGTTCTTCCTTCCTTACGGCCACAGCTATCGTGCACCTGATCAGAGATCTTCACCTGGGAGTGGCTAAAAGGTACTCATCTTTCTCTGTACATGCTGTTCACAAAAATAGCCTTGGGCATGAAATGGAAAGTGGAGAGGAAATGGCTATTTCTGTCCACATACAAGTGTTTCTCTTATGTTGGTGTCCATAATTGACCAGCTTCAGTTCACATTGAGGATGATGGGTGGATGAGCTGGTGGCTTAAGGACTAAGCTCTTTATTTATTTATTTATTTATTTATTTATTTCACTGGAAACTATCTTAAATTTTTCGGTCTGTAGTTTAGCCTTAAATATTGAGAAATCCTATTTGAGGGATTTTGTGGTGATTAAGTAGATGCACTGAAGATAAATCTGCTTTATAGCAGAAATAAGTGGAATATTAAGTGCCCTCTGTTTTCAGTTAAGATGTTTTTTATTCATCATCTAAATGGATTGGGCTTGCAGACTTTTCTTGCTGGTCCTTTTTCAAAACTGTTTACTTTGGTCTTAGTAAATCAATCCAAGCGTTGCCAGACGGAGCCAAACACAAGGAGAAATATCACCCAGTCAAATTAAACATCTCTTAATCTGATCAACAGAAACATTCCATAGCATTCTGAATTTGGTGGCTCTTTAGAGGAAATTTAGATATCCGCTTAAAGGCCTCATTTAATAAGCAAAATTTGTGTTCTGTAGTCCATGTCTATTAGCATTGAATCCATCTATATGCTTGTGTACACCTTAAATTTGAAAGTGTAAAATGGAGCAAAAATGTTTTTGACTCATCTTGCACTACACCGATTTTTGTCCAATCAAATACTCAAGAATGAGAATGTCCCTCTCCCTAATTCCACCTGACAGTCACTAGCATGTAGCAAATCTTAATTCATGGCTGTGATGTAACTAAAGCCTATTTGAAAAACCTAAATCCTGTTGAATGTTGTTTTGATGTTTTTACCCCTGTGACTGCAGGGACACAGACTCTGTGATTTTCTTGGTGGGCAATAAGCAAGACTTGTGCCACATGAGGGAGGTCGATAGGGAAGAAGGCCAGAGGCTGGCATCCGAATGCCGATGCCAGTTTTATGAGTTGTCTGCGGCAGAGCACTACCAGGAGGTTGTGCTCATGTTTTCCAAGATTGTGCGCAATGCCAGTCTGGGAGGCAAGGGCAAGGAGCGTCGCCGGCGCCCCAGTGGCTCCAAGTCCATGGCTAAGCTCATCAACAATGTCTTTGGAAAACGGCGGAAATCCGTTTAATACACACCTGAAAATGGACAATGGTAGCTGGATGCATATGAGATGGCAGGTGGCAGCACGTCAAACATGTTTAAATGGGTGAATCTCACAACACCTGTGAAGAATATTTCCAAGTCATATTGAACCCCAAATTCAAAGGAACGAAATAAGAATATATATTTTTTGCTTAAAGAATATGAAGCCTATATTTAGGACCATTAATATCTTTTCCATTGTGGAATTATATTCAGTTCAGCACCCCGACAATTATTATTACTACCATAATGCTAAATTTAATGTAATGTGAACTGTTTTTAAATTGTAAAATATTTATATATAATGGTAGTATTTGTTGAACTGCCTTTAATCTAAATAGAAAAAGTAAAGGCATTTATTTTTTTTACTGTAGTATGCAACAAAAAATTATTGTATTATAATAATGTGAATCTAATGAGAATCACCATTTATAATAATGGCAATTATAAATAATAAAAATAAAAAAAGCTTTAAAGTGAAATGTCAGGACACATTATGGTAATTTGGGGCAAAAATGTGCTTAATTGTCATGAAAATATTGTCATATAGCAAAAAATGTAAAAAAAAAAAAAAAAAAAAAACAAATGGTCCAAAAATAAGCTTCAGTTTCTTCTTGCAAAATATATTTTCTTTTGATATGGGACATGTTTTCATGAAATTCACAAAAATAGTTCTTCACTGCTTAGTGTTTTAATGCCTTGTCTTGACCTTAGAGTCTTTGCCATGCATTACTAGAGGACTGTGTGCAACTGTGCTTTCTGTTCCTGTACAGCTCTTCTATTTGCCTTAAATGCTTATTTGATCACTTCTTTGGATGTTTCTAAAACAGCTAATGTTAAAGCTGAGGACACCACTTCAGTTTGAGGAATGACGAAAAGCTTAAAGCCAATGTCAACTCTGAACTTGTGATATATGGATTAGCTTACTATGTAATCATAGAGGAACTCTTTATGTGGTTCACTTACAATTTTTGTATGAAACTATTCACTCAATGTTTAATGTAATTTCATCACTTTCAACATATATGATGCAAACAATGACTGGCTAATGGCGTCATTAGGGCTTTCGGTATATAAAATCTGTCAGAAAACTTCAAATTAATGTAAAAAAAAATCTGTGCATTAAAATTATACAAAATTGTTGATAAAGCATCTTTTTATCTTCTTGGAATTCACATCTGTATAGGGGTTTATTTCCTCAAAATTAGGCAACGACTGACCTATACAGGAAAATGTGATCAGTATGTAGTATTGAACACTTTATCTGAAACTCTGGCCAGAAATGCCATTACCGTTAATGTTGTGCAAGAGTTTTAGGAAGCAAGTAAATTCAGGAGATAATTTTGAACAGATTTGGATTCAGCAAAGAGAGCAATAATTACTGATGAGTCACGCAGGGTTGTAATTTGTGCTGTACATTACCAGTGAAGGAGTGTCACTGTCCTTTTCTGCATATTGCTGCCCCCTTCGTCATATTACGGTGCCGTATTGTGGCCCGTTCTGCATAACGCGTCGGCTCATTTCATCTTATCACGGCCCATTCGGCCCATTTCACAGCAGGCCCGGGTTCTCCCGATGGCCAGTCTGCCTCTGATCGGCCCCAACGTGCATCGGCCCATCATCTTGTGAACTCCCCATTCTTCTGAGGAGAAGTACTTTGAAACCTTCTTCTAGTCAATATTTATACAGGTAGGACAAATTCCTGGATCAACATCTTTTGTTGGTTCTGGAATAACATTCTTGTCAAAGAAATGTGGCCCTAACCCTAAACCTGAACTTACCTTTGCCTTAAATAAGAGGGAAAGATAGGTTGATAAGAGATTTATATAGCCTAACTCTGAGCTGAACCTTAAAAATAAAAAATCCTAAAATTGGTTGATAGTAACATTGCTCCAGGCAAAATGAGGATGTTGATCCAGAAGCATGTGCTACTCTGCTAAATCAGTCACCATGTAGACATGTACCTTTCTGTTTATCATGATTTCACGAAGTAGTGTAGTTTACTAGATCAACATCCTTGATACTGGAACAATACATATTCCTATAAACCAAACAGATATTAGAGTTTGGGTTAAGCTTAGGGCAGGGGTTTTGTGTTGGGGCTTTAAAAATATATCTCAAGCTACCCTTTACCTTTAGTCTACTGATAAACATCCAAAATAATGTGTATAATTACTGTGCCATTAACGACACCAAACAGAATTCAAATTGATTCATTGGAGTGGCTCAACTGGTCACACAACAACATAGGTGCAACCAGTGGCATGAGTTTGGTGTGGAACTACCTGTTTGGCGATCAATGGAAGATGAGGTGAGTGTTTGAAAATAGTTTGCTAATATTATTACTTTATTTTAACATTTATTTATTTATTTATTTATTTATTGTGCTAGTGGCACAGTAATTACTCAAATTACGTCAATCTTAATGTTTAGTGTAAGTGTTGGCTATAGATATAGGACTAATAATTTTTCCACCATCGAGCCGAAAAGTTTGGAGCAGCGTTCCACTTGAGCACGGTTCAGTACAGTATGGTTCCAAACCATTCCTGGCCTGGATTTCTCATCACGGTTAGCTAACAGTGAACCATGCTGGTGACATGCTGACTCCGGATTGGTAACTGACCTAGTCAGTCCATTCTAATCCAAATTTCGCAGAACCACAGTGGAAAAAGAAACTGTGACAAGAAAATGTGTCCAGATCAGTACACCAAACAGTCACACCATTGATGGAAAATCACTTTATTTGTTTGACAGGAAAGTTGTTCAAGTACCAACAAAAAAAAATCTAGGGACACATATACTAATCACGGTCACCGTATGTGTCTGCCAGCACTCATTTTAGATTTTGTTGATTATTCACTGGTTTAAGTAATCTTCATAAAGTTCCAGATGGAAACTTTTTCCTCATGGCAGGTTAGTCCACCGTGACCTAGCCCTATATTGTTTATTTCTTTAGTGTAAAGTGTTACCTGGAGAGCAGCTTAACAGGCACATTTGATAAGAGTGCCATCAACACATATTTCTTTGTTAATCACAGCTGTCATGTTAGACAGTCTTAACTATGGGGATTAAAACTGCATGACCAGCCATCTAATACTCTATTTTTGCTTTGTTGTAAAATGAACGAGGTAGAAAGAAAACAAACCTTTTTATTAAACCTTTTCCAACCTAGACCTCCCACCTTAAGCTCTTACTAAATTGGCCCATGAGACAGAATGAATAAAATTGTTTACCACACTATGTTCTTGTATCGTCATTCACCCAGAAATGAGGCACAGAAATCATCTGAAAGCAGTGGATGGGTGGGTTGGTATATGCATGTGTGTTTGCATGTGCAAACAAGCGGAAGAAAAATCCATAGACAGAGGTATTGATGGATGGCAAAAGACTGGGTGTGAGAGTTGGCTTCCATGCATCAGATGTGAACGAACGTTTGACCTGTCTTCAGGTGTTCTTGGCAAATGTTGTATCTTCAGCAATCACAACACCTGACCAAAGCAAAGTATGGTCTGGTCCGACATGCAGAATTACCTAACTGCAGCAGACCGTATACACATCAGTGGTGGAAGTGCTGTCATTTCAGGCATAACAGGTGTGTTGATGTGAGCAGGAGACTGATATAAGATTAATTCTCATATTTCCATTTAGTGCTTCCAAATGAATGAATGATGTGCATCTGATCAAATAATTGTTATACTCAGCCTTTGATGTCGCAAACAGTCTATACGCCTATTTATTTTTCTATTATAAATGCATGATTGTATGGTCAGTTTCATTTTATTACTTGCATCCTAACATTTTTTTTTAATGAAATAATTTTTGCGACCCACCAGTTGAGAACCACTCTTTGTACCAGTGCCATATATTCTGCCCCCATTTTCAGAAAAGTTTCTTGTGTTGTCATGTTAGCATGAATACTTTAGTTCATCTGTTGCATTTAGTCTTCCGTTTATCAACCACTACCCACAACTGGTAGCCCATGGGATACTTAGTTGCCAATTAGTTAACAGATAATGTACCGTATGTATGATTACTTATTCCACAATGACATTTACAGAATGCAAATGTATAAACATATATTTGTGATGCACATTCTAAATTGGATGCAAAAGCAAAAGTGTTAGCCAGGCTAATTTTGTAATTCTGAATTACCCCCTTCTTTTAGAGTTTTGAATTTTCTTTCGAAGTAGTGGTTTCGTTTTCCACTTGAATGAATCTAATTTAGTTTGGTCATGCAGGAAAAGACATTTTTACATGATAATAAAATCATCTTTATGCTCAGACGTGTAATCAATGTAAGTGCTGTCTAGCCATATATACTGAATATAGTATATCCACTGAAATTCAGACAGAGGTGAGTTGGTTGCCATGAGAAATCATATACTGCTAGAGATTTATTGCAAGGAGAGACAAGAAATTGTATTATTGTTTCCACAGTTGTTTTTACAAAAATAACGCATTGCCTGAGAAGGAGATCCAGGGAAAGTGGCATGCACTCCATAAACCATAATAACGGAAAGCTAACCCATATCTGGGCCAAGGGATTGTCTTGCGGCAGCACACTGGAATCTCTTTGATGAGGCCAGGAATGAGCAAACGGCCTAACATATGGATGTGATTAGCAGAGCAAAAATTTGATTCATTTCTGTAAAAGAGACCAGTGTCTGAATGCTGTAGGCTGTGATCCTAAAGTTACACATAGTCTTAATCTTTGCACTGTGCTTAATCTCATTCAGACTATCAACTAAACTTTGGTGCACACTGTGTGATTTTTTTCCATCCTTTACCATTGTTGCTTCTGACATTGTATGACCCAGTGAGATCTTGGGTAAAAGTCAAGGCAGAATGTACAGTATCCATTGTACATAGTACGTAGAATCCATTGTCAATTGGACTTGACAGCATTGGCAAAAAATTGTCACATTCTGACATCCTCATTGACACATGAAAAAATGGTATTGCACGTATCCAAACAAACCTTGCACTAATGTTGGCAGTGTTGCTGCCTGGAAAAGGAAATAAAATTTGGAGTGTAAAAAGTCTTAATATTGCTCAGAGCAGACTTGTTCATTTCAATAGCATGATCATGATGTGAGTGACACTGTCACAACTTCATCTGAGACTAAGATTGAATACAAAAGCAATTAGTTGACTATCAGTGACCCTGTCACACTGACTATGACCAATTAAATCTTCCCAATTCTTGAAATTTGCCCCATATGGCAAAATTGTGGCCAAAATCACACAGTGTGCCACCAGCAATACGCTAAAGGAGGCGACAGATTTTGGCCTCCACTTCAAAAAAATTGGACTTTGGTGTAAACTTTTTTTGACCCACAAGTATTAGGCATGAATATATGACATTTCAGAATATTACAGTGTAGTTGATATATTTTAAGTTTAGTGGGAGGGAGATTTGTTTAAGACACATTATCACATTAGCACACATGTATGGAACGCACAGAGGAGACAAGGATATGTGCATTTGTGCATGCTCGCATGTCAAGAAGAAGATATAGAGGTTGGTGAGGAATACCCAAGGAGATTACAAATTCTCTCACAACATAGCACTGTTTAATTTATAGCCTAATGACACTAATATGCTTCACAAAATGAAATACGCTTCACAAAAAGTATATTTTTCACAAAATATGTTACACTCATAAATGTACATTGCTCAGAATTTGCCTTCCAGTCAGACACACCAACTTTGGCTCAACCAATGTCGTAAGTTTGGATAGGACAATCTGTTTGTCCAACCATGGAAGACAGGGAGATTGTTTTAAAACAGGATGAAACTGTCATAAATTTTGCAATTCCATTTTTAAATACATCAATAATTCTGCTTCAGTGGGCAGAACAAATGGACTTACTTGGATGCATGGTGTTTTTTGGGCAAAATGACACCAACAGAAGTGTTTGTTATAAACACAAACTTGTGGTGTGATGGTCTAGTAGTTTGTCTCTTGAACATACCATTCCTGTTAAATCAGACTGATTACACAACATATTTATTCTGTATCTGCTCTATTGTACTGAAAAGGGAGGTTTGAATACCCTGCTTTAAAAGGCACCTCCAAAAACCTTCTTTCTAGTTATTCTTTGGTGTATCAGGAGGACATATCTCAACAATTTATCACCATTTTTGACACACTGTATACTGTATCACAGTGGCTTATAATGCTGAAGACCCTTATGAAATTTAGGAATTGTCGCTATTAATGCATGTGTCAAAAAAGGCCATCTATATGTGACTATATGAACAAAATTCACTTTTAGTAGATAATACATTTAAAATAAATTGTAAATGTACAATTTTTCCTCTTCTGAGAAAAATACCACCTACAACCGACTAGCAAGTAGCATATCATTGTTCATAGCTGTAATGAATCTAAGGCCTATTAGCAACATTAAGTCCTTCGAAATGCCCCATACAATCTTCATGTTTCAATAGAAAATACGTCAACAGTTTTGCCAGTGATTTCATGGGATTTTTAATAGATCTGGTCTTACAAACGCAAAAAGACCATGAACCTCCCAGCTGGAAGAATCTCAGCCCCATCTTACGCCACTCAGATTTAAAGGGAAAGACTTGGCACCTAGCTGTGTTTAAGCTACCTCACTGATGGGAACTAAGCACAGAGATGGCACAGATATCCCACTGCCATTCAGGCCCAGTCGAAAGTGGAGCATACTGGCAGAGCCAAACATTCAGACTGCAGATATCTGAGCAGTGATAAGGAGCAGTGGCTTTCGTCCCAGCTCTATTGGCCCTGCCATTTCAGCAGTACCATTGAGGGTTTAACCCAGCTCAGGTATGTTGGAAATAGACCAGAGCGTTCCTTTAAGTAGTTAGTCTGGTGCAACTTCACTAACTGCATGGGAATGGCAAAAACCCATTTAAGGAAAGTAAATCCAACAAAACTTGTTGATTGTAGAGATTTATTTAAACCAAACAATGCATTTACATGGATCGCAACATATAAAAGTGCTAAACGTCTATGAATTCTTAATGACAACTATTTTAATGCCCCCACATGTCCTCTTCGACCAAGGAAACAAAGAGATAATTCAAGAGTAAGGCATTGTGGGTATTCCCCATAGCCTCAATTTTGTACTGAATTGTTTGAGATATTAACACTTAAAATCTAAAGTCTAGGGATTTTTAAGATGGAAAAAAAAGTACAAGGAACAAGGAAAGATATTTCAAGTAATGTTTAATTAAACAACTTGATTTTACCACTTATTGGAGACCTTTGAGAAACTTTCTGCATTGTGGATAGCCTTTGTAGAGTTGGAGATGCAGGTTAGTTGCTGGTCAAATAAATATTTTGGGATAAAAAAAAATCCTGTGCAGAGAATGAATTTGCAGTGTGGTTGATTTGAACTTGCGTAAAGGCTTCAGCGCATCTCTTAACCCAAGTGTCATCATGGACCACTTGGACTTCCAAGAAAAACAATGCAGAAATCACAGAAAAGAGATTTTATGAGGTTGTTTGGTAGCAAGAAAACGGGAAGTGTACACAGTGAAAATAGTGAAAGCATATGGGAAAATTAACATGTGTTTGAGTTTACAACAGACAAACATCCTGTTGGTTGCTTTGATTTATGTCAGAAAGAAGAAAAATTACCCATCAAATTTGCTTTTTTTTTCTTTGAATGTCGCAACATGTTGTTCGATGTTTGTACAATCAATGCCATCATATTTAGATTTTTTTTTTTTATGCCAGTGTTGCCAACAAACTTATGTCATAAAAACAGTCTGATAATCACTAAATATGCCGAAAGGTCTCAGCTGCAACTTGGGTCAAGATGAAGTTGTTTGAAAACACTTGCACACAATATGGTGCCAGAGGTAAAGTTATAGCTCGACACTTTGCTCTGAATAGTTCAATGTATTGAGAAACATTGACTTAAATCATGTCAAAGGGCCTAAAAGGTCAAAAGTAATTTCTAAAGATGTTTACCAGCAACTCCCCCTGTATTTCATTGGTTTGACAAACAAGCAGTACTATCCTAAACTCTCGCAATTGGCTGAATGAATGAGCTATTATAACGAATGAGTTCTTTCAAACAAACAGCAATCTTTTGAAAGTGCCACAGTGTTAAGACTATTTGGAGAAATCAACCTAAGAATGGCTTCCTTGTAAATGTTGCTGCATATTAAGCTGGGATAGGAGAAAGTACAGTAGATAAATCATAATTTGATAGAGCCTCAGGTGTGATGGCATAAAACAGACCTTTTTTTTTTCTTTTTTTTTTTTTAATTCGTCATTTAGATTTTTGTCCACTACTTTGCCCCCTAAACTAGGGAAGGAATTATGTAAGCTTTTGTGTGTGTTGAAGGGCCATAGAGTTTACTGGAGCTGTGTGAGCTGTCCTATCCAATTCTGCCATCACTGCCAAGTCTCCTTCAGGAGACAAGGTTTACTTTCAGAAGACCTTGTGGGTCTCCATTCTTCTCTGGCCCCTGAGCAGAGTCAGGGGGAGGCAACAATACAGAGATTACAGCAGTCCACTCTGACCCATTAAGAAAATATTCAGTTCTGTTCCAGGTGAAAATGAGCAAGCAAACAACTGTACAGAGGAAAGAGTAGTGATGTACCTGACAGTATTGAGACTTTTTCCTGGAATTTAGTGCTATTTCACATTCATGATAAATGCATGTAGTGTATTTTATTTGATTGTAGCACATTAATCAGATAATTAGAATAATTGTGACTTGTTTTTGATTAAACAAATATCTGAAATATTTCTGGTTGCATAACGGAGTGTACTGATGGAAATCAGGAAACTAGCTTTGGCTCCTCAACCCCTTGTTTTGTTCTAATTTCGTGTCCTTCCTAGAAAAAGAACAGAGTTATAAACAATTTATATAACATAATTAACATAAATTATGTCTTCATTCTCTCTCTGTCTCTCTCTCTCTCTCTCTCTCTCTCTCTCTCTCTCTCTCTCTCTCATGCTCTTGTGCTCTTTACTCTGCATATAAATGTTATTGTGAGATAAAAGTTATGGATATGTTCCACTATGGCAACCAGAAAGTGTCCAAATACTAAAAGTTCTTCTTTATTTTGAATAGTTTATCTATTTTATTTTTTTATTTTCTTTAAATAATTACTTGTAAAGTGAACTTGTGATATATATAAATGCTATTTTGTTTGATATTTTGTTAGCTAATGCAATGACATTTAGATTTTAATTTGTGGCAGTTTATGTGTACAGTATATGTGTGAATGTGTCAGAATGAGTCAGTTGCTATTTTTACACTCAGTTGTGTCATTCAATGAAATGAAATTGATTTTAAACCAAATATTTTGTTTTCTGTGGTGTGCAGGCACAGATTCAACCTATTAAGGTTTTGTGATAAATCCACTGCTCCTATAGCATTATTCATACTTATCACCCAATATAATAATTAGCCTTATCTTTGATACATGAAGTCATGGCAAATGCATCTAGAAAATAATCACAGCTACATTTTTCATACTTCATCTACACCTTTCAGAGGTAAAATCACTGTTGGCACTGTTTTGAACATGTGAGGGTACTTAGAAAGAAAATGGAAAGCTTCCATTTTGTCTGTGTGCCAGTGACACCCTAAGTGCACTTCTGGCATTACTGAACAATCACAGCATCTGTGATTCTGACATTTTCCACATCTCATCTGTACAATGCTGAGCTGGAGCAGAAGTTTACAAATCTGTGGTCAACTCCTTTGACAGATGAAAATATTGTTCACCCAAAAATGAACACAATCAGAATCAGCTTTATTGTCAAGTACGCTTACACATACAAGGAATTTGTCTAGGTGACAGAAGCTTCCAGTGCACGAACAAAACAACAAGGCTGAGATAAGAATAAAAAAAAATAGAATAAAATAATGAAAACACATTAAGCAGATTGTTGACACTGCTCTTTTCCATACATTGAAATTGAATGGTGACAAGAGGCAAGGGTGTAGATTTGGCTTGAACATTTGGGGGGGTTGCAGCGTGAAGCATTTACATACTTCCCATTGATCATGCTATAAATAAAGAGGGGGGATCCCTCCTGGAATCCACGGACCTGACAAGAGGCTTTCAATCTCAAAAAAAGAAAACAACAAAACATTCCTGTTCTCAAAATCTTTGCGAAAGGCAAAATCTTTGCAAAAGGAAATTATGTGGTTCATTAAACGTATTACGGCAGATCCGAGGTAAAATATCTACTGCGTGGTGCTAAAAGTAAGTTAAATGTTCTCCAAAACAGATGCCTTTTTAAAGGTAAATGCTCTATTGAGTTTTAAATAAACAAAACCAATGTCCCTACTCTAAACCTTAAACCTAAACTAACTTATAGTGTCATAAAAAGCAAATGTGTGGTGAAAAATGCAATTACTGAAGCACCCACGTTATTTTATTTCATGTGCTGTAGTAAACATTTTTGATGTCATGAAATAGCATTGCGAGAGGAACAGGAAGTAAAGTGAACTGATAATCTGCCATCTTACTCGCGATTTATGTGAAAAGGGATAAAAGTCGTTGTTTTAGTGCGTCTAGTGATAATTTTACAAGGGAACTGCCAGGATACATAGAATAAGCCATGTACAAATAATTTTTCCCAAATGACGTTATAGTAGCATGATTTATTCGTGTAATTTAGTAGCGCCCTGAGCTAGAACTGTTTTTGCAATTATTGTGGGATTTTGCGGCATTAAAAAGTCCTAGTTTACTATGTTCAAGCCCTTGCTACTCCCACAAGATAACCTTGCTCTTAACCTTAACCATAAGAGTAACCTTAACCATTACTCTTATGATTAAGGTTAAGACCCTGTTGACATACAACTGGAAAACATTGAGTCATTGTCAGAATCAGTTTTCTGGTGTTGTGTTGGTTGAGTCATTTCCCAAAATGTCTTTGAAGCCAGCTACAGTCGTTTGACATTCAAGAAACCCATATTTCAGAATGATAAGCATGAAATGGTTTCGCCAGTGTTTGACATGTCTTTGCTCCATTTTCAGACAGGTTTGGTATATATGCCATGTTGTTGGATATGTGCTAGGAAAGTCTTGTTCTGTTCGACTTGTCAGCCCTAATGACTTTTAGTATTTCCTCAATATTCTGCCTCAATCTCTCCACTGTTCTCTCTCTCTCTCTCTCTCTCTCTCTCTCTGTCTCTATTTATCAAAACAGGTGATCTCATTCCTGACAAGTGATATATCTGACCTGCTTTAACCAGATGTTTTTAAGAGGTGCAATATTTTACAGAGTAGATATAGTGATCATTGCATCCATAGCAGTTATAATATAGCAAAGTCTAAAGTTATTTGTTGATGTTTGGAAAATATTTATTATCTCTGATGCTACAGTGTTAAGCTTGGTCACTTGTGGTCTAGGTGACCTAAATAGTCTAGAATCTAACATAGTGCTCTATACATTTCTAAATAAATGTTATTTGTGTTTGTTTTCAGTACTACAATTTTCTTGTTACTTGTTCAAATGACATTTTTAATTCCAGATTTTCAATGTGGAGACCTTGTGTAACAGTTCAACTTCAGCCACAGTTATTTAATGGTGAATCCGTTTCCTTCAGTGTAGCTATAATGAGATCGTATAGGTAGTTATGTGTTTTTTGTGGTTACCGCAAAGTTTGATTAGAACCTCTGAGCTGGTGATGGATGAGACAGTATTCTTCTTTAATTTATTATAAAAGTCAACATCTTTGTCCATCTTTAAACCCTGGAAGTGTCCAAACAATTCACTTTAAATCCGCTGATACAAATGTTAGCACCCTAGATTCCTCAAATCTCTGTCCAAGACGTGAAAACAAGAGAGTGCACACCTGGGCTAGGTGTGGGTAGCCCTCATTTTGTCACGCAACTGTTCATGTGAGGATTTTGATTCTGGGACCATGTGTTGTCTGACCCTCATAGACTGAGAGTTGTGCTTAGTATGGAGTGCAGAGAACTGCCTCTGTGACTGTTATAGATCACCTGAGCAGATGCTTTAGTGTGCAGGTTGGAAGGGGGGAAATACAACTTAAAAATACTGCCACCATGTGGAAACAGACAGAATTCTACAATATGAAAAGAATAAAAAAAAATTCACTGCAGTATTTTTACACTATACTACTTAACCAAAGAGTTGCACATGAAAATGAAATATATATATATATATATTTATATATATATAAACACTTATTCAAATCATTAAATACATTATTATGAATGTATCATTATGTGTTTAATGATAAACAATACATAATGGTTCATGAATAAACATAACATTTTTATGTGATTTTACATAATAAAACTCATAAAAATCATTAAATTAATAATTCAATTGCAAAATAAATCAATTAATATTTCTATTTAATTTTAGCAATATTTTGTGTACATTTCCATTTTAGTATTACACTAGAGTTGATTACTAAATACTTGAGTTTTCATTTAAGCACAAACTTTGTGTATTTTAATTTTCAGGTGACATAATTGTTAATGGAATATGCACGACATGATGTCGATTGATGTGCACATAACCCTAACCCTGAAAATGAAAATACACAAAGTTCATGCTTAAATAAAAAAATACAAAATAAAATAAAAAATGGATGCAAACTAGTGCTACTATTAAATACAAGGGACATGTATTAATTTCTTTAGGCCTAGTGATTTGATTAGAATGATTAATTTAATGATTTATAGATTTTTTAACAGTAGCATTAAGTATTTCAATATTTAATTTTTAGTAATTTGGCCCTACATAATTTATCAGGATTTACAGGATATATCTGACATGGATACTTAATATACCACTGCCTGAACTTTGGATTTAGGATGGACCCACTGAACCTAACAGAAATGACATGCCGGTTGAACTGCGTTGCGCCTCATTAATCTCTGCCTGCATCATCTTTGTTTATTGCTGGACTACACTCTTGAAATGTATTACAGAGACTTTAAATGAATTGCCAACAAAAGCCTTCATCAGCCAACTAACAAAGGACAATACATCTATGTGAACTTCTGCAGTTAATCCATGGTGAAATTCAAAGACATTAGTCATTAATCTTACAGTTCATACAACATATTTGTTTAAACACTGACCCTTAACACTTACTTAGTTTACAAATTTTAACCATAACTTGCACTGCACACAAACAACTAATATTGGCATTATATTTATGCTGGTTAGCCAGAATTGAACTGACATTGAGTCTGGTTTCTCCCAAGGTTATTTTTATGGAGTTGTGTGTTCCTTGCCACAGTCGCCTTTGGCTTGCTCACTGGGGTTATAAATGCAATTATTATTTAATGACTTATTTTTAAACACAATTCACTATCGTATTTAATCAAACTACACAATGATGACTAAGACATTATAGATATTACAGTTTCATTTTCTGTTAATGCCTGATCTTCTGTAAAGCTGTTGTGAAAAGCACTATATAAATACAAATCACTTGACTTGATATCTATATAAGCTATTGCTATTTAGCTAAAATATAAAACAAAATAATCTATCATTATGTTGTGTGTTGGTTTATTTTAACACAGGAAAACTAGAAACAGAAAACATATATTTGAAATAAATGGACGCATTTGATTGCCTCGCACAGCGTTGAAGCAGCGCCCTCCTGCGGAAAACAAGGGAAAGCAGGTTTCGGGGAAAGAAGGAAAGACGGTGGAAAAACCCCTCGAGGTGAAATTATGTAAAAGTTAATGACGTCATCGTATGGCTTAGATCGGTTTGTTTTGAAGTGCCTGAAAGTGGAAGATGTTCAAACATGCATTCAAACATTTTCTGTCTGGAACTAAATTATTTGCAGAGACAGTCAAAACAGTCACCTTGCATGTACTGCAACTAACTATAACTAAACCCAAGATGCACTTTCTTGTTTTTGTTTTGACTCCTAAAAACGGCCCACATTTCTTAACACAAATTTGAGGACTCACTCGAAGTTTACAGCACTACTTTATTCACGTTAGTGGTCGTTCACACACAGAATACGTTATTACGTCAGTCCACTTGTTAAACAGCATTCATTCCATCCGTTGCGCTGCGTCTCGCGGGTAATTGAGCCGCGTTTTTAAGACGCTGTGTCAGGTTAAAAGAACTACAACCGTAATAACGCGTCTCTTTTCGTCTAAAACTGCGTCTAGACTTTTTAGCGCAAACGTGTTTCGTGTGAACGGACCCTACTAATGTTTAACAAAGACGCGACGCAACAAAAACCAGGCGGCTGATTATAATGCCAGCGTTGTAGTTTTGAACGCGTCGCGGGTTTCCAGTCAAGAGGTGTGAGTCAGGCTGCTTTACATATTGCCGTCATTCCAGGAAGTTTTTTTATGTTCGCTGTTTCCTGCACCTCCGCCACCTTGCTTATCGTACCTTGTTGTCGTCGATTTTACCTTTTCATTACAAACTTGTCTTAAAACAAAGATTTATCCACCTGTATTGAGATTTATGTAGGATTAAACGCGAATCATGAGTTTCTTGTACCTGAGAGGTGCTTTGATTTTCACCTTAGTACCTGTAGTGCTGAATCTGCGCGTTCAGGATGATGGACTTTCTCTAAACTGTACACAAGAGGTAAGATTCCGTTGCAAATAATAAACATCATTAGATACCCACACAAGGGTTTACTGTTATATACAGTAGGCTCTGTGTGTTTTTCTATAACTTATATTTGTCACCTTTGGGGGTTTGAAAGTTTAAATCGCAGTGATACATTTTTTCATTGTTGTATTTGACTCTTTCTTTCTCTGACACCAGGAAGTGCAATGTCAAGCAGACATTAGTAAGTGCTTTGTGTATTATTGATTTGCATTTTTTAATGTATTTTTATACATTTGATGAAATATATATGATTAAAATGAATATGTGTGTAATTTTTAACCAGTTATATTTTTTTTACTTTGTTGTTATTAAAATTGTGGGTTAGGCCTATATTTTAACTGATTGTTTGATTGTTTTCCCTAAAGATAACTGCATGTATGAAGGATGGCTCAAGCCTTCAAATTTCACTCCTAGTGGGCCAGATGATTTAACAGTTAATATTGATGTAAGAAGTAGTACGAAAGGTGATTTGGAGCCAGTGATTGTAGCGAAATGGAAAGCAAAGGATGATGGTGGGTAAAGCTACACTCACACCGCAGCTGAATGTGGACCAAATCAGATTTTTTTCAGTCACATGTGACACCGACCTGTTAATTGAATGACTGACATATCCGATTTATTTCCACATGTGAAAGTGGTAATTTTTGACACAAATCTACCTGAACATTGCGTACTTAATTTTAGTGGTCGACCGATAAATCGGACGATATTCTGTCTTTTTTAATTATGGAATCGGCCGATCAATTTTCCTAGAGGATGCCAAAAATTGCCTGCTTGCATGTGAAATGTCTGAGACATATAAACGACCAGTCATGGTTCATTTTGTTGTAACATGTCATCGTGTTTCTACAATAATTGACCAATGTGCACACAGTCTAATGATAAAAAGGCAAATATCAATAAACTAATATCATATACCATCTGCAAATATGCTCATATCTCGTTTAAACAGATGTAATAAAACAACCTCACACAACTTCAGCAGATCCAGTGTCCTGTGGAAGCACGTATTTTAACAGTCTCTCCTCAACAGTTCCCTGTAACATTTTTAAAACTTCTATGATATACCATTAACCTAACAAAAATCCAGTGTTTTCATTCATTCAAAGCAGTTGTCAGTTAAGCCATTAAATGATTAGGCAGCAAGGTAGAAAGTCAGCAGCCTACATTTTCGGATGCAGCCCAAGGTCAAAGCGCTTCACATGTGCTATAAGTAAATGTCTTATTCACCATGCACTGTATGTACAATTGGTTTGATTCTGTATTTATTGAGTAAATGCGATTGCTAATGCGGACCTGCCATCCATGGTTGCTGGACTACTGTGTGTATTGTTATTTCCTTCTTCCTTAAATATGAACTATTTCTTCATGTGAAAAAAAATTACAAAAATTTGATGACTAAACAGAAATCAGAAGAAAATGCTATCCACCATTTATAAAATAGATTTTTTTGTGTGTGTGTGAAATTGAGTAAATATAGTGCTAAATAAGAGTTTATTATTTAATTTGTTTAGCAATTTTATTTTTGTTATTTACTATATTAAATTGTCCACCCTGTAGCCTCCCTGCTCTCTGGATATTGACTTTGGCCATTAAAAAACCCACATCGGTCGACCACTACTTAATTTACTACTTAATGTGATATGCCTGTTATGGATTAAAACCTTTAATTTCAAATCATATCTTTTCTAGTTAATGCATTCAGTTCCTTTTTAAGAAAAGAAAGAAATTTATAGGCTTTAACAGATGGGTCTTTATTAGATAGTCATGAAGTGTCTTATTTGGGTTAAAAATAAAATAACTGCTAATAACAATATTAATACATGAATTAATTCTACATGTATTAAAATAATGAACATGTGGTTTGTTATATGCATGCTCAGGGAGTGTTATACGCATGCAGGTCAGTTAACGAGCATCGGCTGTTCAGATCAGTGTCTGATATTGACTACATTTAAAGTGTTGTGTGTACAGCCTTACAAAAAGTCTGATTTGAGCAGAAAGATTTGGGTCACGTTCAGCTGCAGTGTGAATGTTTAAGCAGTGTCATGTGTTTCCTGTTTTTATGTAGAATTGTAGAATTTTGATTAGCATTAGATATGTATGTTAAAGTATGTGAACTTGAAAGATACACATACAAATGTTCTGTAGTCATCAAAGTTTAATTGTCCACTTGTTACAGGGAGCATCTTTTTTTTGAGTGGAACAGAGTTTAGTGTGATGAAGTCATCTACCAATGAACACCTGTGTGTGCATTACAAGTTCCTCCAAAAATTTAAGACCATGAGAAAAACTGATGATGAAAAGGTAAGATTCATTATTATTGATAATATTATTCGAATTATATATACACAAATGTGAATTTCTATCTATTTCACAAATACTTGATATGTGATCTATTTTATTTTAGTGGTCTTTTTCTCTGGATAAAGTTGTGGTAGAACCAGGCAGCTCATATTTAGTGACAGTCTCCAACCTTCCCAAGCCGAATTTACAGCACACCAGTTACAACCTAAACAGAAGTGTTTTTGTTCCAGGTTTGTGTCAAATGCACACTGAAACAGCTCAAGTGATGCTACATGATCATTTATATATAGACTGATATCTCATTTTGTGTGTAACCACAGATTGTGAAGATCCTTTGATGCGACAAACTAAAATCTGTTTTGAGAGAGGTAAGAGAATAGGTTATGATGTGTGTGTGTGTGTGTGTATATATATATATATATATATATATATATATATATATATATATATATATATATACACACATAGAAATAAGGAACCAGCCTGGTTAAGAATTTAATAGTGTGTTAGCATATTTTTTTGTTGTATGCACTAAACCTTTGAGATTAATTTGGCTTGATTTGAATCCTAGGGGAGACATGGCATCCCGATATTTCGTTGGAGAAATCCAAAGGTTTAGATGAAAAGGATATTCTGCTTGTTGCATTTAAACCAGGAGAGAACGCACAAAAATACAACGTGTTTGTGATTTGCAAAAAGGACAAACAAACGCAGACAGTTTATAACGTAAGACATTTTTTTACATGTTTGTTTGAATGTAATCATATCCGAATTAACATGGCTGAATAATTTGGAAAATATTTCTAAATTATTAGTCCCCCAAATAGACGTAATGGAAACATTAAAGCAGACTCTTCACATCAAACTAAAGAACTGTCTTCTGTGGGCAAAATATGTTTTCTTTGGATTTAGGAGGGCAAGACGATACTAAATTTGACATATGACCTGGAGCACTGGCCAGTTACATGCTGTCATTTTGATGTTCAGGTGTGTAACATGATAATTACTTCTAAAAGAAAAAACTGTCATTAGCTACACTGTTAGGATAATATTGTAATATTGTTGTAAAGGATTAGTATTTTATATTTCACTTACACAAAGGATCTTGATTTAAATAATGCTTTTTTTAACCTCTTCTAATTTAGATCCAGCCATTTTTCCTAAAGTGTGCCAATGACTGTCTTCGAAAGAAACAGAATTTTAACATATGCTCAGCTGGTGTGTATGGAAACAATTTCATACAGCTTTTGGCCACCATTTGTAGTACTAAAATTATACAGTAAAATGCATAATGCTAATTTTCAAATATCCCCTCTCCCACCCTTAATTGTTCCATAGAATCACAACCTCTTCCTGAGAAAAACACAATATTTTGGATCATTTGTGTTGGTTTATGCCTCCTTATTTGTGGCATCAGCTTTTGTGCCATTTATTTGTGCTGCAGGAAACCAAAAAAAGGTGAGCGATGATATTTAAGATGGGTTTTTATCTTTAAAGATTGCAATCTTTATAATATTTTACACAACAGTGGTACCTGTAACTTCCTGTTTTCAAGATTTAATCCTGTTCCTGTTTTTTTTTAATAATTTTGTTTAGGTCCAGAAATGCCAGCAAAAGACCATGTTGAGCAGCATATACTAAGTGGCTCACGGTCTGTACTAATCATCTACTCCAGAGATCATCCCCTATACACAGACATAGTGCTGAAGCTCTGTGCCTTTCTGCGGGCCAAATGTGGTACTGAGGTTGTGCTGGACCTACTTGACACTGCTTGGCTAGGCACTATTGGCCAGCTACCATGGATTGAACAACAAAAGCGACGTATTGAGCAGTCTTCAGACAAGATCCTGGTCCTCTGCTCCCGAGGAGTGCAAGCCAAGTGGGGGGCCATCTGTGGCGAGCCTCCAATTCTTTTAAGGGAAGATGTGCGCTCTCCAGAGGGTGACATGCTAACCCTTGCCCTTCAGCTAATTACACCTGATATGCAGCGTCCGGCTTCCTACGGGAAGTATTTGGTGGCATACTTTGATGACATAAGCAGCGAAGGTGATGTGCCATCCATGTTTGACATTGCAGTCAAGTACAAGCTGATGAAGCATTTCGAAGAGCTCTACTTCCGAATCCTTGATATGGAGAAATATCAACAGGGGATGGTGCATTTTATTGAAGGTATCGGCAAGGATGAGTACTTTTGTTGCCCCTCAGGCAATGCCTTGAGGGATGCAATAGAAACCTTCCAGGCCTATCAAATAGAGAATCCAGATTGGTTTGATAAAGAGTGCGTAAACAGCGAAGAGGAGGTGAGAGGAGAAACCAGCACACTTCTTGAGATTCCCATGCCACCAATCTATGAGTTACAACCGTTATGTAATGACGGACTCCAAATCTTTGTGAACGAGGTGGAAATCCATCAAGAGTCCCAGAGTGTTTGTGCCGTAATTCCTCAAATTCACAACAAGACCGAGGAGTCTTCTGTGATGATTGTTAATCCCAGGATCCAACCAGACCACAGCTTAGTACTTTCTCTTCATCCAACAGTGGTACCCCCTCTTAAAACATCCACAGTTGGTATGATACCAGTTAGTCCAGAAAGCTACCTGCTTGTAGAACCTGTACCAGTGCAACTCACACATCCTTCAATTGAGTCAAGATGGAATGAAGCATTTCCAATGGTAGAACTGTCAGAAAATTGTCTGGCAGCAAGCAATGAAGGCCAGACTCAAGCATCCTTTTCCATGCCTTCTGAAAATGCTGTCCAACAACTGGTGGCCCTGCAGCATTTTTTGACTCCTTTTGAGATCATAGCACCTCCTCCTTCAATGGAAGATAGCTTCCTTCTTGACCAGATGGACATGTCTCAGCCAGTGGAGATGGACGAAAATGAAATGGAGGGAGCCTCTGAGACAAGACCATCACGAGGGTCAGATCAGGGATACAGTTCCAGGTATTCCATTGTAAGGGAAGTGCCCCAAGTCTCCACAGTGCCCAAGAAGGAAGAACTGAATTCTCTAGCCAAGTTGCAAATGGAGCTCTACCTGAACAGCCCAGTCTCTTCGGGGTTTTGCACCGAAACAATAGAGAATGGATTTTGACTGTGTTAATCAGCTTCACCAGAAAGACCATGGGTGACCAGCATTTTTTTTTGTCAAAAGCATGGCTATGCTTGTCTGCAATGTAGACCAGTACCAAACCACCCTGGTCTTTTTCAGAAGGCCGTTGTCTGATTGACCATGTGCCGTAGCATTCAAAGCTTGGAAGAATGTTCTTGTACAATGCATGGTATGTTGAAGTCATGCCTGCTAAAGGCAAAGTCACATTTACATTCGCACTGGGAAATTTCTGCAGGCGAAATACAGTTATCTCAATGGGATTCCGCGCAAAAGTTAATATCTTGAGATGGACTTCCGGTGGCAAATAATTTCCCTTGCTATTTCGTGTGAAGTTCATGTTTGTTGAACTTTGACTGATGACTTTGCCACATTGACCAATATAAAGTTGCTTGGTTTGGCAGTGTCATCCTACATGGCTACACTGAATATTCACAATAGATAAGGATATAATTTTAGTGGCGAGTATCTTTTTAAACTTCACTCTCCTGGAGTAAAACTGCAGCATTTAAAAGAGGCTGCTTGGCAATTTGTTTTTTGCTGGTTTTGATGCACTCAACATCCGCCCACACCTTCTTCACCTGCTAAATTTCGCTGTGCAGAGGTAAATGTGACTATGTCTAAAGACATAAATTATTTGTATGTCAGTGACACTGGAAAATATCATCAGGCATTTGTCATGAAAATTAGCAACAGGAAACAGACCAAATTAATAATATTCCAGACATGATTATGAGGTAAATGATCAACTGTTTTATAAATGAGGTCAAGGAACAATGCTAACCAATTTAGTCATCTGAAATGCAAGCTTGCAGCTTTAACACAACCTCAGGAACGGGAATTAGTGTGCCAGTACTTACTTCAAACAACATTTTTTGGCAAGTCAATGTAGATATTTATAAACAGTAATTACACATTAGCTCAAGGGTGTAATAAGTTCACTTTTACTGTGGAGAAGCACAAGTGCCTTGTTAATAAGCTTGATGTAGAACAGCACAGAACACAATTTTTAAGCTGATGTTTACCTCCTGAACACAATTCCAAGTAAATTGATTGGGCTTGTAATGTTAAATTTGTTATGTGCTGTATCATATTGCACTAGAATTGTTTTTATATTTGTAGTTTATTAATGTTTATCATCTATCATAACCCTCTACTCTATGGGGCCTTGTATATAATGTTAGTTGAGTTGGCCTACATTTCAATATTCATAAAGCAGCATTTTTCTTTGGTAATGATCTGTTATGTGCTTTTACTCAGGAATGTTTGTAAATCTTTGTCAATAAGAATTACTTCACTTGTACTTAATTTCATCCAGCTTTGGACCTTTAACTATTCTGTATATAGTGTGTGTGTGTGTATGTGTAATTTTAGTAGGATATATTGAGTGCAAGTCTTATGTAAACGTAACACTAATACAACTTGCAAATTAAAGCCCTTGTAATAAAATTATCTGTAAAACATTAATGTGGATAAATAGAGAGATGTGGGGTTGGAAATATGTACATACACTAAAACCTATTTTAAAAAGCATGTAGTAGTGTTATATATATATTTGTTGGGTTATACATTTCGCAATGAGGCACAAAAATCCCATAATGCACTTTCGGCCTGCATATTTAACACATTTAGGTCACCCTGTACCTCATCCTCAAAGCATTATAATATGTTAGCCTATGGATGCACATTTGTTAGTACATAGTTATTTTTAAGTTACTCTAGAATATATAATACTCTGCTCTTACAACAATACTGAAACCGTATTTCTATCCTTGATGACTAAGTGTTAGGACAAGTTTGCCTCACAGATAATCTGGAGATGGAGCCAGATATGAATAGAAAGCAAATGGCTAAGTTGACATGATATGTTAGAATTCTTGCTGTAATTCCTAGTGTAACAATTTTGACCCTGCAATATACATATCTGAATTCTCATTTAGACACAGCTGCACTGCATGTAGAGGTGAATTAATGGATAATGTCCTCTTAACGTTCTAGCAATGCTAGCAAAATTGTCACAGCCAGTCAAATTGTTATGAAATGTGATGATATCTATTCTCAACCACACCACATTTACTGGCATAAATGATAAAGCATCCGGATTGGTTCAAATTTATCTGTAAGGTGTAAAGAGAGGTAGCCTTGTACAAACTGATGAGACCCCACTGTGGCCTGGTTGAGGCCATGCATGTTTGATTTTTAAAGGTGGAAAACAGTTCATAGATTCTATACTTAAAGTGGTTCTATATTAAGTATTAACATTTCCCAACCTCATCAATCCACATGATAACACTTTGTAGCAGTTTCCATTCCTAAGTACCACTGCCATTGACAAGTATTTAAAAAGGAAAGGATCACATCACATTCACGATTTGAAGTGTACACCAAGCTTAACAAGTACACAGCATATTTACACTTTTGACAAGTGCATTTAGGAACATATTTTTATAAGGTGTCTGAAAACACCAAATACACCATTCTACATCGTTCTATACGTTAAATTTATACCAGAAAGGAAATTTCTTACATAGAAAAAATATGTATACTGTACAACATTGCACTTATAACATTTCCTTAGTTGAACAGATCTCACATACTGTAATTAAAGTGCATCACAAAACAAGTGCAAATAAAAGATTCTTGTATCATAATAAAAGCACTAGTTTACAGTTACATCCAGTACATTAATTATATACCACAGAGGTCAACGGCGGGAAGGTTTTTCATCGGCACTGTGAGTGGTTTTGTTGTAGCACCTGTTAAGAGTGGAGGAGAACGACAGATCATCCTTTAGGGAAGGTACAACAGGCATAAATGATGATTTTGCTTGAATTTAATAATTTTGAAATAGGCTATATTTGGCAACTTTGAACTTTTAGAATACTAACTAACCAAAAAAATATCCAACAACATTTTGAAACCTTTCATTTTACAGATAATGTCACATCACCTAAGTCAAGTAAACAAAGTATTTAATTTGCATCAGTTGGCATCTTTCAACTGCCATCTTTAGGTGACATTTTGCATACAGTAACAAATACAAAATCTCATGTTTCTTAATATGTAGAGACCCCAAAATGATTGATTGATTAGGTTTTGTTGCCTAAATAATGATGTTTTTGAAAATCCTACACACTTTGTTGAACAACCTTTTGAACAAAAGAGGCTGACGATTACCAACCACTGGGTTTATCATTTAAAAGATGTTATGAAAATTTTTTCGGAGTCTGTAGCCTATCACTTTTGTTATAATATGCCAATTATTGCATATTTAGGTGATGCATACTTTTCATCATTTAAAACTGAAACGGGTAGCCACCCAACCCTACAGAAATCTGGTAATGCAGCCATTAAACAAAATATATAGTTTTCTTTCATTTAAAATAATCATGTTTACATTTTAAAATAACAACAAAAATTTAGTGAACATCCATCCATCCATCCATCCATCCATCCATCCATCCATCCATCCATCCATCCATCCATCCATCCATCCATCTATCTATCTATCTATCTATCTATCTATCTATCTATCTATCTATCTATCTATCTATCTATCTATCTATCTATCTATCTATCTATCTATCTATCTATCTATCTATCTATCTGTCTGTCTGTCTGTCTGTCTGTCTGTCTGTCTGTCTCATCAATCTAATATTTTTCCTAACATGTAGAAATTCACAGAATGTGCCATATATGTGTGTTACTGAGTAAAAATGATGTAGGCCTATATAAAAACTGTATTTTTTGTAGTATTTGGAAATATATGTTGCATGTAGGCCTATGCGTGTGCGATGTGACTTTTTTTGTATTTAAACCATACATGAACATATATATTCTAGGCCTATATGTGTATTGCATGCCTATTATGTCAGATGTCTGTATAGGATTAATATTATTATGGTTGCTTCGTGTATTTTCATTTATGTCAAGTATGTTTTTTTATAGAAAGGAACGTGTTTAACATTTTCACCTGTAGTACCTCCCCATAAAAGGACTGATGTAAGTGGCCTCCGGTAAACGCCTGTCCTAATGAGCGCATCTAAGACTGAGTGTTTACTGCCAGCGTGTTCACATAGCCGTGAGGACACATGTCGTTTTCCGAAACGCAATGGGAGAACTGGGCTGGGTTGCCCCCCCGTCCACGTGCGAACCTCCGGACGCCTTTTAAGGACACGCACTGCTCAATTAGCTCTAGGCACTTGCACCCCAAAAAGAACATGTTTTTGAGCATGAAAACCGATATGGGCGTTTTGTAAACGAAGACGACGAAACATCTGACCACCAGCAACGGTGCGTTGACCAGCACGCCGGTGAAGAACCTCGCCCAGATCCAGCGACAGTTCATCTCCGAGGTCGTCAACTCGTAAAGCCATATAACAGGAACGCCCAGTGCGATGAAATACACAGATATCACCGTGTACTTGAGGTAAAGGTTGGGTATCTCGTTCTTAAGGAGCAGTTCCACCAGGGTGAAGCTGTCTAGGAGGTCTATGCAGGTGCTCATGAAGCAACCTTGGGAGTGGAAGCGCGTGGCACCGTTGGGATCTTCAATGATAGAGTTGATGAGACAGAAAAGCAAAGGCACGCAGAGCAGCATTGTTATTTTGAAACCGGTGATGCCGAACGGCACCTTCAGTGCGATGAGGTCCAGGATGGATGTTTCCAAAACGAGCACCACTTTCGGGGTAGAGGCGATCACGTAGATGAGCCATGCCAGGTATGCGAAGGTGAACTCTCCAAGATTGCAACCGAAGATGGAGCTCTTCTGGTGGAAGCCACATGCGCGTTCTCGTTTGCTCCTGGCGTTTTTCACGAAGAAGATCCCCCATCCCGATATAACTACCAAATCCGTGGCTATCCACGAGCACCAGTAGAGATCTGTGAAGACGATGAGGTAGAAATCCAGCATGCCACCTTGGAGGACGAGCACGAGGAAACACAGGATCTTATAAAATAGGTTCTTCTTGGACCTCTGCACGAACAGAGGCGTGGATTGCATGAATTCGCCCGATGTCATGGTGTACGACTGGGGTTCAGCTGTGGTTGAAGAGGATACCAGGGGCTGGGAGCTGCCCTCCTCGAGGTTGGCACTGCCGCTTGTGGTCTGTGTGTCCCTCCTGGCCGCGACGTTTCGGATGAATAACAGCTGTCCGTTTTCTGGTGCTGACGAGACAGGTGAGTCGGGTTGGGGGAAGCTGGACACGGAGATGTCTTTTATGATTTCAGCAGTCATTGTATTCATGCCTTCGCCACCAGAATTGTTTCTGCTTTGCTAGTGTAATGATAGTGGCTCAGGGGGGCAGAGCAAGAATCCCGTTATGGAGTTACACTGGAATGGAATGTGCACTTATATGGAGGGAGGTTGCAAGCAGTCAAAATAAAAAATACAAATAAATAGAAAAATAAAGATTTAAAAAGCTAGTTAAATGGAACAATTTATTTTATAGCTGATATTGCTTGAAAACGCTTATTATTTTAAACATCTCACACCCCCTTTTACAAATGTAGATTGCTCCATTTAAATATTTTTTTTAGAAAAAAAAGAAAAAAGTATTTTCATTTGCCATTTTCGTAATAATAGACACATTTTTTTACACGTTTCCAAATATTATGCAGATTTTTTTTCTCTTTCATAGTATTAAATGTTTTCAGGATATATTACAAACTGGGACATTTGATTTATTTATGTGTTGATTGCATTATTTCATGTGGAGTACTTTGGTCAATCATACACATAATTTGCCATCAATTAAATACAACTGTTTGTGTATATACACACACAGTTGTATTTAATTGATGGCAAATTATGTGTATGAATGACCAAAGTACTCCACATGAAATATACACTTATAATTTACAGCCTATATAATAATACAAATATATGCAATGCATATTAAACAAAATCTGAAAATGCATTGTCAAAAATGTTTCTATTGTTAGCAATGTGCATGTAGTCTGTCCAACTACACATTTGTTCTTAAGATTCTGTGCATTCAAGCATGATTACTTGCAGAAGACTAATGTAGGACATCAGATGCCTAGTTTCAACATGATGAGTATCATTATTATTTACAATGGGCCTGGAGATGAGAGCTCTTTTGTAATTTACTTTTATAATACAAAAAAAAGTTTGCAGTATTATAAACAAACTGTATATGATATTGTAACATCCATTAAAATTATAGTTACAAGTATAGCTGCAAGTAGCAATACCAGGGACAAGCCCATTATCGGCAACATGAGCAGCCAAAGAAGAATCATGACAAGTATTAATGCCTTTTAATTTACATTGAACAGTTTAGGGCTGGGAGATATGACAATATTTGCCAGTGTTCTAAATTATTACGTTATGTAAAAATTTGCAGCCATATCAGTGACCCTTTCAGTGGGCAAGACCACTTGAAGTTAGTAACATCTAAGAGCGACGAAGAAAACTATGGAAATACAGAGCAGGATGTGGTTGATATTGAAGAGTTATTAAGAAAGCAAGCTGCAAAAGAGAGATCAATTTAGGCTTGCATGCTGTCTGATCGAAGGAAGATATGTGATGACCATTTGCAGTATCTTGGGTGCCTGCCTGAGATCAAATTTATTTATGAAATTAAGTATTCATATAAACACGGTCAATTTTATACTAAACGAGTGTAAACAGTTTCCAAAAATGATTCCTTTAATACATAACAAAGACGCATGATAAGTTTCAAGTCAAGATCTGATGAACGCTGTAGAAAGAGTATGCTTTCAATTAAATTCAAAATGGTGGACAGGCAAAAGGGCAGACGATGGAAACTATGGAATCACTGTCATTGCGATAACCCAAGAAACCAGACAAGACCAGTATCATGAACATAGGTTAAATTATTTGATAATAGGCCAAATAATTCATGATTTAAGGCCACACTATATGCATTAAAAGCTATTTTTCATATTTTCTTACCAGTTGGTGACACTGTTCCGAAACTGCTCACAGCGAGACTAGTCTTGTGAAAATAGACCAACGGCATCAAAAGTAAAAAGCTCACAAATGTATATAATTGTATTTTTTTGGTACAACTTCTCAGGTAACACATATAATGTTTTGTAACGATACGCCAATGCATTCATAAAAGACAGCATTTAAAAAATATATAAAAATGGCAGATGCCAAAAATGGCCGACATGGGAAAATTGGGTATCGTTCATCTCGGTGTCGCACTGAATCTAAAAAGACCAGGTTCGTGATTTTTAGCCAAAGTGTTCTTTAGTGAATTATCATTTTTTTCTATCATTTGACCGGTAGGAGGCACTGTGCCAAAACACAGCATGTCATCTCAGGGTTTGATGGCCATGACACCTACCAACTTTCATCAAAATCCATCAAAGCGTTGTGGAGATACAGCCTCAAGTCCAATTTTGCATGTTCTTTGTTGAATTCGTTGAAGAGCCATTCGAAAATTGTTTGGCCTATCAACCTGAATTACATAACTTTTTGTAAGCACTGTCTACTAAGCATCTGTGCAATTTTTTTTTTAAATAGGATGAACGGCCTTGGACAAGTAAAAAAAAAAAAAAAAAAAGTAGGCTTTTCTGAAAATAATTTTGTCTTACGGACTTACTTAGGAAAAGTTAATTGCGTAAACATGAGTGAAATTTTGACCTGTTGGTGGCGCTAAAGGGTTTGAGCTAGACACTGCAAATTTGCTGCGCTATCAGTTTAGAACTTTAGACTGTCTCTATCTGTGTGAACAGATAACTTAACTTTCACATGAACAGTTTTATGAGCTACCATAGACTTCCGTGGCAGAAGTAGAATAATAATAAGAACACTAACAAACACAATTGGGGTCTTCGCCTTTCAGGGCTTGACCCCTAATAGGATCACATTTAACCATAATCAAGAATTTGGAGGTATATCTTTAAATTACAAAAATATTGTCACTTGAGAATGTACTGTTGGCAAGAATGAATAAGTCCTCCAGTAAGTCGACAGTACAACTGCTACACAAATACCACTTTATTTGAACTATAAATACTGGCATTTTTCATAAATTATATATGCATACTCAATATACCTGCAAACCTCAGTGAGGCTAATTATCAGGGTTGGGGAGTAATGGAATACAATGGGATTATGTATTTACTGACATTTTTAAACAGATAAGGTATCGGTCCGACGAGCCCAATCCAAATCTGATACTGTGCGTTTGTCGTGTTCGTTACTGTTAAGCTCCAAAAATTACATAAAAGAACCATTGAAACACAATTAAAGTAGTTCATATTACATTTTATTCAAAGCCACTTGAAGATGTGCAATAGCTCTGTGAATCACAAAAGGCTGTGTTTAATAAGTAAATATATAAAATGCACGAGCAGCTCCAGCGCGTTATTGAATGGCGCTGCTCTGTTTATACACACACACGACGCCTATTTTTAGCCTTCACGCGGTGCGCAAAATTTGAGCCCTACTCACGAACAACATCTCAGATGTAGATGCTCAATAGTTTGGTTCACTTATATGCATTTAGTACAGCACCGGAGGTGCATTTTTACCAGAATTTGAATAAGAAGCGAATTAAACTACTGTGAACTTGCCTAGAAACAGACACATAAAGGACTTCCTGGAGATTTCCGAATGTCAAAATAAAAGCATGAGTGTTTAAAAGTTAAAGTTGTCACAGAGGCAGAGATATGAACTCAGTAGCAGGGTTTATTGAACAGACTATTGAAAGTGATGTAAACATTGTGAGTAAATCCAGTTGAGCAGAGTGGCAAACAGCAGGTGAATAATATCCAGACAGGGTATAGACACGATGAACAGATATCTCACAACAGTCTTATGATACTTGCAGGCAATAATGAAGACACAGGTATGTTTGACATGGTTTGGAGACTCAGAGATATTATCTATGAGAACAGACAAAGAATGTGTGTGAAAGCTGAGTATATATGCAATCCTTTATTATCCACTAATGATATGCAGGTGCATGTAATCAGAACTCAGAGGAGAGTGAGGGCTGTGATGGCAGTGAGGGAGAAAGAGAGACCGGTGGATCCGTGACAAAAGGTTTGAACGATTGAGCTATATTACTATATAATAGATTATTATTATAATTTGTTTACAAATTATAATAATATTTAAGTTGAATGGTTTCCAAAAAATAACTGTGTGAATGAAAAGTGAGCTGATATCTTACAACTAAATTGAACAAAATAGAGATCTGAATACTTTAAAATCCAGATACAAGCTGAAAATATTTGGAAAAAAAAGAAAGAAAAAAGCTTCTTTTATACTGCTGACTTATATTGGAATTACTGTTAATTTTGCTGCTACATTATCCAGTATACTAGTTAATAATAAAGTGTTTCTTAAGCTATACATTTATATTAAAATAATGTGTAGTTAGAGGTTTGTGTTTCTTTACATATTAAAGAATACACCCAATTAGTTCCACACAATAATGTAAAAATATTCTAAACCGATTATGCAAAAAAACAATACTGGTATCGGATCGACCGATACTGAGATTTCCGATATAGGAATCGGAAGAGAAAAAGTGGTATCGGTGCATATTTTTTGATAAAAAATGTGTTTATTATTTTCCTGTCAAAATATCTAAAAATTCTTAAAGCAAGATCAATTTGATTGATCTTGTTTTAGAAACAATGCATAAGATATTTAGGTTTTTCAGAGAATGTATTTTTAACATGTGTATTTTGTCTTGCTGAACTGACAGAGCTTTTATAGTCAATACAAGTGAAAAAAATCCACCAGTAGTAATCCAAAGTATTTAGAATACGTTACTGACCTTGAGTAATATAGCAGAATATGTTACAAATCACATTTTACAGCATGTATTGCTAATCTGTAATGCATTTAAAAAGTAACCCTCCCAACCCTGCTAATTATGAATATGTAAGTGATACAGTTCAGATTAAAAGCCAAACAAACTGAATATTTTGATAATAAACTTTAATTTCAAGTTACATTGGATGGTTCTGAACCATAGAAAATGAGCACATCTGTATAAACATATGCATATCAACCAAGTTCGACAAGAACCGAATAACAATTGGGTGTTTGTGGTTTGACTACAACCAGCTGAGCTTAATATGCAATACTTACTGAAGCAAAACAGATTTACAATTAATAGACAGTTAAACCGATGAAACATTCAGCTTCATATTCAAATGCATTTAAGTCTGCTTTTGGGAGTCCAGATTCACAAAACTATCGGTGCACTCAAGTTCCTAGGTGGGACATTCCATTGGATACCACAGCTAATCAGGTACAGCTAAACAAGTACAAAACAACTTGGTGGATAATTTAATAAAAAGGAATAAAAGGACATTACATTAAGGATGTGGAATTGCCCCTGTGTACATTAACGAGTGCATTTGTGACATCAAGGAAGCTCACCACCACGTCCCACCCAGTAAGAATCAGTGCATGAGAATAAGGGATATTTGTGAAATATCACAAGCATCAACAGCCACCAGTAAGTGAACTCATATACAGTTGCTGTATCCTCACAGTCAATGATAAACATTTCAAAACCACACATGATAAACTCAGTGAGGTTCATTAGCTATATCTTTTTCAATTTTATATATAACTTAGTGTCCTTTCTTGCAATTTTTAAATTACATACTTTTTTGTTGTTCTTTATATGTTATTTCTAGCACATTAACCAGACATGGACTGACTCACAGAATTGAGAAGGCGTTCTAGAAAAAAATTTAGCACATACCTTTATGTCTTTTGACTTCGGTTTTATATTCATTCATTGAATTTGAAATTAATTCATTGTTTTTAATGGCCTGTTGAAAGGCACTGCCACAACACAGGGGAAAAAGACACTACTGCCCATCAGTCACACAAGACAGTCCTGTCTAGTTTCTATTAGGGATAGAAATAGAGTAAACAGGGAAAGGGTTAGTCTAGGAGACAGTCAGGGAAATTTAGAGAAAGGGGTGCTATAGGTAAAGCTCGTAGTAATCGTCCAGCTCTTCGTGGAACAAGTCCCACTCATCTTCGGAGTCTGTGACATCATCGTCGGTACCGGCAGCCAGAAGCATGAGAAGCATCTCGCTAAGCTCAAATGTCACCATCTCCTCGTCTTCGTTGTCAAAGGAGTCACTGTGCTCCCGCCCGTCCAAAAGATCCCAGAGTGGTGTCCTTCTTGAGTTCTGCATACAGGGACAGATTTTGTTAATGGCTCAATAGAGTTCCCTTGATCAAATAATTTTTACGTCATTGCACATTTTAGTAAAATTATATACTTTCACAAACGCCAGTCAAAAGACTGTTAGATTTCAGTAGAAGCTTTACCCGGTTTCTTCCATTGGAGCCCGTCTTTCTCCGCTGGGGTTGAGGTTCCTCCAGACGTCCATCAGGAAACGCATGCTTATAAAAGCAGTTGGCCCCAAATGGACATGTCCCACGGCCTTCATCAAAATATCGACATGGTTTAGTCCTGGGTAAGCACACAGATAAAAAATATTTAGCTAACTGATCACTACATAAACATGCATGTTTTGGCCATTCTCATAACAGTGCTTCGGCCTTAAGGCAATAGTCATTATATACCCTCAGTCTCTCACCAATGTTGTCCTCCATCAAAGCACTGAAATGGACTACAAAAATGGTGTGTTCACACTATTTGATGGCAAACATCATTGGTTCTTGCATGACTCATGACCAAACATCATTGATGTCAACCGCGATGCACTTTGTTTAATAGTGCCATATTTCATTTTAAAACTAAAGATTAACAACAACTTATATTTCTGTCGGTGCATCACACAAAGCTACGAATAGTCATATGGTAGACTTTTATGATACATTTGTTGTTTTTTTTTGTCATTTGGCAGTCAAATTTAATTATTTGGGTTAAAAATGAATCCTCATGCATGTACCCCATGCCGTCCTTGTACTTCTGAATGAGTTGCTTCTTCTCCTCCTTGTCTTCCACCCAGTATTCGCTTGGTATGACAAAGTTGGATGTGATTCGACACTCTGGGCAGGACCTAACAAAGAAAAAAATAATTAAGTGAACACTTAAATGTCTCTTAAAAGGAATTTTCCATGTCCAAGACAAATGAAACTCAATCTAAGTTTAATAAAATAAACTTAGTATAATAATCGTATAATACGTTTTTTAAGAGCCTCCCCAGAGTCCCTTTCATCTTAATACACGTTTAATTGTCCTAATGATAGACTTACTTTATGATCTTGCTCTCGAACTGCTTGGCGCTCCGCCATTTCCTGATGCACTTGAGGCAGTAACAGTGGCTGCAGTTGGAGAGAATGCCGAAACGGCGTTCGCTGGGATTGGTTTTCTCGAACACCACCTCCATGCACACACCACACATCATGTCCTTACTACGCTGGACGGCAAACGAGATCTCCATGTCCTTCTCGTGAGCCTCAATGCAAGCCTGCCGTTTATAAATAGTACAGCATGTTTTTACTCTTAAATGCTCTGCAGAATTAAAAAATTCATAAAATGGGAATTTAATCCACCACTCACCCTGATGTGTTGCGAACGCTGAGAGGTGTCGGTAGGGTGGAGCACCTGCAGGCCGCACATGTCGCAAACGTCACCGTGGAGATAGGCACAGTTAAGGCCATAGCGACATTCGCCAACGGCGGCATACGGGCAAAGCTGTTTCTTCAGTTCTTTGTTAGCTAGTTCTTTCTCATACTCTTCTTCAATGATCGGACCAGGCACCTCGAACAGCACTGGGTCAGCTAAGGGGTAACCAAAAGGAAAAGATGTTAGGGTTTTGTGACCAATTTTCAAACCAGGTGCAACGCAACAAAACTCTAGCGGCATGCAATTTGTTTGTCCACACTAAACTTAAAACTTCTGTGTGACATGATTCAATTCCACCTAATTGGAAGATATTTGATGTTGTTTAATGTATTGTTATAAGGAGCAGGATTTTTGACTAATGAGTTTTCAAAATGGGCAAGGCTACCATTGGTTGCCACGGTCATGGCTGGGTAGGGCAAAAACTCATTAACACAGAAGATATACAGTACTGTGCAAAAGTTTTAGGCACTTGGTAAAAATGTTGCATAGTGAGGATGTCTACAAAAAAAAATGCCATTAATAGTTTTCATTTATCAATTAACATCATACAAAGTCCAGTAAACAAAAAAAAAACTAAAATCAATATTTGGTGTGACCAGCTTTACCTTCAAAACATCACCAATTCTCCTAGGTACACCTGGACACAGTTTTTCTTGGTTGTAGGCAGATAGGATGTTACAAGATTTTTGGAGAGTTTGCCACAGTTCTTCTATCTATTTCAGCCGTCTCAATTGCTTCTATCTCTTCATGTAATCTCAGACTGACTCAATATTCAGAGGGGGGCTCTGTAAGCCATCTGTTGCAGGGCTCCCAGTTATTGTATTCTATTTGCAAAAGAAATGAACGAGAGTCTAAAATGTATATTTCCTATTGACACACTACAGCTGAAAATATAATTAACCATCTTAAGACAAATGTTTTTGTTAAGCATCTTATGTGCCTAAGACTTTTACACAGTACTGTAGCTTTTATCATTTGTTTTATATATTGTTTTATGTTGCATTTGGGTAAGATATGGTGCAAGGCATATAGATGGGAAACAAATGTTTAAAGATGTATAGATTGAGGCATATCATATTTATCATTTAAGTGCTTTTAAGCATGGATTCATATACTTTATATTCATATCCTGTGATATGGTGCTACTATCTCCGAGATGATAGCACCAAATCACAGGATATGAATCCAAAGAGCGTTAAGGTCACAATTTAGACATGGTTGCGACTTCTGCAATTCAGTCCCTAATTTTTTAAAGGCATCAATTACCTGAAAGTGAACTGAAATAAATAGTAAGATTTATTGATGTATTTGGCTGCAGTCACAGTCGTTTTCTGAATATACTCTGGTTTACTGCAGTAAAGCTGAAAAAAAGCACCTGCTTGCCTGCTAATGTAGAAGCTTTTGGCTGCCACCCAAAGACTATAAAAAAACAACAGCATTCCTTCAGCTCTTTGCTGATTAAGTCACCACTTAAGGTGAATTTAAATGGGTCTGGGCCAGCATGAACAAGAGAATACACTAGTAGAGCACAACCAGAGATTTGCTTTGAGTGCAGGGTCAGTTTAATTTAAGGATAGAAACCATTAAAGTGTGTTAATCCAAATATCAAGGAAAAAGGTGACTTTTTCACCACTTTAATTCAAGTTAAAAAAAGATCAATCTGATTAGAGTCAGAGAATCCAAACAAATATTTTGTAATTTATGTTTCAAGAAGTGAGAATACAGTAAGCCCCTTTGGCTCTTGTGTACAGCAAACAAAAAGCATGCCACAAAAACAGAATAGCATTATAATAAGAAACCAAAACGCTGACTAAAAGCACAATACAATTTATTTTAAGTTTTTCTTAAGAAAATGTGAATGGTGTATGCAAAGAATGCTTGCCTTAATAAGCACCAACAACAAACCTGAATGTCTAAATTACAATCTTTGATTGGTCAGAGAAATTAATTGTAAAATGGGAGTCAAATTAAAAGCTTTATCATAAAACAGTCTTCATGCCCATTTTAAACATTAAATGCTTAGCACAGCCACTGGCAACATGTGCTTAAATTCACAGATTTTCTTTGCCATGATAACTGCACATCTTTGACTGCCACACTCACCCCTCCCACAGTAGGGCTGCCCTGGCACAAACTCTGCAGCATTCACCCAGTCCACTGCCCCCGAGCTTTGGGGCTTCTCCTGGGTGCCGGTTGTGCCACCTGTCCCATCAGACACGGGGTCAGGAGTGCTAGCAAGGGGAGCAGCGGTCAGCGGAACCGACGGCTTTGAACTGGGGACATCGTCTTGCTTGGCAGGTTTGGTATGTTCGTACCTGGGGCACAATGCAATTTTTTTTTTACATTTAATAAATGTACACTGCTGTAACTACTAGACATTCTATGCTTACCTACAGTGTCCTGCAGTTTTATAATGTTCTTCATCAAAAAATTATTTATATCATCTTATACATGCAGTTTTTATTATTTAAGGAGCAACTACATAGACTATTTGTACTTTTCATTTGTCACACCACATGCCCATTGAGCTACAAAAATCTAAAAGGTGAAAAACTGGGAAGAAAAAAAAAAAAAAACTTGTTTTGTAAATGATGTTGAAAGAAATGTATGGTTTATTTGGGTTATTAATGAGTTACTTGTCAACTAGCCTGTTGCAAATCTCAATTATGAGTAAAAGTACTTTACGAGGGAACACAGACTACAAAACAGTACTGCTTGGTTTGGATCTTTGCTTTATATTTTATATACTGGGAGACAGTTTTGAAAGTTTCTGATGCCTGTAATAGAAATGCAACTAAGTTCATACTGCAAACACAAATACCCAGACACAACATAGTCAAATGGCTGAGGTTAAGAAAGTAGTTGATTATATGAATACACAGTCAAAGTATTTTAGACAAAGGCCTCAGATTAGAGACATTAGCACATTATAATAGTTATGCTGATAAGTGTTTCTTCTCTGTCTTAGGTGTTTGAGTGTCTCCCACTGGTGATATTTTTCAACAGCTGATAGTCACAAACTTCCAGTTTATGGTTACCATGGTGAGTATGTCTTGTTCACAGTAATGAAGCAATTAGCTGCTTACAGAAGAGATGCAATTCGCTAACAGTAGAGACCAGGCTATTGGTTTAAGGAAATGGTTTTAATGTATCTCAGGGTGATATTCCATAGAACACAGAAGTTGCTTTGTTTAATCTGTTACTAAGGAACATGTTAGTTCTCAGGTTATTCTCATTATCATTTTAGAAAATATTTGATCAGGCAAAAGACTGTGTAGTGAAATATGAGATATCAATATTTTTGTTCTGACCTTTAATTTTATGTTATATAGTATATAAAGGCTGACTATGTAAAGCATTAATTAAGTGTGGTTGAATACAAATAAAAAAAACCCACAAAAAATGCAATTAATCATTCCCCCTGATCTGTATGTAAATTCCATAATATGTCATTTTCCTACCAGAGATGATCAGAGTACCACTTTTATTTTCTTGTCAGCAGGGGGCTGTCAGTGCAACTCCAGTTGTGCAGATAATGCAGACAATGCAGTTACAGAAATACTCAAACCAGTCTGTCTGGCACACACAATAATTCCATGATCCAAATGACTGAGATCAAAAAAATTTTCCCCATTCTGATGGTTGATGTGAACATTAACTGAAGCTCCTGACCCATATCTGCATGATGTTATGCTCTGCAGCCACACAATTGGCTGATAAGATAATCGCATGGATGATTGTTAGTGCCAGACAGGCTGGTTTGAGTATTTCTGTAACTGCTGATCTCCTGGGATTTTCACACACAACAGTCTCTAGAATTTACTCGAATGGTGCCAAAAACAAAAAACATCCAGTGAGCGGCAGTTCTGTGAACAGAAATACCTAGTTGATGAGAGAGGTCAACAGAGAATGGCCAAACTGGTTTGAACTGACAAAGTCTACGGTAACTCAGATAACCACTCTGTACAATTGTTATGAGAAGAATATAATCTCAGAATGTTATTCTGACATGCGGTTTGGTGCTGTTTTGGTAGCATGAGGGAGACTTACCCAATATTAGGCAGGTGGTTTTAATGTTGTGGCTGATTGGTCGGTCGGTCTGTCTTTCTATCTATCCATCCATCTTAAAGCTAACAACACGCATGGAATTAATGCCGATTACAGATAAAAATATTACAAGACACCCATGTCACACATGTATTTTAAGCTTATCCTTTCCATTATACCCCAACACGCTTGAAATCATGCCTCAATGCTTTCCTTCAGCATTCACAGACCCTCCATCCTCAAACCCCTTGAGTCACTCCGTCATGTTCCAGCCTAGTGCGTATATGTCGGTCTTTATGTGGGAGTGGGGGGGGGGGGGGGGGGTCGCATAAATAAATTACACAGTGGTGGAAGCACAAGTGAACATACTGCAGAATGGCAGTGTGAACCGAATGAACCTGACGGCAGTAGCAACAGCAGCAACAGAGTGGGGAGGGGGTAGAGAGAGAGAGAGAGAGAGAGAATGCATGTTAACACACTGGGGTTATGTAATTGCAGCTGCAGTGTGCTCTGTTTGGCCCCCAGAGTGGTGGTGGTGGGGGGCACATAGTAGAAAGTGAGAAGATAGACACAAAGCAGCAATGAGGAATCCATACATAATGAAGCATACATTGAGGCCCTTTCTATGGACACTTAATGAAAGCTGGATGACCCCTCCCCTCCCCTCCCACAGCAACAATAATGCCATAAAGCCCCCATATGGGGACAAAAGCCCCTCAGACAGGCGCAACAATCTCTACAATAACAATACAGCTCTGTCAGCCATCAATCCAGATTCCAGACGTCAAATATTTAATCTCAAGCCGGTGAAACCCCAGGAACCGTCTTCTCAATCCGAGCAAGAGGGAGCTCTTAGTGAGATGTAATGCCGTCATAGAACAGGCTTCACAAACAAAGACATTCCCATACTGCTGAGCTGGGGGCAACAGTTACTACGGGGATACACTTGACCGCAGACAGATATATGACAAATATTGTCTGCACGGTCTGGCTCGCAGGCTGATTTTTACACAGCTTCAAGCACTTGACTACTATGGCTTTTGCAAAGTCGTCTAAAGGTGGCCCTTGTAGCCCATTTTGTTTAGATTACATTTGTTGTATCTATAGGTATGGACATACTTTCCAGGAAATAACAAAATGAACTAGATTAAAAAGTGTTCCTAACTCAACTGTCATAGCATGGCATGTACTTATAAAATGCACTGTCTGGCTTGAAATCTTTGGATGAAAGTATGTACAATCAGCAAATACAAAATAAATTGTATTTCCTTGAAATAAAGAATAACAAAATGAAAATAACTGCTAATGTATAAAAAAAAAAAAAAAAAAAAAAAAAAGACATCAAAAGACACAGACACTTAACTTGTTTACAGAAAATCCAGTGTCTTAGATATCACGGGTGATGAAGCAACTCACAACACAACAGTTCTCAGAAGCCCTGCTGCTACTACATTTAAAGAAACTCCCATGTTACAGTCCCAAAACATGGAAAATACAGATTACATTACAATTGACATCATGTTATATCCGTATAGATCTAGTCAAGAGAGTCAATGGTTGTGAGGACAAAGGCCTAGTCCTATTCCAATAGCAGTTATCACATAATGTTTCTTCATTATATAGCTACTGTATTTTTTTTACCTGCAACGGTCCCCGAAAGCACAGTATCCTTTTTGGAAGAACTTGCAGGTCATGGTTGGCTTGCAGCTGCTGAGGTCGTGTAAATATCGACAGTTGTCACCCTCTTTGCAAAGGCCGTGCATGAAATACCTACAAATGAAGTAAACAGGTCAACCAACTTGTTTTGCGCTCATCAAAACAGTTGTTTGCTATTTGACAAAACCCAGACAGATTCATTTGCAGGCTTTTATACATTAACTAAACACCCAGAAGCTTCGGTTATCCGTTTATAGCTTGAAAAAAAATTAGGTATATAACATCCTAATATGCAGTCAATTCTAAACAAAAATAATTGTTGCGCATTTCATGGTAGACACGGACATACTAGAGATGACTGTTTTTTTTTTTAAAGCATATTCTTAATGATGCACGTAACAGCACGTCCTAAATAACCGATTATAAGCGCATGTTATTTTTGACAACAATGCAAATGTCAACTGTGCCTACTATACATGTCTGAATTTCCCCCATAATCTCTGCTTTTAACAATTTGAGCCTAAAGTGTGTGTGTGTGTGTGTATGTATGTATGTATGTATGTATGTATGTGTATATTATACATATATATATATATATATATATATAAATAATTTTTTTATTATTATTATTTTATTTTATTTATTTATTTATTTATTTATTTATTTTTTTTTATTTTTTTTTATTTTTGTAAAGTCATGAGTAGACCAACAATAAAGCCTGTTAAATAAATTCCTAGATACATAAATAATCAAATGGAAAAATTGGCTGGTAACCCAGACTGATAAACTCGCTTCCCTGAGCATTTCCTGCTGTCAAATTGAATGTCAGATGTGGTGCCTTACTGCTTTTAATAAAGACGGATGTTACAGTGAAACAATCACAGAGAGAGAAAAACAAAAGATCGCAAATAGCAGCCACAGTCTTGCTGATCGCTGGTCGGAATATTACAACAACAACAAACACAAAGACAGCAGCTGTGCTCAGTGTCTCTTGGTCGACGAACAGACAGGCGTTTAAGCTTTACATTTATGTACACTTGATATTGGGGGGAAATGTTCTTCTATTAATTTTCACTAACCTGCAGGTTACGTGCTTCGTCCAGCCTCCGGTAACTGCTGGAGCCGCTGTTGACGCTGCCGCTGCCTCCGCCATTGCTGTTTATGTTGAAGCCCCAGCACCCGGATCTTCCGGAAAGCGGCCGCTTCGCACTCGGGTGTTTTCGTGGAAAACCGAAGGTGCTTCCGTGATTGAGTGTTTTCGGAAAACAAAAGACGCATCGTAATCGGGTGTTTTCGGAAAACCGAAGTAGTTGTACTAACAAAAATGTGAAAACTCACTGCCAGTGGACAAGCGTGTAATGCTTCACTCAACTACAACTACAACATTTCAGACAATATTTAGTCTGTTAATTACATAAATAAATAATAAATAAAATTGAACAACACGTTTCACCTAATGACTGTTTAATACAATTTTTACATCTTGATTATTAAACAGTCAAATTATTGAACCGTAAACACAATACCTTATAAGTTAGCCAAGAAGTTTAATAACATTTCATATTAAATATATTTTTATACAAATACATGCAGAATACATAATACATAAAGCTGCAGTATGTATGATTCAGAATCCCTTGTTATTAATGACACTTGTGGCCGTAAAGTGAACTGCAGGAAGCGACCTGATGCTCATGCTCGTGCTCCTGCACACACTCGAGCGAGCATCAGCCAAAACAGTTATGTACAAATAGACAGAATAGTACAATAGATTCACCATCATCATGCTGACAGATGAGGTAGCATAATTACAATTTCTCAGTTATGATAGTTTTACTACAAACTTTGAGACTGCATATTATATTTGACTCACCAGTGCTGGAACAGATTTAAAACAAAGTGTGGGTATAGGTCTGACTATGCAAGACTGTAGTTTGAAGTAATCACTTTTCTTTGCATGATGCACTGACTGCATTTATACGATAGCCTATGTTGGCGTTAGCTAGCTAGCCAGCTTTATCAATAGCTGTTATCTAAATTTGGTGGATGATGACAGTAGCTGTTTATGAAATAGACTGTATATTATAAATATGTTGACACAGTTCAGTATTGATGGGAATCCATCACAACTGTCATTTTGATATATTGATGCACTATTGTTTCATACAACATATTTGTTTAAACACTGACCCTTCACACTTACTTAGTTTAATAATTTTAAACCATGACTTTAACTATATATAAGTAATATTGGCATTATATTCATGATGTTAGCCAGATGGGAACTGGCCCCTACAGTGAGTCTGGTTTCTCCCAAGGTTATTTTTCTCCATTAACCAACATCTTATGGAGTTTTATGTTCCTTGCCACAGTTGCTTTCAGCTTGCTCACTGGGGTTATTAATACAATTATTATTTAATTACTTATTTCTAAACTACACATTGATGACTAAGACTTTATAGATATTACAGTTTCATTTCAATGAATGATTTCCTGTAAAGCTGCTTTGAAACGATGTGTGTTGCGAAAGGCGCTATACACATAAAAATGACTTGAATTGACTTACCCTTGGTAACAGATTGTCAACCTAACTAAAACAAAATATTAATGTCTGTTATCAACACATGTGTGTTTTGGCTTTTAATGTGATCTCCATTCTAAAATGCATTACTCTTAGATATCACTAAATTAAAGTAAACAGTGTATAAGATCATACTCAAATTACTGTCAGCTTTTAGAATCATTAGACCCACTACATTAGCTAAACTTTTTGAAAGACGATCACTGAATTTTGTAGATTAAAACAAGTTTAGTTTGAACTAGGTTTTATCAGTGCCCTTAAAATGAGTAATTTGTTATTTTCTCTCTCAAGTATATATACACAGTAAGTGATATCATCTGTTCCATACTTAAGCTACATATTGATGTTTCAATAGCTCTTAAAAGAGTGAGATGCCACCTTTCATTGTTTCATTTTTATCAACCAAACATCTCTGCCACCACTTCCCCTTAAAACCGAATGGAAATATTAAAGGCAAAAACCTAGTGCTTGGTTACCAAATATTACACACTTCAAACTGAAAGAGTAAAGACAAGAGCAGGGTTAAAGCAGACAGACACTGTAATGTTTTGCTGGGATTTCTTGAAAAGAACTGAGAGACTTTAATTCCAAAATGAACAGAAACACTGTCATGTGTGTGGAATTCATCTTTTTAAGAAATATTTCTAGTCTTTATTGTTTTTAATGACTGTCACTGAGGGGGACCATACTCATATATATTTACTCAAATATAGTGTCATCCATGGCAACTAATAATCCTGCACGGATTTGTGTTTTTAGAACACAGAGGTATAGCCGTCTAAAATGAATCAAAGAGCAAAACCAACATGATGAAAGTTAGACAGTGATTATCCCTTATAAGCAGCTGGTTGAGAAGGTCTCTGTGCTCTTGCAAGGGTTTTAGGAGCATGAACTAACCAATTATGAAACACATCTGGATACTTTTTCTTCTTCTGTCACAAATAACTAAGATTAAGATTCAACTTTATTGTCATTGTGCAGAGTACAGGTACAGAGCCAATGAAATGCATTTGTTTTCACATATCCCCAACTAAGCTAGCATGACACAGCGCACCTGGAGCATATAGGGTCAAGGGCCCAACAGTGGTATCTTGGCGGTGCTGGAGCTTGAACCCCCGACCTTTCGGTCAGTAACCCAGAGCCTTAACCGCTGAGCTTTTAGGAATGAAATTTAGAAAAGTTGGTAGAGTCTGGAGTATTGGTAATGCAAAGAAAACATGTGCCACACAATTTGAATAACCTGAATAACAATGAATTTGAGCGTAGTGGACTATTTGGCCCTGATTCTTTTGGAGGTTTCCGCTCAGGGCTTAATGATGTTTATCTGCATCAATATGGTCAATTCAACTCTGATATGTTAGAAATTTTATCAATGTGTGTGATTGTCTTTGGAAAGATTAGCAAATGAAAATTGTCTGAATAATCTTAAAAACCTTGTGTTATTATTTCATTCTGTTATTCATTTACAAATAATTGTTTATAGAACTTTTTGCTGAATTTATATTTTCAATATTTTGTCTACAGTCTGGCAAATGTAGTAACCAGGTGCACTTCACAGGGTGTCTGGGATTGTATTCCTGCAATGTTTCCCTTGGCAAGTGCCAGTTGAAAGGACTGTCAAAGTAACCATGTGTGTCAACAGCTTACGCTAAATGTTCAGACACGGATACATCAATTTGTTGAATTATATTTAAACGATTTAAAGCTATAGTCTCAATAAACAATTACATTCTACTGAATGTCTAAATCTGTTGATTGCTGAAGTTTTATTTATGTATTTACATTACAGTTGAGCAGTGAATGAGCAGTTGTATAATATACTGTTTATGATATTCTGCTCAAACATAGACTACTAGACAGTAAAACAATATACTTTATCATTGCATGTGGATTCCACTGGAGTCTTAAAGATGCCTGATAGTACAAAAAAAGAAGCTTTTTTTAAGTACTTTAACAGGTTATTTTGCTATTCAGCCAATATCATATTTTTAAACAAAAGTGCTTTATCACATGTAAACAGCTTTTCTTGTAAGGCTGTGGGGAGGAAAGTCCCTCTGCCCTGACCTTAAAACATTTGTCATTGCCCACAGCACTTCAAAGTGAAAGACTGGGTATTCCTCCCTCCTGAAACCATTGACATTGTGACTTCTGTTAAATACTCCTTAAATCTTACTAGCAAACAAATCCCTGACATTCCCTGTGTTGTTTTTTTTTATTTTATTAATCGCAGTGATATTGAGACATGACTCATTTGTGTATTAGAATTTTCTGTTAAATTTTTGTTTTGTGGTGTTCTATGTTTATCTTTATAATTAATAATTGTCATACTGGAATGTAGCATTCTAACTGTTAGAGAACTAACAGAGCAAATCTAACTTGACCATAAACTATTGCTTGATAAACTTAACTTTTCATTCAGATGTATTATTTCTTATTCTCCTCATTAAAAGCATGAAATGCAGTGCTGTCAAAAAGATTAAATAATAAACAGTTTAAACTAAAAGAGCTTACTGCAAAAATAATTTATGAATACAATATTTTTCAGTACATTAATTCTTATTAAAGAGGCATATAGTAGTGAACACTATTCTCTATATTAGGAATTCCCCTCTAGGCATTAAAGTTCAGAATTGCACATTTAGAGAAGTTCAGGTGCTAAGAAAAACATAACTAGGCCATTGTGTAATTTTTTAAGTGTCATTACCATTTGAAGGGCTGTCTTAATAAGGCTATATAATCATGCACACAGTGGAGCTCAAGCTGCTTAAATGCACAGACGGAGATTCAGTGAATACGTTATTGAGCATGATATTGAGTGATTTTCATGTTTTATTTTCACATCTAAGGCAGACGAGTGAAATTGAAGGTAAATGACCATTTTCTTGTCAAAGCAGAAGTACTGTACAACAATAGTGAAATAGATTTCAATAGTGTTATGATGGTAAATGTAAAAATAAATACAGTACATTCTGAAAAATGTTTAATTGTAAGATACAAGCAACATAACATATTTGATTTATTTATTTAACTGTTTAGGCAAAATAATAATGACCATTTAACTATTTATGAAATGCCAGCTGAAATTCAGCACATATACATTCAGTTGATTCTTAACATTTTTATTTTCACAGGATGTCAACCACTACCTGGCCTATTGCAATTTCATATCTCTTAGTGTTTCTGTATAAAGCACATGGTGAAGATGGAAAATTTGGATTTTGTTCCATGCTGACAGAGAATACAAAAGATCTTTCCTATAGTAACCTAAGAAGGATACCATCAGATTTACCACATGGCACAGTACACTTAGATGTTTCACACAACAATATCTCCAGCATTGTTCGTAGTGACTTGAATGGTCTAACCCATCTCTGCTTCCTGAAAGTTTCACATTGTGGACTTCAGTACATCTCTTCTGATGCCTTCAGCAGCAACTCTGAAATCAAAGTTCTGAACATCTCTTACAACTATCTAACAACCATTCCTAATTTACCATTGCCCCATCTTAGGATCCTGGACCTTTCCAGCAATCTGTATCCTAGTTATGCTCTCCCCGATTTTTTTGGTAACTTAAGTTACCTTTCTGTCCTTGCGATTGGCAGTCAAAATGCTACATCTGTTAGTGTGAATGACTTTGTTCCTCTTCAAAATGTCCTTTTGAAGAAAATCATATTCGGAGATGGCACTGAATTGCAAAACTATGAAAACGGCTCATTTTTGCAACTAAAATCATTACAGGAAGTGGTTCTGAAAGTTACTTTTTGTGAACGTTTTGACATTTTCAAAAACATGATGATGGACTTTGACCAAATCCAAACAAAACAAATTCAGCTCATTAAATTATTTCCAGATCAGTGTTCTATCACAAGTGACCCATTTGAGACCTTTACAGATTTGCATGTCCTCAGTAATCTAAGCATTATAGACACCTGGATAAACAGCTCGGTAGTTGTAAAACTTTTCAAAAATGTCTGGAAGTCATCAGTGGAAGAAATTGCTTTTTTAAATATCACATATAATGAGGACACCCCTGATGGCTTCCAGTTACCAATGCAGAACCACACAACAAATCTACGAGCATTTATACTTGATGGCGTGCACCACTACCAGTACCGGTACCCCACTATTAATGCAAGCATGGAATTAATCAATCAGCTAACTTATCTGAAGTTTTCTGGCACAGGGATGAATATCCTACCATGTAATCTCATTTCAGCCATAAAATCGCTACAAATCTTGGATCTGTCAAACAATCTCTTGGATGATACCGGTTTCTGGTGGAGTTTTTGTTCATCACAAAAAGTGTTTCCAGCCTTGAGGCATCTTTCACTAAGCCATAATCGATTTGGTGACCTTGCCTTCATTGCGAAAAATGTTAATGAAATGAAGTTCTTAGAGTCTCTTGACTTGAGTTTCAACTCCATATTCATAGACAATCCATGTTTTTGGCCATCCCACTTGACTGAGTTGAGTCTTAGCCACAACAATCTAGGAAATACCGTATTCAGCTACTTGTCGCCTCACTTCAAGAAAATTGACCTCTCAAAAACAGGCATAAGTGTTATTCCCCAAGATATTACATCACAGTTTCCTAGACTAACACACCTCTATCTAAGTTTCAATAGCATACAGGCCATCCCAGCAGATCTCCACGCACCTACATTGGTAAGCCTGTACACTGACCAGAATGCAATTACTTTCATTAGCCAGCGTGCAATGGAAGGTCTCCCCAACCTGAAGACTTTAAAAGCGGGACACAATCCATTTAGCTGTGACTGTGATTCATTTTGGTTCATGACAGCGTTAAATAAGTCACTTCTCCCTGATTGGCCCCAGGGTTACACTTGCAGTACCCCTCCACCATTTTCCGGGAAGCTCTTGGAGAGATATGAGCTTGGGTGGCTGTCTTGTCAACCAGGCCTGCAGGCTGCTGTGGTTCTGCCAGTATTATTAACTGTTGTAGCTGCTCTGGTCATCACCTTCTATGCTTGTGATGGTATGTGGTACACTAAAATGCTTTGGGTGTGGATAAGAGTAAAAAGGAGAGGATACAAAAGGGTTGATAGATTGATGAATGCCACCTTCCGCTATCATGCCTTCATTTCCTACAGTCAACATGACTCAACTTGGGTGGAATCACAGCTGGTACCAAAATTAGAAGGGTCAGGTCTGTCCCTTTGCATCCATGAGCGAGACTTTGAACCTGGAAAGTGGATTGTGGACAATATAATCAATTGCGTTGAGGGTAGCTACAAGAGCCTCTTTATCCTATCCAAAAACTTTGTTCAAAGTGAATGGTGCAACTATGAACTCTTCTTTGCTCAGCATAGGGCTATCAGTGTGAATGATGACTCTGTGGTCTTCATTTTGTTGGAGCCCATACCAACAGACTCTCTTCCCAAGAAGTTCCTAAAGTTAAGAACATTGCTGAGGCGGAAAACTTACCTGGAGTGGCCCACAGATGAGCGCAAGAAGCAAATATTCTGGTGTAATCTTAGAACAATTCTGCAGATGGTGGACCAGAGCAAGATTCTAAAGGATGTGGCCACAGACATTGCTGAAATATGTCCTCTATTGTCTGTTAAGAAATGAGGATCTGCTTATCACATTGGAAGATTGATTTAACCATAACCATGTAAATAAAAATATGATTTAAAAATAATCTTAATTTACTGTGTTTTATGAACCAATAATAGATACAGAACCAATTAGATAGCATTAGCGGCATTTCTATTACTTTATTTAGTGCTTGGATATTTCGATTTTGTATTTTTTTTTTAAACATTAATTTGTTTTCCATTTAGCCTTGAAAAGACACCCTTGTTAATGTGCACATGAGATGTATTCTTTTTGAAAACCTTGGCCTATGTCTCCATCTACTGTCAAACGACAGGAGTGGTAAGGTCACGTGCACTGACTATTAAGGACTATTAATATTTGGAAATGTTTCTCGATCTTATTGGACTGTAATGTGTAAATATAAAAAAAGTTATCAAAGTTATAATTTTAAACTGAAAAGTGGAATTTACCAGTAGTACACCTTCAAGTACAACCTCCTTACATCCTATGGCTGATATATTTATAGTGGAATAATTTTTGAAAATCAGATATTTTTGAACAGATAATACATTTTACTAACACTTTTGCATTTTACATTTGTGTGATTTTGGTTAGGCATAACTGAATGATCAAAAAGGTACCTTCAAGGCAAATGTATCTAATTTATATGAAGCAAGGGCTGTGTATCAACATTCCCAGTGCCTCTTCATCTAATTTGATACTGTCATTGCAACAAGAGTCCGTTATAAAATTCTCAGTCTGATGCAATGCAACAGTTTCAATACCAAGCAATGGAGCTGTTCAGATTAGTCCAAACCATTGGACCACCATAGGTTTCCTCGGGATTTTCCAATGGGGGTTTATGGTAGTTTTGGATGACTAAGTAAAATAAAGTCTCAGGTAAACATTACTTAAAATTACTTCGACATTTTGGTCTACAACATAAATTATATACTAGCATTACCCAAACGTGAATTTTGATGCCGTCGTGTGTTTTAAGAATACGGACTACATTGGGTTTCCTTTTCGTCAGGCACGCCCATGCTTGTGGTAGTTGTAGTCCTTCTACAGTAACTTGTTCGCAACATATTTTTATTTAATTTATTATTAGTATTTTTTTTAAATACGACAGCTAAAAAAATTCACGTTTGTTGCATGACTGTGTCTAATTTATGCTCTAGGACAAATCGCAGATTTGCTTTCAAATTTACATCACGGTTGAAAAGCTTGACCTTATTCATAGTAGCGCCAAATTATTATTATTATAATTATTATTATTTTGACAGGCTTGAACACAAGGATCTGGGGGACAGAAATAGAATTACAGTCGTTTCCATGAGTCGGTACTGTTGTTTAAATTGCTTTGGAAAAGCATCTAATTCCCGTCAAAAATGTATTTGGCGCTACTTAGAATAGAGTCTATATAATATATAAAATCTTAAAACCTAACGAAGTGACATTAGAACTGAGTTACAGTGCAAAAAAAAAACAATCATAATAAAAATTAAAATACTAAATCCCCAAATCATCTGCGCCTGCGCTGAAAAGTCACTAGTTGACGCGCCCCTTCCCTATTTCTATGTAAGATGGTGGTTTAGGAGGCACTCTCGCTCTCCAGAGAGGCAATAAGAAAAACAGGCTTGGTGTTTTCGCATCAAATCACCCGGGAAACAATTCAAAGCACCAATTTTGCTAGATCTGGGACGTTTAGACTGAGTTTATTGGAGTGAATCAGTCTTTACAGATAGACAAGGTGAGTATCCCACTAAAGGCCTCTTCTCTCCACCGCCTCCACATTCATTTGTCTTTAATCATTAAGTCACCTCTATATAACATAGCTCATCTCTGTTTCTACCTTACACATCAGTTTCATGTGAACATATCTGTTTTGTCCAGGTTTTGTGTCTCTTATGTCAGTCTGACAGACGCCTTTCAGTTAGCCAACTAGCAGCTAGCCGCTCTGTTTGACCGGCTTTTGGTAAAATACGTGAATATTAGTCACCAGATTGCCAAACACTGACTTATTTTTTGTTATTGACACTTTAGGACAGGTTTTAGAGTATGTACGCTGTTGTAAGTGTATATTCTGACTGGGGTAAAAACTTCCATATGCGTTAGCTTAGCAGGTATTCTTAAAGGCAATAACAAGGAAACATCTAATTTCTCCACAAGCGTTCATGCTGATCATGCTTTGACTCGAGGGAATTTCCATCTCATTAGAGTAGGAAGTGCTGCTAGTTTGCTCTCTGACAATGACAAAGAAGCTTAGTATTCCGTTTACATTACTAAAGCACAGTTACAGTCACTGTCATTGCAGTTCAATTCCTTAACTTTGTCCAAACCCTTTAAAACCATGTGTGATGTATGCTTCAGAATGCATAGCTCTGTTATTAGGTGCTTGGTACAGGCTGTGATGTAGCAGATGAACATCTTTCTTTTGTTAAAATTCTGTATCTCCAAAGAGTATTTTTTTGTGTTGAGTGTGCAATTTTAATACTGTTTTGTCAGCATCCTTTTGCGCTTACCATCAGCTTTTTCCCCCCATCAAATGTGAGCATAATATTTACTGTATTCGTTATGCTGTTATGTTGCATGGCATGATTTTACAGTTTACCCCTTTATCGGTACTGTTTGATGATAGATTGAAATGATATCATTGTTGTAACAGCTATAAAAGGGACATATTTATACAGTTGTGTATTAAATATTCTTCTAAAGGGGAACACAAGGTGAGTTTTAGGAAAATCTGCTTGGATTGTCATTGTTGTTTGGGAGCAATATCAAGTGCTTGGCAGGAAAATGTTTAAGCGGTCCAGACCGAAGGGGAGAGAGCTGGGGAGAGTAAATAGACCGGGATTTCTAGGCCTGGTTCCAGTGCACTGTCAGGCATTGTTTTGTATGTGCCAGACACAACGTTTGTGAGACAATTTTCTGGCAAAGGGCACCGCTGCTATATGATCCTATTCCAAAGAGGCATTTGCTTTGGTGTTAAGTTGTATAGAAATGACTCTCTTATGTCTGCAGGCTTGTTGCATAAATGTATTTGGCTTGAAAAGTTAAATTTCTCCTGTACATTTTGTTAGAACAGGTCAGCCAAAATCCGGCCAGTGTGCAAAGAAAAATGTATTTAATCAAAATTGAGCTCTGAAATGATCGGAAAGACACCTTCGGCCATTGTTAGGACTGCTCTTAATCAGTGATTTGAATTCGTTGATTAAAAAGTTATCCTCATTCACTGAAAAATTATAATTCTCTCATAAATTACTTGCCTTCATGCCATCCCAGATGTAGGCCTATGACTTCCTTTCTTCTGCAGAACACAAATAAAGAGTTTTTGTGGAGTATGTCAGCTCTGTAGTTCCATAGTACAATACAAATGAATGGTGAAAACAGCAGATAAAAGCAGCATTAAAGTAATTCAAAAGAATCCAGTGGTTTAATCAAGGTATTCCGAAGCAATCCAGTTGGGTGAGAACAGACCGAAAATATTACTCCTTTTTCACACTAAATCTTGACAGCAGTCTCCTTGGTGATCGTGATTTAAAGCTCATTTGCACTCTCTATAGTGCCATCTAGTTAAGTGCCTTGCTCAAGGACACAATGGTGTTGGCTGTGGGGATAGAACCAGCGACCTTCTGATTAACAGTTATGTGCTTTAGCCCACTACACCACCGCCACATCCTATTATACATATATAAGCGATTTAAATATTTTTTTAATTTAGTATTGCTCTTCAGAATCTGCATTACAGTTAATTACAAATAGTATGCATATAATAGTGTGTTGTCTTCTTGAGCATCAATTAATATTTGCATCATGTGTAATAGTTGTGTACAAGTCCCTCAATTGTCCTAGGTGTCAAAAGCGTGCGTGTGTGTCTCCATCCATCCATCCATCTTTTCAGGGCTTTAGGATTTGTGTTTTTGTTGAAAAGCAAAATGGCAGTTTATAGAGTTGCACATGGTTGTTATTTTCACCCTCTCAGTTTTGTGAGGGTCACCATAAAGTGCTACTCTGTAGTAATATGACTTTAAACAGCCCATGCTGCCAATTGAAACACATAGATCTTGTTGCTAGATTGGACAAATGAATTTCTGAGAGCACTTGAGTATTTGGACTAAATAATAAATTAAATTAATAATACATTTTCTGAATTATTTTGACCAGCAAAAATGAATATTTGAAGAGTTAAAAATGTAACTGTATAGGTAGTAGCAAACTCACATTTCGTCATTGAAACCCAAATGGTTTTTGATTGCATCTCAATCGGTGCATCCTGTGTTCTAACAGCAAACCTTACATTGGAGAGAAGGTCCAACCCAGTTAGGATGGATAGGAAGCTTCTTCCCTTCATTTGGAATAAACAGAGCCCCCTTACACACTAAGCGATATTACAGAGACCGCAACAGCAGCAAATATTTGGCTTATTTGCCTCTTGAGCAGATTGTTCAAAAATGCAATTTCCCCCAGTCACACTTCTTTAGATATCTACAAAATTTCAGCTTCATATCAAATATCACAAATTTCCCATCACAGCCCACAGACTCAATCAGTGACATCACATCATCCAGAAGGATAGGTGACATATATTCTTTATTAATGAGAGATAAGTTTTATTTCCCTTAAAAGCCAATGGGAGGGAGATCTGGGCATTGACATTTCAGAACCCATTTGGTCAAAGATGATAGGAGTAATATATTAATCTTCAGTAAAATTATATCAATAAACTGTTATGCAGTTTAAAATGTACCACCGACTTCACTGGACCAACGTTAAATGATCCCAGTTCACACCTAATATAGACCCCATGTGCGATTGTTGCAAGCAGTCCCAAGCCACTTTAATTCATGTTTTAGGAGTGTCCCAAGTTATCACATTTTTGGCAATTAATATTTGATATGCTTTCTAAAACTATTGATAAAGCCTTGGAACTATCGTTCTCCTTTGCTTTATGTGGTGTGGTGACACAATCTTACTTTGAATAATGATAAACTTTTTTCTTTTGCCGCACTGGTAGCCATTGCAGTCCTCCAACATTTGCACAGTGGGTTAGGGATATGTTGTAGTTTGTTAAATTGGAGAAAATTTGATATACTGTTAGAAGGTCAGCTGACAAATTTACATTGATATGGCAACCTTAGACATGTTGAAGCTTTAGGCTCTGATAATGTTATGACTGTGTAATGTCTTTGATGTATCTAGGAGTGTCCAAAAGGAGGTGATGAAAAGACCCCTAATAACCTCTTGTCAACTTCCTTTCTTTTTTTAATTATTTTTTTTTATTAAATATTACTTTTCATCTATATTACCATTTTATATAATTTGTATATTTATGTTTCCCTAGTGTCTAAGTTGTATGCCCTTTGAATGTTACTATGGGTGTGGGAAGGGGGATATATCTATTAATCCAAATATGTTCATACAGTGAATTGTTAAAGCTGTATTGGCAAAAGTTCAGAAATAAACTTTGTTCAAAAAAATTTAATAAAATTACTCCTATCGTGATATAGGATTTTGGTTATATCGCCCACCCCTACTCTCAGCATTCATCTCTTGAGTTCAGTTTAGTTTAATCCACTTTGATTTGTGTTTGCACTGGAAGTCAAATTAGAATCAACATTCTGGTTCCAGTTTGAATTAGATTTACACTGGAAGTTAGAACTAGTACACTTTGACAGTTGTACTAATAACTGAACTAATAATCTGAGACAAGAGATTGAATTGTCATCATTCTGTTGGTATCTTCTGTCTTTAAAGCTTAACACACAGGCCTAGCTCTTGAGTTCAAAGGTCATCCTGTGACTTTATTGCCCTGTTCCGTTCCATATTATGCTTCACTCTTTTACCACACAAGCTTGAGATATTGGAAGCCGGAAGAATCAAGCCCCACACAGCTTTATTTGTTATGGGATTATGACCATTATATTTGAATCAAATTCCTTTGTCCAAGAGTGATGGTTAAAGTTTTGTATTGCAGCATCTTCAGCAGGGGCCAGCGCAAGGCTTTTATTACCCAGAAATACTGATATCTGCCTCTGCTGGAAAGGAATCCCATCCTGTGTGACACTGGGAATTTCTTTTACAAACAGATGTGACTGTGGCCTGCAAATGTTTTTTTTTTTTTCATTTTCTAATTTCATTTTGGCATGCTAAGGAGACTACATTGCATTTTGACCCTTCCCCATGTCCTACCCTTCTCTTCTAGTCAGGGTCAGACCTTGCTGATTCAAGGAAGAACGGTTACCATACATGTAGAACAGACTGCCCCATGTATGCAATCGCCATTTCCCTTTTAAAGGGAGATTCGGGGGCTTGGCTCCTCCTGTTGCACCCTGCCTGCCCAGGATGTGATATTTTTAGACCGCTCCCTTTTCCTCATCCCCACCTGCTCACCCCTCTTCACCCTCCTGGTGCTTCCCCTACTGACAGAGTGACCATTAATCCACCCCACCTACTTGAACTGAATACACTTTAGGAAGTACTACATGAAGTGACAAAATAATTGCCGGCATAATGCCCAGTCATGCCCACAATATCCTGGACATGGCATTGGCTGTTCTGTAGAGGCTTTGAGAGCAAAGTGTGGCATACAGTAGAGTTCAGATCTCTCTGTGAAAATGCTTCTATGTTGCAATAATTTTTTTCAGTCTAACAATTTTTGATATATGAATTTCATATGTTTCCCTTTGCTTTGTCAGGATGTACTTGAGCTGACATGAACATGGAAATAGTAAATTTTCATTTTCCTACATCACATCACTGTCCAGAATTTGAATGTGGACTTAGACTTTTGAACCCCACTGTGTTAGCTCTATGGAAGTGTCTTATTTAGGTTTGTCTGTCCCGTATTTGTTCCCATTCAGGAACTTTGTTCAGAACATTGTTTTGATAAATTAACCTCACTGGGAAGTGATGCAAGGAAACAGAACTATTTCGGACTATTATGAACTATTACACAGAACTATTATGTTTGTGCTTGTTGTGTATTTGCAGAGACAAACTAATAACTAAGCTGTATTAACTCCAAATAAACCCTCTTAACCAGATCACAAGAACAAATATGGGCTAAAAGAAAATTATTTATTTTGTGGGTTTCCTGATGCTTGTTCTAGTCCTCAAGTACATTAGTCCTTATTAATCTCTTGAGTAAATCTAATAAATATTACACATTTTCTTCTGCATAACATATATACAAAGGATACAAATGTTACTTTTCATTAGGCTCTTAATTGTAGGTAGTAGCAAACTCACATTTCCTCATTGAAACCCAAATGATTTTTGATTGGTGCATCCTGTGTTCTAACAGCAAACTTTGCCATGAGCCCCCTGGTCTTCTATGTTCTATACAAGACTCCAAAACCTAATTTTCAGTAATTGCTGAATTTGTACCTACACGCTTAGGCAACAAGTTCACTGGATGATCCCTTGTGAATAGGTCTACCTGTTATTGAACCAGTTATGACTGCATGTGTGGGTGGTTGTTCTTGTTGATTCCAATTATACCATTAATATCTCTTTACCTCAGTTACAAACTCCCCCAGTACACACATACTCCTATTACTAGCATTCTGATACTGGCTTACATTTTTTGTCTATGTTGGCCAAATAAGCTGTCTAGATAGGCATGTTACTAAGTTTTGAAACACACTGACATTGTAATGTTGATTTTAAGTGGTATGAATCTGCAACAGTTTACCTTTTTAGGTATTATTGGGATTGTACAGTCATCCTGTCATTGTTGCAAAATAAACCCCAGCAGGGTGATCATCAGGACTTGTATCATCCTTTGCATTAACCTACTTATTGCATGACTACTTTTACCAAATGCATGAATTGACTTATTACTGCTTTATTATGCAAGAAGAAAGAGGTTGCAGAATGATACAAGAGACATGAACTAGCCCAGCTTTGTAGGGTACAAGTTTTCTGGGACAATGGTCAGTTATACAGTTTAGCATCATTGTACACACGTTTTTGTCTGCAGAATGCTGCTATTGATCAATCAGAATCAAGTATTCCATAGAGCCATGTAATGTATCGCTACTAATGCATGTTACCCAACGCACTGTTGTTAAAGATCTTTTCCCTTCCTTATCAGCTCTCCCTCTGACCTGTGAGAAAGCTCCCTTCTTCTCTCCGCGTCGTGCCATAGGATGTCTCACAGCCCTGAGGTGAAGGAAGACCCCATGGAGTGCCCACTTTGCATGGAATCATTGGAGATTGATGACGTCAACTTCTTCCCCTGCACCTGCGGCTACCAGATCTGCCGCTTCTGCTGGCACCGTATACGCACAGATGAGAATGGTCTCTGCCCTGCCTGCAGAAAGGTAATTAGTGAGCCTGTACAACAGAAACAGTATGTTCATATTCTCAGAAGTGAGACTTTTGAGACCGACCATAAGAGCTGAGTTTGTCATTTGGCACAGGGCCTCTGATCTCACTAAGTTGACAGGAATGGTACACTTCACAGGGTACATAAACCACTGGGGTTCACTCGTACATTGTTAACTTTACCCAGGAGCTGAAGAACTTGTGAGGCATTACTTTTATTTGTAAGATATTACAATGTGGCTGGGCTTTAGGAGAAGGGTGTTTTTATTTGCTACTGTAGCATTGAGCATCTCTGGGAGCTTTGATGGATTAATTCGCTCTCCTTTTGTTTCCTCTGGCATTTGATTCCATTGCTGCTGTACAGCTGGCTAGGTGGAACGTGCAAGCACAACATGCCTTCTGTGCTTGTATTCTTTTTATAAACACTCCCAGCTAATCACTTCTATTAGTCCCTCTAGTTTTCAGTTTACTATAGCTCCTTAGCATTAATTTGCAAACCATTATGATGCTGTTATTGTTTTCATATTAAAGGCGCTGGTATACAGCATCATATATATTATGGGTCGGACTTCATTATGTTCATAATTCCTGTAGATGCTTTAAGAGATTATGTTTTTGTGAACAAATATACATGTGCCTGTCATCACAAATAATAAGTCTCGGCTAGGGGTGGGCGATGAACAGTTAAAATTATTAACCAGTTGAATGTATTGTTTATGTGTTGTCTCATTATTTAATGTTATTCTCTTATGCGTGGTTGGGAATAGGTGTTCCAGTCACTTTACTTTCAGCTCTCATGCATTGTCAGTAGTGTGGAAGTGACCATCTGCTAAGCTGCCCATGGTTACTCTTGCCAATGCTGTCATGCTTTCCAACTAGTGCTTGTTCTGCCATAGGCAAACATGGACAGAGAAGTTTTTGGACGTAGTGAATTAATATTAATTTAGTGAATTAATAATTAAGAGAAGCTATTAAAAAAATATGGTGCAAGCATATAAAAAATATTGTATGCATGTATGTATTTTTTGCATGAGCTTTTAAATGAAAACTAGACTAAATTATACTAGTAAAACCTAAATACTTTTTTTAAAGAAAAACAAAAAAAAGGTCCCAGTATTTTATAAATATTTTTTTTTTCCATTTAAAAATCAGTTTGTGGTATATATTGAGCAAAAACTTGAAAATATCATGATTATAAATTTTATTGTCACCCAACCTTAGTCCTGGCTCTAGAACAGTCGCATATACCCTCACTGAGCACTTTATTAGGGACACTATACTAATATTGGTAGGGCCTCTCTTTGCTCTCAAAACTTCAGAAATACTTCATGGCATGGATTTCACAAGATGTTGGAAAAATTCCTTTGAGATTCTGGCTCATGTTGACATAATTTCATCATGCAATTTCTGCAGATTTGTCAACACATTAATCCCGTTGTACCACATCCCAAAGGTGTTGTTCTATTGGATTCAGATGAGGTGACTGGGAAGGCCACTGAAGATGAAACCAGTTTGAGACTACTTTTGTATTGTAACATGGTGCATATTCACGCAGGACGTATCCATTAGAAGATGGGTAAATTGTGGCCATTTAGAGATGCACATGGTCACCAAAAATACTTGAATAATAAATTCTGACCCTACCATCTGTGTGCCTCAGCAGAAATCGAGATTTTCAGACCAGGCTATGTTTTTCCAGTCTTCATTTGTCCAGTTTTGGTAAGCCTGTGCCCACTGCAGCCTCAGCGTTCTTTTCTTGGCTGACAGAAGTGGAACCCGACATGGTCTTCTACTGTTCCCATCTGCCTCAAGGTTCGACATGATGTGTGCATTCTGAGATGCTATTCTGCTCACTACAAACAGAGTGGTTATCTGAGTTACCCTTGCCTTTTTGTTAGCTTGAACCAATCTGCCCATTCTTCGTTGACCTCTCATCAACAATGATGACTGCCACTCACTAGATATTTTTGGTTTTTGGCACTATTCTGTGTTGACTCTAGAGACTGTTGTGTGTGAAAATCCCAGGAGATCAGCAACTACAGAAATAATCAGACCAACCCTTCTGGCACCAACAATCATGCAACCGTCAAAATCACAGAGATCAAATTCTTCACCCATTCTGATGGTTGATGTGAAAATTAACTGAAGCTCATGACCCATATCTGCTTGATTTTATGCATTGCACTGCTTCTACACAATTGGATGATTAGATAATCACATGAGTAAGTAGGTGTACAGGTGTTCCTAATAAAGTGCTAAGTGAGTGAAATTTTACAGTATGACTGTAAGGTTATTTCTTACATTTTCAATGTAACTACTAAAATTGTATGACTTGTTGCAGCCCTATCCAGAAGACCCTGCAGTCTACAAACCTCTCTCTCAAGAGGAGCTACAGAGGATAAAGAACGAGAAGAAGCAGAAGCAGAACGAGCGGAAGCAGAAGGTCACAGAGAATCGCAAACACCTTTCTAGTGTGCGTGTAGTCCAGAGAAACTTGGTGTTTGTTGTGGGCCTTTCTCAGAGACTCGCCGACACAGAGGTGATTGAACAAGCTTGCAAACAAAAGTCACATGCTTCCAAAAGTGTTAGCCGGAGCCAATTATAACCGATGTTCAATCATGCTTTCTCTAGAAGATCCCTTATGTGTGCGTGCACTATTTAATGCAGTAAGTTCCAGTAAAGGCTTGATATTCATCTTGTTTGTCTTTAGCAGTAGACCATAAATTAAACTCTGTGTACATATTGTTTCAGGAGCATGCTGTATAGATGTTTCTCGCCAAACAGGGTATGACAAGAATACTGTTTGATTCATGGTTGGAAGCATACTTTCTCTTTGTCTGTGCCTCATAAAGGTCTTATCTATTTGTTAACTGTTGAAATATGAAGGTTAAGGAGTGTTTGTCCTAGTTGCTGAGCGAGACGTTCCTGAGCGAGTGAAAAGAGCATAAGAGACTGTTTGAGTTCACATTTTTCTAAGAAGACCGGTCTGTCTCTGACTGGTTACTGGTTTGAACATGTGACTGTGTGCATTCTGGCAACTCACTCTAACTTTATATTTAGTATCATATATGAAATATTTAATTAGAAAATATTTAATTAGTGTTACTTGCTAAGCCGTATGTAATCGCTATTGCTTATACTGAGAATTAGGGATTTGAATCCTTAACCCTACATATTGAACTTTGGTGCATATCTCGTCTCGCACATTTGTGTTACAGATTTGAATGATTCCTTAATTGAGATGAGCTGTGACATTTTTTTTAAAGCTGTGGAATTTTTTTTACCTGCTGGATGATCAAATTGGTGAAAAAAATGTTATGGCATTGGAGGATCCTAAGCCATATCTTGGGGCCAGAATATCGTATGCATTTTTGGACAGGCTGTTTTGACTTGGGCCAGTAAACAACCACCCATAACAACCTAGCAACTGCATAGCAGCTTGCTTAAAACCATTCAGTACACCATTGCAATACCCTGGTATTGAATCACAGCACCCTGAAATTGTGGCAGCGAGTTTTACTGGCACTACTCATATTTTCTTTAGGAAATGTAATGATCTAGAATTCCCAATTGTTATTATATAGCTTAGGCATGGTTTAGAGGCTTACTTCCATCTGACTGAGATGTATTTGCATGAAACCGCTTAAAGACATTATTTAATAGGGGTGGGTAAAAATATAGTTTTTCAGATTAATCGCGATCTTCATTTGAACTATCTCTATATCGATCAATCTTTCACTCAATGCGCAACCCTCTACTAAAATAAGAGGAAATCACTCTCATTTGCTAATACACTATGCAACTAAAAGTAAATATATCTGGCATCTGGCTGGTAAATGATTACATTTCACTTACCGTAATCGTGTAGTTTAGTCGTGAAGTGTTCAGCAGCGAGATCCTTTCACAGCGCGTTGAGAGTAAAAGTTATAATAATAATTGAAGGTGGAAGGTAATAATAGTAATAATGTTTATATGCAGGCAAAAGGGACATTATAACGGAAGTAAACCCAAATGAATCGATAATAATCGAATCGAATTGAAATCGGAATCGAATCGAGAGCTTGTGAATCAAATTGAATCTGGAAATCTGTATCAATACCCAGCACAATTATTTAATGTGTAGATTTGATTTTTATGTCATGCATCATGAAAAGGATATTTAAAATTTAGATCAAATGGTTTCTTGGGAAATGGGAGAATGCTGCCTGTCCACCAGCTCCACTTAAGCCTGTAGTAGCAACTCACAAAAACAGCTCTTCCTTTCTCTCCTTCTCATCCTGATGTCCTTTATCTCCCTCTGTTTGCCACCATGGCTGACGTCATATACCCTGCTCACAGCAGAGAACAACTTATTCAGTGTGGAAAAACACAAGGAATAAAAGCACGCCTTCACAATCCAAAACAGTTAGAATGAGATTAGGAGCACAGAGCTGAAAAAAAAAAAACCCTCTTAGCCCAGAGGCACGTGAAATGCTTTTTGACAAACAACACAGCTTAACCTTGTGCTTTGAGAAAATCCATATTGACAGAGGTGTTTTTCAGGGGGTCTATGTCAGTGCTCGCAAAGGAGAGACTTTGCTTGATAGGATTTGTCTGTCTGAATTTCATTTACTCACACTCATGCCATCCCTGTCAGACGTCAGGGTCTGAATTTCTTTCTCCTGCAGAACACAAATGAAGATTTTTAGAAGAATATGTCATCTCTGTAGGTCAGAACAATAAAATTGAATAGTGACAAACTTTTGAAGCTCCGAGAAGTACATAAAGGCAGCATAAAGGTAAGCCATACGACTCCAATGGTTTAATCCATATCATTATAAGCGATCCAATTGGTTTTGGTTTTGGGTGAGAACAGACCAAAATATAACTCCTTTTTACTATAAACCTTGACATCAGCAGTCTCCTTGGCGATCATGATTTCAAGCTTGATTGCACTTCCTAGCACCATATAGCACTCTATCAAGCCCTTGGAAATGTAATCGAGCTTGGAATCATGATCGTACCTAGAGACTGCATTGGCAAGGTGTTCAGTGAAAAGGAGTTGTATTTTGATCCGTTCTCACCCAAAACTGATTGGAGTGCATCAGAAAACATGGATTAGACCACTTTTTCATGTGCTTTTTTGAGCTTCAAAGTTTGGTCACCATTCACTTGTATTGTTTTAAAAATATTCCTTTGTGTTCTGCAGAGTAATGGCACGAGGGTGAGTAAATGATGAGAGAATTGTATCCCTTAAGCTTCTTAAAGAATGTTTCTTTAGACCGCAATTCCTCTGTGTCTTGTGACTCAAGGGTAGGAGAACATGAAGACACAATGTGAATTGTGTTTTTAAAGCATATATTATTTAGTCTTCAGTCGTATTTATATAAGTTATATTATAACTTCAGTCATGCAAACAGAATAAGAGTTGGTAAGTTTGAGTCATTTTTGTGAATTGGTTTCAATGATTTAAGTAAAAACTGTGATTCAACAAATAGTTTGCAATATTCACAGAAGTCTCCATGTAGAATCATTCAAATATTTTGGTTATAATATATGTATAATATACATGTTCATGTATAGAAATGCATTGTGGGAAAACATGCATTAAACAAGCAAAACTAGACTTTTGCTGCATTTTACTTCTAAACAGTTAAAAAAAAATTGCCAGCAATGTCTGTTTGGTGGGAAAAAAAATCACTTTCAAGCCATTACTGAGCAAATACAGACATTTTGTAAAGAGGCCTACATTATATTGAATCCAGTCAAAAGTCTGAAAAATGCCACAATATTTTTAGCTGCATTGGCTAGTCCCACATCTTATTCTGTTGTTTTTGAGCCTATGGTTTGTTTCTGACATTTCAATGAAGGTGTGAAATAGAAGGAAAACGCACGTACACACAATTAGTTTTTTTTTTTGTGATTGGAGAATTGAGTGCACAGAACATTACAGTGAGACACAGAATATAAAACAAGGTAAGAGGATAAATAGACATACAAATAATAGGACATATAAAAGAATGGCATATGTGCATGTAGTAATATGTGCAAGGTAGAGGTACAAACAGTTATTGAATTAAATATATGAATTTACATTATTAATAAAAGCAATTTAATTGTTCATGAGGATAATGGCCTGAGGGTAAAAACTGTTCTTGTGACTGGATGTCCTGGCGCTCAGTGCTCTGTAGTGCTGTCCAGAGGGCAACGGTTCAAATAGGAAGTGGGCAGGGTGTGTGGGGTCCAGAGTGATTCTACCTACACATTTCCTCACTCTGGAGATGTGGCTGAACCAAACCAGACAGTTATAGATGTACACAGGACAGACTCGATGATGGCAGAGTTTAACTGTGTCAGCAGATCCTGTGGCAGGTTGAACGTCTTCAGCTAGCGAAGGAAGTACAACCTCTGCTGAGCCTTAACATATCCGGGCTGCTTTTTCAGTTCAAGGGTGACCAGAATCTAAAAAGCACCATGAGGTTAAGGCAAACTCCCTCTGTCAGTGAACTGTCTATCACCAACCAGAGAACTACTGTGTGCCACACTTAAGTTTCATTCATTTTTTTTTCTCCGCACTAAATCTAATGGGTGTAAAATGATTTACTTGCCTAAGGGTTTTATTTATCATATAAATAACCAACTCATTCAACAAACATTACATGGGAATTAGTGCTAAAATGTATTTGAAATAGTTTGAGATTATTTCCTGCAGTTTGATTTTCTAACCATACCTTGGTTTGATATGCTGATTTGAATATTATCCTTCTGACTATGAGTCTGATGGAACCAGATCTGGTGGTACCATCAACATCTTTTTCAATATATAATTGGTTTCTAATTGCAGGTCTTAAAAAGGCCAGAATACTTTGGGAAGTTTGGAAAGATCCATAAGGTGGTCATCAATAACAGCACTTCATATGCTGGCTCACAGGTGAGCTTCACTTTGTTCTCAATTTATCTCTTCCTATATCACACTTGAATAAGCCAAGATAAAGCCACGTAATGTTTTCCTCACTACAGTAAAAATACCCTAATTTAGTTTTCTCTCTGTCTCCTGGCTGTCTTGCCAAGCTTCTTTAAATTTCTCTGTCATGTGTGACCCATTGCATAAGTGTAAAAATCTGTTCATCTTTTTGGTATCAGGGTCCAAGCGCTAGTGCCTATGTCACTTACGTTCGATCAGAGGATGCCCTCAGAGCGATACAGTGTGTTAACAATGTTGTTGTAGACAGCAGAACACTCAAGGTAAACTGACCAAAAAAAGATCAATGTTGTGCACATAATATAATAAATGGTTTGTGTTTGTATATTATCCGATTTCCAGTTTGTTTGCCTAAAAATTATGCCCAATGTGCTTTGTCCTCTAGGCTTCTTTAGGTACTACAAAATACTGCAGCTATTTTCTAAAAAGCATGCAGTGCCCCAAACCAGACTGCATGTATCTTCATGAGCTGGGAGACGAATCGGCTAGTTTCACAAAAGAAGAAATGCAGGTAACATTGCAGCCTCCAGCTTTTTAACTTATTTATTGTTATAACTACAGACTTGAATCTGAACTCTTTGTCTGTCATTGCAGGCAGGGAAACACCAGGAATATGAGCAGAAACTCTTACAGGAACTCTACAAAACAAACCCCAACTTTCTGCAGAACTCAACAGGCACAGGGGAGAAGTCAAAGAGCAAATCAAGCACATCACAGAGGTTTGTAGTTAAAAATCACCTTTCACAGTAGCTGATGAAATAGATAATTTTTTTTCAACTTGCAAATGGCTGAACAATACCTGTGATTATGTCACTGAGCAAATACCTGCAACATTTGTATTATTATTATTATTATTATTACTGTTGTTTGAATCTTTGGAATCAACATGCATTATCTTTTAATAGCAAATGACATGATTTTACATGCACAGCTTTTCATGTCAATAGATTGCTCATGCAGTCTAGTCATTTATCTTCTCATTATGGATGGAAATGATTAGTGCTGCTTGCTAAGGCACTAAAGCGTCACTATAATCGCTGTTAATCTTCTATCAATAAAAATATGTTTTTGTCATCTCTCTTGTTTCTGTTGTACTATGAACGTCTCACATATCCACAGTTCCAACTATAACAACAAAGATGCGTGGCCTTCGTTACAAACCACAGGGAAGACACCCAATGGGCTTCCAGAACACCATAAGACCCCGCCCCCAGATGGCGGCTCAGACTCTGAAAACATGACTTCAGACGTACCGGACACAGAGTTGGGCCTGCCCCCCTTCATGTCAAACTGTGACCCTGTTAGGTAGCCAACCTGTCAACTGCTGTACTTATACCGAGAGATGCAATAAGTAGGAGTACTGATACTTACTTTTTCGCACTTGCCGATACAGAAATCAGTATTACAGTAATGCTGTAATTGTCAAGTAAAGTGGTACTAATGGTTTGAGGAGGAACAAGCAAGCTTACTGTCTGCTCTCACCTATGTGTCCTAATTCTCAAAGTGGCTTTGGGATGTGTATGTGTTCTTTTTCTTTTCTGTACAAACCAATTCATTAGAATTTATCAAGTGCTTTTTAATGAACATTCATTATATGTATGCTGTATGATTGGTTTTTGGTATCGGAGCATTTGAACAAGTTTGAGAGCATAAGCAAAACATCAGACCCACTACAGATACCAGCTTTTTTCCTCTGCCAATTTAACTGAAACACTTTAATCATAAAGATTTATGAGTATCAAGTTTACAGTGTTATTCAAGGCATTGCAAGAAATTTCCTCTTTCACTATGAAGTGTGATGAATAGTTGCATGGCAACAATATAAACGCTGAATACTCAAGAAGGAGAGAATGTTCAGAATAGTCCTTCTCTAGGCTGTTACACTTCCTAAATTTTGGCATGATTCTCACATTTGGTCTCTTTTCTTGCAGCCCTTGTAACAAACCTTCAGATGGCATCAGCATAGGTAATGGGGAAACATCACAAGTAAGTTCATGATCACATTATTGAATGTTCTTTACACTTTTATTAACATTATTTTTGCTGATGCTATTGGTGCATAAATGAAACACCACCTTTAAATACAAACAGTACACCTAGAAATGTGAACTAAGAATCACTTTTCCTTATTAGAACAGTCAATATTGTCTCTGCATAGGGCCATCTCATTTAGAACATCATTCTTTCCATACTAAACCCCTCAGATTTCCTACAACGACTCTCCATCGCCCCCTCCTGGCTTGACCAAGCCACCTCTAGTGGTGCCGATCTGTGTAGCAGGACTGACAGCACAGTCTCCTTTTGAGGGAGCAGCAGCCGAGTCACAGTCACTCTTTTCAGACAACAGCAACTTCAGACACCCTAACCCCATCCCTAGCGGCATGCCCGGTTTTCCTAGTTCCCTTCACTGCAACTCAGACTGGCCCACAGCCCCAGAACCACAGAGCCTCTTCACATCAGGTAACCTGCTATGCTTCAATTCGACAACTAAGGGGCCACATTTTGATGTTGTTTAAGATTGGGATCTTTTTTTTTTTTTTCATTATAAATAGCTCCAGTTAATAGCAAAACAGTTTCACTGTTGTACATTTTGGTGCTGATGGTGATTGGTCCATATTTTTAATGCAAAGAAGTTTACAATTGATTTGCTGTTTCTTTGTCGCAAACATGAAATACTTGGGTAGTTGGCGTGTCCTACTCTATGCATAAACAATTTGAAATAGCATTTTTCTTATTTAAAATTGTCATGTATGCAGGTTTAATGACCGTATTAGTTGAGAAATGAGTCGACATAGAATATTTGAACTTTTAAAAAGTTGATTTGTCATACTGCAGGATTACTAAAAATCAAAGGCCAAAATGTACACATTTTCATAAACGTCCTAAACTAAAATCTTGTTTTACCCAACTGAATGATTGACAAAAATTTCAAATGCACTACAATTTGTCCTCATTCCAACAGATACCATACCAGTGTCGTCCTCCACAGACTGGCAAGCGGCCTTTGGCTTTGGCTCTTCGACAAAGCAACATGATGATGACCTTGGCTTTGACCCCTTTGACATCACCCGAAAGGCGCTGGCTGACCTCATAGAGAAAGAGCTCTCTATAGAAGACAAAGCCTCCTTTCCCACATCCACTGTTACGTCAGCGCCTGGGTTCCCTCATGGGCCATTACTGGGCCCCTCCATGAAAAGCCTACTTCAGCCTCCAACATCCCCACATTTCCCCCTGAACTCCAGCCTACCCTCGCAGGGCTTTTCCCAGATCCCACACCGTGCCATCTACAATTCTTTTAGCTTTCCCGGACAGACGCAGAGCTCCCGGCACAGTTGGATGGGCATGCCCATGCGCAATAACCTTCCGCACTTCAATCACACCGCTGGTCACGGTGCCCCTTCCTCTGCTACACAACACAGCAGCTTTTTGGACTTTAATTTTGCGGCACAACAACAGCGACATCACAGTACGGGGCTCGGAGGTATCTCCATCACAGGTACGTACAGACAGGTGCGTTTTGTTCAATTATTATTATTTTTCAGGAAAGAAGACCGCTGATAAGAGTTCTTATGCACAACAGAACTGTGCCATTTCAGGTGTGACGCAATTATGATATGTATTGAAATATATTGAATCATGACATATGCATCTCAATATGTATTGTGTCATGAGGAGGTTGTGATGTCCAGCTATAATGTGTAAACAACACATCAGAGCCAACTTAAAATTTTGATTCTATTATGGCTATTTTTAATTCGCATTATTTTTTCTGTCCACTGTGCACAAGAATAAACTTTTTAGAGCGAATAGAATTTTCTCAATTTAAAAGTAGCTCAGCGAGTAAAGACACTGACTACCACCCCTAGAGTCATGAGTTCGAATTCAGGGCATGCTGAATGACTCCATCCAGGTCTCCTAAGCAACCAAATTTTCCCAGTTGCTAGGGATGGTAGAGTCACATGGGTTAACCTCCTCGTGGTCACTATAATGTGTGGTCCTCTCTCTCAGTGGGGCACATGGTGAGTTGTGCGTGGATGCCTCGGAGAATAGCATGAAGCATCCACATTCATGTCTTCGGTAACGCGCTGAAGAAGCCACGTAATAAGATGTGCAGATTGACGTCTCCAAAGTAAAAAAATAACATTCCACTTAGACTAACTAAATCCGATGTTAGGGTTTAGAGAGAGATAATAAAGACAGTGTGGTAGCGAAGTTGCTAAATGCAATAAATGTGAATAACCAATTATTTCTGATTTCTTAGTACTGTACTGTTGATGTGTTGGTATGACATTCTCATCAACACTTTCCATTCATTCTTTCTCAAAATTTCTACAAGAATGGAATCCAAGGGATTGATCTACAAAAATCTTGGAAATGTCTAGGATAATTATAATAAGAGAAAAGAAGTTCTAATAATCTTATTTAAATTCTAATTAGAAGATGTTCGTAAGGTAATTTCAAAGTGACTAATTTACTGTAGGTAACAATAAAAAATAAAAAAGACTAAATATTCGTAACTTTTTTTGTTTTGTTTTAAGTAAGATAATAAGAAAAAAATATTAGTAAAGAATAATTTTATTCTTGAATGCTTTGTGAATCAGACCCCCGAATCCTCATATTCAGAAATTACTTGAGATTTGCACATCCCTACAGCTGATATTTAAACTGCTGGAATTTCTGAATGAGTCCTTAGTCGGATGCGATTGACTCATTTGCCATATACACTTTAATGAGCACCATTTTGGAAATGTAAACTGCCTTAGGAGTAGGTCACATAAAAATGGAAATTCTCTCATCGTTTATGCACCCTCGTGCCATTCCAGATGTGTATGAATGTTTTCCTTCTGCAGAACCCAAATGAAGACTTTTAAAAGAATATTTCAGCTCTGTTGGTTCTCAGAATGCAAGTGAATGATGACCAGAATTCTGAAGGTCCAAAAAGGACATAAAGGCAGCATAAAATGAATCCATTCCACTCCAGTGGTTAAATCCATGTCTTCAGAAATTATGATACTGTAGGTGTGGTTGAGAAACAGATCAATATTTAAGTCCTTTTTTTACTATAAATCTACACTTTCACTTACTAATTTGGTGTGGAAGTGACTTTAACATTCAGCCACCTACTGGTCAGGGCTGATCAAAGGTGGAGATTTATAACACAAAAAAGGACTTAAATATTGATCTGTTTCTCACCCACATCTATCATATCACTTTTGAAGATATGGATTCAACCACTGGAGTGGGATGGATTACTTTTATGCTGCCTTTGTGCTTTTTGGTCCTTCTGAGTTCTGGTCACCATTCACTTGCATTATGAGGACCTACCGAGCTGAAATACTCTTCTGAAAATCTTAATTTGAGTTCTGCAGAGGAAAGTAAGTCAAACAAATCTGGGATGGTATGAGGGTGAATAAATTTATAAGGGAATTAAAATTTTTGGATGAACTATCCTTTTAATAATTGCATTAGGGGTAACTGTCAAAGCAAAACCAGCCACTAAAGGGCACTGTGGTGCTGTTTTGGCAGCATGCAGAAAGTGTCAGACTTCTTTCTTCAAATGTTCTGGTGATTGCCAAGTGCACCGTCATCGAAAGCATCCTCATGATTTAAAGTTTTGCATTGAGCTCAGTGTGTTTATTTTATTCCTGATACAAATTGTACAGCATATAACCATCATTCATTGAGTTCAGTTTAAGACCGTACTCATTCTGGATAATGCATGAAGGGCCTTATACATCTGCACACTTTTCTCTTTTACATTTATCACAGAGGGTATTTTATTGTCTTTCATAGGGCTGCACGAATATGACAAAAATCATAATTGCCAATTATTTCCTTTTGATATAGTAATTGCGATTTATTAGTATTAACGTTAAAATCCTTATTTTGTATGGGGCAGCTGCATGCCATATTCTTTATGTGGGAAATGCATTAAAACAAGCTGAGAACAGTGTTCCAGAATTGCATTATTATTTTAATTACTAGAAAAACAAAGTGTTATTTATATTTTGGATTATTATACACAGTATAATTTAGATAATTTTGACTAATTTAAACGCATCTGATTTGCCTTTGCATTCATGCACACAACGGCCCAAAAAATGTTTGTATTTGTGTAGCCCTAGTCTTTGAGGTTGAGCATGCATGCCCACATAGGACAAGAAGTTATTTTATTGTAAGTAGCCAGGCTAGCCAGTATAATTGAATTTTAATGGAAAAGGCAGAGGATTCTCCTAACATGATCTCTAAGAGAGCCAAACAAAGACACAGTCTAGATTTATGCTTACTCTTTGGATCCCGGAAGACCCCATAACTCGCAGAAAATATCATCAAATACCAATACTGTCAGTTTGAAGAGAAAGTTCTCCAACAAGGGCAAGAGGCTTCAGTTTGACATTTTACTCAAGCCCTAACCTGAACCCGCCAACTAAGAGCAAATCTGTAAAATTCGGATCTCAAATATCATAACATGGCCTCGGTTCATTTCAAATATATTTGATAAAAAATATCAAATGAAATATACTTGATAAAAAGTATTAAATTGCCTTGGTTCTGTTTGGCACAAAAGAAACATGGACAAGAAAATGTTGGTTAATTTTGGCAACTATTTCGGCAAATAGTTAGAAAATGTATGTCCACATATGTGGACAGCTGGACTAAATTTTAAATAATACCAATTATTTGACATATGTTCTTTTATTGCAATCTTGACCAACCATTTTTGGAGATTTTGGTCTTTCCCCATTCAAGTAGATAGGAGCTGCACTTTCATGACGCTTGTTTACATAGAAAAATAGCTGCTCAAATTGCTCAAGAGAATTCCAAATAGGGCAGCCGAGTGGACTGATGTTCCTTGAAAAGACACTTTGTTGAAAGGATCCGGAAATGCATTTGGACCTTTCTAATTATTTTGTTTACATTCTTGAAATTAGGGCTGCTCGATATTGGAAAAAACTGACATTGCGATATGAAAAAATACAGGATGACTTGAATAGCTCTATTTGAGAAGAATTAATTATTCTAGAATGGTTGGGATGATTTTGTAGGGTACTGCATCTTCATGGAAAATTTTAATAAAAATAGATACAGAAAATGACTTTACTTTTTTGACTTATTTTGGGTAGTTTATTTTATTTATACACTGTTTAATTCACCATGGTTAGCCATACGTGCAGCAATGAATGTATAATATACTCTGTACACTGTACAAAGTTCTGTTCACAGTACTCGATACCATTTTCAGTACCAAAGCAAAACACAAAAACAGGTTACTGAACAACATGCTCTCATATTAATAAAGCTGCATATTGCCCATTTTCTTCACGATAAGAAATGCACAGTGACATATATTATGATTAAATAAGTCGCGAGCAATCACTTTCTAATCTAGAGGGATGAGCGTCCCCAAGGCAGAGTCTCTCTCAGCCGGGTGCAGTTTCAATCTCTCCCCCTTAGATTCGGACATTAGCGAAATCACACAGAGAAATGCCAGTTTCTGAGTTTATAGTTATTAACATGATCCGCTTCTGTGTTATTTGAACTTTAATAAAGCTATAACGCATTTAATATAACTGCAATTTAGATGTAATGCATGTTTCCTTTAAAGAGCTCCGCTTATTCCACGAGAGTGCTTCTGAATTTAGTCTTATTTTTTTAATAATTCCCTAATTCTTTGGGACCTACATAAGATGAAACTGTGAAAGTGCATCTGGACTGATCTGTGTAATTCTTTCCTCTCCTCTGTCAGGCGTGAACAGCAGTGATGCTCTCGCGCTTCATCATTACAGTTTAATGTGATTTCATGTTGCGTTAAATGAGATCAAAAGACATATAATGTCGATTTATCGTTCCAGCCCTAATGCAAATGATAATATGCTTTTAAACTCACCCGCTTTAGTTGCTTGAATAAATCCGTGTTTCTGTCTTTCAGGTGCTTTATTAAGTTTGATGTGTTTCCTCCTCTCGTCAGAAAATTGTGAAAGCAGCGTTTACAAATAGGTTTTTGCTGATCTATGATGTTTCCCTTTTCACCAGCCTCAAATCCAAAGAATTTCCGAAACTGACTTTTTCCACTTTTCTTTTCAACAAGATACAGTTGAGACTCCGTAGCAGCAGCTACTTTGCTTGTCGCCATTTTTTGCTTGTTGTGAGCGTTCGAAAGTTCCTGACTCTGCATGGGAACCGGGAAGACCCGGTACTTGGTACCGGAGTACTGGTATTGTTGACAACACTAGTAAACTACATGTTTATCTTACTACATCGCACGTTCTACGATGTGACTATTGCGGATGCGCACATCGCGATGTCGACGCTGAAACAATATATTGTGCAGCCCTACTTGAAATGGTGTATAGAAAGTCCTTGTTTCCAGGAGTGTTGGTTATTCATATTTTTGACACGTTACAGCTAAGTTACTGTAAAGTAGAATAAATAATTATTATTTACAATAATTATAATTGTCTGCATCATCCAATCATTGCCAACCATGTTAAAATAAAATGTAGCATTATACATTCTGAATCTATGTACTGATTTCCATTGTTACATGTCTGCCAAACGTGTTGAGTGGTCCAAACATCATCTGCAGCCTGAAACTGAAACTTTTAGCCAGATTTTAGAAGCTGCATAGAAAGCCCTAGGATGTCCCCTTGCTCCCTTGCCGCCTATTTAGTGAATTACTTCACCTTGTGTCTACTGTCTGTCTGCACTGGTCTTACAATAGTTCAAAATGCACCCTATTTTCATCCTAACTTCATATAACGCATCCGAAACCAACATTTTCAGCTTTCGGATGAATACGCATGAATACGTCTCAATGCGAAAATGCACAGTAAATATAGGAATGCGTTTACTAATGTTAATTAATAGAACAATATTGTACATTGATAACAAAATAAATTATAACAAAATGTGTATTAAAATGAAGTGAAGTGACCCACTGATGTGTTAATGTTGAAAGTTATATAAAAAAAAAAAAATAATTTACACACCTTGACAATGCAAGAAACATTTATATGAAATGTTATTTTTCCTCTGAATTTGACATCAAAACATAAGTCTTGTGCTTATTCGATACCCACCAGAATGACAGTAAGTGTTTACATGTGGAGTAAAATTCGGGTAAAAGGGCAAAAATCTACTTTTCGACTTATCAGATTAAAAAAAACATCTGATTATGAAGCGTAATGTAAACACCTAATTTCTACACCCAGAACGGTTAATGCTAATCTGAACATTGGTAAGAACGGTAGGGCTCTTATTTGAAACAACAGGCATTCTTAAAGTAGTCAATGTCTCCTAGATCAAGAAATTCGAGCATGTGCGCAAACAGGAGAAATTGCACCAAATGAACTCATTAGCAGAACAAAAATATCAGTGGATGCATTTCAGCCAAATTTTCAATTGTCAAACCCGACTCATTTTAAAGAACCTTTATGCAGCTCTTGACATGCAATGACACTTCATCATGAAAATGGCTGTGGGGGTGGGGGGGGGAATCTGCAAAAGGACAATAAAATTAGTTTCATTTGTGGAACTATTCTTTATAAAGAATTCAACTTTATGTGATCCCAGAAGTGTGTCTGTCTGACTGTTACAAAAGCTTGCAACCTGGCTCATCTTATCAGAATTTAGATCCAGAAGCCAGAACTATCACTTTTATAACATTTTAGATTTGTCAGTGTCACTGAAGTGAACAAATGTCAAGAACAATCTGACAAATATCATAAGACAAAGTGAACTGTGTAGCACGCATAACCTCAAAGAGGTATGATCAAAAGAAACTTGCTTTACAAACTCTACAGCTATGCAAAAAACATTTGGTTCCTTGGTTTTGCTGATATGATTCTGAGTTTAGCTTTTGTTCCATTTGCATTAATAAAACATGACGACACTTGTTTATCTGTGTAAGCAAAAGGAGCACGAGTGGCTGTGTTAATGCCTGTGGATTGGTCTAAAAAGAACTCCTTATTCATTGCATTCAACACCTTATTCATCTTATCTCGTGAGGTGTTGAGGTGTTCTATTAAACCCAGTCCCCCTCAAGTGTTGATATTGAGTGTCTAGATCCTTATATTGGCTCTTTCTCACACTTGACTTGTTTATCGCCACAGGGTTGACCATATCAAGTAGAGAACCAATTCAGCCATGCCCAACTGAGCATGTCACTTCCTCTGTATTTGTCCTGATAATCATTGATCCATTGTGGGTTGATTTGCTTATTGGTTGTCATATTATGTTGAGTTCACTTACTGACTAACTGAATAATTAACTTCAATCGGATGGGTGGATCGTTCTTGAAATACTGATACTTCTGAATCCAATTTTGATGCTTTATCGGGCTCGATCCTCACATACGAAGTGTTTTTATGAACTACTAATTTTATTGAAAATTAACATTTACTGTATTTACTTTAAAGATATGAAGTGGAATAATCTACTCATTATTTACATAAACTCTGAAACATGTCATCTACACGAAATGACCATTAAATAACGTTATAATAAAAGCATTTTTTTTATAATTATAAATCTTTTAATGATCGATCATGCTCTTTAATTGTTCAAAAGGAAAAAGAGAATGTAATCGTCTATATGTAGTTAAATGTTTTTCTTTTTTTTTTTTTCTTCTTTTTTTTCTTTTTTTTCAGAAATCAGAAAAAGTTTGGCCTTGATAGTATTTATTTATTTATTTATTTATTTTTTTATCGGATAAAAGGAAAATAAGTCCATAACTAGTCCATATTTTGAAGAATGAAAATATGGTATCAGAGGGGGAGGTCCGTCTCCCCCTGAAATTCCCACATTGCAAAATAATTAAATTACAAGCATGACCTGTTTGTTTGCATCAATGCCGTTGGTGTCTTGGCAGGGTGACAACTCTCTTGTCTGAAGACCTTTTAGCTGCATGCTGTCCTAAATGACTCCAGTCTTGCTGATGCTAGCCAACTTTATGTGGATTATGCCTGGGTGAAAAGAAAAAAAAACGCCCAGCCCTAATCTACACAACACACACGCACACACACAGGTTTGTTTCACCATATAAATGAGGACATCTCGTAGACTCCCATTGATTCCATAACCATCACAGAAACCTGTTCACATCAGTAGATTTAGGCCAAACTATGTACTATGTAATAACTTTTACTATTAAGGACCACCTAAATGTCCACACTTTTTTTTTTTTACCAGTTTCACTATATTAGTGAGAACATTTTCAAAAATGTGGCACTCACAAGTATAGCTAAACCTGTGTACACACACGTGTGTATATATTTACACAGTATTTGTCTTTCAATTACTATTTTTCCCTCTCATTTTCAAGATATTAGTATATATCATACATATTTGATATATCGCCTAGCCCTAATGTTGATTTATTTCTGTAAAACCTCCACCAACTTCTCAAAGTGTCATCTATTTATATTTTAGATCAGGCAGTGAGGGAATCTGGGGTAGGAGGAGGGCATCCAGGGACGTTTGCTGAATTTTAAGTCCGATTTAGAGGATTAATACTTGACTTAAACCTGCCAGGGCTGTTATCTCATTTACTCCATTTCACTGTCTTTGCAATTTTTCCTTGTACTCCTGCTCTCCCTTTCTCTCCGTTCCCCCTTCATCATCTCTGCAGCTGAGTTTCTCCCTCTCTGTGTACAGAATTAAACCTTAGGTTAATACTGCCTTGATAAGAGAAGAGAAGGTTTATTTTGGCCTCAGTCCAGTTGAAAGAGGTTCTTCATTATTGAATCTGCACGTCTCTCCTCTATTTTGATGCACAGAAGAATAAATTAGAAGCTAATTGAAAAATAACGGGACAGTAAAAAGCTTTATAATGATTGTTCTGCCATTAGAAAGGGCAAGCAGACTCTGAAGGGAGCCAAAGATCACCTGTTGTATTTGCTGAAAAGAATATGAATCTTCATTACTGTAGTTGCTATTCATTGCATTCTGGCTTGATTAATGATATTTCTACCAAACAGATTTGATTTGAAATAAGAAATGAATACCAGAATGATTCAATTAACAGCACAACGTATAGAGAGCGCCACCCCCAGAATGCACACGAATGACCCGAGATTCAATTAGATGCATATTAGTTTTAACGGGACTCTCAATTAAATAGTTTTGTCAATGAAAATACAATTTAATAATAATTGAGTGTGTATGTACTTGACTAAAATTTGGGGATGTTCTGTGATGTCCTCAATTGGAAAATGGATTTGTAAATGAAAAAATTGTCACATTTGATAAATGCATCTGCGAAATGATTAAATGTAGAATAAAAAAGTGAAATGTTTTCTTTTAGAGATATTACTTATTAGTTTCATGTTAAAATAGAGTTTTTGGTTATGTCCCCAATTTAGATGGGTAACGTGTGTGTGTGTGTGTGTGTGTGTGTGTGTGTGTGGTTTGGGATGCGTGTAGGTGTATTACCTCTGCTCTGCCTCTGAATGTCACTGTAATAATTGTACTGGCACTGTAAATTGCTATGGATACAGCATCTGCCAAATGGCAGCTTATTTACTTTCCTGCTAAATATAAATACTGAAAGTCTTTCAAGTCATTTTTGTTTCTTTTGACAATACACACAGGTTGAAACAGAAAATAATGTTGTAATGTCTTATGTTTTAATGTTTTAAAGTCTGTATGGAACGAAAAACTTGTTTGTGGTGGAGAAAAAAAAAAACAATAGATTAACACACACATGGATACCAGGGATTTTAATAGCCGGTAATAATATAAAAATGGCAAACTAATTGTGAAAACAGTTAGTTCACATAATTAAAGACATGTTCGTTGAGGAATTCCTGGAATGTCAACTGAAAAGACTTCATTTTAAAAACAATAAAGATGTACTCCCTTTTTATGGAAACATTGTTTCTATGTTTTGCGAGTAAGATTTTGAAACTGACCTAACATTTTCCTTTTTTCTGTTTGTCTGTCCTGTCATTTTGCTGCCATCCCACATCTCTCTCTCCCCCTCTCCATTGCTGGTGTAATCAAACACATGGGCATTTGGATTCCCCGCCTCCCTCTCCAAACAGAAAACAGCAGATCAGTAGAAAGTCTAAATGTGAAGGAATGGCAGGATGGGCTCAGAGCACTTTTACCTAACATCAACATCAACTTCGGTGGACTGCCCAGCTCCTCATCTTCCTCGTCTTCATCATCCTCTTCATCCTCCAATATGAAACACACAGGCGGGAACTCGCATGGCACAGCCAGCTGGATGGACCCTGCCATCATTACAGGTGCAGTCAGTGTGCCTGTTCTTACTAATTGACTAGTCATCCAACAACCAGCTAGTTAATTGTTTATCTAGATTGTTTTTCTTATTTCTCATTTTCAGTTTTTACATTTTTGCGGTGCTCTAGTGTGTGCTGACTGCATGCTGCTGAAAAACAGTTTGCACTGTAAAAACCCCTTGGAAAATTCCAGAGGTTGTATCAGCTTGTACAAATTTCATCAGTTCTCATTCTCAGACTTTGTCACTTTTGTCTCTTGGGCACAGAAATGAGATTAAAGCTCCCTTTTCCTTTTAGTTAACCAAAAGATTTAAAATTTCATCTGTCATTCTTTATTACTTTCAGAACAAACTAGATGCACATACATTTTACCTTGTAAGGGAGATGAATAATGCATTTAGACCTTTAAATCTTTTATTCTGTTACCTTTTCACTAAAATGTCAGAGATGTAAAGCCATTTTAAGGGTCAGAGAAGAGGGCACACATTTCAGATCGATTTTCTTAAAGCATCCATGTGGACTAAATCTGACACCACACAGCAATACTTTACAAGTACCAACAATCAATAAACTGTGAATGTGCAGATATGCAGTGCAAATTTGCTGCTTGTTTGTGACCTGTTACTTGAACATTCAAGCAATTTCTTTATCTGAGTGTGTAACAGTTAAAGGACTGGCAAAGGGGAGGCAGGAACCGGCTGAATGGTCAACAAAGTTTAATGTCAATCTCAATTTAAAACAACATAAAACAAACATGAACACACACACACAGACACGCAGTGCAGCCACGTGCGTCTCTCGAACTAGTGCCTCCGGCCCCCCTTTATCTCACTCTCCCACTGATCCAGCGCTGGCCGTGCACCCTCATGGCCCAGCCATGAACTTCTCCTTGAAGGAGAAGGGCATACTCCTCCACCGCCCAATTGAGGCTGGGGCATCACTGGACTGACTTACTCAACAATCTCTGGAGATGCTGCCATTCTGGACATTCTATCAGCTAGTGGTCCACCCTACCTCTTGGGAACCTGGAGGCGGGTGGAGAGGGAAAAGGTGAGTGGGAGACACACACACACACACACACACACACACACACACACACACACACACACCGAGAGAGCGAGAGAGAGAGACAGAAAGAAAATCGTGCTTGCCGGTCCCCGGACACATGGTCGCCCGGTCCTCAATCACTCCTCCACCGGTGGATGGCAGTGAGCCCTCAACCCCTGGCATATGGGACCGCTCCTCCCCTACTCGGCCGGACGTCAGTAGCAAGGACTCCGCATCCCTCCTCCCTCCCTGGTTTCAGCACCACTGTAACAGTTAAAGGACGGGCAAGGAGGAGGAGGGAACCGGCTGAACAGTCAACATAACATTTAATGGCAAACTCAACTTAAAACAACATAAAACAAACATGGACACACATGCAGCGCATCAACGTGCGTCTCTCGAACTGGTGCCTCCGGCCCCCCTTTATCTCGCTTTCGAGCTGATCAGCTGATTCAGTGCTGCCCATGCACCCTCACGACCCCGACACGCTTCGTCACAGAGTGGTTTACCAGTGACATATTTTTTTTAATCAACATTTATATGAATATATTAAAAAATAATAAGTATATAAATGAACAATTAATGTATTTAAATGTACAGGTATATGAATGTATGAGGGAAACCTTTCTGCTTTGTTTATTTTAAATGGTCTTGGAGTGAAAAATGATTTTTTTAATGGTGCAGAATAATATGATGTCATAAAAACTGCATGCAAAATAATTGAAGTTATGATTATTAGACGGACTAGGCTAGATATATGTCCGTGTTTATAAAGAGAGCAACAAGGAAAAATTAAATGGCAGAGCTGTTGTTGTAAGTAACCAATACTTCTCCAAAGTTTTGCCATTTTTTTCTGCCAGAGAGAGGGAGGAAAACAATGTCTTATCTCTATAGCTCCATAAGGTTAAAGTTGCAATCTGTATGGATGTCACGACTGTCATCTGGGTGCTCACGGCAGCTGCCAGCAGCATCCTTCATCTGCAGGGGGTGTGGGATTAATAGCTTGCAGCAGACTGTGATGCTTTAAGTGCCACAAAAAGCACCCCTAAATGCTCTGTTTCCATGGTAATTAATGCCATCATGACTATTGATTTAAGAATGTCATCAATATTGTCTACGTTATGAATGGTTTCCTCGATGGCACCAACTGAACAACAGTGGATTTGTCGACAAAAAAAATGTTTGCTCCGTTGTAGCCACTGCATGTCACCCTGTATGAAGTTTGTGTTGTCAGATCATGTTTTTAGAGAAAATTCCAATCAGCTGTATTGATGTACAGCAACTCCCTTTTTTTTTTTTTTTTACATGAACATTGCCTTAGGCTTGTTTTTAACACTAGGCTCTAGCTTTGCTTTTTTTTTTTTTTTTTTTTTAACAATGTTCATTAAACCCTTCATATTGAGTATGTCTGCCTGGCAGATAAAAAATTAGCAAAAATTCCCAAAGACCATTTGAAAAGGTTCCTACACATATTTAGCGATCAGGATGTCATAGAGACTTTGGGATGTTCTCTTTTTACTTGGGTCAGTAAGCAACCTTCTTACAACCATTGCCCTGGTCATCACCCTGACATTGAATAAATATAAAACTTTAGAATTTTTGACCAAATAGGATTCAAATTCGTTTTTTAACTGTTTTTAACTGTTCAACGGATTAAAAATGAGCTGAACGCAGTTGGAAGATTTGTATAACATGCAGTTGTGTGTTTGAATTGGTTATTGCAATTGTATTCACTTTGTCTCCTCCAGGTATCCCAGCTTCTTCAGGCAACAGTCTGGACTCTCTGCATGATGAGCATCCTCCACATTGGCTCAAATCATTACAGGCACTCACAGAGATGGATGTCCCTTCCAGCTCCACAGTGCTGCCACAGCCCCCCCACACAGGGCCTTTCGGGGCCCAGTTCCCACACAGAGCTGGCTGGGCCCCTTATCCAACCACACCCTTGGCTAACCCCGCCATCCAGTTCCACTCACCTCCTCCAGGGTTCCAGTCCGCCTTCAGACCCTCAGCCAAGGCCTCTACAGATCTGCTACAGAGTGCTGGCATGGACCGCCTTTAGAAACTGTGAATTCTGATCCCTATCCCCCTTATTCCAGGAATGCCCAGCAAACACAATAGTCGAATCAGTACAAACCTATTAACAAAATAACAAGATTGTGTAATTATTTGCGGTCATTTTATCCCATTTCTGGATTTGTTTCTGTTTGTTTAGTCTATTCCTTGTTGCCCTAGTGTTCTGTTCCAGCTTTCCATTATGAAACCATCGCCTAAATAAACCAGTTGTCACAGAAAAGCATACAAAGAACGTTATTGACATGTAGGACATCTTTAGAGGCTTAATGCAACTTGTTAGAACATAGTATTTAAAAGAATAGTTCACCCAAAAATGAATAGTCTATAATCATTTAACGTATGGCTTGCTTTCTTGCATATATCTAAAGATTTGATGTTTGGCAGAACAACCACCTCAGTCACCATTCTGCCTAACATCTTTTGGGTTCTTTGGAAAAAAGAAACACATCTCATGACAGATGTTTTTTAGATGAATTATCCCTTTAATTTTGGACTACATACCAATACTCAAAAGAGCATTGTCAATTAATTTATTATTTTTTTATTTTTTACAATTCCATTGAAACAAAATGGAAAGAATCAAAAGAAAGTGTCTTGATTAGAAACAAGTTTGCCTTAAAAGCTAAACCAAAAAGAACAGCACATGTTCAACATCTGCACAACAAAGGTGCTACTTCCTGTGAGGGCCCTTCAAGCCATGCCACTCTAAGCAATCAAGTAGATATCGAAAAAGGAAAAAAAAAATACAGGGCTTATTCTTTTTTTTTATTTATTTTTTTAATTATTGATCAAAAGGGTACTTGACTTCTATTATTCCAAAGGATCAAAGGCATAATGATGAGGAAGCAAAAAACATAAGCACTTTTTCTGTGGATCTTTGGCCTTTAACTTTGTTTTGCCTTTCTGTTCCCTTGTTAAAAGGGAGATGCATTTTTAGGGGTCAGAAATGTGGTGCCCGCTCTGAAAACAGTTATGGTTCGAATGAGCCATTTCAGTTAAAAAGGCCATGTAAGAGTCTCTTAGCAGAATTTTGCATGTGTTTTGCCAAATTGCTTGGTTGGTGAGGGGGTCTTCCGCTTAAATTGCGACACCGCATTTAACCTCTGTATCAGACGGCGGTGCATTGCAAAATTAAGAGGAATTCTGTTATATTGAAGAGCTGGGAAACACTGACCCCTTTCAAGTGCAGGGCTTGAGTAGAATATGAGGTGCCACCATGTGGCATCTTTAAAAGCTATGCTAGCTTAGTGGGCAGATGTATGTATGTGGCCTAATCAGTGTTTACACTCCGACTATGCTCCCTGAAGAAACTTGAAAGTATGCAAGACATTTATCTAGAGTTGATACATCAAATTGGAGTTCGGCAGTGTTTTGAGTGTGAATGTTTAGCATGAAACTATAGTTAAAGGTGTAATTTAGATGGGTGTATGAACAAAATCAGGGTTTAAGGGCACTTTCAAATGATGGAAGAGAAATGGATTGTTTTTTAATCAGTAGTTTGACATCTGTTCATAAAAGGACTGTTTATGATGAGGAGAAAAAATGAAGTGAAGTGGATGTCATCTTGCTGTTTGTATGTCTAGCAATTATTTTGCACGTTGACGTTTTCTACTGGTCACACAAAGTGACTGTGATTGGGTGCTATAAAGATGGTGAAAGCTGGGATGGCAGTGCTACTTGGCAACAGAGGTATTGGCAATGTTCAAGGTCTCTTCTAGGACCGTTAACACTGTTTATCACTCCTACTGCCCCTCCTTACCTTCATAGGTTTCTTTTAATGGTCTTAATCCTGTATAATCTGTGTAGGTTCCTGCGACTGCTCGGTGTTCAACAGTATTCAAAAGGAAATAATCAATTAAAATCTTAAGAAACCAGTACAATTTAACTTTGGGTTTTACACAATGCTAAAATGTAAGAAAATTAAAGATGCTGATCTGAAGGAATTGTACCTCTCTACAGGTCTGGGGGACAATAAAAACTAAATCTTAAATAAAAGAAAAATTTGATGCTTGAGTTGGAAGTTATCTTTCTCAGTCTTCATGCCTTTTGTCTATAGGGTTAAAACAGTAATGGGAAAGCCTGACAGTATATTCTATATCAGGTCATTTTAAAATCGTAATTTGATTTCCAGGCCTGGAAATGTAATGGAAATTAATAAAATCTAAGTAAACTAATGGAACTTTCTATAGTAAATATGCATTTTTCTAGTTATGCTTGGCTCTGAAATATTTTTAGATTTGAAGTCATTCTTTGTGAGCTCAATCTCTAGATATGTACTCTAATCTGGTAACTGCGAATGAATGCAAAAATCATGGAAAAGGAGATGTTTTTGCAGAATGACTTTCACTATCCACTTATATTGTACAGAAAAAGTTGCAGTACAAGTAGAGATGCACCGATGTATCACTCACCATTATTCAGTTATTGACCAAATTCAAACCATCGCCATATCATTCAGAAGTATGGAAAAGCTAATATGAAAAACAAATGGTTTATTTATAATTACTTGGGCTGTCAATATATAAAAAATATTTAATTGAATGGTATGCTGATTAAGTAATCATATTAATTGCACGTTTGCTTAGAAAGCCCTTCAAATAACAATAAAATATATTTTATAAGAAAATAAAAATGTAGATAATTTAAATGCATTTCACAAGTATTGATAAGACAATACAAAAATACATAAGCCATTGACAGTCCACACCAATCCATTTACCAATTTAATTCATAAATATTTCTGAGATGAATTTGTTGTAAGGGTTTTCTAAAGATGCATTAATGTATATGGTACATGCGTAAGATGGATGCTTTTGGAGCTTCTAACCTTGGTTGCGTTGCATCTTAAATATACAGTTTTAGGTCACTGTGTCAAGTTAAACGTAACTGGAAACTTAGAAAAACACTCTCTGAGATCCCTGTGTCTGGATTTGCACTAAAATGAGCTGTGTTTTGAATGCAAGGACACGTTCTCCTCTTGTGCTGTCTGCTGTGTGTAAGTGTTGTTTGTTCTCTGTACAGCTGTGCGTTGCGTAACGGGAAACTCAACGTGCACCTGAACCCGCTGCAGGATAGCTATCTCTTAATTGTATTTTTTTTTTTAAATCCTCCCCTTTTTTCTCCCCAATTTTGCAATTCCCAATTCGCTCTAAGTCCTGGTGGTGGCGTAGTGACTCGCCTTAATTCAGGTAGTGGAGGACAGCTCTCAGTTGCCTCTGCGTCTGTCAGTCAATACGCACATTATATCACGTGGCTTGTTGAGCGTGTTATGCACAACTCCCCACGTGCCCCACCGAGAGCGCAAACCACATTATAGCGACCATGGGTTACCCCATGTGACTCTACCCTCTCTAGCAACTGGGCCAATTTGGTTGCTTAGGAGATCTAATGCTGATCTAATTGGCAGTAGAAGCTGCCAGCAAATATGTGTTATTGAAACTATATCAACAGGGCATGCATTTTCTCTGGGGCCTTACTTTAACTCAAAAATGTAATGTATTTCCAGGTGGTAAATGCAGAATTGAGAGCTGATTTGATATATACACACATACACATACATACACACACATGGTATCTCACAAAAGTGAGTACACCCCTCACATTTTTGTAAATATTTGATTATATCTTTTCATGTGACAACACTGAAGAAATGACACTTTGCTACAATGTAAAGTAGTGAGTGTACAGCTTTTATAACAGTGTAAATTTGCTGTCCCCTCAAAATAACTAAACACACAGCCATTCATGTCTAAACCGCTGGCAACAAAAGTGAGTACACCCCTAAGTGAAAGTGTCAAAATTGGGCCCAATTAGCCATTTTCCCTCCCCGGTGTCATGTGACTCGTTAGTGTTTCAAGGTCTCAGGTGTGAATGGGGAGCAGGTGTGTTCAATTTGGTGTCATCGCTCTCACACTCCCTCAAACTGGTCACTGGAAGTTCAACATGGCACCTCATGGCAAAGAACTCTGAGGATCTGAAAAAACAATTGTTGCTCTACATAAAGATGGCCTAGGCTCTAAGAAGATTGCCAAGACCCTTACACTGAGCTGCAGCACGGTGGCCAAGACCATACAGTGGTTTAACAGGACAGGTTCCACTCGGAACAGGCCTCGCCATGGTCGACCAAAGAAGTTGAGTGCATGTGCTCCGCGTCATATCCAGAGGTTGTCTTTGGGAAATAGACGTATGAGTGCTGCCAGCATTGCTGCAGAGGTTGAAGGGGTGGGGGGTCAGCCTGTCAGTGCTCAGACCATATGCCGCACACTGCATCAAATTGGTCTGCATGGCGTCCCAGAAGGAAGCCTCTTCTAAAGATGATGCACAAGAAAACAGTTTGCTGAAGACAAGCAGACTAAGGACATGGATTACTGGTACCATGTCCTGTGGTCTGATAAGACCAAGACTTATTTGGTGTCAAGCGTGTGTGGCGGAAACCAGGTGAGGAGTACAAAGACGTGTGTCTTGCCTACAGTCAAGCATGGTGGTGAGTGTCATGATCTGGGGCTGCATGAGTGCTGCCGGCACTGGGGAGCTACAGTTCATTGAGTGAACCATGAATGCCAACATGTTCTGACATATACTGAAGCAGAGCATGATCCCCTCCCTTCGGAGACTGGGCCGCAAGGCAGTATTCCAACATGATAACGACCCCAAACACACCTCCAAGATGACCAGTGTCTTGCTAAAGAAGCTGAGGGTGAAGGTGATGGACTGGCTAAGCATGTCTCCAGACCTAAAACCTATTGAGCATCTGTGGGGCATCCTCAAACGGTAGGTAGAGCAGCACAAGGTCTCTAACATCCACATTATCACGTGGCTTGTTGAGCGTGTTATGCACAACTCCCCACGTGCCCCACCGAGAGTGAGAACCACATTATAGCGACCATAGGTTACCCCATGTGACTATACCCTCCCTAGCAACCGGACCAATTTGGTTGCTTAGGAGACCTGGTTAGAGTCACTCAGCAAATTTTATCATATTTTATCATGATTTTATCTTTTATTTTCACTCATAAAATGTTTCCCTTCCATGTGTTAAACTGCCTGTGACTCAAGTGGCAACCTGTGATGCTCTGGTGAACTGCATGCCCAAGAGGGTTAAAGCAGTGCTGGAAAATAATTGTGGCCACACAAAATATTGACACTTTGGGCCCGATTTGGACATTTTCACTTAGGGGTGTACTCACTTTTGTTGCCAGAGGTTTAGACATTAATGGCTGTGTGTTGCGTTATTGTGAGGGGACAGCAAATTTACACTGTTATACACGCTGTACACTCCCTAACGCTGTACTGTGTGTGTGTGTGTGTAATATATATATATATATATATATATATATATATATATATATGAGACTAAAAAATCAACTGCCTTGAAATCATCATAGTATAGACATCTGTGAGTACTGTGAACTAAATGCTTTATGTTAAAGTGCCACCGTTTCTGTGACCATCAAAAGCAGGGTCAGTATTCATTGTCTCTCAGATATCTGATGGTCCATGCCCTTTTAAACACAAGCTGTTCCTTCTTAATCAGAGGTAGCTATTCATCATAGTGCACAACCTCTAAATGCATTCATAAAGTATTCATCAAGCCTTGAACACGTGCCTTTCATCTCTTTAAGGGAGCCTGTTAGTTGTTTTTGTTTTGCATTTTCTCATCAACATTTGTGATCCAAGAGCTAGTTATTAATTGCCTCGTGGACCTGATTCGCTGTCATCGCATTTGATGAATTTGCCCTCTATTTTTCATCCTTGTACTTTTTTTTTTAATCTATTTTCATTGGTTTGCACAGTTGAAATACAGATAATGATCTGTTTAATCAGATATTAATCTCATCATATTTGTTGCCATGGTGATTTTATTTGCCTTTAATATCAGGGCACACTCTTTAAGTCTTGCTTGACCATCCTGTGCGATATACTGTACAGTATATTATCATTTTGTGAATCCTGATTTTATTTATTTTTTTGTAGTTTATTCACACACACAAAAAAACGTATATATTTTTTGTGCAAATTAAGATTTTTGCATTTTAATTTCATAACAAAATTCGAACAAATTGAATTTTGTGATTTTGTACAATATTACAAATTTTTTTTTAGTCTTTAAATTTGATGGAATTTTGTTATAAATTGAAATGCATAAATCTTAAAATAAATAAATACATGTGTGAAGATTACACTCTGAATAGTCACAAGTGCGATTACATTTGTGATCCCTAAAACAATGTCATCAAAATGTTGAATGTTAAGTGGTTGTACTAATTAAATGTAAGTATGCAATACAAGTAAACACAACAATGAGATTTTTATTTTGTAATATTACATTCCAAATGTTTTACATTTTCCAGGATTTTATTTCTTTTTATATTTAAATTATTTTATTTTTTTCAGGTACTCAACAGACACATTACTGATGAAAAAGATTCAATAAACCTTTTCGGCTTCAGTGTCCCATAAAAATGAAAGTTGCAGTTTTACTGATACTGCTACCTTTTTTTTTTTCCATGTATATTTTTACATTTGAAGAGAGAAAAATATATTTCCACTCACTTTCAATCCAACCCACCCCTAAAAAAACAACAACAACAAAGGCTAACAACTGTTAGCTGAAATGTAAACACATTTGTATGAATTGAACATAGGTGTGTGTTTATGATTTCTTGCCAATCTCAAAGAAGGAAACGTTAATCCTGAGCCCATTCATACATGCCAAACTTTCATAAGTTATTAAAATGGATTATTATGTGATGGTGAATTTTGTTAATTTTCGATCATTACGAGAAGTTTTGACTGAAATTATTTGCATAAGCATTACAATGATCCATACAAAGCTTATGAATTACAGTTTACAACCTGCTTTCTGTCGAACCTCACTTGTCAATGAAGCCGTAATTGAAAGTGTTTACTATTGGCATCTGATGAGCGCATCTTAATACTCTGTAATGGAACAATGCTCTTTGCCTTGTGGAAATATAGTCTTTGAAGTAAGGAATGACTTGAAGATATAAGTGTTTAAAAATGATTCAAGTTTACATCTCAAGGAGGACCATGAAAGGATGGTGATTAGTTTGTTTGTTTTTTATTTGCGAGAAATGTGTGACTGACCTCATTTACGTCTATGCTTAGATGCATAACCAGTGCACTGAAGTAATAGTATTTTCTGCCTAAGTGTGTCAAGGAACACTATCTTGTATAAGGCCAGATGGCTTATTGCAAAGAAAACAGATTGTTATTGTTTTTTATTATACGGGTGTTTTCTGTTGTGTGCACATGGTAATCAAGAACTCCGTACTAAGAGTGGGTTTGACTGTGGAGTTTCTGGACTGTGTTTTGTGACTGCTTTTAGGAGGTGTGAAAAATCTTCAGGAGTTCTATAATGGGGCTTTTCCACTGCACGGTATGACTCGACTCTGCTTGCTTTTTGGGGGTTTTCCACTGTGGATGGTACCTGGTATTTTTTTTTTAGAACCACCTCGGTTGAGGTTCCAAGCGAGCCGAGCCGATACTAAATGTGACGTCAAAACCCTGCAGATCACTGATTGGCCAGGGATAATCGTCACTACCAGCGTCACTGGATTTTCGACACGGACCCGCTAGTTTTAAAGTTAGCTACAGTGATAACAGTATCATTTATTCATGTGCCTTTTGAATTGTAAAAATAAATGGCTGTGTGCAAAACCACGCCATGGTCAATAAACGAGGTGCAGATGTTCCTCTTGTTAGCGATGAGCGAAATGAAAAAGTCTTACAGGCAGTGTCTCAGCTGTTAGCCGCACACGGCTACCACCGGACCTACCAACAGTGTAGGGAAAAGTTTAAAAAAAATAATAAAAGTGACTACAGAACCATCAAGGAAAAGTGAAAGTGGTTCGACCAAATGGACACTATCTAGACCGGCGAGCATTGGGAGGGAGAGTGCTATTAGTGTTATTGTTTTGTGTCACGTTTAAGATGATGACACAGCAGTAGAGGCGGCGCAACTGACGATCAGCCTATAATCCCAGCCATGTTGAGGTGGCACTAAACGGCAGTGGAAAAGCAAACTCCGAAAAGTAAAGCGTGTAGAGTCGAGTTAAATCGTAACGTGCAGTGGAAAAGTGCAATAAGTGTGGCTGGATGAGTTCATGTAATTTCATGGCTAATTGCATTATCAGTAATCATCCCTTGCAACAAAGCCCTTTCACTTCAATGTCCCTTGGCAAAAGACCACTAATAAATCATTTAGTGCTTACTCAAAGATTCCAGAACCCAAACTTGATAAATACACAGGCAAAACTGTAAGAGGGAGAGAATTTATAGCATTTGGTTACCAGGTCAGTTTGACTGTTGCATCAACTGGCTTGCATTGACATGCTTACAGTTAAAGACCCCATGAAATGGTTTGACATTTTCCCTGTTGAAACAGGATATTGGGCTGGGACATATCGAAGGTCTTTGCCCTATTTGTTGTATTTGTTTACATTTAAAGCCCTGTAAAATCTAGCCTGACAACTTGAACCATGAATAAGTCATAAACGCTTGCCATTTCCTTCACAATCAACTGATGGTTGTGAAAAGAAATAAAGAACAAGCATTAGCATTGCTAGTTGGAACTTGGTGGTATTTATAATTCAGTGGGAGGGGACATTCTCATTCTTGAAAGCATTTTATTTGACAACAAATTGTATACGCACGTGTGCTGAAAATTTTGTCCACTTTTAGTTGTACACTAATTGACCTCAAAGATGTAGACTAAAAGCCACAAATCTTAATTTTCATGTTTTTTTTTGTTGTTTTTTTTTTAAATATCAAAGTGTCCATTCATGGCTGTAACATGGACTAACTGCATACCAGAAATTTACCAACCTACAGTACTCTTTAACATCACAGAGGACAACGTTCCATGATATGACAACATCTCTTTGGACATGCTTTGTCTGAAAACCTTTAAAAAGTTGGGAATAAGAGTCCGGGTACATGCTTTTTGGCAAATTTCCCCTTCTGGAAATCTGTAAACATGGTCTTCCAACATTCCTTAATATCCTTTTGAAAAACAATTGGCATGGTTAAATGAGTGTGATAACTGATTTGCCAGTGACCCTTGATGCATGCGTCACATTGCAATATGGCTGCTTAGCTGGATGTTTGTTTACTATTGCATGTGAAATGGATAATAAAATAGGCTTTTATTTATGAAGTGAATGCTATAGTGATCGGGGAGCATGTGATAAATAATGCCATCAGATCACTGATTCCCTCAGATTAGGGCTCAAGTTTTGATGCTCACAATCACATACTGGCTTAGAGATTGTATTTAAAGGAATAGTTGACCCAAAAATGAAAATTGTGTCATTTACTAATGTTTAGAAAACTGCATGACTTTAATGGAAATCCAAAGTAAAATACCCAAGCTGCTCTTTTCCATATAAGCGAATTGTGACCATGGTTGTCCGGCAAGATTTGCAGTGAATAAATATGTACATTTCAGCCCAGTGACTTTGAACACTTTGAATATAGTGCATATTTTAAATGTGCATATGCATATAGTTTTATGGTGCTTGTTTTTTGTCTCTGGATCCCATCTTATTTCGTTTTATAGATAAAATCAATCTAAACGTTATTCAAAACTTTTTTCGTGTTCCGTTAAAGCGAGTGTGATAAATGTTTGGAATGACATGAAGGTGAGTAAGTGATGACAGAATTTTCTTTTTTGGGTGAGCTATCCCTTCAAGCTTGTGCTTCACTCAACGGTAGCGCTCATCCTCCATTCTGAGGTTGTGATACCAATGAGGTGGCTTTTTTTGTGCATCACTGCTGTCCTGTAGAGGCACTTACATACTACATCCAGTTTTGTGAGTTCCCTTCAAGTCAAAAGAGACAAATGGTTATACAGAGCAGGTAGCTGGATTCAAATGAAGATTTCTTTTGTTAGCACATCGATGCTTTCAAAAGAAAGTATGCATGCGTTTCCATAAAATGAAATAAATGCCCCCTTCCAGACAAGCTTAAGGCCGTAACAGTGCGATGTTGAGTTGTCTTGGTCTCTTTGCATACTACGTCAGTTGTGTCTACAGGGACTAAGTGTTCAGCTGTCTAAAACAGGATATGGCATCTTTCCTTGCCAGAACCTCTTGCATCTACAAAAAGCCTACCTGATTTCCCTCAAGGCAGGGTTTTCATTTTATTCATTGCATTAATTTTACATTAGAACACAAATTTTTTTTTAAAAAAATCTCTCTGTGGAGACTGCAAAATACTCACGCATGTTTATCAATGAGAATAATGGGTAAAGAATTTACACACGCTCCCTAATCACTCATTCACATAACTGTAATTACTAACAAACCAAAAATGCACATGATAAAATGGAAACTGTGTTCTGACACCTTGGACTAAAAAAACAAGAATGGAAAAACTAGTAAATGCTCAAAAATGTGTCCCGTTTAGCTTTTTTTTTTCCTCTTGTGGAATATTATAGGAATTATTTTTTTCTTTACAATTTGCTGTATAGCAAAAGCAATATAATGCCATGAGTCATGTCCCATTCCTAATATCTTCCAGAGATGCTCCTTCACGCTTGAGCAAATCCTTCAGCCTGATCCAAAGAGGCATTTTAATAGTCTTCAGGGCCCAACTGAACAATTCAAACACAACAGATCCAAATCACATCTAAGTTGTTGACCTCTCACGTGAAAGAATGCTGTGGTCCTTGCGGTTCAGAACTGTCAGAGCTCCTGGGCTTAAAACATTGAATGGGACCTCCATACACTGGTTATATAGCTGCACGTGGTGTTTTCCAGACACGATTACCATTGACTCCAGAGAGAGAGGACATTTGGCATTTTCTAGTTCTCGGTCTACGTGTCCATATCTATCCATGTGTCAAATGGCATCAAAATGAGCAATATTTTCTCTTTGTTGTTGAACAATGTGCAAGTAGCTTCTTCATTTCATGTTGCCTTGTTCTTGTGCTCAATGTCTTAACTTTTGAATTTTTTTGTGTAGTGTCTCAACGACAGAAAGGCTCACGCACATAATCTTTACAATGAACCATGTAGCCTTCATTTTTGTCTTTTTTGTTTTCTTTTAAATGATCAGGACACTCACACGTGGCTAAAATGGCATTTGTGGCCTGGTTGGTGAGATTAGAAATGATTCTATATGAATTCATGATTTTAATCTTCAGTTATAGTCTATTTTTTGTATGTGTTTATTTCCCCCACTGTCCAGCTGCATGTAGGGTTCGGGGATTAACACACAGTGCCATTTTCTTGACGGGACTTGGGGCACGTGGAGCGGGGGATTGGCTGTACAGAGGGAGCAAGTGTACAGAAGAAGCCAGCGATGAGTGACAAGCCCAAACCGCCCCAAGCGCAGAACATGGACCAGCCATAACCGTGGCTGATGTCATCTGGGAGACCGTATATGTAACGTGGATAACGGGACAGCTCGAAGTTGATGCCTGCTACACAGGTGCACAAGGAAATGATGCAAAATGTGCCTGAAAAAGAGAGGGAGGACAATCATGAATTAATATAAAAGTCAATGTTATTACATATTATAGATGTGTTATTACATGGCTATTATATCACGATTTTGGAGATGAGACATAAATAATTAAGTACAGCTAAATATGTAGTTGTGTTTAGTTCAAATACCAAAATAAATAGGCTTATTAACTTTAAAAAAGGCACTTCCAATTTTTTCTGTTGTCGACATTAAAGGGATAGTTCACCCAAAAATGAATATTCTCATCATTTACTCACGTTCATGACAACCCAGATGTGTTTGTCAGAGTTTCTTTTGCTGATCACAAACAAAGACTTTTAGAAGAATAGCTCAGCTCTGAAGGACCATACAGTGCAAGTAAACTTGTAAGGTCCACAACTTTGAAGCTCAAAAAAGCAGCATAAAGGAATGGGTGTGGGTGAGAAGCAGATATTTAAGTTTACTATAAATATATATATTTGTTCTACTATAAATTAACCCAGTGGGTGGTGATATACACTACGAAATAAAAATAAGAACTCTTTGGAGAGAAGAGGGCTTAGGATCGCTGTTTGAAAGTGGAGATTTATAGTACAAAAAAGGACCTGTTCTCACCCACACCTATCATATTGCTTCTGAAGACATGGATTTAACCATCTGAGTCGTATGGATTACTTTTATGCTGGCTTCATGTGCTTTTTGAGCTTCAAAGTTTTGGAACCTGTTGATTTGCATTGTACGGACCTATAGAGCTGAGAGATTCATCTGTTCTGCAGATAAAAGTTCTGAGATTGCACAAGGGTGAATAAATGATGAGAGAATTTTTGGATGAACTCTTCCTTTAAATTGTAATTTAATAATTTTTTTTATATATATTTAATCAATATGTTTTTGAGCCTATGTTGTTAAGGGTAATATAATTATTTCAATGTTTGATTTTAAGAACATTTTTAGCTATTTTAGTACAGTTTTGGGTCACCATTTAAAGCCTAATATTAAACGTGGTTCCTGAAGCAAAACCAGCCGATAACACTGTCAAAAGCTTGTCTGTAAATGCGTTAGCCTAGCAGAGACATTTACTGCTTGTTTTAACCCAGCGAACATTCAGAGCAGATTCAACCTGCCATATTCTGACCCTCAGTGCTCCTGCCTTTATAATTTAGCATCTTAATTGGCTTTTTAATTGCCATCTCATTATTCAGGCACAGGGAATCACATTAATCCAGCACACATCTTAATTGCGTCTCTGCTTTGCGCTCTATGGTACCGGCACCACACTTATGGGAGTGGAGAGAGTGATGCAAAACAATCAGTCGCTTCCTCCGCTTGGCGGCCATTAACAGAATATCAAAATGAGCAAATAATGAGGCAACGGACTGTGTTGATTGATTTGAGCATCTGCGAAGTAAGGTGATGAGCTTGTGGGTGCATTTCAAAAGATCAGGAAGCACCAATACTACAGCCTCTGTCAACAATATTAGTCCCGTAAAGCGAGATGAGAGACTGGGAGATAATTGATATTACATAATTACTTAAATGCCGGCTTCCTGGCTGTCAGTCATTAATTAATGCAGTCTTGGGGTGATTTGCGTAGGAATTATTGAGGACTGCACTGTGATCAGCATACAGAATGCAAGGCTTGAGTGTGGGTGTTAGTAGACTGACTTTAGTACCCTGAGAGCATTTCAGGGCTGTATATTTTCTGGCAAGACAGCATTGCTTGCAATTTCTAAGCCATATATGAGTGCATAATGTGCAGTTTTATGAATTATATATTGATTATAACATCACAAGCATTTCTTTTTGTCTGTCTTTATTGCATTTGGAAGTATTTGTGAAATAACCCAATGGATATCAGGAGACAATAATTTGGATACAATATGCACAACAGCAAACCTTTAAAGCAAACTTGTTTAAATCATTTGCTGCTTAGTAGCAAATTTAAACTCCTTTGTTAAACTTAGATTTTTTCCGATCCACCTTTTAGTCATAGTGTTTAAAATTTTCTTAAGAAACTGTATGTGATGCTTGCCCATGCATGGTTTGAAACAACATGAGGCTCACTGAACAATGACATTTTTTTTTTTTTTGGTGAAATATACCTTTAAGCAACTTACATTTTTACATTTTTACATTTGTTATGCCATGAGTTTCCATTCAGCATGTAAATACTATGCACTGTCTTGATTGCATTTTCCTCAAAACAGCCTCTACTGTCCATGCCTGTTGAATGGACTCACCGCCCATGAGGAAGAGCAGTCCTGCCACATACTGCATGAGGCCACGATCCCAGCAGCAGCCCAGCATCCCAATGATCCATCCAAACAGAATGATGGCCACTGCCATACCCATGAAGCCTGCCGTCATCCTCCGCAGATCTGTGGGTGTCAAGAAATAAGGAAAGTTAAACATCGTGACTCAGAGCTGATAAGGGCACAGCGTGGACTAGGTTGGAACGATGATGCATTTTGAATAAATGTTTTGGGCTATCAAACTTGAAATTGTCAATCCAGGGGTCATCCATTTTCTAAACCCCGGGTAAACGTAATCCTGGTTTCCTGGGTGAGACTTGAAAACTAATCAAAAACGAATATAGCTCAGTAAATATAAAGTATCTGAAGTTCATAAATCATGCAATAGTACTGATCCCACACACATGTCCTACTGTGTGTGTGTACGAGTGTGTGGCCGGAGTTGACTCTGCTGGCTTAGAGGGTAGGTCACAGTATTTGTGTTGGTTTGCTTTTTTTAATCTCACAGTTGAGTTCTCACAGTACAGGAGAAGTGGCTGGCCCAAAATGCCAGGTATGGTAGATTACACCAAACAATGAATGTGTCAAGAGTTCAACGCCAGGGCAGACACAGCTTCAGATAAGCACATTTTCAGAATAATTTATTACTTTCAAATAGGGATGTTCAAAACAAATTAGATTTTCTTTTCATCACGGAAATATCAAAGCGATCTTTATGAAACTACAATTCATCGTTCCTGTCACAAAGCTATGGTAAAATTTCAATAGATTCATGCGTTTGTAATTATTTAAATAGAAAGTGTCAAATTTCATAATACCTGTCTGAAGTGCCTCCTATTCTTGTAAAATTTTGCATGAATAGTTGTTTTGATTGTTTCATATACCCCTGCTATCTAAAACCTTGTGATGAATGTCATATTACTCATACTTAAAAGGGTTGATCTAACCGTTTTAATTTGTAGTCCTATGAGAGAATGTGTTTATGACTCTTCAGATATCTTTTACTACAATAAATGAACATTTTCATTGGCAAAATACTAGGGAATGCAGGACCAAATTATAAATTACCAGGCAAAGGTTTGAAGGTACTTGTGGGAGGGTGGAGGGCGGAGGGCGGGGCGTGATGATACACACCCGGTCCCTTATTCGGCTAATTAAGCCTCCGAGAGGGATAAAGGCAGATGGTGGTGCGCGGAGAGAGAGAGATTGTTTACGGACATGTCCGTCGTGTGTGTTTTGTCTTTTGTATCAATATAAATAATATTTCAATTATAAACTTAATCAAAAGACGAACATACACACATGAAGGACATGTCCGTAAACGATCTCTCTCTCCTCGCACCACCGTCTGCCATCGGCCTTTATCCCTCTCGGAGGCTTAATTAGCCTGATAAGGGACCGGGTGTGTATCATCACAACCCGGCCCCGCCCTCCGCCCTGCCACAGTACTTGACTGAATTTGTTTCTCATGGTCTTAAAAAAAAGTGATCGTTCTTTGGTTCATTCAAGGGATTATTCGTTGGTTTGTTCAAACAATCATTCTAGTCTCATTCAAGCTATCATTCGTTCAAGTAACAGTTACAATAAGTTAGTTTGAGAGATTGTTAGTTGGTTGGCTCATTAGTTTGAGTGATAATCCTTTGGTTTGTTCGAGCGATCATTCATTTGAGTGTTGGTTAGTTTAAGTGTTCCTTCATTCAATCGAGCAATCGTTTTTTCATTCAAGTGCTCCAGCATGCGAGCGTTCAAGCATTCTATTTTTTTATTTAGATCATAAGATTTTGATAACATGAGAAACATTAAATTTTTATCATTTTTTTTTTTTTTGTCTGTGTGTAATGGATTTGAACTGAAAAGTGTAGGAAAGCAGCACACAAGTGCCCAGCAAACATGAGAAATCCATCAATACTCTTTTAAAAACCCTTCCAGGTGGCACCTCTTGTAGTTTATTAAGAGTAGCAGAGCTGTAATATAGGCAAAGCATAGTGTTGAGAGTTTTGAACCATAATTCCGTACCTTCTTTTGTTATTTCATATTTTGATGACTTCACTATTATTCTAAAATGTGGAAAAGTGTAACAATAAAGAATTAATAATCATCTTCAATAGAGAAAATGATAAAATCTTCTACAGTCCAAATTGGACATATTGTGTGGCTGAACGACAAAAGAGAAAAGGCATTACTTCTGACCACATACGAGAGTGTTACTCAAAGACTGAGTCAGGCTACAAACACTTCAACACACATTTCAGGGAGCGATTACTCAGGAACAGCCTTATTTTAGTTTCTTGTGGCAAAACCCACGTAGTTTTAATTACATAATAAAATTGCCTCTGTTTTTGTGGAAACTGAGTAGCGTCATCTAGTGCGTAAGCAACTATACGAGTTCTGAAACAATAGGTAAGTACCAGCATGTAAATTGCAATAGATTATACAGGGATTACATCCAAAGCAGGCGTCATGCAACAGTTTAGCCTTGTGGCTTTTAATGACTTCATCCATCTTGAGAAATGAGAAAGAGGAACCGCTGGTGCCTTACATTCTCAGCTCTGTGCAAATTATGGAACACCATTTGTTACATGTATGATAGAGTTTGAGTCATATTGAGAGAAACATTTAAAGGCTGTTTCGCCTGCAGAGAATAGCCCTCCCATGTGCTTTCCCTGGAATCTATCTAGCATGAGTTGTGTGGAAGTTTTGGAAAGGTTCTGAAGCAATCTGCAGACTGATACTGAACCAAACTGTCAGAATCTTTCGAAATCTGTTAATTGTGTTTTAAAGACAAGAGGAGGAAGAGGCTACAAGTGTAGACAGACTAGACAGACAGCTAGTATTCTGGAAACAGGCCTCAAGACGTTTGTGTAGTTGGCCTCTCCTTTGTTTGATAATCTTGTCATTTCTTTTATATCCGTGTTTCTTAACCTGCTGGGCTTCCAGATGTGTCAAGATCTGCCAGTTCTTTGTTTCCCTTGTTCCTTTGTTTGCTGAATTGCTCTACTGCAAGCAAATTTGTGCTTTGAAAAGGAAGAGGAAAATGGACGGTACTCAAACTTGTGGATTCTCGGCATTCATCAAATAAAATGTGAGATTTTTCAAATTTATAGTTTCTTGAATATGCCATGAATGCTCAAAATAATGGACTGCTCCCTCAGGGTTGGACCTGACATCATCACACTTCCTCAAAACGAAACCGACTGTAGTTTAGTCAACAACTCAGAGCTAGTGCTGATCCATATGATCAACTGCTGTTTTTAGGGGTGAATAATATAAGGATATGCTCAAGATTCATTTGGACACCACCATACTAAATCAACAAAATACCTTTTGAAAGTCAACATGAAATGGAATTCACATTCCTTTTTACATCCATATTGCAACATACATCCGAGTGAAACAGGATATCCAGTGAGGTTCTTCCCTTTTCTCTCCAATTTGGTATGCCCAGTTCCTAATGCACTCTAAGTCCTCCTGGTGGCATAGTGACTCCCCTCAATACGGGTGGCAGAGGATGAATTTCTGTTGCCTCCGCACCTGAGACCGTCAATCCCCGCTTCTTAAGCGCGTTACCGCAGAGACAGTGCATGTGGAGGCTTCATGCTATTCTCCACGGCATCAACGCACAACACACCACACCACACACCCCACCGAGAGCGAGGACCACATTATAGCGACCATGAGGAGATTACCCCATGTAACTCTACCCTCCCTATTAACTGGGCCAATTTGGTTGCTTAGGAGACCTGACTGAAGTCACTCAGCACACCCTGGATTCAATCTCGCAATTCCAGGGTTGGTAGTCAGCATCTTTACTCACTGAGCTACCCAGGCCCCCACAGGGCAGGATTTTATCCATCTAGGCTAAAGGGATTAAATAAGGCCTTGGGGAGCTGAAAAGGGAAAGCCGTTTCAGAGCAATTTATTACATTTTGGTAAAAAAAAAATTTTACTCCAAACATTATTTGTCTTTGGAATAATGTACATGATTAATCGTACATATTAATATAAGGAACATGTAATAAGAAAGTAAATAGTTCATTTTGATTTCTTATTGACCTAATTTATGTTCCAAATATGGCAGAGATAAGGAAAGTCCTTTTTAAGCCCATTATAATTTTTTTCCCTTCTCAGTTTGAGCTCTTTTAGCAGCAGAGTTTCTTATTCAAATTTGTAGACAATTCCCTAAATGATCACAGACCTCATGCTTAATTTTAAATCCATTTCGACATCTGCATCAGGCCCCAGTGCTGTCTGTAAACATTCTCTGATAAATCTCATTACTCATTCGTTTTAAGGGTTTGTAATCCATGTAATAAAAGTATGTTTAGTCTCTTCCATTACCTAATGCATAGTCGGTTTGCCATCTTAGACTAATGTGAAACATGATTGATTATAGTATCTTCATGGGGGATAACATCATGTTTGAATTGTAAATTAAATTGTATTGTAATCAAATTGGGATTATACAGCTCTGGTATGTATATGAACTTAGAAAGGGTCAATATGGTCGACCAGAGAAATAGTGCAATTAATGGTAACTGAAGGCTCACCTCATGAATAACAGGTCGAGGAGAAATTACCATGTGTTGAGACCTGACAGGTAATTAATGGTTGCATCTGCTTGGGGAAACGAAGTGTGTTTACAAGCACACCGACACCAATAACAATCATCCGACGACGGAAGAAAATCGCATTTATATGAGATTTTAAATCATCAGATTATTCTCTGCTTTTGATTGCAAAACAAAACAGCCATGGGCACAGCACTTGTGTACTTTGGATAAGCCTGTAAAAATGACAGTAAAGGTGTTTACATGCAACATGAAATGAGGTTAATGGGCAAAAATCTACCTATGTTGAGTGGTTTATACTTAAACAGTGTTCTTTTATCAGGGTGAGGTCATAAACAGTTTAAGACATTTACATTACCAACACTTAGTCAGCTTGTTAACATAACTGGTTTAAGAATGTGGATGTGAACATTCTCATTGGCAAATCCAGTGATAATTTTTACGTTTTTTTAGGTAAGTAAAATTAAATCTTTTAAAGGTTTTCTAAGTTGTGTTTGAGGCACATAGTAGCAAGTAAGCTAGATATCCACAAGCATAACTGTGTATCTTGCTTTGTTTTCTTAGTGAAGTCTATGATAAATGGTCTTCATTTATTAGATTTTTTTGGCCTCAAATTCTTGGCTAACTGAGACTTCTAACCCATAGACTTGAGGATCGAAACAGAGCAAAACTCCCTTCGGCTACCACAGTAAAGATCCAATTCAACAAACCTGCTTGGAAAGTCTGCTCCCCTTCACAAGGTGTCCTATGACAATATGTTAACAAAATGCAAATGTTTGGTTAAAAAAATGTTGTGTATTGACTTAGCCAAGCTAGCCATCAAGAGCCCATTCCACTATCCCATTCAGATGATGTCAAACATGTATCAAGTCATATAGCAGCATTGTTTACAGGCAATAGAATCAGAGGGGGAAACAAGACTCTTTTCATCGCTGACCTTTTCAACATGGTGCTTTGGAGAGTTGCATCATTGTTAGATGTTTGACAGGGAGAAAATGTCAATTTGACTGCTTAGGAACAAATTAAATTATACTGGGGAGCGCAGTTTTCATACACTTACCAGCCACAACATTAAAACCACCTGCCTAATATTGTGTAGGCCCCCCCTCATGCCGCCAAAACAGCGCAACCCACATCTCAAGCACCAACAATAATTAACGCGATTATCTAATCAGCCAATCGTATGGCAGCAGTGCATAAAACCATGCAGATATGGGTTAGGAGCTTCAGTTAATGTTCACATCAATCATCAGAATGGGGAAAAAAATTATTTGGACCGTGGCATGAATGTAGGTGCCAGATGGGCTGGTTTGAGTATTTCTGTAACTGCTAATCACCTGGGATTTTCACACACAACAATATCTAGTATTTACTCTGTATGGTGCCAAAAACAATAAACATCCAGTGAGTGGCAGTTCTGTTGACAGAAATACCTAGTTGATGAGAGAGGTCAACAGAGAATGGCCAGACTGGTTAGAACTGGTGATGTCTGGTAAGGACCTACCTTACAACAGGCCTACAAGCCCTCAGTTCAGCCAGTTGCAAACAGTCTGAGCACTGATAGAGGGATTGTGCATTCCTGGTGTAACTCGGGCAGTTGTTGTTACCATCCTGTACCTGTCCTGCAGGTGTAATATTTGGATGTAGAGATCCTGTGCAGGTGTTGTTACACATGATCTGCCACTGTGAGGACGATCAGCTGTCCTTCCTATCTCCCTGTAGTGCTGTCTTGGGTGTCTCACAGTTCGGACATTGCAATTTATTGCCCTGGCAGCATCTGCAGTTCTCATGCCTCCATTCAGCATGCTTAAGGCACGTTCACACAGATGAGCAGGGACCCTGGGCATCTTTCTTTTGGTGTTTTTCAGAGTCAGAAGAAAGGTCTCTTTACTGTCCTATGTTTTTATAACTGTGACCTTAATTGCATACAGTCTGTAAGCTGTTAGTGTCTTAACAACCGTTCCACAGGTGCATGTTCATTAATTGTTTATGGTTCATTGAACAATCATGGAATACAGTGTTTAAACCCTTTACAATAAAGATCTGTAATGTTATTTGGATTTTTACAAAATTATCTTTAAAATACAGTGTCCTGAAAAGTTCTGGGTTTAGTGGGGTGTATTTGGGGCCGTAGCTCTTCTGATATCATGTGGTCGGTGGCAAATGATCAGATTCCAGTCGCTGCCATCTTACTTGATGCAGAAAAGGTGTTTGGTATGGAGAATGGGATTATCTTTTTAAGGTTTTGGAAATATACGGGTTCAGATATACTTTTATTGAATGGATTAAGTTACTTTATAGACACCCGGTAGCTGTGGTGCGAACAAATTGATTAATTTCAGATTATTTTACTCTGGATAGGGGCACCTGGCAGGGTTGCCCTCTTTCCCCATTATTGTTCTGTCTTGCCCTGGAACCATTAGCAGCCGTGATAAGAAAGGGGGATGATCCAGGGGTGATGGCAGGAGGGGTGGGGAATAAGCTTTTGTTTTACGCAGATTATATTTTGTTATTCGTCTCCAACCCCACTAGATCTATGCCTTGCCGCCACAGGATTATTCATTCCTTCTCTAAATTCTCGGGATACAGAGTTAATTGTTCTAAATCTGAAGCTTTGTCTCAGACAGCGTACTACCTAGTAACAGCTTTTCAACCAGGCATCTTCCAGTGGCCCAAACAGGGCATTAAATATTTGGGCATTTTATTTCCAGCAAATTTGGGTGTTTTAGAGTTAATTTTGTCCCTTTAATAAAAAGATTTTTGGGCAATGTGAGTAGGTGGGCTTTATTACATTTATCTATGATTGGGAAGGTTAATGTTCAAAATTCAACTATCTGCTACATTCTCTCCCTGTAGATGTACCCTTCTCTTATTTCAAGCAATATGAAGGCATAGCGAAGTTCTTCATTTGGAAAGGTAAACATCCCAGATTACATTTTTTTTTATTTTTCGGGGGAAGGGTTGTAAATTTCATAAAGTGATTTCAAATATTCTGTTAATTTAAAAAAAAATATGTTATATGGAATCAATAAAATTGCTAATATCAAAAAGAAATAGCCAAACTCTTCATTGACTATCTGCACAGCAATATAGCTACTATGCGTCTAGGTGTCCTATCATTCTATGTTCTGCTAATTAAAAAAAAGGTTAAATGAAAGAAAAATAAGTTTAAGCTTAATATAATAAACTTGGTAAAATAATTTTTGCTTTTAGCCACAAGGCTTAGGTTTTGTTTTTCTCTGTTTTAGTACCTCATCATTCTTGGCAGGACTTACCCTCATGAATTTACTGGAAATATATTTCTGAGTCCCAAAAGTGTTTGTATTTTCCAGAAGCTAATAGGTCAAATTGATTCCAAAAGTCTATAAAAGCATGTTGTGTGTTTTTGGTTCAAGTTTTCATTGAAATGAGTCAGTATGTTTCAGTGCTGCATTGTTGTTGCTTCACTCTTCTGGCATTGAAAAGAGAGAACTTTTTCTTTGTCATTGTGTTTTCTCTCTGTCTGGAATGTCCCCTGAAGGTAACCAAGCTTAATTCCATTGTGTCAGTGTCAACTGCCACTAGGGAGAAATCAATTGAAAGCTAAAATTAGATTACAGAAGATGGCTAGAAGAAGTTGGGAGAACATCATACTTGTTTGCTGTATGCTCAAGAGGAGCAATTGTGCGACTGTTTTCAAGGTGACATGTAATCAGTGACTATGTTAGGTATATAATATTACCATACAGCCATGGCCAAAAGTATTGGCAGTGATATACATTTTGTGTTTTTCAAAGATTGCTGCTTCAGTATTTGTAGATTATTTTTTCACATGTTTCTATGGTATACTGGAAAACAAAATGAATTAAAGCATTTATTTTTTATTTGAAAAAACATTCAATATATGTAAAGAGTCAATATTTACTGTGTTGACCCTTGTTCTTCATAACCACTGCAATTCACTCTGGCATGCTGGATATCGGCTTCTGGGCCAAATCCTGACTGATCCATTCTTGCCTTATTAGTGCTCGGAGTTGATCACAATTTGTGGGCATCTGCTTGTCCACTCGCCTTTTGAGGATTGACCACAGGTTCTCTGTGGGATTAAGATCTGGGGAGATGCCTGACCACAGATCCAAAATTTCAATGTAATGATCTCCGAGTCACTTCATTGTCACTCTTGACTTGTGATATGGTGCTCCATCATGCTAAAAAATGCACGGATCATCACCAAATTTCTCCTGGATCCTTGGGAAAAGTTGCACTTGCATGACGTTTTGATACCATTCTTTATTCAGGGCAGTATTTTTGTGCAGAATTGTGAGAGAGCCCACTCCCTTGGATGAAAAGAAACCCCACACATGGATGGTCTCAGGATGCTTCACTGTTGGCACGACACAGGACTCATGGTAGCGTTCACCTTTTCTTCTCCGGACTATCAGTTGCTCTTGCATGACGTTTTGATACCATTCTTTATTCATGGCATTATTTTTGGGCAGAATTGTGAGAGAGCCCACTCCCTTGGATGAAAAGCAACCCCACACATGGATGGTCTCAGGATGCTTCACTGTTGGCACGACACAGGACTCATGGTAGCGTTCACCTTTTCTTCTCCGGACTATCTGTTTCCCAGATTTCGCAAACAGTCAGAAGGGGGGCTTCATCTGAGAAAATATCTTTGCACCAGTCTTCTGCTGTCTGCACTGTTCTGCAAGTTCTGCACTGGTGGTGACACGATTCCGTAGCTGACTCCTCAGGAGGAGACGGACCTGGTGCTTTCTGGACACTCTGGGATGTCCTGAAGCCTTCTTAACTGCAGTTGAACCTCTCTCCTTGAAGTTCTTGATGATCCGGTAAATGGTTCTTTCAGGTGCAATATTCTTTGCAGCAATTTCCTTGCATGTGAGGCCATTTTGTTGCAAAGTGATGATGGCTGCACGTCTTTCTTTAGAGGTAACCATTGCTAACAAGAACACAATGATTGGAAGCACTTCTTCCCTCCTTTATTAGCAATCAGTCTGCTCTTATAATCCAATCAGAATGATAGAGTAATTTCACTTGACTAGTACTCGTTCACACTTTCCCAGGTGCTGCTGATATGATTAGTGAAATTATGTTAGCTGGTCATTTTGTGCCAGGCCAAAAAAACTGTGAAATTTGGGTTTTTGTGATAAAGTACATTTATTTGGCCAATGACGCTTTTTGCAATTATTTAAAATGCATCTGATCACTCTGCACAATAATGTAACGTGAATCAACACCACAACAACTGAAGCAGAAAACTTTGCAAAACACAATTTATGTCACTAAAGTCTTTGATTAATAAAAGGTCCAATTTTACAGACCAGAAGGTCACATTGAACATCCACAAACAAGTAATTCTGGGAGAACTGTAAAATGATCTCAATCCATATCTCTGCTGTCATAAAGCATGCGGTCATTGCTTGAGTAAGTAGATAGTAGGAGACCATAAATTATGTCTAGATGTAAAAAGTCCTCTTTGACCTCAAGACTTTAGATTGCTTAAAGGGATAGTAATGAATACTCTTTCATCATTTACAACCTGCATGGCTTGCTTTTTTTCTGAGAAACAGAAAAGGTGATGTTATGCAGGTGATTACCATTCATAGCATGAAAAAACATTCCGCCTAACATTTGCCATTGCATTCCCTGTAAATAAGAAAGCCATATGAGTTTGGAACAACACGAGGGTAAGTAAATGATGACAGAATTTAATTAAATTTTTAGGCACACTAACCCTTTAAAAAGATGCAGGAAGCACACATGTAATTAGATGATTCTAGAACCGACTCACCTTGTGAATTAATTCCACCAATCAGCATTCCCATTGAATGGAGTACTGAAAGAGGAGAGTAGGAGAGATGAAAAGAATAGAAATGTTTTTTAATTAAGTTTCGAGGTTGAGCAGTTTTATGGAGTAGTGCGGATGGCAGTAGACCAATGACAGTCTATCATTCAGACTGCGCTGCATCCCCGTGCATTACATCAATAGAGTGTCGAATTGTGTGATGCCACATGAAGGCATTGGTAAGTATGTTTTTTGTCCTTTATCAGGATTGCTGACAGGCACTGCACAACAGTAAAGAAGGCGAGAAGACATGTAACTCAGCACTTTTAAAGGCAGACCTTTTGATTTAATTCCCTACGCTTTTGAATAACTTTTAGAAAATACACTTTTTTTATGTTCTGTGCTTTCAACATGGGTGGAATGTTAATATGATTAAGAATGCTGCTTCGTAAACCATGCAAGGTCATTTTAAAAACCCCATTTAATCATTGACAAGTGCATTTATATACCGTGTTAGTCTACTTTAAATGGTCAAATTGAAGCGGGCCTTGTCAAGTCAAGTGATTTTATTGTCGTTTCAACCATATAAAGTTGTACAGTACACAGTGAAATGAGACAAAGTTCCTCCAGGACCATGGTGCTACATAAAACAACATAGGACAAACACAGAACCACATGAGACTACACCGACTAAATAAAATACAAATGTATGCAAACGTGTACAAAAAGTACGGGACAGTACAATAAATTACTAACAATGAACAGGACAATAGGCACAGTGAGAGACAGTGCAGCGCCGACCAGTACACAGTAGTGCTAAAAAGTTTCTAAAAACTGTGGGTCACAGGCACCCCATAAGACTTAAGGGACCCCAGACATGATGTAAAAATTATCAAGTCAGTGAAATCAACTGAACAAAAACTAAAACAAAACAAGACTGGGATCTCATTTTGTTCCAATATATACACTGGCATAGAGTTTAAATGTTATAAAAAAAAGATTTAAAAAAGATTTTAATTTATTCCAGAAGCAACTAGCCTGTTTGTTACATCACAGCTATGATTCATTATTTGCTACTTTGCCATTTGGTTCCAGGTTGAGAAGGACTTTCTCATTGTTCATTAATATGGGACTTTTAAAAGTTGTTATTGGACTTCAAAAAGTACACTAGAATAAACATGGACCAAAAGCACTAATTTCATGGGTTTTTTAAAAGCAACATCTTGATCATGAGCATCATCATCAAATTTGTACTCCTGTTACATATATTAGAATACAATTTTAGAGTCTCATTTCAAAGCACTGTGTACCAGTGAATAAACACTCTATATTTAATCAGCAGAATGGCACAGCTATTGAAAATGCTGAGTGCAACAGGGAAGTCTCTGCCAGCTGTCAATCACTGCATCTGTCTCTTCATGCAGTCATCACAAACCCAACAGCAGGGGAAGGAACAGGCAGAGGGACTGCTATTTGATGTGACATGTGCTTGACATTGTTTATGTACATATAAAAGCTATTCTGCACTCTCGTGTGCAAGGCTACGTGCTGCGACACGCTCACAACCACAAACGTGTTTACCGCTAGGGGCATAAAGGCAAATGCATCCTGGTCAGTCACCTCTCCTCCTCTTTACTGCCACTCATTCCTGTTTGTCTACTGTGGCGACAGACGAGAGAGCTGCAACCCCTTTTGTCTTGTGTTGGGATTATGGGACGACACATTTGCATGCTGCTGTCAACTGGTCTGACGCATTAGCACTCACACATAGCAGTGGATTTGCTTAGTGAGCATCAGGCTAAGCTGTGAGAAAATTATAGAGGGGGAATGCAGGCAACAGAGATTGCTAAAATCTGCTAAATTGTTTATTTTTTAATAAATATTTGGATTGTCATAGGGGTCACTCCTGTGTCACTCTGTAACTTTCAAAAAATAAATATGCCTGTGTTTTAAACATATTTTGTTTCCTCCTCCAGGAAGTGACATCATTTTTGGTGGGAAAACAACAGCACAGACATCAGCAAGTATTCGCAATGGGTTCTATATTGTTTTAAAGTATTAATTGGTTTTCTCATGCTAAATCATTACATTCTGATTAAAAAAAATTACATCAATCTGTCTGATAATTAAACCTTTTCAAAAGCTGGTTAGCAAAATATCAAAATTATTAAGTTGACACCCCCATGTTTTGACATGTTTTTCATATTTCTATCGGCCAATCCCTCAATTAGCAGTGGATATCTTAAGCTATTTACTAGCATCCTGTTAGATTTAATTAAATCTTACATCCAAAATGTTTGAGTTTGACCATCAGAGCATATTTCTGAAATTTTGGTTAGAATAAAATTTTTTATAGAATTTTTACAATATAGCAAGTCTTATAGAAACACCTTACTACACCTACATTTTTGCAAAATGATTTTTATGTGGCTCGTCATACTTTTCACAGCAATTTCCTTGTGAAATAAACACGAGTTGCTACAGCAACAATTACTTTTTTACTTTCACACAAATCAAGTAAAACAGTACAATTTTACTATAGTCCATGACTTGTAAGGCAGTATATTTTAACATATCCAATGCATAACCAACAATAATTACAATCTTATTATTACATTGTCTTAAACTGATAGAGATTTGCACATGTGTGCTCTTCCCGACTTGTATCGTTGCCCTGTGGATCTCAAGTCGACACGTGAGCCAAAGTTTCATAGAAGCACCACAAAATAATTTGCTTGCTTCAGCATTTGCTTTCCTATTTGCTTTTTATGACACGTTTCTACTGAATTCATAAAATTTTCAGGTATAAACACAGATCTCATAATAGTCATAATAAATCCACAATAAATAACTTTTTCATACAATATCCTGCTATCTCCTCTAGCCATTTCACTGCTCACCGCTGTTGGGCAGGGCTACTGAAGTGACAAGCTAAAGTAGGATTTGATGTGTTGTTGTGGAGGGATCACATGTAAATGTCTACCACAGTGTGACATCACAATATGGTGCAGTTTAGAGTCGTTTTGTCAGCTTGGTTTCAACAAATGCTTTTTTTGCAATGAGGAGGAAGTTTTCAGTTTCGAAACTTACAGTATGTTTTTATAGTACAATGACTTATTATATGTCAAAAGATCAAGGAAAATGTGATTCCTCGTGTCCAGACCCCTTTAAAATGCTATACATATACTGTGTTTAGATACATATGACGAGGACTTGAAAATGTCCTTTTAAACCAATTGGCCGTTGCTTCTACAGCACATCTAGTAAAGTCAAAGAGAAAAGGCTCAATTAATTGGTTAACAGTCATGATGTATGACAGAAAATTCAGCTCTCCCCATCTGTGATGTTTCTTTATGCCCTCATGCACACAAGAATAAGACTAAGCACCATGCTTGGATTTAAATCCTGTTGTTGGCATTTAGATCATGCAAAATCTTTATTTACTTGTATGCATTGTGGCTTTGCATCATTCGATTTAGCAAATTTGTTGCTATTGACTGTGCATCTGTATTAACTAATCGTTTTAAAGTAATTGTTAAACTGTGACATCTTAATTCTTAACCTGTATCCGAATATCTCAATTCAAAATGCTTAGAAACAATACTTTGAAATAACAGTAGATACAATTTATATGTCATTCAGGCAAAAGTCAGATGAACACACACAAACGCACACACACACACTCCATAATTGAGGTGAAACCTCAGAGGAGGTTCTGCCCTGTGGTGTGTTTCGATGTCTGTGTGCTAAACTGTCACCTATTCTGTTAGCATTCGCAATGTGCAGTCTGGCTCCATTGACATCACAGCACAGCTTTAAAACAGGATGGCTAAAAGGATGGCCAAAGGATAGCCAAAGCACACACAACAGAAAGACATAAATGCAGAGAGACAGGACTGGGAGGGAGGCGAAATCAGAGAAACAGAGCAGCTTCTACATCTACGCTCTCACTTGTTCTCTCACAAATTAGCATGGCAATTTGACTTCACTGTGGCTGTTGACCAATTGAGGTAACTTGGTTTAGAGCTGTACATTTTTACATGCACAGCTGTCAGGTGGCATGTCATTTTCTCTTGTTTGGTTGTTTATGAAGAAAACAGAAAGTCAATTGAAACTGAAATTGTTAGTGCTCAGAGGTTGCTCTTTCATAGGAGACTCCAAGTGTAAGCTAGTAATTTCTACAGCACTGCCAAAAAGTTGCAAAAATAAAGTATAAAGTGAGCTTACGGTCTCCTGAATTACAGGTTAGCCTTTTGATTAAGAGACAACCACTGTTTTCACCCCATTCAAATACCTCTCGACTATACATTTCTACTGTCTGAATAATTTTCCCATGCACTCTTGAATCGTAGGACCTTTAGTCCCCCTTCAAAAGACCTGAGCATATATTGGAGTCCTTTCTGTTCTGTTTTATTTACTGATTATGCATTGCATATGGGTTAAGACCAGGGGGACAGAGTAAGTAATTACATCTTAAGTTTTGTGAAACAGGTTAAGGCAACCAAAGTCAAGGAATATGTTCCTCCCAGCTGTCCTATATGATTGCAGTCTAGATATTTGACTTTAAGGCAAGTGAGTGGTTTTACATCTAACAATTGACGTCCTTTTATATTGCTGTGTTTACTACATATTTGAAGATCAATTAAAAGTGCTAATGAATGTTACTGACCACAAATATAATTTTATGAAGTGGGGTGTAGATATAATGGCCTGAAAGGAGTATTTAGAGTTAATTCATTCAATTTTTGTGGTGACCTAACATCTCTTTTTCAAGTCATTGTGGCAGCAGTGGTGTGGTCAAGCATCTGTCCGGAGAGAGAGAGAAAGCGGTAAGTGCGCTTACACCTGAGCTAATTTATGTCTAACACCTGTCTCTAATTCCAGTGAGCATGGGGAGAGCGGCATACAAACAGCCACGCCACCGCCAGAGAGAGAGAGAATGAAGAGGGCTCTTCCGCCCTCGGGTATGCTGCCATATGGTCCTCCGCAAGCTAGACCCACTACGCCATTCCCATTGGCAGATGAAGAATTAGCTGCTCCAGTACCACCTGATCGACTACTCCCACGACGTCGTGGTTCCCCACTAGCGGCCATTCCCGGCATGCATCTCGGAGCGGTTGGGAGAAGGCAAACGGGCGGTCGGACCTCCCCAGATTCAGGGACTGGAAGAGCTGCTGGTAATGCTCCAGATTCCGACACACCCGCTGTAGGGTGGCCTTTTTCTGGTTGGAAGAGGTTAGCTGCCGGTAGTTGTTGAGTAGCAAGCTGGGCTTCCCCGGACAAGAGCGGAAGGAGCCGGGCCACCTACTGGACCAGCTCCGGATGTCAGCGGTCTGCTTGGGCAGATAGAGGTAAGCCTCCGCGTCGTATTCTGCCTCCATCTTCAGGAGCGTGGGAGGGGGCTGTGGTTGTCCGGGATCATAGCCGGGGCTCTTACCTGGCTGAGAAGGCTCTGGATTGCATGCTGGTCCTCTGCTTGAGCTTGCATGATCTCAAAGAATCGTTGATCCTGGTCCTGGCGCAGCTCAAGCAGGGAATGTTGGTGGCTCTGTTGTAGGCCGGCAAGGAACTGGAAGACCTTGGCCAACTGGGAGGACTCCATGGGGCGTACTTCCAGGTCCTGGGTTTTGGCACCAGTGTAAGAACTCCAAGTTCGGTGATGGAAGGGAGGAGATGGAGAGCAATGATGCAGTCAAGTAAGGCTCTTTATTTCTCTGCCTTCAACACTCTGCATGCACACTTCTCAGAGCTTTTCTCAGTTCAATCATATCAGTGTCACACAAATTTTGTCAACATAAACTTCTCTGAGACTTCAGCTTCGCAGTAAATATAAACTTAAATATTAACTCTTGAACATTTAATAAGACACACCAGTCACTGGTCACTCTTGTTGTTTTCTCTCTCTCTCTCTCTCTGATGGTGGCGTGGCAATTTATATGCCGCTCTCCCCATGCTCACTGGAATTAGACACGTGTTAGACATAATTTAACTCAGGTGTAAGCACCCTTACCACTTTATCTCTCTCCGGACGGACGCTTGACCATGCCCCCGCTGCCACAGTCATACAGGTTTGGAACAACATAAGGGTGAGTAAATAATGACACAATTTTCATTTTTGGGCGATTTATCCCTTTAAGTTCTATTTAACCTATAACATCCCTTGAATTTCACGAGTGGGAGTTTTCAGACACCATGACCATTGTACTTCCTTTTTCATTTTCCTCTTCCCACACATTCACTCATCTGTGTCTTGCATTCCTGCCTTATTTATTCTCTTAACTTGCCAATGCCTTATGTTACCATATTTGCCTCAGGCTAATGTCACATGTCACTGCAACACCAAATTGGCTAATCCACACATTCAGCAAGCAGTTCAAGGAGCTGGGTGCTGCTGTTATGCTCGTTGCTGATGCTGAGAGGGACTATGGGAAGAGTGCAGGGGGCAGTGTCACTCCACTTGTCACATGTCACAACAGAAGTGAGAGATGCTGACATCGGTTCAAATGATTTGTCACCAGTTGCACGGGTGTGAAAGCCCACCAATGTCCCATGACAGAACGTGTGACAGAACGTGTCTCAGCCCTGTAGCTGAAAAACTTGATGTTCTTCAGAACGATACTGGGTCAGGGTTTGTGGCATCTCCCGACTTTTATAAAGCTCAGGGCCACAGAGCAAAATCCCTTTAGCCTCAAGAGATGTGCTCCAAATGTTTATTGTAAATCTTTTATATTAATGAGGAAAATAAATTATGGTCACATCCACACTAAGTTTTTTGTTTTAAAACCACATTGATTTTGATACATTTATGCCTCTCATCCACACTGGAACAGCATTTCCCAACCCCGAAACTGAATACTTTTGAAAACACTCTCCATAACTGCATATTTGAAACAATGACATTATGAAACTGAAAAATTAGTGTTGAGGCTATACAATCAAGTCCATCACAAATGAGTAATTCTTGCTTCAGTGCAAAAATGGCATCACATGAATTAACACTTGATTTAAAAACAAAAGACTCAAAACACTTAATACACTAAATGCAGCTCATCCAACCAGATTTAGAGTTGTTTTAAAATATCAAATATTCGAACACCTGGAACTGCACGTCAGTTGAATTATATACAGTAAATGCAGCAAGTTGCAACATTCCTTGGCAATCTACAATTACACCGTGTTAATGCTTGGCACTTCAAATCTAAGTCACTCTCATCATAATCAATGAAGTTGTTTACACTAGAATCATTCGTCTGCAATTCAGTTTGCAGAGTAGACTAAAAATCTGACAGCAAAGCATTAAACTATTAATTAAATAGTATACAACAATTTCTAATGGTTGACAATAATGACTTGAGGGTCTTTGGGTCTATGCAGTCTTTGGGATTAAAGTAAAGATTTATGTTTACAGCTGCCAATAAGATATGCAAAAACAACCATATTCTACCCTCATCTTGCCTGCAACACCTGTACATAAGTTTTACCAAAGGAAGTTAGGTGGTATTTTTGAAAAATAAATAAATAAATAAATAATCCGTTAAGCCGAAACATAGCTCCATGGCCGCCAAAGGAATACATTTTATCAATATGAGAAAAGAAGCATCCAAAACGCTTTTTCCTGCTGTTTCTGTTCTTTGTGGTGACCTTGGGTGTTCTAGACTGTTCCTCGACTGCGTGCACTGAGCTGATAAGACGCCAACTGCTGATGCTTGTTCCTCCAAACACCAGCCAGAAGCTCCAGCAGAGTGGCACACACAATATTTCCATCTCAGAGATGAAAAAATGAGAGAGATGATGAAGCTATAAGAATGCTCAACAAGATGCCGGTGGAAGCCAGACAGCCGTGTCCAGCTCAAATGACTTTGTTTGGTGTCTTGCTGTTTCAACAAGGAAACCTTCTTATCTTTGGCTCACTACAGTGACTTTATGCTGACAAACAATCTCTATCAGAACATACAGCAATACAGTACATGACCAAAAGTACGTGGACACCCAGCCTGATCTCATTATTATATGTAGCTATTTGAATGTTAATAATTGTAATATTTAAACATTTATTTGTTTACGTTTAGATAGACTATTATGTTTCGAAAGCATCTAAAACAAAAAAATGATGTATTTACAGCTGTAAATCCATTACAGATATATATATGAATACATGAATCCACTATAACTATATGTGTATAAATTATTTAATATATACTGAAGCTAAATAAATAAATACATTTATATATATTTATTTTTAATACTAAGATCCCTTAACCCTGCCCAACCCCTAAACATAACCACTTTACAACCACATAAAAAGATATAACAGTCAGAGTAATGTACAGTAACTATAATTTGTTACAATATATTAATTTATATATATTTTACAGCCACTAATCCCAACATACCCCAAACCATAACCATTAAAAATGCCAAAATCCAGTACAAAATTCTTAAGGACAATGCGCTGCATCTGATGTGCTCTCTGATGGCACACAATAGCTTTGTTTGTGGTAGAGAGTGGAATTTAAGTTATTAATTGCTGGAAATCTTCTTCTGATTCATTCACACTGTGGAAGCGCTGTTTCATTCAAGCCAAAACATGATGCACCATGACATGTTGCAATTAGTGAGGAGATACCTGAGAGCTAATGAGCATTGGAAATCGCTGCCATAAAACCTGGGTCATAATGCTTCTTGAGACGGCAATTTTCGAGTTATGAAAACGAATCCAATGCAGGTTGATGGTCACTGCGGCGCTATGGCGGATGGAGATCGACCTATCCTCACTCACATATCTCTCTCTCTCTCTCACACACACACACACACATACACACACACACACACACACACACACACACACACACACACACACATACAGCCATGGCCAAAAGTGTTGGCAGTGACATACATTTTGTGATTTGCAAAGTTTGCTGCTTCAGTATTTGTAGATAATTTTTTCACATGTTTCTATGTTCTACTGGGAAACAATGATAAGCATTTCATGAGTTTTTAAGGCTTTTATTGGCAAAAACATTCAATATATGCAGAGTCAATATTTACAGTGTTGACCCTTGTTCTTCATAACCTGGATATCAGCTTCTGGGCCAAATTCTGACAGATGGCAATCCATTCTTGCCTTATTAGTGCTCGGGGTTGATTACAATATGTGGGATTCTACTTATCCACTCGCCTTTTGAGGATTGACACAGGTTCTCTATGGAATTAAGATCCGGGGAGTTGCCTGGCCACGGCTCATAAAATTTCGATGTAATGATCTCCGAGCCACTTCAATATCACTCATGCCTTGTGACATGGTGCTCCATCATGCTGAAAAATGCATGGATCATAACCAAATTGCTCCTGGATCCTTGAGAGAAGTTGCTCTTGCAGGAATTTTTGATACTATTCTTTATTCATGACAGTGTTTATGGGCAGAATTGTGAGAGAGCCCACTCCCTTGGATGAAAAGCAACCCCACACATGGAAGGTCTCAGGATGCTTCACTGTTGGCATGACACAGGACTCATGGTAGCATTCACCTTTTCTTCTCCGGACTATCGATTTTCCAGGTGTCCCAAACAGTCAGAAGGGGGCTTCATCAGAGAAAATAACTTTGAACCAGTCTTTCAGTCTGTCCTTGATGTTTTTCTTGGAGAGAAGTGGCTTCTTTGCTGCCCTTCTTGACTCCAGGCCGTTGTCCAAAAGTCTTCGCCTCACTGTGCATGCAGTTGCACTCACACCAACCTGCTGCCAATATCGAGCAAGCTCTGCACTGGTGGTGACACGATTCCGTAACTGACTCCTCAGGAGGAGATGGACCTGGTGCTTGCTGGACACTCTGGGATGTCCTGAAGCCTTCTTAACTGCAGTTGAACCTCTCTCCTTGAAGTTCTTGATGATCCAGTAAATGGTTCTTTCAGGTGCAATATTCTTTGCAGCAATTTCCTTGCATGTGAGGCAAAGCGATGATGGCTGCACATCTTTCTTTAGAGGTAACCATTGCTAACAAGAACACAATGATTGGAAGCACTTCTTCCCTCCTTTTATAGCAATCAGTCTGCTCTTATCATCCAATCAGAACGATAAGAGTGATTTCACCTGACTAGTACTCATTCACACTTTCCCAGGTGCTGCTGATTTGATTAGTGAAATGATGCTAGCTGGTATTTTTGTGCCAGGGCCAAAAAACAGTAACATTTTGAAAATTATTACCACCTCGGGGTGTGCATTATTTTTCAATAATTCAACAATCCGTCATCAGTTGCTCCTTACATATATGAATCTATTAATCTTATTAATATGGAAATCATTTTAATACAGGCTGAAATCAATCGCAAAACAAAACATACTATGTTGTGTATCATTGTTGCAAGTTAACTCTTATAATGTAGTTGGAGCTGTTTACATTTGCCTTACATAGCTTTGTTCATTTTGGCATCTGCCTTTAGGCGAGCATCTAAAAAGTGAATTTCCAGCAGTATACTGTAGAGTTTGATTGGAAGCATACATAGACTTTGGTATCTATTACAAAAGATATGGGTAGCATTTTCTCCACTCTTTAAAATGGTAATAATCCCATGTTTTTTCCTGTCATAAATATATATGCACGATTATATGGTGAGTTGCACTGTATTATTTACATTTATCATAGTTTTTCCCTGCTGTCCAAGATCATATCAGAACAGACCTTTGTCTCATCTTTTGTACCTATAGTATAAAGGCAGCCATGTTTTCATTGTAATGAGATGGTTAAATGGACATGTGCCTTTGCCTCTTTTCCTATAGCCTCAGGAATCTCCATCATCTACCAAACATAATCTGATTATAATCAAACAAGACTGTGAAACATGGATGCTTTGGGTATAATCTTGACTCTCTTTGGCCTACATCAAGCAGTCATAATCCCTAATCCACAGACAGCTCCCTGCCAGCTATACAGGCAAAGAATGAAGCAGTATATAATACCACAGCAGGAGGTATGGTGGTGCTCTTTGACAGAGTTTCATGACTCATTTGGTCCAAAAGTGTTTTGAACAAAAAGACTCAAATGTACACATTGTGTTTGGTGTGTCAAAGCTTAAACATAGACAAAACATGCCAAATGTGCACACAAAAGACTGATTCTTGCTTTCAACAACAGCAATACACAGCACAACAGAACAAAACTGAAGTGTCTCAAGTTGTTTTTTTAAAGTTGAACTTCTTTTAAATTGCTCTGTGAGATCTTAATTTTTAAGACATTTTAAATTTATTTATTTATTTTTAAAGCACAATGGGACGCTAGAACACATCTTAAGTGAACAGCCCCTTAGGCTTTCATTGATGGCTGAACACACTCAGTGATCTACTGCGTTTGGTGTTTAGAAACAACTCAATTCCGGCTCAGCAAGAAAAGTATTTTGTTTCAAAACAAACTGACGGGAATCTCTGTGGATTTAGCTTCATATTTCCTTGAAAAATTGCATCTTAACATTTGTCAGTTCTAAATATGTCGCCTTGGGTAAATTTTTTACATAATGTAGGACTTCACGGCAGAAGAAAACTAAGAAAAATTTAACAATTCCATGCAGAACAATTTAACGATGGACTGGTTCCAGGAAGTTGCATCTGGCAAATCTCAACGGCCTTAAGAACAGAGGTGAATTGGGGGGAAAAGTACAACAAAACCCCTCTCTCCAATTTGTGTTAATCAGATAAAACCCCTACTCATTACATGACTGACCAGACCATTTGCTCATGGTGGCTGTGGCAACCCATGAAATCACAGAATGAACCAACATTCTATACTTGAAATTATTATCCTAATCATGAGCTGTGTTTCTGTCTTACAATCTCACATGAAGCTTAATTAATGAAAATTTGGGCTTCTCTTATTTCACTGCTATCCAAATATCCAATATCCGATTTAGAGTAGGATTTTACCAAAAATGTACAAATGCATCTTATGCAGATTATAACCCTGACAAGTATGTTTCTCATAATTTGTAATGTTTTATCCATGTTGTAAAACCAATGAATTAACCATTATGGTTTTTATTCAGGTATTTTCATGTTTTGTAACTAGCACGTTGAATATTCATGAAAGTATGTCAAATTTTTGAGTTTAAAAATTGAGTTTCATTTTGTATGTCTCAAATGCTAATGAAGGTTATTTCCAAATATTCCTTAGTGTAAATATGATATTCAAGTTCATGATTAAGCGTTGCCCTATTTTGAGTAGTAGTAATTATCTGGAGGGGAGGGCAGAAATGACCATGTGACCCAGCAAAAGACACTTCTGACTGGTTAGAATTCCTTTGGGAGTTGGACTAAACAGAAAGGGCTAAAAGGCCAAACCTGACCACCGTCACTCTCTCTTCTCTGTTCGGCTTTCAAACACATTGACTACTGTCCCAGTTTCACAGCCAGCTCGAAAGCCACAACAATAAGGGAGACTACACGTTAGATATCTCGCTCAAAGAAAAGTAATTTATTTAAAGAAGAATATTTACAGGAAATTAAACAAGAAACAAGAACCAAATGAGGATGAGTCTGACACTGACAAGCATAACGACCCCATTCACCACCACCAATGGAACCCCAACTGGTCCCACATAAACCTCAAAATGTTGTAGAGCCCAAATCAAAGCCAAACCTCCTTCTCAATAACTCAATAATTCAGTTGATAAGAAGAGAACTTCTTTGAAAAATAACTAATGTGACGATCAACGTCTTCATCAGTCTGCAATAATACAGCCCCTGCACCCACATTACTGGCATCCATGCACAGTTTGAAAGGCCTATCACATCACAGTGCTGCAAGAACTGGGGCAGAGTTGAGAAGTAATTTAATCTCATCAAAACCTCACTGACAGAATGAAGGGGCTCTCTCCCAGTCCTCACTGAACTCCCATCTTAACCTGTTGCAGGTCAGTCAAAGGGGCTAAAACAGTAGAAAAGTTTTTACAAAAGTTACGATAGTAACCAACTAGGCCTAGGAAATGCATTAAAACTATCAAATTTATTTAGGTCATGTCCAGCTGGAGAATGAAGGATTTGCATATCATAATCAAGCATCTCCACATGTCTCCACTTTTGGTAATTTTGACTTTTTACCATAGATGGAATGTGCCAAATGACTTCTTCCTACTGTTTGAATTATGCATCGAAATGATTTTTGGAGAAATGTATTTTTCATCAGACAGCGAATGGGCTCAACATCCCCAACGTCAATATCATGCTCCACATATTGGGTACGAGAAGGTACATCAGAAAATAAAGTACTGTGACGACTTACCAGTCTTTTCAAATCCTCACGATGAGATACATTTAAATGAGCAAACACAACATCCAAATTCGCAAGAGATTCTATATATTTTGGTCTAACAAGCAGCACAGCATCATCTGGAGTTTCAACTAACAGCATTGGTTTAGCATCAGTAAACTAGAATGACAAAAATAGGGCTTTAACAAATTAACATGGCACAACTCAGTGGATTAGGAATGTGTTTCAGTCACAATGCACATTATGTAGTTTATGTAGCACAGTATTTAGAGATGATTACGAAACATTTAGAATGTTACAAATGGCTATTTCTATTTAAATAAATGTTGTATTCTTAAGGTCTTCAGTTTGCCCAAGAATTCTCTTGGCATTTAGAAGCTGCTAGTTTAGGACCTGTAAGGAGTATGTTTCTCAAACTAGACACTGGGATTTACTTGTCTTTTATTGTGCATCTGGGCCATCCACTTCCCTCTCTATCCTGGTTAGATTATTTTTTCAAAACAGTAATGTGTGCAATAGCCTTCAGCTCTCTAAAAACACTAGACTTAAGAAGAAAATAGAATTTCAGGAGAAATGTGTTTCTTTTTCCTATTTTTAAAAACAAAGCTTATCTTGAAGTGTAAAGTAAATTGTAAGAACTCAATACCTCAGCAAATGCATAAAAAAACCCATTGTATTGGGATTTCTGCATAATAGCACAACCATTTTCAAATGTTCTAATAATAAGAACATTTTCTTGACTGACAAATTTGCACTTTAGAATGCTTTTGTAAGGAATAGGTGACATAGTATATGTTTGCCATCATGGGTAAAGAAAAAAATTTTAAACAATTATTTGAAACCATAATAATAATTTGCAATTAATGATTTGGGGATTTTTTTTTAATCAATTTAATGCATCCTTGGTGAAAGGAAGCATCAATTTCTTTCAAGAACAAAATGTCTATGTGTTCTAAAAATGGAAGTATATACATGTATACTATATATAATAGACTTTTCATAAAGTAACTTGTAATGTAATTACTTGAGCAGTTTTTTGGCAGACTACTTATTTACTCTTATTTGAATTATAATATTTGGCAGACACTTTTATCCAAAGCAACTTACAGTGCACTTTTAACAGGGATAATTCCCCCAGAGCAACCTGGAGTTAAGAGCCTTGCTCAAGGACACAATGGTGGTGGAAGTGGGGATTGAACCAGCAACCTTCTGATAAACAGTTATGTGCTTTAGCCACTACGCCACCATCACACCATACTTGTACTCAAGTGAATTATTTCTTCAGTAGCAGTTCTTTTACTTAAGTAAAAACAATCAGTACTCTTTTCACCACTGCTCAGCAAGCTCAGAAGCTTCAAAGCAGTGTTTACTTGATGCTCACTTATATAAGTAGCGATTCGAGCGGGCCCGTAATTTTTGAATTGTTCAAGCATAACTAAATCACACAATTCCTCAAACACTTGTACCTCAGATGAACTGGGTGGCAAACTCAACGTGAGCTACATTCACCCCTTTGGACAAAGTTCTAAACTTTTGGCGGTATGCTTCTGGTGCCAGTTCATAAACTTTTAAAACAACGTCTTTAACCTTAGTGTATTTTTCACTCTCTGATACTGGCAAAGCAGAGTAGCCTCTTGAGCCTTACCAGTAAAAACACATTGTAAAAGCAGTGTTCGCTCTTTATCAGACCAAACTTTTGCATCAGCCACATGCTCAAACAATGTGAAAAATATTTCAGGATCTCTTTCAATAAATGCTGGTAACAGTCGCAAATTTCCAATGGTGCGAATAAAGGATCACGCTGAGAAAAATCATCAGAAAACTCATTAACAAGTTTACCCTTTCTTACCAGATCTAAACAATATCTCTGGAGATCGAGGTTTGTTTGCTCAGTTTTACACTTTTCACGTTAAATTTCTAACTTCATACGCTCTTGTTCAAGCTGCAACATTAAAAGTCTCTCTTGCTACTCAAACATTAAAGAGCATGCTGAACTTCCAGAGGGAGGAGAAGTTATTTTAGAAACTGCTTGCCCTGACTCTATGGCTAAAAGTACACCATCCCTTATACTATACACAATCCATTAAATTAGCTTTGAGTATTTCTTTAATAGTATCTTTGAATCACTTGTCACCTACTTCAATCTCATAATGCTCAGCAATTTTCAACAACTGATCTTTTGTACACAACACAAGCAACGCTTCAGACAGCGAATGAATAAAATCTTGTAACAAGTTAGCCATAAAATGAAAATTAGCAGATAAAGTGATCATATAGGCCAAAATAGGAGGGATTAAGAAAAGAACAAGGTTCCCCACTCCTACCTAGACACAAGACAGTAACTAACTTTACACTAGTCTTCATGCAGTTGCTGGTGGGGTGTATTTATGCACTAAATCCCACTCGCACAGAAAAAAGGAACCAGCAAGCTGGTGACCGTCCCTTGCCACGGATGGGCTCTTGAGACAACTGCTCTGCCCATGGTCACCACAAAAATATAACAAACAAATGACAATGAGCTCATCTTATCCTAAAAGAGGATCAAGCCGCTTAAGCCTAAGAGGGACACAAACGGTAACAAAAAGGCAGCTACTGCTATCATATAAGTCTTCAGCCTAGGCTAAAGATGAAGTCCAAACCACTGCAATACCCTCCCCGAAACATAACAATTGAAGAATTTTCAAACAAAATCTCCCACAAAATCTCAAATTAGGAGTAACAAATAAATGAGAAAATGCTTACCCGAACAAAGTCAACGAGTGTTTCCAAAACAATGACGGATACAAATGTTCAAAACAATAGCGTAACAGTTTGGCTGACAAAATAAATGTGAGCAACGAACAACCACCAAATAGCCAATGACTACAAACTAGCAAAAGCGCTTAACAAATTAAATTAACAAATTACTCCAATCTACAAAGATCACAGACGAGTGCCCATTTGTCATGACCGGCTCGAAAGCCATAACAATAAGGGAAACTACACATTGGATAACTTGCTCAAAGAAAAATTATTTATTTAAAGAAGAATACTTGACAATACATGAAATTAACAGTAAAAAAAAAAAAGAAACAAGAACCAAAAGAACACGAATCTGAATGGGGAAGAGGCAGTGAGGACTGGGAGAGAGCCGCTTAAATATAATTTAAAAATATAATTTGAGTAACCATTCTCAAATCACGGCATACTAAATTCAGTTCTCAGGGTTTGTTCAAGGCAAGGTCTATAGACTCCATAGAGTACATTTTCTGTTACAGATAATTTTCCATTCATCTTCTGTCCAAGACTTTGAATGGACGTAATCAATGATTATTTTAATATTCCCCAAATCAATCACTAATTCCCTTATTCAGCTAAATACCTTGCATATAAATTTATCAGCAGATACAACGAGCCTTTTATATTACATATTTAATGGTGGAAAATTTTAATCAGATTTCTAATCTGCTCAGGTGTCGTTTATCTTGCATATAATTCCATTACCGGCCAAGATACTTAAACTAATTATTTAAATATAAAATCCTACAATACACTGAAGATGCACACAAGACTTTCACCTACTCTTGCACTTGTGTACATGGTAGTGTGACATTAAAGTGATTTGATTTGAGATGTTTACATCTCTAGAGCCAAATAGAGTAGTTTATGTCTGACAAATGCTTAGTGACCCATTTCAGTTCTACATAGTCCACAAACAGATAGTTAGGGGATTCAAATTTGAAACAAGCTTTTTGATGTAACATTGGCAGAAATCCTCTCTTCATTCAACTTCTAGCCAGGCTAGTCTGCTACAGTACTCTGACAGCAAGCTCTTCAGAGGCAAGGTGCCAAAAGCAAATCTCACACAAGGACCTTTGACAAATAAGAAAAGATGATAAAAATGTGTGACTGCATTCAGAGTCGGCAGGATGTGTTAAGCTAAATAGGCTTGTTTAAGCTGCTTTCTACTTCACCGGTGCTTCACCAAGATTGTGGAAGGATGACTTGCACACAACAAATTTAAGTTTGAGGGTTTCAAATCTTCATAAAACCACAATTGCAATATTTTGGAAAGAATATATTTGTCTAAAGCCTTAATTGTTACACATTATTGATACATTTTAATATTCATTAAAAATAAACTCCTGAGACCCCACATGACTGCTGTGTGCATTTTCCATTTCCCTTTTTAATTTGTAACTAAAAGCACCAAATACACAAGCAAAAAAGTAATAATTCTAGAGAAAATTGTTTTCCTAAAAATGTATGTCCACATATGTGGACAGTGGGACTAAGTTGGGAAATTTTAAGTAATACCAAGCTATAGAATGTCAGATTTTATTATGTTTCCAGGAATGTTGGTAATTCATGTTTTTGAGACAATAAATAAAATTTAATTTTGTATAATAATATTCTGAATCTATGTACTGATGATCATTGTCCCACGTCTGGCAAACAGGTTGAGTGGTCCAAACATCATTTGCATCCTGAAACTGAACTTTTGGTCGGATTTTAGGAGTGTATGCACTTAGCTGCATTGAAAGCTATATGATGCACCCTTTCTTCCTATTTTGTGAATGACTTGTTTGCATTGATCTCAGAACAGTTCAAAATGCAACTTATTTACATCCTAACTCCATACAAAGCCTCTGAAAGCAACATTTTTCAGCTTTTGCATGAACACATTTATCCTTGATGTGAAAGTACATAGTAAATACTGTATATAGGAATGCATAAACAAATGTTAATGAATAGAACCGTATTGTACAGCGAAAACAAAATAAAATATAACAAAATATATATTAAAATGAAGTTAAATGATCCACTGGTGTTATGCACTTTTTTTCTATTATAAAATTGTAATAGACATATCATATCAAACAAAACTAGAGAAGCTACTCTTAACAACCAAATAGGTTTCAATAAAAAAAAATTTGTTGGCGCTGCGCCTGTAGGTGTGCATTTAGATTCATTTCGATTATATGTTGCGTATAGTGAAGCCAAAGTCACACTTTTTGTGATGGTGGGGTCGCACAAATTTTTATAATAAAAATAAACTATTCTTTGGCAGAGTAATTGTTTATTACTCTGCTTTATTGCCCAAGTACTGTCTCAGTATTTCCACAGTCATCAAAGCAAATATTTATCAGACAGTGTCACAGCAGATACATGTACAATGCATTTTATTGAAATATTATGCATAAAATTCTTTGTAAACCAACTCAGTAAATATTCACTTTCAGCACTGCTTTTCATTGCATTTGTTGCATCATGTGTGATTATGACAGCAAATGCTCCTAGGCTAAAGGTTGCTGAATTTTAATGAGCATTAATGTCAGATTAAGTAGGGTGTTGAAGGGTTTTTTTGCACCCTGTTTAAACCTTTTAATACAGTGGAGAGTCTCCAGCAGGCTCAAGCTAAGGCAGGATTTGATCTAATGACAGTAAAAAGAGGAGCATTACAAAACACTGAGGTGTGAAATTCTATGTGGCAGCCAGTCACGGCAGCATAAACCACCTCCTCTTCTTTTAAGTCTAAATTACTTTGGGATTTTGCCAGGCAGTGGACAGAAATACTGTGCAATGTGACTAACTAGATTATTGCTGCACTTTAGGGGAGAAGATGGAGCCTTGAGTATGGTGCTGCTATTACTGGAGATAGCACTGAGTGTCAATACTTAGTGTTAGGTCATAATGAGGCAGGAAGGGAATTTATATAAGCATTTGGGAAATAAATCAGGCCTCGTATGGCACTGCAGAAAATTGTTGGGTTTAATCAATGAATCCTGGAAACCAAGGATCATACTGTATATAGGATTTTTATTTATTGGCATAGTAGAGATATATGTCTAGAAATGATGCAGACAACTGGATCTGGAAATGTTGCAAGCTGGATTTGAATTCACAATATTTTCACAATATGCTTTCATTAAAAGTGATTAACTCTTTTAGCTGAAAGGCAGGACATCCAACCCTATATCCACCAATATTGAGAGTTACAATTTCTTCCATGTTTTTATAAATGTCTACATATATGTATTAGTAAGATCTCATATAAGTATTAATTGGTAAAATTGTATATTAAGATTAACATTAGTTAATGCTGTGGAGTAATACTTTTTCTTAGCATTTATTAATTTTGGTTAATGCAGAAGGTTGTAAAGTGTTACCAATTTTATTTTCACAGGAACTGCTGATGTATTTCATATAGGCCGATCATTTAGAGGGACTAAATGAAAAGTGTGACACATTTATTGAAAAAGATGATCAATAAGAGGAGATGGCCACAGCAGGACCACAACAATAGCCATCAAATATATCACAACCTGTGTCAAATTTCTCCGAAGGGATCCTTCAAAGCCACGCTTATTAAATTCTGCCAACCGTATTAATCTCATGAATGGAACTACAAGTTCAGAGAGGTAAATGGTTGCATTTTATATGTTTTTTATATGTTTTGTTAATTGCTATGACAACCTATTGGCCACCATCTTTGCTAAATGTTTTATATAGATTCCAGTTTATATCTATGATAAGCCTTACAGCAAAGCAACACATCAGTACCTATTCTGTGTTGGTTTACGCATATTTTAAGGTCATAGCTGAAAGTGATCACAATACAAATTCAGATATTATGAATAAAATCCTGTTATGTGTTTGCACAGGACCATAAGTGTCAACTGTAAATGTCATGTGTTGTCAGAATGGACTGTTAGTCGTGGGAGTGCATGAACTGTTGGAGCTCCATTAGAGATAATGTCTTTGCATGAGAGGTTTAATGTAAAGGTCTCCACAAACAGCACCAATGGTTTGCTTTTACTTGCATTTACATTCATTGCATCAATTAACTGCAAAGCTAAAAAGCTTTTTTATTAACTATAGTGATGTTGAGATGAATTATGAATGTGGTTTTGGTCCATATCTCCAAAAAAAAAAAAAAGATACAGAAAACGGTCTCCTAGTTTTTTTTCCAAGAAGATAGAATTTCAAATGTTACACTGAAAGGCAGTTAATTGGTGACACCAATAACACAATGGCCCCAATTGGCTTAATGCTGTTGCTGCTGTTTTTAAAAGCAATATGATAAAATCCGAGACAGTTTAGCAGAGACGGTCCACTGGTATTCAATTGCATGGAAGTAATTGAAACGGCCAACAGATGTAGAAAAGTGAGTGTCGCCTTACAGGTAAAAGAGCCAATCACCTTTTAGATAAAGACTTTGCCTGTCTGTCAACTTGAGAACACGCATATGTATTTGCTGAACAGCCTGAAAAATAGTGTCTATATTTAGCGTGATCTAAGAAAAAGAAGCACAATTTATGATACCAGTGTTGTAACTGCTGATTTTAAATATGTTTATAATTCAAGTAGATGGGAGGTGTAATTTTATGCAAATTGTTTGCATTAAAAACAGCTGCCCAGGAATGGTCCACAGATGCCCGCAGATTGAACTGACTTGCCTTGAAAGAGACTTTGGATAAAATACAACAAAGTTCAATAGTAATTAAATTGATTAATGTTAATAATCAGAATAAACTATTCTTTTGTCAAGAAACATGGTTTATTAGAAGGCTAATTACGATTGACAATCAAGTACAGTTCATATAATGATATTTGAATATAACTGAACTACTGATCTGTGAATCATATAATACTGTACATTATATGGTATTACGTTACGTTACATTATGTTATGTTTTGTTATACGGCTCTCTGGAATACTCTATTCTGATTCTGTGTGTTTTCAATGGCGCCATATAGTGGTCTGATATTTTTCTGTAACAACCATACATTCACATATCAGACCATTCATCTGGGTATTTGCGAGACATTTTTCCTGCTTCTCGGATCACTGTGCATTATCTGCATGTAAGCGAATAAAATAATTTCAACTTAAAATCAATGTATTATGTGTATTTATTTATTTGGCAAGCAGTCTTGTAATAAGATGAGCAGTGAGAAACAATGAGCAGTCAGACATTCATTAATTACAAAAATAAACACCAACAGAATTCTGACACAATCCGAAGGTGGATTTCAGCTGTTCAGTGATTTATTTCTTCTCACATTATTACATAATTTTAACGCAAATCAATGTATCATGTCCATTTATTTGTTTATTTGGCAAGTAGTCTTGTAATAGGCTGGATAATGGGCAGTCAGATGGCACAGAATAAACACCATCAGAACTCCAATATAAACTGGAGGTGAATTTCAGCTGTTCAGCGATTTCTTTCTTGTTACATAATTACACAATATCAATGCAAATCAATATTTTATGTTAGTGTATTTATTTATTTGGTTAGTTGCCTGTAATAAGCGGGAAATGTACAGTCAGCCAGTTGTTATCGCAAAATAAACCCCTTCAGTTTGATACAAGACCCCTCTGCTTTTTAAATATTATTAGTAAGCCTGATTAATAATATAACACAAACATCTGAGAACAAATCTGTGAACAACATTTTTAATTTAATATAGACAATATTATATGAAATAAAAAGTATTTTGTAGCCTGCAGACTTCTCTATTTTCTGTGTTTAGTGAGTACAGTAATGTTTGTATATCTTCTCTCTAGTGCCTTAAGAGAACATGCATTGTGGGGGATGCTGAGCCAACATGTGGCACACCTCCAACTTCCTTCTCTTAGTCGCAGATTCAGGCAGTATGCACAAATATACACACATTCTCATTCACACAACAATTTCCTTTACTGCCCATCCTAAAGTCATTTAATCTCTTTGCCTGTTACTGTGAAAGTGGATGGGACTGTTTGCAGAGAACCTCTGATTAAACTCAATGTAAGGGCTGAATTTGAGGCATGTCAAATTAAACAACGGCATGCTTGATGGAGTTTTCAAATGGGAAGTTGTTATTTGGCAGTTTGGTCTTTACAGGAGGGCAGAGGGCTGTATTTTTAATGTCACATGTACTGTGTCTCACTTTAGCTAACCTTTACATTGCCTTGAAGACCCCATCAATTAAAGGTGCAGTATGTAAGCTTCAGAAACCCTTGTTATTAATGAAACCTGTGGCCGTTAAGTGAAGCTGCAGCCAGCTACCAGTTGCTCGTGCACACACTCCATAGGGACGCGAGCACCGACCAAAAACAATGACGTAACGTACAAAGAGGCTGAACATGATTCACCGGCATCATGCTGACAGACAAGGTAGCATATTTAAAATGACACAGTTATGATTGTTTTACTACAAGCTTTGAGACTGCGTATTATATTTGACTCTCCAGTGCTGGAACAGATTTAAAACAATGTGTCTGACTATGCAAGACTGTTGTTTGAAGTAATCACTTTTCTTTGCCAGATACATTGACTGCATTTATAGGATAGCCCATGTCAGCGTTAGCTAGCTAGCCAGCTTTATCAATGATGATGATGACAGTAGCTGTTTATAAAATAGGCTGTACATTATAAATATGTTGACACAGTTCAGTATTTATGGGAATCACAGACATTTTTAGTCGCATATGGGAAGCATTTACGCACATATGATAGTAGGGGATTGCGGATAGAAAGAAGAAGAGAGCTTGGCATTTTAAGAATCGACATTGGGATTGTACAAATGAAGATTAAGCAGAAAATCTATATTTATTTAAATTTTTTTATATTTTTGTCAGACACATGAGAGAGGCCCAGCGTGGTGTGTCCACTAGAGAAAAAATTAATCCTAAAGGCCCAGTTTCAGTCACTGAAGAACACCACTTTCAGATTTTGCACTTATTTAGATGACCTGTTTCTTTTTTGAGATGCTGGACATGATATGAATACACAAATAGTTGAAAATACAATAAATATCACGATCCATGGACCTAAGAATCAATACAATATTATGAGAAAAATTATGACGATTATATTGATGTTTGATCGACACACCTCTAGATAGCACAGTAAAGTGATTTCATCCAGACTTTAAAACACAAACATCTATTCATACATAGTATCAGTGCCAGGCTTCAAGGTGACAGAGGACATGATGCTAGATGTAGACTGCTAGACTATAAATTATTAAATAATCTGAATTTGTCTGCATGAAATATTCAGTTTATATACGCCACAAAATCACCCCACAGATGTTAAGTTAAAAGTTGCTAATGTTCTCAGCATCGTGAGATGACTATGTAAATACATTAAATAATAAATTATGGGGTTTAAAATTAATCTTTGAATTATTTGTTGTTGTTTTTTTGTTGCCTACAAACATATATGATGTCCCTTCCATGGCATGCTTAAAGTCAACATTAAACTGAAAAAATTTGAATAATTAGTTTAGGTGACTAAGCTCCAGATACTTACTGTGGTGATGGGGTGTGTCACCTGCGGCTGTACCACACATCACACTAATGAGGATGGGACCTCAAGATGACCCGGAGGCATACCTTGAGCTCTTTGAGCAGATGGCTGGAGCATGGAACTGGCCCAGCGCTCAGTAGGCGGCCCACCTCTTGCCGCTGTTGTCCAGGGAAGCCCAACTACCTCCATCCAACCTCCTGCTGTACGTAGATCTGAAGTATGTCATCCTGCAACGGGTTGGCCGAAGCCCAGAGCAACAATGCCAACACTTCAGCTTGCTGATGCATGGTGAGCTAGGTCACCCGTTCGCATTCGCTTGACAGCTCTGTGACACCCGCCGAAGGTAGCTGCTGGCTGAAGAACGTGGTGCCGAGGATCTACTCGATCAGGTGGTACTGGAACGGTTAAGTGCCCGGCTACCGAAAGGGACAGTTGAGTGGGTCCAGTGTCACCGACCGACATCACTGGATGGGGCAGACCAGCTGGCTGAGGAACATATGGTGGCGTATTCGGGGGCCAGGAGCCCCGTTCTTCTCTCTCTCTCCCTCTCTCTCTCCTCCCTCTCCTTCCCTTAATCCTGTAACAGGTCCCTGGAAACTGGGAATTCCTACCCCAAAACTGGTTCCCCGGTCCTGTGGGCTGTTCTGTGAAATCTAGGCTGATCGAGAGGGGGAGCATGCCAGATACCTGTGAGTATTAAGGGGGGTATATATCAAGTCTTGGATTCAGGTTGTAATCAAACCTCCATTCACCAAAGCTTGGTTCAATCTGAGGCTTTGGATACAAGCCGGTGGGTGAAGGTAAGGTGTGTACACAGGGATATCCAAAATTACCCTATTTATCCCCTAATTACTATTCAATTTCGGGGACAAAACATACTGTCATGGCTGTGGTTATTTTCCATCCACTAGTCTTGGGAACAAACTGGCTGGCATTTACTATCTCATTAAGGGGAATGTGTATGGATGTGTCCTGCAACAAAGCATATCTGGAGCTGATGCGAGACAAGACCCGTAGGCACGCCTTTGATGAAGTGAAAGTGATTGATGGTCAATGCCTCCAGCCAGATGTGCACTTGCATATCTGTATTTTTAAATGATTAAGGATTGTTATATCGAGTGCTGCACAGACAAAGGAGGATACAACCCAATCGTTAGTACCGTTGGGAAATGTTATTCCAGATGGCTCATTATATTCCAATGGCGGGTCACTTAGGGCAGGGAAAAACACTAGACCTTCTGATGGCTGTTTCTATTGGCCGTGCATTCGCGAGGATGTTCGCAGGTGGTGTGCGGCATGCCGTGAATTTCATTTGGTGAATCCCGCAGCAACCCCAAAAGTGCCATTGCGCCCCCTCCTATTGATCGTGGTCCCCTTTGAAAGAATTGGCATGGACCTTGTTGGGCCATTAGAGTGGACGGCACACGGGCATCGCTTTGTGTTGTTCTGGTGGACTACACAACACGATATCCAGAAGCAGTACCTCAGTGCAACATCTCAGCACGTAGTGTTGCAGAGGCACTCTTCAGAATAATCTCCTAATCAGGGCACAATTTTTATGTCACGTACAACACGTGAACTGTACAAATGATTGAGGATTAAATCGATTCCATTTACCAACTCCAAACACATGGCTTGGTCGAATGTTTTAAAGAATATGATTCGTTAGTGCATGAAGACGCTCCCGTTTCATCCTTTACAAGAGAGCTAAGAACCTGTCACACTTTCTCATGTTTACTGAAATGCTGAATCTTATGAACAACATTGCTCTGGGGAGAATTGCTTTTTCTTAAGAGACCCTTTAATGCAGTGCAATGAGCTTTTGTGAATTTGTTTGGCAAAGAGGGACGAATGTACATTTAAAGTAAAACCTGGCTGTCCAAGGAACTGATTGCACTCATCTGGATGTCTAAAGGTTGGATATTGGGGCTAGTTAGTCATCATTGTGACTACACGAAGATAAATAAAGTTGGATTCTTGCTCAGTCCCTCCAAGGCAAAGCTGAAGAGAATAAAGCTATTTATGAGGCAGAGAGAAAAACTGAGGCATAGCAAAAAGAGGGATTATCCACACAGACAAATTTAGATATGTGCCAGGTGGATTAACGACTGTGATTATCAGACACTAATGCTTTTTGAACTCCTGTTTTTCAATCATTCAATCAACATCTTTTAGTCCTCAAATTCTGAATGTTCTGTGCTTTCTGCATCTGTTTGTTCATTTAATTCATGTATTTGTTCCTTCAAGTTAATAATAATAAATAAAAAAATCTAAATAAAACTTAATTATGAATATTTTGTCTTAAAATCAAAGGGAAAAATAAAAACATTATATAATAATAACATTTTATTTCTGTATTTTGGTTTTGGGATAAAAGGTGACATGGAAATGCTTTAGTGATACACAAATAAAGATAATAGAAATTATTTTATTTTATTTGGTTTTGTATTATTTTGTTTGTTTGTTTGTTTTATTCTTAATGAAAAGTCATTTTTGGAAGAATTTTTGCATTTTGCATCCACAATTGTTATTACTATAGAAATACTACATTTAAATTGTGAAGTATTTGTACACTACATTATTTATACATCATGTGAGAATTTGTTGTGCTGCCTTTAATTGTATTTTATTTAAATCAGTATAAGTGAATTGTTTGACTGTGTTTTGTCCTGTATATTTCCTGTTTTTCTTTTTTCTTTTACTGTAAATACTATATTACAGTAAATAATAATTACGAGAATAATGAGATATTAAAACATTCAAAAGTCAAATATACGGATGAATTACAGTAATGAGAATTTGATTATTTTTTTCCATTAAGGTGTGAATTTGGGGGGAAATGGTCATTGTTGTAAAAATGTACATTTAGAGCAAATCATTTTCAAAGATCATCAAATGTAAACAACAAATTTAATTCCCGAGGCACACAGCTCAAAATTAACCCGTACTGCAATACTGTTGAAAAACAGTCCTGATATACACCACTATGAAGCAGGGGCCATGCCAGAAATGTCCAATTGAGTGGACATTGGTGAAACAGGGTGGACCTCTTTTCTGTGCTTAATTTCATAGTGAATATAATAAAGTGTGCACTTTCCCATAGTCAATATTTGCTCATTTACAGTTAGCTTAATATTTATAGTTGCATAATTAGGTCTATTTGTTATTTAACAATTATTAAGTTAATTGTTAATTTACCTTAATAGGTCATATTGATGCAATGAAAAATTAAATGGCCATAGAAATTAATATAATACATTAAAATAAGAGATATGATGCAATAAACATTATTATTAGACATTTTTCAGTCCTCCTGCTTTGCACAGGTGTTGGCTATTTCCCCAAAGATCGAATCTATAATTAAGCTGAAAAATCTCCTTTGCTGATGTTCTGGGCTTCATGGAGCTTTGCTGCAATGTTGCAAAATATTTCTTTTGATTGGTATAGTCTTTGTAAAATAAGAGGTTAGGTGAAAATGCGAGTGAAACTGATGTCCTATAGAGTTGGAGGCTAAAGAGTAGACAAGCACAGAAGAGAAACTTCTTGTTCAAGAACCATTTCTGAGGTTGTAGCTACTGAATAATGATATATATTGCAATTCACCTGTCGTTCCAATGTCCTTGCATCCTGAGATGGTCTGAGATCCTATTCAGCGTGCTCATAGACAACACTATTTCTGTGAATTGTTCCCAGATTACGGAAAGAGAAGGAATAGTGAGAAATGGTCATATGCGCGTGTTCTGCGCGACGGCTTTTCTTTCGTCTGTTTTTCCAGATATGATCAAGTGTGCTTCTTCAAATGCGTGTAATTGTGTCTAACGGCGTTTGTTGTCATTTGTCACTTCAAGACTTCTTACAGGTCGCCTGCCACAGTTGAGGGGTAGATGATGAGCAAAATTAATTAAAACGTGGATAAATTATCTTGGTGCTAAGCGGATTTGTTTATAAGCATGACTGTAGAGAGCTGCGCACTGCAGAGAAAATGAGCGACTCATTGAGAACCGTGCCGCAACCCATTTCAGTTCACTATAATCATATCAAGCTTTTTATTTGAAATAAAACAGACTTTTCTAACTATATTTATAACAGGAATATGATGATTATCTTGCATGTGAGCTTTTTGCGTACGACAAAATGCAGTTTCTTTTTACTTGCAATCTGTTACTATATTCCTGCAGTTTTATTGGATGGACCAGTGCCACTCTGGCCCCTATGTGGCCTTGCGCCTGCTATGAAGGATGTCAATGCATTTTAATCAAGCCATTATTGTTTTGGATATGCATATTTAATTTCCACACTGCTATTTTTAGGTCAGACATGACAGAAAAAAACGGAAAACGAAAATAAAATATTATCTTAGGCCTCCAAAGAGCTAGATCCATCCCTTTCCCCAAAGCGTACGTTGTGGAAGGACCATTAGAGCGTTTGTCATTAAGCAGCTCCCAGTGAAGCGCTTAATGAACTGAGAGCCTCAGCCACAGTCCAACTAATCCAGAAGAGTCTCTATGGATGCCATCACCTACAGCAACAACACCATAGTCTGCTCTCTTGTGAGACAGAACATGCAAATTCAGGCTCTATTACAGTGTCCTCTCTCTTCCCTGCCTGTTGTAATTGGCTACAGCCCTCTGTTCTGCGGTGTGCTTATCTAAAGGACAGGAAGTACTCTCTAGAGAACACAAGGCATAGATGGTGACAGTGACAGCTCTTAGATCAGTTTGTTAACCCGTTTGAAGAGTGTGCAATTTAAAACTGATGGGTTCTTCAGCATGAGTAGGATAGCAAAATAAATATGTTGTTTTTTTATTCATGTTTTAAGGGTAAATATAACGAAAAGTGGGGTGCAAATTCAGAGGTTAATGCTTAAACAAACTGTTTTGCTTCTCAAGTTAATTTATTTTGTATTAAGGATTTTTTTTTAAAGACAATAAGACAAAATACTGATTAAGAAAATGTTTTTTCTGTTATTATAACTAAATTGAGGAGCATGCAATAGATCTAGAGTCTATTGTTGAAGTGATGAGTTACTCAATGATATTCTTGAGGGCTTTTTGTTTCCAATTGATTTAAAAACACTTTGTGTTTTTTTGAAATACTTGACCTTGACAGTGTATTCTTACAATACTGAAGAGAAAAAGTGTGCGGTGTCCCCTTGTTTTTATGTTGTTGCATATTTTGCCACAGGCCTTCATTGTGAATTACTGGCATAATTAAATTGGCAAATACACTAGAGCTAAAAGGGGCCAAAGAGAGTTTTACTGAGGGAAAAAAAAGTAGCTCTGTCTATTTGAAAACTCTGTAAACTGACCAAAATTTCCACTGAAATAGACAACGGCTTTCATGTATCTTGAGCTATGCTACCATTTTAGATGTTATGCAAGCTTATTGCAAAGTGCAGAGTGTTCAAATATGAAGTGGATGGATGGATGGATGGATGGATGGATGGATATTTGTATGGGGATTAAAACAGTGTTGTAGACTCTGCTCCATCATGTGGCACAGTGAGTGTAAACTCTTATTGCAATAGCATGGCAGCTTTCTTTTCATTTAAGCTCAGATATCATAGTAAGCCATTGCTTAGTGGCCGCTGGGCAACTTCTGCTTGGCCATCCACAGACTAATCACTAGGCATTCATCTGTCAGATTAGAGCCCTTTAAAGCACGGCGGTCACACAGCCAAACCCAAAGGAAACTCTGGCTAATCTGAAACGAAGAGCATATGTGTAAAGTGCATTGATTTATAGCTCCAAGCTTTGCATGACTGTTGTGTTGTAGTCTTTCCTATTCATTTTTAGTCTGAAGATTGTATTTCCCATCAATCACCACTCAAATAAAGGGTGTGTCATTGCTGACGTGGTCTGCCATAGCATCATCTTTTAGGGATATTGTGTGCGTGTTAGTGATGACTATTGCAAATCAAAATGATGAAATCTCTAAAACAAGCACAACAAATAAATCATGGTTTGTGATTAATAGCAAAGAGATTAACAACACTCTGCATGTACTACTTAAAAAGGGCTGTGAATTACTCTTCAGAAATTATAATTTTTTTCTTATACAATTTCCTGTTGCTACTGATATAAAATAAAATGCATTGTTTTCTTTTGGTTTATATAACCAGCTGCAAAAAGATCCAAGGTTTTTACTACACATTTTACATGTCGACATGTGGTACATAAAGGATTACTGTTGTAATAAGGATTTGAATAATGAACAGTATGGTGGCGTGGTTGGTGCTTGATAATACAATATTTATTTAGCACTGGCTTTCTTTGTTTGTCAATGGCAATTTATTGTTGTCAATTTCATTCCAGAGATTATCTTCCTTGTTTTTCCAAGCCTGCAAGGTCACATTTGAAATATTAGCAGCCTTAGATTATCCATTTGCCAAAAAAGTAGTGTTTAGTTTAATGTATATGTAGTCTTTCAAAAAACTGGAAACCAATTCCAAGTGTGCTTTAGCTAATAGTTTGTAATATTTTTCCTATAACCATTAAAATCTTTGTGAAGGATTGAGTCATGTACCAAGAAGAAACAATGATATAAAAACTGGTCCTATTTGCGTTTTCCTTACACCGTCTACCTCTTCTCATAGTCATGTTACTATACCTATATTTCTGCTCATTTACTTTTACGTGATGAAATAAACACTATAAACATTACTACAATAATGCTGTTCACAAAAATCATGAGTAAAACAACAGATTATCAGTTCATAAACAATACTCTTTGACCTGTTCCCCACATTTACTATAGTGCATGACTTTCTGGCAATTCATTTAAATTCACCTCACAATACGATACGTATTGCGATACACCTTCGCAATTCAATACATTTCACAAAACATCAAAATAACGTGATTAGATTTCGCTTTTAATTTCAATTAATTTGGGTATATTTCAGTTATATCCATTTTGAAAATATCATGATATATCACGATACATGGATCTAAGTATCGATACAATATCATGAGAAAAATTAGCGCAATATATTGTTATTTGATTGTATTGACACAGCCCTAGTTACAAGCTCTTTCAAATATAATCAAATTGCACGGTAGCTCAGCTAATGAAGTATTGGAATTGCAGCACAAAGAATCAGGGTTTGAGTCCTGAAGCGCACATTAGCTGAAAGTATCAGAGAAGCACCAAAAAAATGACATGGTTGCTTCTGCAAATCTCAAAATTGCTTGTTATGCCACTATTAGGGAATTGCTTTTTATGCCACTAGATTGGGGAAGGGAGTTAGTTTTTGTTGATTTAAAACTTGAGCATTAACATTTAAAATATCATCTGTTTAGGATTTTTTTTTAAACTTTTACCATCACTCAGTGGACACGCCATCTCAGAACTGCTGAGATCTGTGTAAGTCAACTGATAATATTCTTTAATCAGGCAAATATGTTGCCTCAGATCAACCCATAAAATGTGTTGTTAACACTGTTTTATGTGACTTTAATCTGTATAGGCATATGCCTGTAAATGTATTGCAATTTTGTGCCTCTCTGCTCTATGATGGATGAGTTCAAAAAATGTTCCGTCCTTGTTAATGTCAGGCCCAGATGGTTTGCATGATGACACTATTGCCAATTTCCATTTATTAATGCTTAGACACATGGAAATGTCTCATATAGGCGCAATTAAATTACTTGTGTATAAAGAGTCAATTCTGTGTTGTGACCATTTTCGAACTCCACATCCTAAAAAGTACAATTAAAAGCATTCCATCCATTGAATGTTAATACTCACACATAGTTTAAATGTAAATACAGCGACGATACAAATGGCTCCATCCTACCTTAATAATATCTGATTATAACAGTAAAGGTTAATTACTCTAAACAATTCATTTCCTCTGTGTATCCCACTCCGGGGTAGCACAGATCCTGTTTTTAGTAGGGTCCCAAGACAACAGCAATTAAACAATCAATTAAACTCCCATTTTAGGTAACAAATTACTTCAGTAAAGGATGGACATATAAAAGTCTGTATATTTAAGCAATATCACACAAGTAAGAGTTTGGACTATTAGCACGAAATGACTAAAGTTAATGGATAATAGCTAGATGTTAAGGTTTGATGGCCAGTTATTATTCTGTATTTTCTCTGCTGACAAAAACAGTTCCAAACGAAGTCAACGCAGGCTCAGAGGTTGTCGCTTTCTTACACAAATCTTAGCAGTTCTGAGGTGAAATGCCCACTGAGTAACACTATTTTCCAAACAAATTATATTTTAAAGGTTAATGCTCAAGTTGTAAATCAGCAAAACCTACCTTCCTAACCTATTCTGGATAGTGGCATAAAAAGTAAATGTGATATTTGCAGAGGCAACCATGTCAGTTTTTGGTGCTTCTCTGACACTTTCGGCCCATTTCAGATTGACAGCATGTCTGAAACAATGTGAATACAAGTGGAGTTTTACAAACAGTGAAGCATCTCAGTATTTTTATACTGAATATCAGAACTCCTGGAACGCCTCTTGTCCAATCAGATTTAAGGACCAAAACAAATTGTTGTATTAAAAAAGAGAGATAGCTTTATATAAAATAAAGATTTTAAGGCTAAATTCTTTATTCTTCCTCCATGGTTCTAACTCTTACTTTGTGGTTTCTGAAACACTAAGAGCCGACTGCACTGAAATCGAAAGGATTTGGCAATCAAGAGAATAATCGGCTGTAATGAATAAATGATGGAGGTGGGAACTGGCAGAACAGTCAACAAAACTTTGATGACATAAACAAACTTAAACATAACATAAAACACACAGACAGCATGGCCGCGTCTCTCTCTCTCTCTCTCTCTCTCTCGAACTGGCATCCCCTCCTCCTCTTTATCCCAAAGATGAAAAGCCCAAAAGCATTCATTAGGTTGAATTGAATATGCTGTCCGTAGCTAAAAACAAATGGTTTAGGCTTCTGTGGAGTCTTATCTTTGCTTTGATACTATAATCGAATTATATAATTTATTTGTGTCTTTCTTGCTGGTGTAGTCGGCGTCCAGGGTTTTGACTGACAGGTACAAATGAGTGCTGTGTACACCCCACAGCCTCGTGAAGTTTTGCTGATGTCATTTGCAAGCAGATAAGCATTATGAGAGCATACAGTAGGACATTTTCTAACCTGCCTTTGTTCAATTTCACACTCTTTATGAAATGGCTTCCCTGGGCTCTCATCCGAGCGGAACACAAGCTAAAGCTGCAGTGACACTAGAACGTTACCTATTCTGTTGGTTCGAGACATCAAATCACAACAAAAGCTTTTATCTACCTTTTTTTTCCTCCCCTTTTCTCCCCAATTTGGAATGCCCAATTCCCAATGCGCTCTAGGTCCTCGTGGTGGCGTAGTGACTCTCAGTTGCCTCCGCGTATAAGAGTCTTATCGCGTGGCTTGTAGAGGGTTTTTTTGCGGAAATGCAGCACGTGTGAAGGCCCTAGTTATTCTCCGTGGCATCCACGCACAGCTCACCACATGCACCACAGAGAGCGAGAACCACAAAACTTGCATCTCCAGGGGTGGTAGTCATCAACGTCATTATTCACTGAGCTACACAGGTCCCCAATATTAAAGTTCTTATAAATTATTGCAGTGTCTAAAAAATGGGATGGTCCTGAGTTGTGGCATGGCGCAACGATCAAAGACATCCTTCCAGTGCGTGTTTACATAGAAACACCAGGCCCAAAACCTGCAGGTTTGTCGGATATTGTCGGACTCAGATCAGATTGAAGGACTCTATACACATGCAGAATAACCAAATACTGATTTTGATAATTGAATACCGTGCACATCCATGTTTATAACGCATTGAATCAGTTCATAATTAAAAAGTACATTGTAAAGTGGTTAATGGAAAGGAGGAGGCGAGAACCGGCTTGAGAATATAAATAATATTTTAACGAAGAACTAAACAAAAAGACAAACACATACACAGGTGTCAGACAGCTGTCCGTAAATCTCTCTCTCTGTCGTATGCAGCTTCCCATAAGCTTTTATCCGTCTCTGAGGCTTGATTAGCCTGATTAGGGGCCGGGTGTGCGGAATCACGACCTGGCCCCACCCACTGCCTTGTCACATTCCTCCCTCGTTCTCTCAGGCCGGGGAGCTCCCGGCATGAGTTATACCCCCCCTTTCCTTGGGGAGGGGCGTGCCTTCCACACCTTCTGCCGGTAGGTCATCCCCATCTACCTGGATGAGGGGAGGGAAACAAAAAAAAAGTGTGGCACCTACACGCCATAATGGCAATCGTGCCAAATTAACAAAACATTTAAAAATAGAGGGAAAGGCCAACATGTTGCGGCAGTGGAAAAGAGAGAGAGAGAAGAAAAAACACTTACACGCCGGTTCTCCGATATGCCATAGCTTGGTCCTCGGCCACTCCTCCACCCTCTAATGGACGACAGCCGTGCCTCCCCGGACGGATCGGAGGCAGACCTCCGGCCCCTGGTGGATGGAACGCCCCGCCGTGTTTTTGGTGGACGGTAGGGTTTCCCCTGTCCCTGGCAGCGGTAACCACTCCAGGTGATTGGTTGGGAACCCCTCCTCCCCTAGCGGTCAGTGGCCATTCCTCCACTTCTAGGTGGCCGGGCTCCTCCATCCTCCACCAGATGGCTGCGGCTGCTCCGTTGGGGTGGATGGTAGTGGTGAGGACTCTACTACGGCGCATTCCTCCTCCTTCCCGTGTTTCGGTACCAGTGTAAAGGGATTGATGGAAAGGAGGAGGCGAGAACCATATTAAAATCATATTTTAATCATATTTTAATTTGAAACTAAGGTGTCGGACAGCTGTCCGTAAATCTCTCTCTCTGCCGCACTGCAGCTTCCTGTCAGCCCTTATCCCTCTCTGAGGCTTGATTCGCCTGATTAGGGGCTGAGTGTGAAGTAATCACGACCCGGCCCTGCCCTCTGCCCTGTCACGTCAGACATAGCTACAAACTTTTCTTCATTCTATTTAAAAAGGAGGAAGGGCATCGGAACTCGACAAAGTCTCATCTCCCGACCTGATATTTCGATTTTTTTTATTCAATAAATATATTTGTTTGACAGGAAAGCTGTGCACAAACAGGAATGTATTTATATTAATTCATTTATAAAATGTTTTTAAAAAAAAGCACCCAAGAAAAAAGGGCAGGTGCTCAAGCCCCCTTTGATGTCAATGTGTGCACATAACTGTTTCTACATTAGAGGGCACACAAAATTAGTTTTGCCAGTGAGATTTATTTGCATACCCCCATTGTAACCTCACATACCCCAGAGTACTTGTACCCCAGTTTGGGAAACACTGCTCTAGAATTTCCAGTAGAGAATAGCGGGAAAAGAACAAGCATGTCCATCTAATTTGAATAACCATTTATACAGGAATATTGTGAACATGGGGTACATGTTAAACACTTGACAGTGCTACAACTAAAAATTTAACAATGCTAGTCTAGAGCATCTAAGCGGGTCATTGATATAAACAGTAATTTGAGTGAATGAAGACATGAGGACAAATATTGGATTTGTACTTAAGGCCTTGCAGGTAAATGCAGCCTTATTTTTAGTATTGTATCTAGGTGTACACACATTTGTTATGCAACCAGTCCTGATCGACCCGCTCTAAGTGGTATTCGAACTGGCATCAGCCAGAATGGGAGGTGGGCGTGCTAACGAAGATGCTAAAGGGTACAGCCTCTAGTGCACCCCTTGAGGCCAGGGGAGTGAGGCTTTCACATACTGCACAGCTATCATGTACCAGCTGGCTCCCGTTACACTCACCCCCCAAAACCTCACTTCCATCGGGGTCATGGCACCATTGCAACTGCTCCTGCTCATCCCGCTCAGAATGGGATTTGAACCGGCGTCAGCTGGGATGGGAGGTAGGCATGCTTACGAGGAGGCTAAAGGCTACAGGCTCAAGTGTCAGTCACTAGTGCGTCTCTTGAAGTCAGGTGAGTCAAGTTTACACATAACGTACAGCTATCATGTACCAGCGGGCTCCCATTACAATCAACCCCCTAAACCTCACTCCCATCCGGGTCACGGCACCACTATAACCAGTTCTGCTCGACCCGCTCCGAGCAGGATTCAAACCAGCGTTAGCTGGTATGGGAGGTGGGCACGCTAACGAGGCTAAAGTCTACAGCCTCTAGCGCCAGTCGCTAATGTGCCTCTTGAGGCCAGGGGAGTGAGGTTTACACATACCGCACAGCTATCACATACCAGCTGGCTCCTACATTTAGACAACAATGGAGAAATATACTTCTCAATGTGTTTTAATTTCACTGTGTGTTCTATTTATTTATAAATGTATTTACTTTTATTTATATTTTATAAAAGTAAATACATTTACTATTGACCCCAGTAAAGGATGCATTCACTGTGTCTGTTTGGACAGCTGGGGTCAGAAACTGAACAGCTGAGTAGGCGGTAATAAAATAATTTAGTATCCAAGCCTAACGTTAGTCTAACTGAGAGAGTGACCTTCCACTGCATGCACAGTCATATCTTTCTTTATAGTTATGCTGCGTTCCATTTAAGTCAGATGTGGGATATTCCTACTTGACATTTCTGATCTCTGACCATAAAGGTATTCCATTGCCAGATGCTTGAAAGATGATGTGTAAGGAAACAAAACTGCAACGCTCACGTTGGCTTAGCAGCTATTTGACTGTCACCAGAGACGTCTCCTCTTAACCCAATTGATAAACAATGTTGCAACACTAGCGATTATCAAAAGAGTATATTTTACCACATTTTATACACCTGTTTCTACAGGCGTTTGTTAAACAAGTTTTATAATCATGCAATGTTGGAACTTTGGCTTAATTATTTATAATATTCAATAAAAGTGTATGTTTATCACGTACACCCTGTCTACACATTGACGCGACACAATGGCTTGATGCTGTCTACACTGGATGCGTCGACACGAACATTTTAAACCATAACGGTTTAAACAGTTATGTAGTTGCACCAGCGTGTGCAGTAGCCTACAAAATGGAGAGGGACACCTGCTTACTGTCTGTGTAACTCCTAAACCTACAGTATGGGTGTGGATTCTACAGCAAAGGGTTTCAGTTATCAATGGCATTGTATAAATGTTCTATATGCAGGAATATTTGTTCCCTTGATTAATTTATTCCGCAAAGAAAAGTTTCCAAAACAGAGGGATTAACAAGATAAATTGAAGGAGTATTTTAATCGTATTTGTCAAAAGTACTATTCATTTCTTTGGGTGTAAAGTATATATAAAAATATACTTGATGGACCTTTAACTATGCCAAAAAGATGCATGTTAAAAATGGTCTTGATGCCAGCCTGGGTCAATCTTTGATATCAGAGAGGCTAGTATTGGGAATGAAAAGTTTACATGCTTAAAAGGCTAAACTTATCACACAACCGATTCATGTAAAGTACAGGCATTGAGCTCAAAATTAGAACTGTGAGAAGTTCGTCCCACCATTGCACACCTCTTTCATCTGTTGCACTTAAATACACAGTTGGCTCTGTCTGTTTCAATTGTAACAAGGTTAAGATTGGGAAAGGAGGAGATGGGAACCAGCTGAACAGTAAAAATAGTATGTAATAAGAACTTAAATAAAATAACACACAACATAAACACACATATGGCAGCTGCATGTCTCTCTCTCTCTCCCCCCCGAACTGCCACGTTTTGCCGCATTAATTCCTTTCCTCGGCTGATCAGCCCAATTGGGAGTGAGAGAGATGGAGGTGTACATACAAGTTGGTTTTGGGTGTAAAGGAGAGGTGTCTCTCTCTCTAGTCACCTGAGAGTGACTAAATTCTGCAGCTCAGTGAAGTGTGACTGTATGACAGTTTGAGGGCATGCTCTTCCTTATGTCCATGCTAGCCTTGCTGAAACACTATACATGGTAGCTCCAAACCAGAACCTTATCCGTTAAGAGGGTTTCAGGCAAGCTAATACCCTCCAAGGCCCTGTGTGCAGATTTACACACTGCCCATCTAAGTGTGAATTTCTGAAGTTTTAGTGGAAATCAGTGTTATAGTTGTGGCTGTTAGCCAGAAAAGAGAAGCTCCTGTTGTGTGGTCCCCCAAAAGAGCCAATGTTGGACAAGCTTGTTTTCAGTTAAAATGTTCCTGTTTTAAATCCATGTTTATTAGGGCAGGATTGTTATCAGTGGTGTTTTTTCAGGGCCAGAAAAGCCTTCTCTGCTGGCCAAACATGTCAAATAAATCAATATTTTTCTTCCTTTCATTCTCACTCACCTTTTTGCCTATGTAATTTTTAATCGCTTTCCACTCTTAATTAATTTACAAACAAATACAAAAATAGAGAAAATAATGTATTTATTCCTTGATGCTTACAAGCAAAGCGTGACAACTGTTTCACAAATCGCATGCCGAAGCAGCACGTGATGGCAAATATTATTAGATAGATTTTTCCAGGTATTATAGACCTCCTTGGTAGATTCATATGAAACTTCAGATTTTTTAATGTCTGTTTGGGAGACGTTCATTTCACAAAACAGTCATGCTGCAGTTAAAATTCTGCTTGCTTGAGCATTAAGTGCCATTTCAAGTTGTGGCTTTCGTGTGTTGATGTGTTTTTAAAATATCAATTGGTATTAGCTGCGACATAATGTATGATGCCCAAAGGCATAGGGTGTCTTATTCATTGTGAAACTGTGTTTTCTTAATGGCATGAATCACACTGAAGGCGTAGACTTAAAATGCACAGCCCACCACAGATTGTTATCATTTATTTATCTATTTTTTTCTAATGACTAGGGAATGGGAAACAACTGTCAATCAAAAAGTCTAATAATTTATCTAGATTTTTTAGTAAAATTTTTTTGTTTTGTTTAATTAGGTTGCTGACAGCATGCTACGCTTTAGCTGTTAGAAAGTTTGCATGGTAAAACCCTCTTGGAGAAGTTTACAACTTTAAATGCTTCCCATTTAATGCACTGTCAGTGTAACCTTTCAAGTGCAGATGGATGTTTTTGGCCACTGTACTGCATCTTACGCTGTTTTTTTTTTTTGTATCCTGCAATGAGTGTTGTGTTTTTATGAAGTAAAAAAAATAGTATACATTTTCAAAATGCATATTGAGACCTCTACAATCTGTTAAATTCCTTTGCACTTTGTTTTGCAGTTTTGAACAAAAGAACATTTAGACCTCCCTAGGAATGTGCCAGACAAAACAACCCAAAACAAAGCTTCCTTTAGAGCGATTTGTCCACTAGTCGTTCAGCCAACCCATCAAATAGTTCATAAAAAATTGTTTTGGATATTCCTACTAGTGACTAGGCACAAACAGATATAAATTTTTAGATACTCTGCAAGTGATTTTGGTGTAAAATCTACTTGAATGTAGGAATATGGAGGAATGCACCAAAATATTAAATATTGAAGTGTACAACTTTGTGAATTTTACGTTTTCTGATTCTACTTAGCTTTCTGTGGAGTTCTGGGGGCAATGATACGTTAATGGACTGCTTTAAGTGTTAGAGCATTTCTCCAACATTACTCCAAAGAAGCATCTTTGTATCATCAAAATTTCCATCTTTGTGTCGGGGAGAGTTGGACCAGAGCAAAACTGGGTCAACAAGATATCCCGTATCTGACTTTGAGATATGTACCCTACTTACTCTTTCTACAAAGCAACAACAAATTTCTTTATCTCTATCTTTAGGTCTACAGAGAGCTTGCTCAAGAAAAATAAATTGAATATAATCACATTGTTTTGCTTTACTCTTTCTGTATTTGAACTTAAGTGTTCCGTCTGATCAGGGGAGGTCACTAGGCTGTTAATGATTACTGTTTGTGCTATTTAGAGAGTGCTTTTCTCATCATCAGTTGGGAGAATAACTGATTGTACCACAGATGTAAATTAGTCAAGCTATAATGGCAGCTCTTTGTCAATCAGGTACGATGTGCCTTGTAGAAAACTTTGAAATACCAATGCTTTAGATGTAATACAAGGCAAAGAATCCTGTGGTCCAGTGCTTATGACAATTGTTGCATTTCTTGAGTGTGTCTTCGTAAAAGTGAAGTCAGGGTACTCACGCAAAGAGTGCCACTCATCCTGACGTATGGTCTTAGTGATGTTGTAGGAGAGATTCTTGGGTATTGTGGCCGAGGAGTAGTGGTACTTGATATAGGAGCATCTTTCAATCGACCCTGCAAAAGATGAAGAGATAAAGAGGTTGAGAGACTTGCACTCAGTTGTATTTTCTTAGATACTCTATGAATGAGTAAACCTGTCAGATACAAGAAAGAGCAAACCAGAAGTGAAGTCTGTTAATAGTGAAATACTTTCTGCATTGCATGTCTCATTATGCTGTTGGATATAATGAAATTCTGTATGTATACTTTTACGTTGGCAAGGACAGTAATAGTAGAGAATCACCCTTCTGTTTTGACTGATTTACTTCAATGGATCTTTCACAAACTGATGCGCTGTTTCAAAAAACCTTTTGAGCAGCCTACATTTTAAGGCAGTATAGGTGGGCTCCAAATGGGAAGGCTGTTCCAAAAGTCAGGAAATTAAAATTTTCTGCCTCCTAAGATACCTAGTATTAGCCCACGTGGTTTCATAACAATTAGTAATAACATTACAAGATGGCGAAATCAGAATAAATCGTAGGAGTTGCCTCATACCACAATGTATGACTTTTACTCCCAAAGAGAAAAACATCTAGTTACGGATTTAGCCTCCATTTCCTGATGGAGAAAACGAGACGTTGTGTCGAAGAAGCGACACTAGGGGTCTCTCTTGAGAACCGTTCGCATTTCTGATCTTTGAGAAAAGGCCAATGAGAAATTGGCAGACAGAATTAGAATTGGCATGTCCCACCCCCGGACATACGGGTATAAAAGGAGGGAAATGCATCTGTTTCATTCAGGATTTTTCTGAGGAGCCGGCAATGGTTCGGCCGCAACAGTGCCTCGGTTTTGCGACGTGGCCGGGAGGACACAACGTCTCGTTCCCTTCATCAGGGAACGGAGGTTACATTCGTAACCTAGACATTCCCCGTCTGTCACTCACTTCGACGTTGTGCCGAAGAAGCGACACTAGGGGTCCAAATTAAATCATGCGCTGAGCCGTGTACGTGTACTGCTGACAAAGGAGCGGGCAGGTATTTTACGTGCCAAAGCGACCAGCTGTGTCAGACTGCACTTACCCTTCTCCAACGCCCCATAAAATCGTCAAAACCTTCTGGTTTTTTATCCCCGACAGGGGGGAACAAGGCGACATGCCATGCATGGGAGCAGGCCACGTCAGCCGCGCCTTTTCTCTCTTTATGTTTCTTGCATAGAGTTAAAGCTGCTGGGGCCATCTTAACGCTATCATACGCATTGGGGAAGGCAATCTTTCCCAGTTCCTATTCTTTCAGGGGGAAAAGACCCTGCCCAGACTGGGGGAGGTAAAGAGAGGTGAAATACATCACATGGGCTTTTAGGTCACATGTGGAGAATGGCGCAGTGGTAGATCCTACCTCAATGAGAGGGAGGAGTTGCTACAAACACGGTGACCAGGGGTCCGTGAGGACTGCCCAAGGGAGACGCGGGTCCGCTCGCAAGGGTCCGTACCATGGAAAATACACACAGGGGGATAAGTCCACGTAGGAGCCTGTCCTATGGAGCACCTATTCCAGTACAGGGTGGATTGAGAACCCGCATTGGATTTGGTCTGCGAATTCCTCCGCTGAATTAGCGGACCAGAGGGCTTGGGAGGAGTCATCCAGGGAGTTAGTGGGATCTCCTGGGATAAGAGCGCACGGTTTTACCTCAGCAGTGGGAAAGGGCGCTAGGTGCAAGCGGTCCACCCGGTCAGTTGTCAGCGTGTTACCATGTTCTACTGGCTCGGACCTGAGAAAACATGGGACGAAACTGACTCAACCCTGAGATTGTAAAATGGGGTCTCCAGCAGCGCTGGCCCCAATCCCGTAGGAAGGAGGCGAGGCGCGGGGGTGGCTGAAGTGGCTTTCTTTCGTGAGGAAAGAACGCCGCGACCGCAATGCTGCCATGGCTATATTCTCGTACTGAGAACATGAACCATTCATAAAACACTGCCTGTGTTTGATCGCAGCCCAGGCACGTGAGGCAGCTTATATGACCGTCAGAAGTGGAGAGAAAACAACCACATCCAGAAACTACACAGAGGCGGAAAGACGTCTTTAAAAAGACACGTCCTGAAAAGGACATTCAACGCCAGCTGTGTATTGCTCTTATAGAGAAATAAACTCTTTTAGGAAAAGATTCTCTTTTAAAAGTGCTGTCGAAGCACCCAGGGGCAAAGCTGCACTGCTGTGCAGAGAAGGAGAAAGCCGCTGATATGCGCCATAGATCCAACAGCATATGCTCTGAAAGATGAGAGGAACAGTTTTTGTGAATCACAGCTCACTGCTCACACAACCAGTCGGCTCCGAAGAAACTTTCTGAATGAAACAGATGCATTTCCCTCCCTTTATACCTGTATGTCTGGAGGTGGGACATGCAAATTCTGTCTGCCAATTTCTCATTGGCCTTTTCTCATAGATCAGAGATGCGAAAGGCTCTCGAGAGACCCCTAGTGTCGCTTCTTTGACACAACGTCGAAGTGAGCGACAGACGGGGAACAAAGAAACTATGATATTACAGGTTTTCCTAAGTTTAACCCCTAACCCAAACATAACTATTAAGTCTAACACCTTTTATAAGGAAAATCACGGTTGTGGACCATGGATGAAAGAAAACATTGGGCATTAAAACGAGAAGTGGAAAATGTATTAAAGGTTAATGATATGAATCCGTCATTTGTATTGCATAAAAAATATGGAATGAGTAACCAAAATAACGTGTTTGATGTGAGGCTTTCTAAAATTTGATGCTGTATTGTATGTTTTGAAATTCTGTTTCTTGATTGGTTAGTCTCTATGGGAGTCAAAGTTTTAACCTTTTTGCACTCGCCAAGTCATATGATATCTTACAATTTCGCCATCTCACATCCAAGATGTTCTTCACCAACAATTGAAAATTCCATCATCATTTACTCACCCAAATGCTATCCTAGATTACTTTCTTCTTCAGCAGAACACAAACTAAGATTTTTGGAATAATATCTCAGCTCAGCCCATACAAAACAAGTGGATGTGATCAGCATTTTAAAGCTCCAAAAAGCACAGACAGTTGTAGTAAAGGTAATCCATATGACTCCAGTGGTTAAATTAATGGCTTTTAAAGCCACACGGTTGCTTTTGGTGAAAACAGATAAATATTTAAACCCTTTTCACTATAACTGTTTACTTCCGGTTGCTCTCCAACGCACATCCATGAGGGGAATCAGTTCACGCTGCCTCTCGCTTGACATAAGCTCATTGGGATGTTCACATGAGACATGACACAACCAGAAGTGAAGATAGATTTGCTTACAAGAGAATGCTGTTCACAAGCTTCATTGGTTTTGCTTCAATTTGAACATGCCAGCGTGCTTATGTCATGCGAGAGGCAGTGTTTACTGATACATACGCGCATTGGAGAGCAACCAGAAGAAAACCGTTATAGTGAAAAGGACTTCTTGATCTGTTTCTCAACCAAAGCAATCAGGTGAGAATGGATCTATAATTGTCTGTACTTTTTGGAGCTTTAAAAGTTTGATTACCATTCACTTGCATAGTAAGGACCTACAGAGCTGAGATAATCTTCTAAACATCTTCCTTTGTGTTCTGCTGAAGAAATAAAGTCATATTCATCTGGGATGGCATGAGCTCTAAAATGGCATGAGGTTGAATGATGAATTTTCCTTTTTGGGTGAAATATCCTTTTAATACCAAAAACAGTTGATAAAATATAGTTTAATATAATTAAAAAGTGTCTAATTTGCCTAATACTCGTGTGCATTTTCATGCTTATTAGGACATTGCTTTGTGCCTGACAGGCTTAAATATTCAGCTTAGCAACATGCACACATCAGATTCTGAGCTTATTATGTTTTGGAATGGAGCTTGTGTATTTTCGAGGTATACCCACTATACACTGCTGAGAGAGATATTTATTTAATTGTCTGTGTTCTGCAAGATCAGAGCTCAAATTTCCACACCTATTTGTTGTTGTCTTTTTCATTTCAAGTTTGAACTCTTTTATAGTGGAGGTCTTATTTGTTAACATCCCAGGGGGCTTTTCTGACATCAACAAAGTAATGTGATTGTGTTTCTCTTTTCCCACAGTCTGTTTTTCATCTGAAATCCCACTCAATCTCCAACAATGCATTTTGAAGCTTTTTTGTCAAATTGTATAACCTGTGCTATGGGCAGAGAGATATACTGCTTTGTGACTGAAATTATTTCATTATAATTCAATATGAGAATTATATTGCCTTTAGAATGAGGCCTGAACACAACCTTCCCCTTAGACAGGAAGGTGATGTGCACATATGTCCTTAAGTCTCATGCATGTGTGACCCGAAGGTGTAACCTTTAACAAGGTGTAGGCTTAACGGTTGTCAATTACGCCACCTGGTGCCTCTCACACCAAGATATACTTTGGCCTACTAACTACTGAATGCCAAATTCAATATGCGCAGGTTCATAAAATTGCATCCAAGATGGATTAGACGGGGACGTGTTTTCATTAAAGGAACAATGTTTTTATTAATTAATAGTATCCCAAAAATGGCCGGACAGTCATGATAAAAAGGCCGTCAACACCGAAGGCTTAGCCTAAAGGGGGACACCAAGGCTAGTATTGGCTGCTACCAGATACAATATAATTAACTCTAAAACCAGGCAATACCTATTCGCTGTCCAGGTAGGCTACCGGTCCGAGGAAAGCGTGACATTCACCAATCGTGCACTTAACACTGGTGCCTATAGTAAAATACATACAAACCCACCATACACACACATAGGCACCACCACTACAAACCATCAATTCAATCAATACTGTGAAGTGCAGTGTACCACTACAATATGCGGTGCAGTGCGCGAAGACGGAACCAGGAACCTTTCCTGTGTGCAGGTACCCTAGTCCTCTGGAGGGAAGAAACAAGGACAAAGAGGTTGTTACCACTAGTAGAGACAATCAAATATATATATATATATATACATATAGTTAGACAAAATTCTCTACACTACTGGAGCAGCCAATACCACCTCAGTTGAACAGGGCATTAGGCAAAAGGCCATGACAACATAAACAAACAAAAGAAAGAAAATATAAAGACAACAAAGTGAACGCTACAACAAATTGTAGGCAAAGCAAAGCAGCAGGGGCAATGTGCCTCAATTCGTCACGAATTGACACAGTGGAAACGCAGCTCTTACGCCAGTCTTCACAATCCTTTTTTCCGATGTCGAGTTTTAATGAGGTTACCTCTACCTGGCAGGTGCTTTGCCCAAGACCTTCGATAGTTGTACTGGAGACTATCCGGAAGCGTCTAGCGAACTTTCCGACACCCGTTTTCCAGTAAAATCACTTATCCAACAGAAACAGGCTGAAGATATATTTTGGACGCCCGGGAATCTCTCACTTAGCCCAACCGGGAAAAAGTTTATTTTATAGAAGTTGACCTAGCTGGTAATGAATTACTAGCCACTCAGTGGCCAGCTAGGTACAATGACGTCAAACTAGCGGGGCACAGTGACGTCATGCGACTACCGTAACTGTGAGAGGACAAACTTCACCCGGACAGTGACTATTCTGCCGGTTACACTCTACCCCCCCCAATTAGTTATCGGCGTCCCGCAGAAAAGCTCAATAGATTATAACCCTATCTTCCAATAACCAAAGAATAATAAAAAAAAAAAAAAGGAGTAAACTAGTACCAAGGACGGAACGCTGTTGTCACTTCGCCACCAGACCCAAAGACTTAAAAGCTAGTAGCCCCCTCCACCGTACTCACCACTGGAACTGGAAGATGGTGTGGGTTACCATGTCGTCCTGCATTAGTCCGAGCGGTTCTCCGGGGCTCCACTGAACCGGGTGGCACCTCGTCCGCAATGGAGGCGACCTGCGGAAAATCGGGTAAAGCCAGCATGGGGACATCCACTGGGGGAGTTGTGACAAGTTGGATGGGTAGAACATCTTCCCGGGAGCGAACAAGGACCCATTGGCCAGTGGTATCACCATCCATTGGCTGGCTTGTTTCCCCTTGTAACTCCACAGGCCTGTCGGATATTTGTGGGTCCTGGTCCACATATGCAGGCTTTAGCATGGTTCGATGTACTTGTCGTACTTTACTTAGGTCCCGTGTTGGGGCCACAGAGTATACTACCCCACCCGATGGAGGTGCACGGATGACCCGATGGACAGTGGCACCCCAGGCATCTTGGATCTTTGAACGGCCCCTAATCGTATGGTCTCTGATGTAGACATGCTGTCCTTCTGCCAGTGGCTCACTTTGGATTTTCTGGTCATGTCGTTCTTTTCTCTTAGAGGCAGCAGCTTGCAAACGCTCCCTGGCATTCTGGAAGGCCACATTAAGGCGCAGCTGGTGCTCTCGGACCCATTCACACACATGGCCATATTCAGGCTCTTGTACCCTGCCAAGCAGGAAATCCACCGATAACTGAGGGTCTTGCCCGAACATCAGGTAATACGGCGAGTCACCAGTTGTCTGGTGGACAGCAGTGTTGTAACTAAACACTAATTGGGGTAGGTGCTCTGGCCAGCGGCACTTCAAGTCCCTGGGCAGAGTACGGAGTAAATCATGCATTGTGCGGTTGAAGCGCTCACACTGGCCATTACCTTGAGGGTGGTAAGGGGTTGTCCGGGTCTTCTGGATCCCGTACAGAGCACACAACTGATAAATGATGGCATTCTCAAAGCTGCGTCCCTGGTCTGAGTGCAGGCGAGCCGGGACCCCAAAACGAAAAAACCACTCACGAACAAGTACGTTGGCCACAGTCGTTGCCTTCTGGTCCCGGGTGGGCACGGCCTGTGTGAATTTAGTGAACACATCAGTCATGATCAACACCTGCTCCCTACCATCCAATGCAGGCTCCAAGAAGGTGAAATCCACAGCCAATATCTGGTTTGGGCAAGACGCCAGGAGATGCCCCATGGGTGCATGGGGTCTGGGTTGCGAAGATTTGGCAAGGGTACACCGCTCGCAGTTCTGACACCACCGCTTTATGTCTTCCCCCATTCCTGGCCAATAGCACCGCAGTCTTATCAGCTCTGTGGTACGTTCGACCCCCTGGTGGCCATGGTCATTATGGAGCTGCTGCAAGACTTCCTCTTTTAGACAAGCAGGCAACAAGAGCTGACGCACCTCTTCACCCCCATCTGGACGGAAAGTTTGACGGTAGAGCAATCCATCGGCTCCCACGACGCGGTCCCATTGTTGTAGAAGTACACGGGTAGGGCCAAACAATTTCCTCCGCACTGTTGGGTCTGGCGGTCTTTTTGCCAACCAGAATGGCAGGAAGGCCCCAATAGTGGGGTCCGCCGCTTGTAGCCTTCTTAACTCCTCGAGGGTGCGGGAGGGTAAGGCTGAGATAGCCATCTGGGTTGCCAGTGGTGGGTCTTGACATCTGGATGTTTGTTGTACGAGAACTGGTATGGCTGTCCCTAGTGTGGAGGACTCTGTGGTCAGTCTCGGTGGTCCTGTAGGTTGTCGGGAAAGGGCATCTGCATTCCGGTTAGTACGACCAGGCCTATACCGGATGGTATAATTGAAGGCAGCCAGCTCAGCCTCCCATCGCTGTTCAGTCGCTCCCAGCTTAGCAGTCGCCAGATGGCTCAAGGGATTGTTGTCAGTCCATACAGTACATTGTTGGCCCCACAGATATTCCCGGAACTTGTCGGTCATGGCCCACTTCATTCCAAGGAACTCCAGCTTCATTGAACTGTAATTTTTTTCTGCTGGACTGAGACTGCGACTAGCATACGCAATTGGCCGGATCTTTCCTTGCTGCTCCTGCGATAGCACTGCCCCGAGACCAGTGTGGCTGGCATCCACCTCCAAAATAAATGGTAGGTTAAAATCAGCAAACGCCAAAGTGGGGGCACTCACCAACCGCTGCTTCAATGCCTGGAAGCTGGTCTCGCAGGCATCGGTCCACATTCCATCAAGCCGTGGCCCTTGGCCCTTCCGGGTCTTGGTGCCGGCCAACTCCGCCCCCAGACGGTTTAAAGGGGCTGCCAACTTGGAAAACCCCTCCACAAATCGCCTGTAATAACCTGCAAAACCAAGGAAAGACCTCAGTTCGGACACGGTGGTGGGATGGGGCCACTTGGCCACTGCGGACACCTTGGCTGGGTCAGTGGATACCCCGTCAGGGGAGACAAGGTGGCCCAGATACTGGACCTCCTTCTGGAAAAAACAGCATTTCTCCAGCTTTGCTTTCAGTCCCTCCTTCCACAGACGGCTCAACACTAGATCCAGGCGGTGTAAGTGGTCTTCAATACTAGAAGAAAAAACAATTATATCGTCCAAATATAGTAAGAGGGACTGGCAATGTTGCGCTCCAAACATTCTCTCCATCAGCCGTTGGAAAGTGCTTGGGGCATTACATAGTCCAAAGGCCATGCGGTTAAATTCAAATAATCCAAAAGGCGTGCAGAAGGCAGTCTTTGGACGGTCCTGTTCAGTCACAGGTACCTGGTTATACCCGCTAGCCAGGTCCAACGTGGAGAACCACTGAGCCCCTGATAATGCATCCAAGGACTCCTCGATGCGAGGAAGGGGAAAGGCGTCTTTTCTGGTCCTGCTGTTGAGCTGCCTGTAGTCAACGCACATCCGGAGGTTGCCACATTTCTTCCGAACGATCACAATAGGAGAGGCGTAGGGGCTACTACTTTCTCGTATAACCTGGCTGTCCAGCAACTGTCGCAAGTGGGTCTTAACAGCATCATAATCAGAGGGGGGAAGACGCCTATAACGTTGCCTAACTGGTTTGTCATCCAGCAAAGGAATATCATGGGAGATGAGATTAGTACAGCCAAGGTCACCCTCAAAAGCAGAGAACACTGACTCGTGTTTTAACAGGAATGCCCTTACTTGTTTTTGCTCAGCCTCAACTAGTACTGACAAATCAAGAGCCTGTATTTGCTCCCTCACTGACTTAAACCTGACTTCCCCATTAGGAACCTGTATACTGGACACGGCAGCCTTTATTTCTGGTATCTCTTCAAAAATACCCGCCGGCAGGCCCTCAATATTGGCGTGAACAAGAAACCCCAACGAGCGACGGGGGTACAACGTAGCACGTGTAAACCCCACGTTAACTACAGGGATAAAAGCTGTACCTCGTTCTACGTGCACTAGTGCAGGCGAAACCAGGAGACCTCCCGGTAGGGAGCCACTATCTGGTTCTAGCAGGACAGCGGGAGCATCGAAAAAATGAGAAGAGCAGGTGGCTGCCACCAATTTTACAGTGCCTCCTGGTATATGGATGGGCCTTTTACCTCTAACTTTTGCCACACCTGTTTTGGGGGAAGGAGAGCGGAACTGGACCTGATGACAATGCTGCAAGGCGTGCCGCCATGGAGGTGAGGCATGAACAACCGGTGGGAGATCAAACAGAGACGACCCATGCTGGCCAAACAGTTCAGCATAGCATTCTTGAATAACATTCATCCCCAGCACACCTGGCACCATAGGAGGGGCAAGATGACCTGGGGGATCTTTAACCACTAGCCAACCTCGTTGGGGGATTACTTTCCCCAGTACTTCAACTGTGAGCTCAGCATACCCAGTATAGGGTATGTCTAAACCATTTGCAGCCCGAAGCTGCAACCAATTACACTCTTGAAGTTTATCCTTAAAGTGCTGCACAAAGAAACTCTCCACCAGGGTAGAAACCATAGACCCGGTGTCTAACAGACAGTTTACAACTACTCCCCCTACTCTCACAGCTACCTTTGGGCACTGAGCAACAAGGGAGGTCATAGGGTGACTAGGAGTATTCTGATTCTGAGAGCCGCCAAAATCCCCTCTCAGCGTGTGGCTCTGCACGCTGAAGGGAGCTAGTTTTCCGACTGAGAAACTGAGACGACGTTAGTCTGAGCTTGGGCCTGGGGGGTCTGATTGGGAACTACCACTCTCTCATTGTCACACTCTCTAGCGTAGTGACCAGGCTTTAAGCATCGCTTGCAGATGACTGTTGGCGGGCGACTAACTGGAAAGGGGCGACCGGGGTAAGCCGGGCGGGCTGCTCCTTGTAAAATAGTTAAGGCAGTAGTTAACTGGTTGATCTGTTCTTGTTGCTTCAGCAACATGGTCCGCAGCTCTGCCATTTCTGAACTTGCCCTGCTAACCGGCGGTGAAGCTCTACCTGGCTGAGTTTTAGAGTACTGCATAGCACAAATAGAGGGTACTGAATGACTCCTACCTCTATTGAAGTCACTGGGCCTACCCTCACACTCCCACCGGATGGCAGCAGCACGCACGTCCAGCATGGACATCCCTGGGGTCTGACGGACAAGTCTCTTTAATTCTCTGCGGAGATCAGAATCAATAACATGCTCTACGAACTGGTCACGGAGCAGCATGTCAGACTGGGGCACTGAGTCAGGGGAGACCTGTTTAACTTTATCCATCAGAGAGAAAAGGGCATGTGAATATTCTTGTAAAGACTCACCATCTAATTGTTTTCTAGAAAAGAAACTTTCTTGTAAGGCAACATAAGACTGGGAACACCCATACAGTTCTTTGAGAATAGTTACGATCCTTTCCGGGCTTTCCCGGTCTGCCCTTGGCCTATAACGAATCTCATCTTTAGCCTCCCCATCCAAATGATCAAACATAAAATAAGCTTGGTCAAGTGCATTCAAATGTCTAGTACGTGCACAGACCTCTACTTCTTCCACCCACTCCACAATGCCAATACCCACCCTACCCCGAAATACAGGACACTTCCGTTCCCTCGGAAGATAAACTAGTCGTTCATTGGAAACAGGGTTAGCAAAATTGTCCAGCTGAGACAGCGGTGGTTGCTGCTGCTGCAGGCGGTCATTGTCTGCCTGAAGCTGACGGATCCGCTCTCTCAGCTGTTCAACTTCCTCCATTGCTGTAGCAGAGTAATGTCCACACCACTGGAAAGACGATGGGCCTTCCAACTGCTCCTTTAGGTCCCACGCCGTACCCGCTGCTGCTTTGCTTTTACCTTATTACTATGCCTTTCAAATCAAAATATACATAACCAGGGAAAAAATAAATAAATAAATAAAATAACCCAAAATAAAAATGAACAACACGTCTCTGTGTGCAAGGATCCTGCCGACTACGCCACTTTGTGACCCGAAGGTGTAACCTTTAACAAGGTGTAGGCTTAACGGTTGTCAATTACGCCACCTGGTGCCTCTCACACCAAGATATACTTTGGCCTACTAACTACTGAATGCCAAATTCAATATGCGCAGGTTCATAAAATTGCATCCAAGATGGATTAGACGGGGACGTGTTTTCATTAAAGGAACAATGTTTTTATTAATTAATAGTATCCCAAAAATGGCCGGACAGTCATGATAAAAAGGCCGTCAACACCGAAGGCTTAGCCTAAAGGGGGACACCAAGGCTAGTATTGGCTGCTACCAGATACAATATAATTAACTCTAAAACCAGGCAATACCTATTCGCTGTCCAGGTAGGCTACCGGTCCGAGGAAAGCGTGACATTCACCAATCGTGCACTTAACACTGGTGCCTATAGTAAAATACATACAAACCCACCATACACACACATAGGCACCACCACTACAAACCATCAATTCAATCAATATTGTGAAGTGCAGTGTACCACTACAATATGCGGTGCAGTGCGCGAAGACGGAACCAGGAACCTTTCCTGTGTGCAGGTACCCTAGTCCTCTGGAGGGAAGAAACAAGGACAAAGAGGTTGTTACCACTAGTAGAGACAATCAAATATATATATATATATATACATATAGTTAGACAAAATTCTCTACACTACTGGAGCAGCCAGTACCACCTCAGTTGAACAGGGCATTAGGCAAAAGGCCATGACAACATAAACAAACAAAAGAAAGAAAATATAAAGACAACAAAGTGAACGCTACAACAAATTGTAGGCAAAGCAAAGCAGCAGGGGCAATGTGCCTCAATTCGTCACGAATTGACACAGTGGAAACGCAGCTCTTACGCCAGTCTTCACAATCCTTTTTTCCGATGTCGAGTTTTAATGAGGTTACCTCTACCTGGCAGGTGCTTTGCCCAAGACCTTCGATAGTTGTACTGGAGACTATCTGGAAGCGTCTAGCGAACTTTCCGACACCCGTTTTCCAGTAAAATCACTTATCCAACAGAAACAGGCTGAAGATATATTTTGGACGCCCGGGAATCTCTCACTTAGCCCAACCGGGAAAAAGTTTAGTTTATAGAAGTTGACCTAGCTGGTAATGAATTACTAGCCACTCAGTGGCCAGCTAGGTACAATGACGTCAAACTAGCGGGGCACAGTGACGTCATGCGACTACCGTAACTGTGAGAGGACAAACTTCACCCGGACAGTGACTATTCTGCCGGTTACACATGCACAGACCAGCAGTGAAAATTGGCACTGGCAAATATAATGATCCATATTTAATTGTCCTAATGGCACATTCCAGCAGTCTTTCAAGCTTGCTCTATTTTCTAAGGCCTAATTTCCTGTTGATTATGAAACTCTGTTGATAGAAAATGGCAGACTCTTTTCATCATGAAACGAGAACTGCAGTCCCAGAATTTGTCCCGGTTTTCCATTATCGCATTCTTCCAGGAACTAGTAGACCAGCTAAAATCTATGTTGTGTTACTAGGGAGGGTTCCAATGTCACATTGATAAGCGAATCATTAGTGTCATGAGTTGAAAATGGACACGCTATAGTAAGTGATCACCTTCTATATTGCATACTCATAATAATATTGAAAAACTAGTTGTTGATATCAAATTAATTGTATGAATTTTTAACAAAACCTAGTAAACCATGTCTTGGATATATAATATAAACTAGGTCTCTTTGCATATAAAAACTAGAATTTCTGAAGAAAATTATTTGTGCTTGTGTGTAAACCTCACTCAAGAGGTGCACTAGCGACTAATGCAAGAGGCTGTAGCCTTTAGCCTCCTTGTTAGCTCACCCGTAACCAGGGCAGTTACACTTACCAGTGAAAAAAATGTGTTGCAATGCTAGGGTGTTGTGGGTGTTTGCCAGGGCATTGCAATGTTGTTGCTAAGGTGTTCTGGGTGGTTGCTGGGTAGTTGCTTTCTGGCCCCCATCTATAGAGCCAATGGTAACATGGTAACTGAGTGGGCATGTAATCCTTTTGTGGGAAAGAAAAATACATTTTTAAATGTATAAATCTTAATTTATAAGGTGATTAATTTATAGATCTTTAGATCTCTTTTTAGTTAAGAATGTCACTACAGTTAATGTTGTGTTGTATGCTCATTAAAAATTGCATATGCTGAGCTTAACAGAAGTTATACGGTTATGTAACAGTTACACGGGCATGTAAGACAGATCATCCTGTGCCCTGTGCATCCCTTTGGAGTTAAAGCTGATCGGGTCAGCGACCGAGTGTAAACCAAAACCATCTTTCTTCCAGGCTGACAAGACAGCAATGTTCCTGTGTATAGATTTTCTGATGGCCTGCCAAAGCCTGTGAGAGTTGAATAGATTTTAAATACGCTAAGAAGCCTAAAGGCTTCTCAGTAAAAAAAAGAAGGTTGTAAAGTGTCACTGAAACCACAGTACTGACTTTAGTTTGGATGTGTGACATAAATACAAAGCTGTTCACTTCAGTTAGTCATTTACTTTAGAGATTTCCTGACATTTTACGCCATGAAATCAAAATAAAAAAAGTTATTTTAGTCCATCTGTTTGCTGTTAACCCATTCACAGTATATGCTAGTGTAGTCCTAAATGATGACTAAATTAAATTTTAGCATATTAATTGCATTAACATAAAAAAAATGTATTGACTTAATCTCTAAACTGACAGACCTATTTTATATACATATAAAATAGGTATGTCAATATATATATGTATATATATATACTGGCAGCAAAAATAACGGATTTTGCTGTTTCGGAAGGAAATTGGTACTTTAATTCACAAAAGTTGCATTCAACTAATCACAAAGTATAGTCAGGAATTTACTGATGTAAAAAAACAGCACCATCACTATTTGAAAAAAAAAAAAGTCATATTTGATCAAATCTAGACCGGCCCCATTTCCAGCAGCCATCACTCCAACACTTTATCCTTGAGTAATCATGCTAAATTACTAATTTGGTACTAGACAATCACTTGCCATTATATCAAACACAGCTGAAAGTTATTTGGTTTGTTAAATGAATCTTAACATTGTCTTTGTGTTTGTTTTTGAGTTGCTACAGTATGCAATAGACTGGCATGTTTTATGGTCAATACTAGGTCAAAACAGCATTCTCTAGAAACTCGTCAGTCAATCATTGTTTTGAGGAATGAAGGCTATACAATGCTTGAAATTGCCAAAAAAAACTGAAGATTTCATACAAAGGTGTACACTACAGTCTTCAAAGACAAAGGACAACTGTCTCTAACAAGGACAAAAAGAGTTGTGGAAGGCCAGATGTACAACTAAACAAGAGGATAAGTACATCAGAGTCTAGTTTGAGAAATAGACGCCTCACATGTTCTCAGCTGACAGCTTCATTGAATTCTCCCTGCTCAACACCAGTTTCATGTACAACAGTAAAGAGAAGACTCAGGTGTACAGGCCTTATTGGAAGAATTGCAAAGAAAAAGCCACTTTTGAAAAATGAAAAAATAAAAAAAGTTTGGATTGGGCAAAGAAACACAGTCATTGGACAACATATAATTGGAAAAGAGTGTTATGGATCTTAACCCCATTGAGCTTTTGTGGGATCAGTTATACTGTAAACTGCGTGAGAAGTGCCCAACAAGACACTTCCTGCTACAGGAAGTGTGCTACAGGAAGTGTGGGGTGAAATGTCACCTGAGTATCTGGACAAACTGACAGCTAAAATGCCAAGGATCTGCAAAGCTGTAATTGTTGCATGTCGAGGATTTTTTGATGAGAACTTTTTGAAGTAATTTAAGATGTTAAAAATGTTGTTTTGTTTATTTTTCATATTGTAATAGTAATTTTTCTTGTTATGAATGTCCTGACTATACGTTGTGTACCAATTTCTTTCCATAAGAGCTAAATCTGTCCATTATTCCAAACTTTTGGCAACCAGTGTATATCATATGATTATCAGCAAGTGCCATTTCTTTGCAGAGAACAGACTCCCTGGTGTAAACTTTTTTACTATTCATTGTATTGATTTGGCAGACTGAAAGAGTCTTTTACTTATTTATGAAATTCCAGCCCCTCTCACTTTGCTTTAACTGTCACAGATTGAGAAAGGACATTTTACTTGTCGTTTTTTATGTCTTAAAAGTTGAATTTGATGGTGTTTATAACAAGGGCATTTTCAGCTGTTTGCACCAGAATTAATCACTGCCATTATCCACAGCTAATGTGGCTGCTTAGCCGAATTTACAAATAAATTAAATAAGTGCATTTTAAATAATCCATCTGCAACACATTTTGCACGTTGCCAAATGAAGTGCATAGGCGCCATTGCAAAATGAATCACCCTTTGAATTTCCTCTGGAACCTTTGGAATGTTATGTTGTGAAATTTCTAATGTCTTTTTGTCAATAATGCATGAGCCCTTAGCTTCATTTTTTCAGTCCCTCTAGTTGATTCATGTCTCCTATTGAGTGAATGCCTTTCCAAGAAAAAGCTCTGATCCACAATATTGACAATAGTGTGAGATAGGACTGCTCAACATGTGGAAGGTCTGCATGTCAATAAGGTAACAGATTACAAATACAATAGCCTGATTTCTGACTTAGCCTGAGATCAATTATGTGTGTCCAGTATCCTCTTTTAATGTAATCTGGATCAATGCTTCACTACTCTTGTGTGGTGTACCGTAACATCTCAAACAGATGAACATCTCAAAAAGAAGATATTTGCACATAATTGCCGGCCACTGACTCTGTCAGAAGTGCAATGCAGTGCAATGCAGTGCATACATACTGCTGAACTGAGGGCTGTTTCCATTCTAGTGATATAGTTTAGTTTAGTACTAGGCAAGAGTGATCAGATGCTGAAGCCAATGTGATGCTTTTCATATTTATTTCCATTAATCCTAATCTCCCCTCTCTGCTACAGGCCTTAGCTGTGCTGCTACCATGTGGTGCATGGCATTCATTAGTCATTACGTTTATCTTGTTGCCCTAGTGTTCAGGTCAAATACACTGCTGAAGCTATTTCATAGAAGACTGACAGATAGGTTCTACTGTATATGCTTTGGCATTCTAGTGATAAAAATGTATTATCTCCTGATTTGATGATTCCCTTATAGATATATGAGTGAGCAAGAGACAGACAGAGTGGGTATGCCATCAAGCCTCGGAGAGGCATTTATTGAAATAATAATAAGCATAAAATGTTCATAAATGGGGAAAATAGTGTCCAGGAGGAATGGTGATCAAAACAAAGGGGAATCAGGAATCCTCGTGGTGAAACGGGGCTTTTTGAAGGGTGGGGAAGTGTCCGTGGAATGGCCCAGGAATAACGGCCACACACACTCCCCTCCTGGATACGTAGCACATGGGTCGGTGGAGTCATTAGCAGCCTGTCTTCCCAGGCCTGCGGCAGGAGTGAAGGAAAGGCGGCCCGGTCTCTAGCCTGTCGGATGCAACGCATGCTGTTTTCCCCCAGCGACACATCTAACTCGCACTGGGTGTCTGAGGATCGAGTCCAGTGGCACAACTAATTCGGTCTAACCCTCACCGCTCTGGTCCTGGCCATGCGAGGGTGCCCACATGGAGAATAAAAGCCAGCTCCCCAAGAAGAGGCGCGCTCTGCGTTTATTTGGCCCAAACTAGGCTTACAATTTATGCACCCCTTCTCTCTCCTGCCCTCTCCCATCGTGAGGCTGGCTGAAGGATGGCCCTCATAGGCAGGGTGGCGATGACGAGAGGGAGGGGTGGGTGCGTCGTTCCACCACAATCTAATAATAACGATGGAAAAGTTTCAGTTGGACAGAACTCCAGTGCTTTTTTGTTCATTTTTCTTTCCTCTAAAGCTGGCGCCACACTAGTCGTTTTTTTACCAGCGTTGTCTGGTGTGAGCTTACATAAATATATGTGATTATTTACATAATCGCTGGCCCGGTGGAGGGAGATGAAGCACGTATTAGTGTCTGTCAGTGGGATTTCATTAATCACTTGACTGTCAGGACTCACTGCTGAGTTAATGGCTTAAAAAACTCAAAAAGCACATTAGGCTTGCTTGAAAAAATCTTTTTGTTGCTGGGGCGAGTTCTTGTGTTGTGACCAGTGAGCTGCATCTTTTATTCAAGAACTGACAAGACATCAAGCTGATCTAAACGTTTTCATCTGTGATCACACTGCATATCATCATAAACACTGATTGTAATCCATAATGATTCAGTCACCAAACATTTTTCCTGCATTTTCCTTCTACCCTAAAATGACTTATGAAATCAAAAAGCAGTGTCACATCATTCTGTTTTTATTGGACGTAGTTCCTTTACTCACTAAAAGCTGCATATGGACACGTATTCTATGGCAAGCATCGAGGGGATAAATAAAACATATCACACACTTGCACAAGGTAAAGTTACTTCTTGAATCATATACTAAATCATGCTTTTACAGTTGTTTATGCTCATAAGGTACTCCTGTTGTTATTTCGGAGAGCTCCAAGTGACAGAGAGTTGCTGTCAGTTAAATGTGTCACCCCTCCACCATTCTTAATCAGCAAGTGTGTCATACCTCCAACTGTAGAGAGTGAGATCTCAGCAAAACACTCTGCATATGTGACACCCTCTGCCAAAATCGAGTAGTTTGGAGTCTGATAGTGTGTTCGAGCTTGACTCAGGGGTCTCCAATCTTAGGTTAAAGGGATAGTTCACCCAAAAATGAAAATGATGTCATTAGGTTGACATTAACTTCACATTGTATTTTTGTTTAATGCCTAATTTTCATTTATTAAAAAAATAACATTTCAAACAAAAATTGGCTGGCCGCTTGTTGAAGACCCCTAATCTTAACTGCATATTATCGTACAGAATATTAATTGGACTATATTTTTACTTCCCACTGAGGAGTATTGTAATTCGAAATGCATTTTGCTCATGCAGACCATTGTCACACAGAAAAAGATCAACAAAAGCCATGATATGAGTGCTTTATCAAAGTTTGAGTAGGCCGTGCTTCACGCTAACAGTCCATAGTGGCGTTTTCATCTAGCTGACTCATAGGTTTTGACCCAACACTCGATAATCTAATTATAAATGTGCCTTGTGGTGCTCTCTGTCCTTATGATGTAGATAAAGACAGAGAGAGGCTTTTGGCATAACTCTGTCTATGATTCAACATTCTGCTTGTGTCCACCGTGTTCTGTCACCCACACACATATGCACATCAAAGATCCCTGTCATTGTTTGGCATGGTATACAATCTGTTTTTTTCATTGCCCACGGGATGCAATGGTTCACATACAGTATATGTATGTGTGGCTTTATTTTCAGTTGGGAGCACTGCTAGAATTGCAGCTTGCTAATGTCTATGTACATCCGAGTTAATTTCCATTTATTTTTTATTCATTCTAGTGGTTTCTGTGCATGCTAAGCAGCCCATTACTTGCATCATCATCTAGGCCATAAAATAAGCCTATAAAAGTGTGTAAAAGGGAATATGGATGTCGTTTATTCGAGAGCTTTATTTGCACAGAAGAAAAAATCAGTATAATAGGGTTTGTATAATAGAAATAGCTTTTATTAATTAACCAATAAATCAAGAATTAACCAAGCAACAAAATAAAAATTGCTCCGAATAAATTTATTGAGCTATGATATAATGATACGATATCACTAATAAAATAAATGTATTCATTTTGCATCATGAAAATAAAGGTCCTTCCTATTACAATTTAAAAGAAAAAAAAAGAAAAAATTCCACAGTTCAGCTCTGATCTAGTTTTAGTACCACTCTGGTTTACTCGTGAAATTTCGTATTGCTAATATTGTTGGCTCCTTTATGATAAATTGCTTGTGTTTTTTCTCATTTGTAAGTTGCTAAATTCATTTCAGAAATGTAACACATGTTAATTCAATAAATATAAAATAACAAATAATAGATTAACGATGATGATGATAATAATAATAATAATAATCAAATAATATTATTAGATCATACACTGGCAGCCCAAAATTTTGAATATTTTCTAGATTTTGCTGTTTGGTATTAGAAAATCACTTGCACACTATATCAAACACAGTTTAAAGCTATTTGTTTTGTTAAATGAATCTTAACATTTTCTTTGTGTTTTTTTTTTTTTTTTTTTCTTGGTTGACACAGAATGCAATAGACTGGTATGTCTTAAGGTTAATATTAGGTCAAAAATGGCAACAACAAAAAAAAAAGAAACCACTTTCTCTAGAAACTCATCAATCAATAATTGTTTTGAGGAATAAAGGCTATACAATGCTTGAAATTGCCAAAAAAAAAAAAGATTTTGTCAAAGTTATACACTACAGTCTTCAAAGACAAAGGACAACTGTCTCTAACAAGGACAGAAAGAGATGTGGAAGACCAGATGTACAACTAAACAAGAGGATAAGTACATCAGAGTCTCTAGTTTGAGAAATAGACTCCTCACGTGTCCTCAGCTGACAGCTTCATTGAATTCTACTCGCTAAACACCAGTTTCATGTACAACAGTAAAGAGAAGACTCAGGGGTGCAGGTCTTATGGGAAGAATTGCAAAGAAAAAGCCACTTTTGAAACAGAAAAAAAAATGAAAAGGTTAGAGAGGGCAAAGAACACTGACATTGAACAACATATAATTGGAAAAGAGTGTTATGGATCTTAACCCCATTGAGCTCTTGTGGGATCAGCTAACAAGACAGCCACATCTATGGCAAGTGTTACAGGAAGCGTAGGGTGAAATGTCACCAGAGTGTCTGGACAAACTGACAGCTAGAATGCCAAAGGCTGTCATTGCTGCACATGAAGGATTTTTTTAAAGTAGTTTAAGATGTTCTGAGCATTTTTTTCAAATTGTAATAGTAATTTTTCATGTTATTTATGTCCTGAGTATACATTGTGATCAGTTGAATGGCACTTTGGGGAATAAAAGTACCAATTTCTTTCCATTAGAATAAGTAAAATATACTTAAAATTCATGACATAATATTGAATAAAGTGATTAAATCTATTAACTAGAGCATTTATTTAAGTACAAATGTAAATTAAAAATGCTCAAGTTAAACTAACTTACTCAGTGTAGAAAGTACTATATTTTTACATTGTTATGTGCCACATATGGGAATATGTACAGTCAAAAAAAAAAAAAAAAAGCTATAATAACTTCTCTAGTAAACATGGGCTACAGTCCCAATGATTAGTCTAAGAGATGTTTAGTCTTATGCTTTTGTACCAAATTCCATAAGAAAAGATTTTCACGCCCACTTTCATCCAAAGCCAGGCACAAACATTTTCTTTGTGTGCCAACTCTGTTTATTCGTCCAGGTCTGCATATTGCTGGCAATGACAGTTATGTGGAGTAGCCAGATGGATGATACAGTGTGGTACGTGCTCTGGCCTCATTAATTGTTGACCCAGATTTCGGTCCATCCCTCCCCAAACCCAAGCCAGACTGGATTAATGGGTGAGAGACACCAGTTAAGTGCGTGGGTTGGAGGGGGGTTGGGATGTTTTAATGGCCGGGTATTCATTGACCCATCTGATATGTGCCATTGTTTCCATAATTACAACACAACAGAGGTGCTTTCTGCAGGTAGATCAGCCAGTTACTGCAGGGAAAATGGTGAGGGATGCATGTCTCTACATTACAAGCACAGTGAAATTAATTCAGAGATGCTGTGCAGACAAAGAGCATGTCACAATGATGAATGTAATATGCAGTTAATTTTTCCAATAATGAGACGTTACTGAGGCTGTATATTAGGACAATCTTGTTTACAGACCTGGAGTGGGAGCTGGAGACCTGCGCATGTCCTTTAAACTGACATGAAGCTTGAATTTTTATCACAGATTGTAGATGTCTGGGAATAGTACACATTGTTTTTTAATCCTATGATGGTCATTTTATGCAATAAACAGAAAATGTGACAGGTCAGGCAGTGCTCATTGATTTTATATTTGGAGAGTTCAATGCATCCATTTCTATGAAAAGCATTTTATTGTGCCACATTTAAGAACACAAAATGAGATATAAGGCAGAATGTTACAATTCACCATTCACTTTCATTCCATCTTTTTTTTCCCTACACAATGAAAGTGAATGGTGACAGTCAGCCTAACATCTTTTTTGTTCTGCATAAGAAAGTCAAATGGGTTTTGAACAACATGTGGGTGAGTAAATGATGATGGAATTTTGATTTGTGGTAGAAATATACCTTTAAGGGAGTCATGTTGGTGGTATAGAATGTGGTTGTGTTGGACCTCATTCAGATACAAAACAAAGGCAGTCCTAATACAGTCATAAAGCCTGACTGAGTCCCACAAACACAGTCATAAAACTTACTGATAAAAACCACAGCAAAATCAAAAAGGGAGTAAAAAACAGACTACAAATCCCAAGAAGCCTTGCTCACTTTACAACTGTGTGAAATTCCAAAGGATCAAACTCTCAACTGCTATTGGATGAGGCGCTCAACAGAACGCCCCTCAACCATGATGTCATCAGGAGTAGAAATACCTCATAAATCCTTCTGTGCATTGCTTCCAGACTTTGCTTGCCATACGTAGACGTAGCTCATCGCTACTCTCAGGTGTAGCCTCGTTGCACAAGGAAGTAACGTACAACTTGAAACTGTGGCTATACAATCTTTATCTCGCTGGGCGCAAGCCCTCTGAGAATCAGCAGACGTACCGCCCGCCGACAGAGCAAGGAAACAGCCTCCCGTCATCACCCGAGTCTCGAGGAACTGAGTCGAGATAAACAACGATATGAACACACATTTTACATGTGTCCTCACGCGATCCAAGTAAGAGGTTAACGTCTGGGCAGAGATAGAATATTTAGGTGTGTTATTCTTGTGTATCAAGGTTATTGCTTGTACAGTTTACAGACCACAGTGTCCGCTCATTGTTGCTTATAATACTCAAGGTATTAATGTAACGTACTGCTATCACAAATTAGATTTTCTGTGTTGTAATCCACCCACGTTGGTCTGTTGTGTATTTAAGCCATCGTGGATGAGACCGGCACACTTAGTTTATCAATTAAAGAACCAAAGACCTTGGGGTGGGTTAAGAGCCGTTCACTGTGTCTCTGAGTGATAAACTAACAGCTGCCTTCTCTCCCATGATTGTGAAACTGGCTTCGACGCCGAAACTTTATTCTCTCTCTCTGTCATACTAAACGCATGCACACACGACCCCTCACAAACATTTGGCTTGTAGATAACTTTGAGATAAAGCTCAGCTTTGTCCCCAAGTTATCATACAAGCGGAGACACGTGGTGCATGGGCAGACGCCATTAACCGGCTTCTCTCTGCTCACATTCGTGGCCATAATCTCTGGCCGGAAATCTCACGTGGCGTACTCTCCATAAGAGTCACGTCAGCCATTTTGCGTGCGTCACTCCTTAAACACACACACACCCCACACACACATACCTTCCTCTCGTGTGTTATAGGCTTATTTTTGTTACCATATCTAATCATGTCACTGTTTAGTTTGTAGTTGTAAGTCGGAAGTTTAGTGACTGCATTGTATTGAAAATTAATTGATAAAAAAATTAATTGATATTACTGCATCAATAAACTTTGTTATATTTCAAAGAGAAGTGCTTTGGTTTGTTTTGCATACACATGTGTGTAGGCTGGCAGGGGATGCCAGTGCTCAGATTCAAGCCTTCGTTGTTTCCTTTTGAATATTGATGCTCTCCGGACATCGATTTTCCTAAGAGAACAATCTAATATAGAGACTGTTATACTGTCTGGTTATTAGTCCCTGATTCCAGGGTGGTGCCCCGGTGATATTAATCCTTATTAATATTCTATTGATTTTGATAAGTGACAATTATCTTTGATGATTACTGAATTTGAAGGATCAATAAGCTAGTGTTAAGTCTAATCAATGTTCCATTAATTTTAAGAATTAATGATTATCTTTGATAATAAGTAATATTCTATTTAAATTGATAATTGATGGTTGTCTTAGATGATTGTTGATTTAAAGGATTACAAAGCAAACATTGATTCTAATCAGTGTTTTATTTATTTTAAGAATTGATAATTGTCTATGATAATTATTAATTTTGCTAATAACCAAACCAACTCCTAATCATAGAGCCCTACAGTTGTAACTCTCAAAACTACCCAAACTCTGTATGAAAAAATCCAAAATGGATTGACAACCCGCTTTTGAAGTAAAAATTCTAAATTTGAATTTCCTATGTGTGATTACACTGCTGTATTCTTAATATTCAGCTTTTGCAAGAGAATATACCTCAGTAACCTCGGTGCAGCCTGCCTTTAGGAATTTGTGATAGGAAACATTTATCCTGGTTTGCTATGGCTCTGAATAGCTATGGATCATATTGAAAGTTCCACACTCTGCAGCATCACACAGTCTTTGAAGGACCATGGAAGCTTCCCTCGGGAGTAGCATGTCTTTTGTAATTCACTAGAATCAGTATGTACATGGTAGAAGCCCTCAAGCCACAGTGTTAGAGAATGAAGATAGATTAATCCAGTCTGGTGTGAGGTCCACTTCGCCCTGCTGTTCAGGCTCAGACAAGATGGTGGATCTCACCCGTAGCCAGTGGAAAAATAAGTAGTTAAAGAGTTTGCACTTCAAACTCTGTAGGTGTGCAACAGCATTTATCTGTCTTCCATAACATGTGGAAGCTGCATTTTTCTTTGTATTTTGATTCTAAACTGTATAGTCAAGGGTATACGCAAGTACACGCCACCCATTTTTCTGAGGATTTTGCATTTTCCCACCTAAAAATACAGAAACACTGTGTCCTAATCAGACAATGTGCAATACATTTCCATCCACAAGTAATTTGTCCACACTGAAAGCGATAATACTGCATAATTAGACACAGTCACAACCAATCAGAACATATTTCATGTTTAACATGCAGCTATGCAAAGCAGGATGTTGGACCAATGAGATTTCACTGTGGGTGGGGTTACCCAGGGCAAGACCAGAGAAATAAAAACCAAGCGAGTGACATAATGCTGTAATGCTTCTAACTTTTTTGTGCTTTATGCAATCATATTTCATGAAAATATTGAATGCGCTTGTGCTTTACCTTGATAACATGATCGCTGGCAAGGTTAACTGAGTTATCCGAAAATTAGAGTATATTGAATAAAAAATAAATAATAATTCTGGTCATAGGGTCACACATTGCCTTCAATACAGGACTTTTCACCTGTTTGGTAATTTTAATCTTTAAAACTTGGCAACTGTTGTTTATCGAGTTAATCATCACTCATTTAAAGTAAATAATCACTGTTTGAAAAGCTTTTAGAAGGTGTTGACGTATTAGTCTCGGTCACTTTGCACATTGCGAAGGACAAGATAATTAAAAAGAAGCATTATCATTATCTATTGTGTTCTACAGATGAAAGCATAGGCAGACATTACTGACCGATACTATCTAGACACACTGACATTGAACTGCTTAATTAAAAGCCTGAAAATGGCTGCCAACACACTGTCCTTCAGAAAACCTAACACTGCCATTAAATATTTTGCTGACGTTCACAGCAAATGGATAATCGCAGTCTCAACACCATGCGGAGGCTCCCATGAGATGCATTCAGTTTGAGGAGTCTTTTTCCAAAGGTTATATCTGGAAAGTTGCTATAGCTCAAGGTGTCATCTACCTCTTCTGTATAGTTAACTATAAATTGAATTAAACCAAGTGATTTGTTTTTTGGGATCCACACTGTATTGGTGGAGAAAAGGTGTAGTTCTGGGGATGCTAACGTTGGTAACAAACAACACAAGTTACACATTCACACAAAAGCGTTGAGAACCATTGTTATTTTGTTCGTCAAATATAACAATTCCACTCAGGGCTGTGAGATGATCTTTTGTCATTCATAATATCAATTGTAAAAACTGGTAAATATGCTTAATATTGCACTGATTATTGTTAGATTTCACTTTGATTTTACTTGAGAACCACAAAAAAATTGTTTAGAATCCAATTTTGGAATCAGTTTCCAAAAACCTGCAATCAGAGTCGATTTTCGAAAATTTCTGGACTCTAAACAGCTCTAGTGCAATGTGTCTCCACACAGAGTTCTTAATTTTTGTCAATAAAAGAAAAAAGTTTCCCATTAAACTTTTGCTAATAATTTTTCACTTAGGTAGAAAATGTCAATGTAGATGGTTTAAATATATTTGATTTGCTTTGGTAATGAGGGTCAGACTGTTGTTCTTAAATTACGATTAAAAAAGAATAATTCCTAATACTAATACTGCCAACTGTCCAGTAACACAGTTTTATTTACTTGCAAAAGTCAAGTTTTACTCATTATGTATTTGACACTTAACAAGTATTAACTTTGCATCTGTGTACACATTATCAAAGATAAAACAGTGGAGCACATTGTAACATTGCTGAACGAAGAGACGATGACGTGAAGAACCCAAGTGCAGTTTTATTATAAAATGTGTTATCCAAACAAAACCATGAATGACTAGACTAGACATAAACAAAACATGACTAGACTAAAACTTGACTATGGCTTGGCTTGACTTAAACAAAAATACAACAAAATTACATTAATAATACTCCGCAAAGAACAATGGCAAACATGAGGGCTTAAATACATGGGTAACAAGTTAACAAGACCACCAATGAAAATACAAGTCTGATCACATTATAACAAGACAATGAAACATGAACCAATAACAAGACAAGACTAATAAACAAAGGAACCAATGAGAACAAAACCCATGAATCATGGCAGGAACAGGATAATCATATGATTTGACAAGGAAGTAAACAAATTTCAAAATGAAGGACCTGAAGACATGAACTGGACTAACTTTTCAAAATAAAAGACACAAAAAAACAGGAACCAACAAAAGAAACATGACACATTTGAATGCTGGATAAATTCTCGAGTAGTAAAGCAAAGCTGCTTAACCTTTTGTATCTATCAAGCTATTGACTGGAAATCCTTGTTGAGCGAGGATAATTAGTGGGTCCAGAAATGGATTGTTTGGACAGAAAGTGTTGGTATTTCTCACAGAAAAGCAAACAGATACCCAGCAATCTTTAATATTGCCTGTAAATAATAAATGAGAATGTTCACTGTAGCTCAAGATTGGCATCAGCCTCAATGAAACAGAGGTGAGAGATGTTATGAGACAGACACCTGGCTTTCTGCCAGGGAAACAGTGGCATATACAGCCAATCTGCCATCAGCCACAGAATCTATTCGTTAAGTAGACTATTGATGAAGCATGCTACTTATGATCTACTGATAATGCCACTTTAGGGATGGGCTTGAGCTTTCTGTCTTCAGGGTTAAGGATTGGGTACACAAGAGACCAGGGAGGCAGGTTTTTTCATTTGCTGTTGTCAGCTGATTACATAATCAGATATGCAGTACAGTGGGACTTTACTAAATTGCCCATGTAAATTCATTGGATAGTGTTGCTTGTTCAGGGTTGGAGTTTAAATGTTTCTGGAGTAACTTTGTTATTCACTCGCTCTCATGGTTCCTTAAGACCCCATGAAATCTATATTGGTGTTCTGTCAATTAGCTTTTAAGCCCTCTATAAACTTGCATACTCCTATAAGTTGAAAAATGTATTTTACCATTAAATTTACTCTTTCTCTTTCAGGAAAATGGAAGAAGTTTATTGCTCTTTGGAGTCAGCATGTATGTTTTTATGACAGACCATTAAAAGAAAAAAAAGTTGTCGGAGGTCGCCGCCGAACTCAATGTATACGGTAAGGAACCATTTAAATATACAATAGCTAGGTTGAAATTAATATTTATACTACTGCTGCAGTGATAAGGCACAGAACAAAGTCAAAGGCAGTTGCTAAGTCGGGTATGACACCTTTCATTTATAACATGATAAATACTGAAATTAATGATTATTATTGACACTACATTTTATCATTTTGCGCAAAAAAATAGCAGACATGGCTCTCCTAAACATTGATTTCAATCATCTCTTGGTTTATTTCAGTGCAAAAACACCTTCTGATTCTTGTATCATTCAGTTCAGGGACTTCTTTCTACCATTAGAAAGTGTAAATAGACCTTAATATCAATCCGCGCGAGCGACAATAAGGTCAACACCAGTTAAGGCAAACAAATGCGACTTAAGCCGGGTTCCGATGTCTGTGGAGATTTTTCTGTGTCTTATTTTTTTGTAGCTCAACATTGTCAATAATAATCAGCTTATTTTAAGGAAATTTTAGGCCTGCTACGTGTATAATTTGTTTTCTGTATGCTGATGCGTCAGGTTGACAAATTAATTACCTAACATGGCACCTATGAATCGCGAGCAGGAACAGAAAATAACTGATCGCTTAAACAGCTTGTGTAGTGTCTGCTTATGAACATACTCCCATGACAATCACTTAGCTGTGAGCAAGTATTATATTTCTAATTTTAATACTAATTTTAGACTTTTTAATACCAAAATTGGCATTCTTTTGTGAATAGAATCCCTGAAATTATCCAATATTTTACATCTAGACAATTTTAGAATGTGTGGTTCTGTGTATACAAAGTTTGAGACTGACCTGTTAAAGGGATAGTACACCCAAAAATTAAAATTCTGTCATCATTTACTCACCCTCATTTTGTTCCAAACCTGCATGAGTTGACAAATTTTCATTTTTGGATATTTTTTTACTCCAAATGTTACACTGTAGCCCAGTAAGAGAATTATATTTTCTACCAAAATGTTGTATATTAATTAATTCATATATTGATGGCATTTTTTACTGATATTTCATTTTACTAATTAAGTTATACAAATCATTCCACTGAATTGACTTGGTAATAGTTGCTACAATCAAGCTCTCATGGTACCCCCATTCGTTTCAATGTTTTTGTGCTTTTTGGACATGCGCATCATAATAAATAGGCCTGTTTTACAAAACCTTTTCTTTTACCCATAAATGTGTCATATATCACTGACAATGAGAGAATCTCAGCTTTAATGTGGTATATGACACATAGTCAGGATAATTATGGCTCAAATGTGTTGCAGTTTTAAAGCTAGTTTTTGGAATTTCTCAAAAACATGATTTTCTGAGCACGAAATCCAGCAACTTTTTGACATAGCTTTACTCAGTCAATATTAAAGATATCAAGGTTATATTTTCACAGAATTTTCTTTACATTAAAATGATTTACATTATGTAGAGAACAGTAAATCACAAAAAAAAAAAAAGACATTAACTGGGTTTTCACAGGCGGTAACACATTTTTTGCTGTGTAGACAATGCAGGATCACACAGTGTCAAATATAATTCTGGGCAACATATTTTCATCTCAGCAAGTCATCCTAAACTCCAAGATTGCCCATCCAAATATATTGAGCATGCTAAGGGGGGAAATTTCATGTTTTTGTGGAGGGAAATGTCAAACCTGGCCCTTAGGTAGAGGCAACCTTTCCTGTCTCAAACCTCAACTCTGCATAGACATGGGATTGCCTGGATTTGCCTCAATTAAGTTAATGGGAATAGGCAGAGAACTGGAGTTTTGACCTTTGGCAAGCTGTGGATAAAGAGGCAAATCAACTTTCATTCCTCCTCCTTGTCTAAACACTCACACTTTTATTTTTTGCATCTGTAAATAAGTCAAGTTTACTTTGAAGTGCTTTGAGAAGAGCGTGAGAAAGAGGAAGCAGACATTTGCTCAGTCTTCCGGGACTTTTTTGTGGGCTCTGATCCAAGAGAGTGAAAGAGCTGCAGAGTGGATAAACAAATACAGTATATTCTTTTCACTAGGCACACACAGATGTCACGAGAAGCTGGAAGAGAGCTATAGGTGCCTGTAGAGCAGCAGGTCAGGCGGAGGTGTATGTATTCATGATAGATTCGCAAGCTCTTGAACTGCAATCCTGCAAGAGTGCAGTGCAACTGCAAACCTCCATCCTGCAAGCATGTCAGTATCACTTTTACCACACTTGTCTTTACACCTTTAGTTACACCTTTACTTTAATGATATATAGCATTGTAAAGCTATGCTGATTTGCAAGGCACATAAAAACCCCCACAGGGGTAATTGAAGTGTAAGACCCTACAAAAGGTTGACGTATAAGAGAGCTGACACATTGTGGCTCAAACATGAGCATGGCACTCCTACAGTAAATCGGGCAGTGAGATGAAAATCTGAGTTAGAGAAAGGTTTTCAGATCCAATCCTTTACCATTCCATCTGCTTACTGCGGCCGCTGCAAAAACAGAAATACATCTCAGCTGCGTACCGTTCACTTCCATTTCACAAGTCATCTCGAAGACTGTGTCACCATCTTGTATCTCCCAAAAGCCCACTCTCAAGTGCAGGCAACGACTCGCAATGTTTCCTCCCTCAAAGATGGAGTTGGTTGAATTGAAGGAGCTTGCTGAGCCGAGACTAAAAGCTGGATTGTGTCATCAGCTCATAAGCTTTAAGAATGACAGGTTTGTACTGTAAATCCACAGACTGCAGTAAGTGACCTCATATTCCTGTCATTTAAACGGGCCTTTCAACAGCATTTGACTAGTAACTCTCATCTTCGCTGATGCATCTCAAAATCTTACAGCCCCTCTGTAAATTCACTTGGTCATGTGACCACACATGGATTAGTTCATAGGGAATAATTGCTCCAATTCCTAGTGAGCTGATTTCTACTCTCTGATTAGGCAGCTACCTAAGGCAGCATCCTAGCCTAAATGGAACCTTATAAGTGACTGATTAGAACTGCACAACGTAAACAGCAGTACAAACGGTACTGCTCTCATGAAGTGAATGGGAGATTTCACTTACAACTTATTTCAATACAGTTTGGCATTAGTGCATGTTGCTAAGCTAATAATGCAGTGCTCTAAGCATTAAAAATGCATAGCATTTACAAATATTGGTTAAAATAACTGATTTAAAATTAAGTTGATCTGTTTCATAGATACTGATACCTCAACCAAAAATGCTCTCCATAACCACATACTTTGAAAATCTATGATGTAAGGAAACTTTCAAACATAATGGATTAGTGTGGACATGGTCTTAGATGACAGAATAATTTTTGCGACCTATTGTACCTTTAGGAACAGTCTTTGCATCTGGAGCGTTAGGCCTAATACATTACAATAGTGTCTACTGTAGGTAGGCGGCTCACCATGTTTTGGAAATGCTAAGGAGTATTATTGTTCAAATTCGGTCAGAATGTATCTCCAAACAGAAGAGCCAATCAGCTTTTAGATAGAGAGATCTCCTGTCAATTAGCTTGAGAATGTGCATGTGCACATGTGTTTTTTTAGTGTGATCCAAGCAAAAGAACCTCAATTAATGATACCATTGTTGACAGATTTTACTGCTGAGTTGAAATGTATTCTTTGATCGTGATCTTCAACAACCATCATGGAGATTTCAGTCTTGACCCATTCTAGTAGATGGGAGCTGCACTTTCATGCCACTTGTTTACATAGAAAAATAGCTGCCCAGATTGCCCGGCAGCATTCCAAAGATGGACACTGAGTGGACTGACTTCCCTTGAAAAAGGGACTTTGGTGCCCCAAAGACAATTTTTTTGGCCTCCATCTAGAATACTAATACATGCCTAACAACAGGCTGGTTCTGCACAGCATGCCATGCTGCCATGCCAATTTAATTATGCCCTCATGCTGAAAGGCCAAGTTGCTATTAAGAGAGAGTAAGATGGACAAAGGCAGGAAAAGAGAAGACATATGTGACTAATTCACTCGTTGCCATTTCATATTGCCAGAAAGCATGCAATCACATCTGCCCCTGGTAGCTACAGGGGCCATTTAACTAATTTATACTGTGCAGCCAGAAATGAAGGAAGCTATCCCATATAAATCTCTTTTCAACAGTGCTGAAAAGAGCATTGACCCCACTGCTCTGAGCAGAGCACAAGTATAAACACCTTCAAATTGAGGGCTGTCGACCCCAAGAGATCTTTAATTGATTGATTGGCTTGCAAATTTCCAGGGCAAGAGACCTGGGCAGGCCACTCAATCAATTCCTCTGCTATAGGAGTCACGTTACTACTGGACTTGATGACCAGTCTTGTCTCTTGGGAGGATCTGTCTATCACTACTCTAATTTATGCAAACGGAGCTTCTATATCTCAATTTGACATTTCACCAGCCCATTTTCCATGGGACCATATTGTCAATACACATTTGCATAGCAGAATAATTTGGATGCATGTCCCCTAGCACTAAATAAAGTTATTTCCACACATGGTATGGTTATGAACTGAAGTAACTCCCTTCAAGGTGAATGTTGTAATTTTTTGCTAATTGCTGAACTTTCAAACAGAAAGTAATAATACTAATCAAATAGTATTTCTCTTCTCTTTTTTATTATGTACACTAACATGAGATAAAGAGTCTAGTCATATCAGTCTTAGAGGAAAAAGATGTTTTATTCTTCATATTATGGTGCTAGGCACACATTCATTTGCACCACCATGTAGAGTTCATATGACCAGCTAAAGTGCTCAAGGTGATAATCTGACATGGTGCGAGCTGCAAGGCGGTTGTCTGTGTTCTGAGACTTCTGTCGGTTCCTTGATTATGAAGGCATTTCAACGCCATTAATCCACGCATGTTATTGACGCTCGCACGCGCGACAGTTTAATGCCACGCGAGGAAAAACAGATTTAGACAGATTAAACCCTTGCGCACATTATTGACACTTGCACAAACTAGTTAATTGCCGCAGGAGGAAACTGGAAGATCCCGCAATACAAGTCATCTTATACCCCTAGCACTTCAGTTTAAGATTTTCTCAAAAAATAATTTCTTAATTTGAGTTATTGGCCATCCATGATCATCCTAATAGAGCATTGTATAATATCCCAGTTAAAAACAAAGTTACATATTTAGGTATCTGAATATACGTAAATCAGTGGATAATTTAGAAAAAATTCATTTTGATAAAAATGTAGAGAAAAGTAAATTAATTATGAATACTTGGCTGCAGAGAAACATTTTCTATTGATGAAAGCAGAGAGTCTTTCTAGATTAATTTAAGTGAATCTAGAAAGTTTTCATAAGTGAATCATAAGTTTTCTGTTACAGTGTGACTTTGAAATTTCTAATATCCCTGTAAAACTTTTTTCTTTTCACCAACAAGTACTGTTATTTTGGAAATTGATTTTCAAACATAATTTTAGCCCACATAACATATCAATCTGGAATAATTAGTTATAATAATTAATTAAATTAGTTAAGGAACAGTGGTAAAACATAAATTGCATAATCTCGTGATAGAAAATGTACACATTAGAGATAAAAAATGCTATAACAGATTTTTAAGAGACGTTTTACTACAACAACGTTTTCCAGGTCCTGTAAAAAGATCTTACATTTTTCATAATTTGGAGAAGAAAGAAGTGAGTGAAATTACAACCAATTTCTTTTCATTTCCCGTTGCCCCCTTAAAGTAAAGAGGTGCATTTTAACAAAAAAAAATTTAAGAATAAGGTTTAAAGTTGGGGACTCAAATCTGTCAAATATACAAGTCAGAAACAGCTGATCACTTGTTTTTTCAATGTAATTTGGTGTATTCATTCTGGAAGGATGCATTTAGCTGAATGCAACAAAAAATACCTGCAGGACAGATAATTTCATGGGAAATTGTTAAATTTGGTTTATTAATTAAGGATAAAAATGTATCTTATGTTATTAATAATTTATTGCTTTTGTTTAAATTTTACATACACAAATGTTAATTTTTCAAAATTCCTCCCTGATTACTTGCTTTTAAAGAGGAATTTGCAATGTATTTAGAGACATTGAGTGGGATGAAAAATCCCAAAGCGAAATATTTGTATTTTTTGTTGAAGGATTGGTTTTGTAATGTAAGAATCTCCCACTCCCCTACTTAATTATTATTTTTGTTTATTTGACTTATTTACTTATTTTTTTGTAATGGATAGTATGTTAGTATGGATGGTATGTTGATGTGTAAATTGAATAGTAATCTCAGTCTTTTTTGTAAATCTTTTTCAGGTATGACTGCCTTTCTTTTGATGTTCATACAAGAAAAAAATTATAATAAGACTTCCGGAAAAGGGTAAGTAACCAATGACATTTTATTTTAATATTTTTTTTTTTCCACACAATATTTGGTGTTTTATTTTGGTACATTTAAACTGAGGTATTTTGTATTTTATTTGAAATATTTTTTTATGTATTTGTGTCAATCACTGTGTATAGAGAGCGCCGGTACTGGACGCAATTGAGTCGGTCTCCCTATACACTCTTGAACTTCCTGTATTTTTTAATAAATCTGAATGTTTGCAATAAACGTAAAATATATTCTTTCTATACTTAGAATCAACCATGTAAAATGGATAGTTTTATATATTTAATTGTTTTGAATGCAATTCCGCCATTCGCAATGTTTTAATGCATTCCCTCATTAAAGATGTTCATTGCATAGTCTTGTACCTTCATCTTTTTGTCAGGTTTTCAAAAACATATTTGTTTCAAATCAAAGATTGTAATCTTGTGATTCATCTTGGGAGCTGGTTGCTTTGGTTCATGGCTTACAATGCTTTAAGAAGACTTTTGTGAAATCCCTATGGAAACAAATGATTGGGAAAAACACTTCTGGAACCAATATGGCTGAATAAGTGGCAGGTACTCTATAGAAAAAGGGGACTGACGTGGGTTACTCATTAAGATGTTCAAGAGTCACACTTGTTATTGAATATGGCTATCACTTCCAAACACATACTGTGTGAAATTAAATGTATTTAATTTCAATGCAACCATGATCTAAGACTTACAGTATGCAAAGTGAACAACTGTTTTTGTGCCAATATGTATGCATAACCCATCCCTTTCTGCTTTCTCTGAAGGACTGTTTTCCCTCCCTTTTCACCTCTTTCCTCTGCGTCTCACTGTTTTAGTAAAGCTGGGTCGGCCAGCCATTTAATTAATGTGAATGGAACACTACTCTCTCCATCCATCTTTCTGTGTGCTTTGCGCAGTGTTTGAGTAGTACGTTATCTTCCTCTTTCCCAGGGCAAACCTTGTTAATTAAAAGCTGCCAAGTCCCACTTCGGTGAAGTCGTTTGAAATTAAGCTTTTCTCTGAACTACATCGCATGCTCTCCCCCTGAAGAGGACTGAATATCCTCCGAACATCCATCTCTATCAGAGTGTGCGCATTAGCCGCTCAAATGTAAAAGAACTGCTTTAAAATGGCGGCAGGGCAAAATGCCCATAGATTATCTTTTGAGTCATTTCTGAGAAAAATTATATCCGATACCAGTCAAAACTCACACAACGTGGTAAGACTATCGATAGCAGTTTTATGCCTGAGCTAATTAGTGCTTATAACAAGCTAAGCTGGCCTTTGGAGCACAAAACAACTCAATATCAGTGAAAATCATCTATCAATGGGCATGCAAATGAGATGAGTAAAAGGCAATGCCAGCCGGTCTCTGCACAAAGCCAAGACTTTCAAGCTAGAGGGGGGGAAACAAAAAGAAATGCTGTTTGTTTTTAATACTTCATAGCCAGTGGGCTTTGGCGAACAGCATTGCCACACATTAATCAAGTTATTTCAGTCTCGGGCATCCCTACTGACTGCCTGAGAGGAATAGCCTTACACCAGTCTCCAAACTGGTACAGCAGATGTTGTTGGTTTACCTCCGTCTTCTCATTAGAGAAGAAGTACTAAATTAATCTCAGTTATAAACATATTTATACATGCTGAAATACAAGAAGCTTTAATTCAGTTCTGTCTCCCATGTTGGATATTTAATCAAATGGATAATTCTTGTGAGCTAGTTACCAGAAGACATGTGGTAGTAAATCTTTGTTTTCCACCTTTTAGTTTGTTTCCTCAGGATTCTAGTAGAGACCATTTCTGTTGTTTATTACTTGGGCTGCCAAAGTTAGTGCATTAACTTTTTAAGTAAAGCTCCGGAATGCATTTAATATTTATTTTACAATATTTAATTCATTTTCTGAATATCCCACAACATAAGACACATATTAAACATCCAATAAAAAAATACCGATTTCAAATAACATGAAGGTAAAAAATGACCATTTTAATTTAGGGTCAAACCATGCATTTAAAGCTTAATTTTTATCTGTTTCTTCCACTCTGTTATGATAAACGCAGTTGTCTCATAATATTATAAAGAATTATGTTAAAATACTTGTTAAAAAAAAAATCACTAGCTATAATACTTACAGTATTTGTCCCTCAAACCAGATTTATGACGACAAATTATAGTTGTATGTAAATACTGCCAATTCAAAAATTCTGATGAATCGCATTACTGCAAAGAAAATCTTCTAGGTTACATATGTAACCTCCATTCCCTGATGGAGGGAACACTTTTATACCCGTATGTCCGGGGGTGGGGTATGCAAATACTGTCTGCCAACTTCTCATTGGCCTTTTTTCATAGATCAGAGGTATGTACGGCGCTCAAGAGAGACCCCTAGTGTCGCTTCTTCGACACAACGTTGAAGTGAGCGACAGACGGGGAACTCCAGATTAATCATGCATACTTATTTTAAGACTGACACTAGTTATTACACATGCAGCAATATGCTCACATTTTCTTATCTTGGATCTTGCACTCTCTGAGCAGGGAGGTAAGTGTAGGAATATCTGACAAATGTTCCATAAATACAGTCACTTTGTAGGCTGGCACCATGGTGCATGCCATCTTTATCCACAATCTGGTTTTACTGCTTGCTTCCTGTATGTCACCTCACAGATGGGATGATTACTTCGGTGCTGTCAGTCCATTTGTTCACTGTAACTACTTCACAAATTAACATCTCATTCAAGGCAAAAGCTGCCTGCTTGCCAAACAAACTTATTTTTGTTCTTATGACTTCGAAATGTCCATTTTAGTCTTAATATATTACATAACACTACAGTATATGGCTGAATATTGTATAATTGTGTGTTTCCTCTAGAATGAGACAGTATTCAACTTCTAATGATTGGCCTAGAGTGCAACTAGGTTGCCAATTGTTGACGATAGGATTTGGATAGTTAGAAAGTAAAGCAAATCCATGTAGGTCAGTTGCTGTGGTTTTCAACTGGTTTTGCTTAAGGAACCAGATTTCCCCTTCTGTCACTCACTCGACATTGTGTCGATATAGTGACACTAGGGGTCGCTCTTGAGAGCCCCAAACACCTCCCATTCTTTGAGAAAAGGCCAGTGGAATTTGCATGCCACTCCCCCGGACATACGGGTATAAAAGGAGCTGGAATGCTCACTCCATTCAGATTTTTTCTTCGGAGCTGAGTTGTTGTACAAGCGAGCTGAATACTACTGCTGTTCCATTCAGAAGTGTATGCTGTTGGATATACTGTGCATTTCCACCGGTTTTCTCTCCTACTGAACGATGAGTGCAGATTTCGCCCCTGGGCACTTCGACAGCGCTAAAAGAGTGTATATTCCTGCTAAAGAGTATATTTTCTCTATTAGAGCACACACAATGACGTTGAACGTCTTTTAAAACATGCATCTTTATAAATATGCCTTTCTGTCTTCGTGTGATTCCTGGATGTGTTCATTATCGCTCTGCTTTCGCTGCCTCACGTGTCTGGGCAGCGATCAAACTGAGGCAGCGTTTGTGGATGTTCATGTTCTCATTGATAGAATATGGCAATGTTGCGGTCGCAGCTTTCCTTCTTCTGGGGTGTAAGATTATGTACGCAGAAGAATTCCAGCAACATGATTTGAATCTATAAAAAAACCCAGCCTTTCAGTTTGGAATGTGTCAACGTCATAAATCACAGGCCTTCACAAGAACCCCCACCCAGTTACACCAGGCTGTTTCTGTGTAAGGTTAAAAGGACCATCAGATTTGCACAACTCTTAAGACATTTCATCTTAATCTAGCCTTGCTAGATAATGCTGAAAATCACTTTGAACTGTGATAAAGTTTATACCTGACAAATTAATGATTATAGACTGATGGACCTCTTTAAAATGTGTGCAGCGATGTGCAATCACCTATAATTGATAAATATGATCTTTAATTCTGTATGATTTATCTCATTCTACTAAGACTGGTAACTATAAGGTTTAACTTGATAAAATACAATGATATGTAAAACCAATATGATTTTGTAACCAGGGATTTTCATGTTTTGTTACCTACACGTATAACAGCCATAAAAAAATTTCATGTTTAGAATGTAAGTGTTTGCTGGCATATGCAGAGAAAGCTGATGAAAACGAATATCATGTATCTTGTACCATTCTCATTAGATATAAAAGCTCATGATTAAATATGCACTATTTTTGAGCGGGAAATTCTTAAGAGTTTGAAATAAAGGACCATAACCCAGTTGAAAATATGACTCTGAAAAATCACTTTTGATTGGCGCAGGACACTTTTGGGGGATGTGACTAATTTCAGTTCAAATAGTTCCAAACAGGAAGAACACGTTCTCTTCGCTCTTCTTCTCTTGCCTCTGGCATCTCGTCTCTTCATCCTCTTGAGGCTCTTCGCTCTCAACGTCCCGAGAAGACCATGCTTCACAGCTAAACTAATTCATACAGACAGTAAATTTGATTATAAAGTCATCAAAACATTGACGTAACGAACTTTCGACCAAGAACCAAGTCACACAAAGAACGCAAGGAAACACCACAAATACAAGCAAATACATCTCCAATATTGTGCTCAAAGTGCTGGTGTATTAATCAAATATTTTGGGTAATCCGACTGCAAATCGATGTAGACTCAAAGAAGGATAAATGGTTCTTAAGGTATTATCAACAGACTACATAAAGTTCATTTTCACTGTACTGATCAGTTATTTCACATTCTGTCAATTTTCACCAACCTGTCTCTTGTATATATGTGTTAGATTAGATCTATGTTTAGAAAAGTAATAAAGTTTGTCTGTATTCAAAGATGACTTGACTGTGGAATATTTTGATAAATAATCTCATCGCTGTTTCTACAAGATTTCGCTTCAAAGCTGTACCTAGATACATGTGATATTATTTTCCAAAAGCCATGAGAATAATATCACTCCAATAAGTGAATTAATCATAATTCACTTATTAAAGCTAATTCATTACAGTAGAAATTGAGCTGATACAACTAGACGTTGTATTACGATTTCAATTGTGGAGAATCTATTAAGACAAATAATCTAGTTATTTGTTATTATCTAATTTATAATGGTTGTCGAACACTACTAATTCCGTTATACATTTCATTACCTAATAAGTACAGTTTAATTTAGTTCATAGCTCACATATTTCAAGACCCTAAATTCCCTCCTAAATTTAGCATGCATGCAAATTACCCTACATAAAATGGTGGCACCTACTTGGATCGCACGCAGAGCTTTAGACACTCTGAGCAGCTCTTTGTCTGCTTTTGTGGACAGCGGAAAGGGAATGCCATCTCTAAACAGAGGCTTGCCCACCGGATCGTGGACACCATTGCATTGGCCTACCAGTCCCAGGCCGTGCCCACCCCCTTGCGGGTTCAAGCACACTACAAGGAGACATCTGCAGAGCAGCGGGCTAAGCAATGACTAATACCTTTGCAAGATTTTACAATCTCCGGGTTGAACTGGTTTCATTCCGAGTTCTTTCAGGTACGAATAGGTAGAGTTTAGTAATAAGGAACATCTGGCCAGGTGTATCACTTGCGTATAGCGCCTTTCCCCTCCCCTGAGGCGAAAAGGCGTGCTTTTACCCCCAGTCGAGTTCACAAAGTCGTGGACCCTGGATGTGCTTCCTCCCTAGCCCTGTGGCTCGCGATCTCGTGGAGAAGTTCACAGCCAGCCCCACTACAGGGTCTAATATGCCATGTATTGAGATAGGTGCTCCACAGGTGCCGATTACTCCGGTAACCCCCTATGATGTATTTTCCATGGTACGGTCTCCATCTTTCTGCCCTGGTCGCTGTGTTTGTAGAGCTCCTCCCCTATAAAGCAGGACCTACAACCACACATCTTCCATGTGCGACTCTTGAGCCCACATGACGTAACGCCACATGTTAACCTCCCTTCTGGGCAGGGTGTGGCCTCCGTGGGGTCTTTTCCCCCTGAAAGAATAGGAAAGGAAAAGAACACCTTCCCCGGCGCGTACAATAGTGCTAACTGGCCCCAGCCAAATCTGATACTCTCTGGAGAGAAAAACATAGAGTGAAAAGGCAGCGGCTGGCTCCCATGCTAGTTATGTCGCTTCAGGGATGTGGGGAATTACATGACATCTTTTGGGGCATATGGGGAGGTTACATGCAGACTGATGCTCCTGCTATTACACACGCAGCAGCTTGCTTGCACCTGCATCAGTAGTTCACGTAACACGGTTCAGCTGTTGTGCCGTTTTTCTATAGGGACCCCCTAGTGTCACTACATCGACACAATGTCAAGTGACTGACAGAAGGGGAACATCATGGTTACTGTCATAACCTCCGCTCCCGGTAGAGGGAACGATACTTTGTGTCCTTCTTGCAACAACACTGTACTAGCCGCTGAAATGGCCGGACCTTGTCTCGGCTCCTCAGCACAAAACCTGAATGGAGTGGGCATTCCAGCTCCTTTTATACCCGTATGTCCGGGGTAGTGGCATGCAAATTCCACTCGCCAATTCTCATTGGCCTTTTCTCAAAGAATGGGAAGTGTTCGGGGCTCTCAAGAATGACCCCTAGTGTCACTAGATCGACACAACATCTCATTTCCTCCATCAGGGAACGGAAGTTACGACAGTAACCATGACTTTTAATTGGACATAAACTGGCAATCCAATCTAACACAATACCAAAACCATAAATCATGTATAATGCAGTCTGGCTAGTATTATCTTTTACTTCGCATAGTTTTGTTTATGGTTTTTGGGAATGAGATTTGTCATGCAACCTGCCCATGTTGGCATCTTCTTAATTTGGAAAGTTGACATAGACTACCAAGTGACGAATTGCGAAGTGTGATGAATTTCCACCAAAATATCATAGTTTAATTGGATGCATGACCATTGAGGTGAATAACTAAAGAAATTGGAAGCGTATAAACTCCCATTTAAAAGTTGCTGAGCCTATTGATTTTGCTATCCTAAATGCATTTTATTGTTTGCATTTAGCTTATTTTTCCCTTGCTGCTACTTTTCAGTTGAGAACAATTGCCCTATAGCACCATTCTCATAGACTTGGAGAGGCAGTGCATAAAAATCAAGAGAGTTAGATAGAAGAATATATTTTCTATTTTTGTTTTTGCATCAAAATACATGCAAAAGCATGGCATCCCCCTGTGAAGTTAATTATCTGCAATCATTCTGTACCAGTTATCTATGAATTTGTATCCCACTGAAAAAGCAGTCCATATTCTCTTCTCCTCAGTATCCGTCATGCGGTGTCAGTTCTGTGCTCTTCCATAACACATCTTACACACTCCAGTGTACTTCAGCTCACAGCACACACTACATTAACACAACCCTGCGCCCGCTGTTAAGAGGAATGCAATTGCAGACCTGGTGTGGAGATGGAGAAAGAGCAGTGACAGGCTTATTGAGTCTCGTGATCACATCCTACTGGGCTCAAATTAAAGAATCCTATTCCTGGGGAAACTCTGAGGTGGAGAGAAAGTGAAAGTATTAATCTCTCAACTTTTTAGGAAGAGCAGGAGACTATGCAACTACTAATGATTTGAGTGCCGCCGGACCGCCAGTAGCTGACAACAAGATTCGGATGTCAAATGTGGATTCTGTTGCCGGATGATATAGTACCAGGCTAAAGTATAAAATATTACAAGTCTGTTTTGGCTGTGGTGTAGATAATTTACACTGGAGACCAGGGTAGCATACTGGTAATTGAACATGGAATGTAATGTTTTTTAAACCGTTCACTCTAAACTGCACGTCATGGGTGATTATGATTATGATTATTACAGCCACACTATTAAGTTTTCATTTGAAATGCATAGATGTTTATGCCTCTCATTTACACTAGAAGAGTGGTATCCTTTATGAAAATGCTCTACATTACTGCATACTTTGGAAAACTATGACGATAGGAAACTGAAAATGGAGGCTTCAAAAGTAAATGGATTAGTGTGGACCCAGCCTGAGCCTTTAACTCTCTGGATTTGTCATCATGAAATTTGTTAATACAAATATGTACCCTATTTTCTTTCTTAATGCACATTCTTGGACTTCATCAGTGTTTTATTTCAAAGAAAAAAATGCTTTCATTATCTTGATTAAAAAAGTTATAACTTTGCTATGGCACTGAAATGTATTTTCTTTTTGGCTGACATCCCCAAGTCATTTTATGCGAACTTATTTTGTGTGTGTGTTCAACAACACGTTTCATGAGGAAATACATCTCATTAGAGAAGTAAATTGTGTGAATGCCATTTCATGTTGAATTTATGGATTTTATTCATGTACCCAAATCAAGATGGGTAAACCCATTGTGGTGGGGAGAAAAAATACAACAGTACATCCAGTAATCTGAAAATGAAATTTGTCGGACTAGATATGCGAGTAACAAGAGGCGATTCTAATCACGTAAACAACTCCTGGCAAAAGTTAAATGAGCTGGGGCGAAAAAATCAATGTCTTCCACCCATCAAGGATCATTCATTTTTTTATTCATTTTTATCAACTCTTAAGTCCGTCCTCCACAACCCACCTGATAATTGTGTCTCTTTATTCTTTAGCCTGAGTCAATGTGACAGACTTAAATACCGTAAATGGGGTTTGTAATGTATCATTAGCCGAGTAGGGACCTTGTCTGGTTGAAAGCCAAATTGCTGATTGATCAAACAAAAAACAACTGAATTGTAGTAAACAACAGTCAATCATATGCCAGGATTATGCCGCAAAACTAATGGTTGTCCAGATTAGATGGCCAATTTTAATCTTTGATTGATGATAATTATGGTCCTGGCACTGGGGGAATGTTTACTCAAAATATGCGAGAGGTTTGTTCCTTAATGTGTTTGTGTTTGAATGCCTTTGCAAAATGCACTTGATGAAAACAAAATGCAATCAGACCAAATTAGCCGTGTTCTGGCAGTTTGTTGTTTCACTGGGGCTCCACCTAAGTTTTTGCAGATTGGATCCAAGCACATTCAATTGAAAGGAAACTGGTGGGCACACATACTGTCGATTTAATCTGGGATTTGATTTTCCAAAGATTCTGCCTACATTTCCTCTGAAAGACATTTTTTTAAGTCAGTGAGAACACTTTGCGAGCTGTAATTCTTTCATGTATGAAATAATATGAATCAAAGTAGAATTGGAAAAAATGTACATAACTTAAAAAAATTCTAATTATATGTTTTATGTCTGCCTTTTGCTTTATTGACAGCATACTGTTTCTTTGTGCAAAACCTAATTATCTATGTTAACTTGACATGATTTGAAAAAGTTCCAAAGTACCTAGCTTCCAACTAGAGATGTTCTGGACGACTTATTTAATTGAAGTCAACTAATTGACTAGTCTAAAAAGTACATAGTCTAAAAGTACATCTAAAAAGTGTTCGTAGTACATTAAAACATTTTGTTTATGTGACCCATTTAAAATACTTAATCTATTCCAACAGCCAAATCAGACACTAAATTCAGCTGAAAAGGGGCATTTATCTACAATGTGCTTGCCTTGCATTATCATTTTACATTCAATATTGAATATGACATGCCTTCACTCAATCAATGTTAGCGAAAGCAAATACAGGCATATATATTGAAAACAATTTAATAAATAGTGGAACCAATAGATGCAATAATATTGCAGTACCAATCGAGCAACCCTAATAGACTTTTCTAATTGAAATGCATCAATTAAAATTTACTTAACATATTTAAACAGTCAGGGCATTGTTGAAAATAGTTAAGCTATATCTACAAGAAAAAAATGCATGTATTTCACACAAAAAAATGCACTTATTTAGCCTATGATCTAATTTGACAGCTGTTTGGTAAAGAATGTTAAACAATAACAGTTACGATGTAAAAAAAAACAAAAAAAAACTTCTAGGTATGTATGTAACCTCCGTTCCCTGATGGAGGGAATGAGACGTTTTGTCGAAGAAGCGACACTAGGGGTCTCTCTTGAGCGCCGAATATGCCTCTGATCTATGAAAAAAGGCCAATGAGAAGTTGGCAGACAGTATTTGCATACTACGCCCCCGGACATACGGGCACAAAGGTGGGGAAATACGTCTGTTTCATTCAGGATTTTTCTGAGGAGCCGGAAATAGTCCGGCCTCAACAGTGGCTCGAAAAATCCTGAATCCTTCTGGTTACCCTAGACAGGGGAACAAGGCGACGCTTGCCAACCTGGGAATGGGCCAAACCTGGCTGGGCCTCTTTTCAATCTGTTTCTCCGCATAGAGCAAGAACGGCCAGGGCCCTTACACGCATTGAGGGAAGGGGGTCTTACCCGGTTTCCTATTCTTTCAGGGGGAAAAGATCCTGTGGAGGCCACACCTGCCCGAAAGGGGGAGGTAAAGGTGGTGAATACATCACATGGGTTTTAGGCGGCATGTGGAAGATCCAGCCTCAAGGTGGGGGGAGTTGCTACAACACAGCGACCGGAGGGCAACTGGAACTGCCTGAGGGAGACACGGGTCCACTTCTTAAGGGGACCGTACCGCGGACGATACACACAGGGGGAGTCCACGTAGGAGTCCTGAACCATGGAGCACCTATTCCAGTACAGGGTAGATTAAGTACCCACAGTGGATTGGGTCAGCGAGTTCCTCCGCTGAACTGCGGATCCACAGGGCAAGGGAGGAATCATCCAGGGACCCGGGTGGGTGGGATCACCTGGGAGAGAAAGCGCAAGATTTTACCTCGGCCGAGGGAAAGGGCGCTAGGCGCAAGTGGTCCACCCAGTCAATCCGCAAGCGTGTTACCAAGTTCTACTGACTCGGACCTGAGAAAACACGGACGAAACTGACTCTACCCTGAGATTGTAAGATCTCACAAGGGTGTTAGGTGTTGCCCAACCCGTTGCTCTTCATATGTCTGCCAGGGAGATGTCTCTGGCCAGTGCCCGTGAGGATGCAGCACTCCTTGTCGGGTGTGCTCGGACCTGTAAGGAGAGGGGCACGACCTGGGTGTGATAAGCCAATATACTGGTATCAACAACCCAGTGGGAAGGCCTCTGTTTGGAGACATTATTCCCTTTCTGCTGTCCACCAAGGCAGACAAAGGGCTGCTCAGAACATCTAGAGCTCTGCGTGCAGTCCAAGTAGGTACGCAAAGCACGTACCGGACACAGCAACGAAAGGGCTGGGCCTGCCTCCTCCAGGGGCAGCTTCGCTTGCAGGTTCACTACCTGGTCTCTAAAGGGCGTAGTAGGAACCTTGGGCACGTAGCCCGGTCGCGATCTTAGGATCACATATGTGTCTGCCGGACCGAACTCCAGGCAAGTGTTGCTAACAGAGAACGCTTGCAGGTCCCTGACCCTCTTGATGGAGGCGAGCGCGATCTGCAGGGCCATCTTTAAAGAGAGGGCCCTGAGTCCAACTGATTCTAGCGGCTTTAAGGGGGGTCTCTGGAGGCCCGCGAGGACCACTGAGAGATCCCAGGAGGGGAACAGGCTTGGCCGGGAAGGGTTCAACCTCCGGGCGCCTCTTAGGAACCTGATGTCATGCTTACCCAAAGACTTGCCGTCTACTGTGTCGTGGTGGGCCGGCCTCTCCTGCGGAAATAAGAGCACTGACCTAACTGCGGGTCTTCAGCCTGGGAAGAACACCAATTTGTGAACAAGCGCCACTTCAGGGCGTAAAGTTTACTGGTAGAAGGGGCTCTGGCTTGGTTGAGCGTGGCTACGACGGCAAGTGGTAGACCAGCTAGATCTTCCGCGTCCCATCCAGGGGCCAGATGTGGAGGTTCCAAAGGTCTGGGTGCAGATGCCAGAGCATGTCCCATCCCTGAGAAAGAATGTCTTTCCTCAGGGTAATTCGCCAGGGAGGGGCTGTAGCGAGGGGTACGAGGTCTGAGAACCAGGCCCGGGTGGGCCAATAGGGAGCCACTAGTGTGACTTGTTCCTCTCCTCCCTGACCTTGCACAGCGCCTGTGCAAGAAGGCTCAATGGGGGGAATGTGTACTTGCGCAGCCCCGCAGGCCAGCTGTGTGCCAGTGCGTCTGCCCCGAGGGGAGCCTCTGTTCAGGCATACCAGAGAGGGCAGTGGGAGGTCTCTCGGGAGGCAAACAGGTCTACCTGGGCCTTGCCGAACCGTTCCCAAATCAGCTGGATCAACTGGGGGTGAAGCCTCCACTCTCCACTTGGCAAGTGTTGTCGTAACACATTGAGGTTGCCGGGGATGTGAGTGGCACGCAGCAACTTGAGTCGCTGCTGGCTCCAAAGGAGGAGACGACGGGCGAGTAGTGACATGTGGCGGGAGCGTACGTCGGCTTGGCGATTTATGTACGCTGCCACGGTGGTGCTGTCTGACCTGACTAGGACACGTTTGTCTTGAACTAATGGGAAACACTTCCACAGGGCAGAGAAAACAGTCAGCAACTCTAGGCCATTGATGTGCCCCTTTCCAACAGCCCATGGCTGCGTGCCCGTTGTACAAGGCACCTGAACCCAATTTGGACGCATTGGGACACCTTCTGCGAGGGGAAACTTGTCCACAGAAGGCAGAGTTCTGTCCAGGGTTTTGATGTTTAGCGGCAGGCGGGGGTGATGGTCACACAGTGCGCCATGCGCCGCGGCGCCATGCTCATCCATGACTCGAGACTGGGGCCAGTGCTGAGGCGGTCTCATATGCATCAATCCCAGCAGTGCAGCCACCGTGGAGGATGTCATGTGCCCCAGGAGCTTCTGAAAAGATTTTAAAGGGACCGTCGTGCCTGGTCTGAAGATGGGGAGGCATTTTAGCACTGACTGTGCACAATCGGTGAGGCGTGCTGATATTGAGACTGAGTCTGACTCCATTCCGAGAAGAGAGATGCTCTGAGAGGGGTGCTCTCTACGAAGATGTCAGCTCATCGTGCACTTCTGGGAAAAATGGGACCGGGGGGGGGGCGAGACTGTGAGCGGTGTGCAGACCACAGGAACCAGTCATCCAACCGTCCATCCTGCTGTCCCCAGATCACCACCATCACCAGCTGCATCGTCCTCAATCCCGTGGGAAGAAGGAGCAATGCGGGGGGTGGCTGGAGTGGCGAGCTTTCTATCTATCTTTCTATCTGCCATGCAGAGAAGGAGAAAAGCTGCTGAAGTGTGCCGTAGATCCAACAGCAGGCAGCGCGTCAGAGGAACAAGGCATGAACAGGTGTGTGACTCGCATCTGACTGCATACACGGCCATCTGCTCCGAAGAAAATTTCTGAATGAACCGTATTTCCGCCTTTGTACCCATATGTCCGGGGGAAGGGTATGCAAATACTGTCTGCCAACTTCTCATTGGCCTTTTTTCATAGATCAGAGGCATATTCGGTGCTCAAGAGAGACCCCTAGTGTCGCTTCTTCAACACAACGTCGAAGTGAGCGACAGACGTGGAACAGCAACGATAGAAAAATAGGCCTGTGAGAAATGTTCATTAAACCAAATGTATAGTTTTAATCATGACTTGCACACAGAATAAAAGCTAATGTATCCAGTTAAGCAGCCGGTACATCATTGAAAATAGTCTTCTTGAACTGCAGGGTAAATATAATAATAATTTTTTCAAACATTGCCATATCTTGCCTAAAATAATCATTTTCAAGGCTACGTACTCGGTGCATACATTTTTAATGAGAAAAATGTATGTGTCAACATGGTCTGGTGAATGGTGAGATTATCCTGCACTTGAAAAAGCCAGCTCGGCGGAAAAATAACTTTTTCACAGAAGAATTTATTGTGAAAATATCCATTGCGACTTACAAGCCTATGTTTCGGAAATCCGCTTCCCGCACCACCACCAAAGTGATTTTCATACCTATTTTGCTCATCTTGTGAGAGGACATTTTATGCCCCTGCTGAGTGTACAGTAAGAGAGGGAAGAAGCACTAACCCTGAGGTGAAATGAAACTTTCTCCAGATACTCTCATTTTAAATAATTGTATTATTAATTGTTTATAAAATGTAACTTTAACATGACAGTAATTTAAGTGCATCCTTTACAAAAAAAATATATAAAGCCAAAGTAAAAAGTAAATGTGTAAAATGTTGAACAGTTTAATGGGGAAAATACTGACTGACTAGTAATTCCAGTGCCGAAAATAATCAAAACAGACACAAACAGCATATCTATCAACCACAAATAATATAACATTGAGCAGCAGCCGTCGGAGTTGCATTGGAGTGACCTCAACTCCCCTCTTTGAATGATTGGCTAGAGGAGGAGCTGTCGATCATGAACTAGTGTACCAATAGGGACACAAAACGCCCCCTGATTTACATGAAACTCTACTCACAGGTTTTGGAAAATGAAGAGCAGAACATGGAAACAAAAGCAAAAAAAATTGGGCTTAAGCATACAAAAAAAAAGTAAAAAGAGCACAAAAAACAGTAATATAACCAAGGAAAACATGATTTCTTTTGCAATTCTGATGCTTTAGTTTTTCTATAGTTTTTTGCAGCATATTTTAAATGTGTTTATATATTTTTGATTCATGCTTGTTATTTTTTGTTCTTCGCTTAATATTTTGATCTGCGCTTTTTATTTATTTTTGCGCTTATTATTTTATTAATCTGCACTTATTGTTTTTTGATTTTAATACATTTGATGGGATTTTGATCCCATATAACCTTCCTTCTTTTTATTGGGTGCCTCAACCCATTCACATTCCACATGGAGAGAGACAATCCAATCATATTAACGTTTGACATTTTGATATATTATAAAAAATGTATTGTGTGTCAAAAACAAAATTATAAAGACCACATTCTAACATTAGTGCAACAATCAAACCCCGAACTTCCCCCAGAACCAAACAATCAGAAAAAAGGAAAATGTGCGCACTAACCCCGTGCATGACAGCGCCATCCATCCCTCTAAACTCAAACAGTCCATGTATGCCTAAGAGATCCTCTGCGAAAACTTTGCCATCAGATTGCTCAAGTCCGGTGTTTGTATACAAATGTTGTAAGACAGAATTAGATAACATAAGAACATTTATAAAACAAACTCCAGCCAATAGGCATAACGGTCACGAAGGTGTGTTCCTCCACAAAACAAGCTTCAGCCACTAGCGGAACCAGCACACACACACACACACACACACACACACACACACACACACAAACACATACAAAAATGCAGTTCAGATTCCTCAGACAGTCAAACAAATGTTCAGTGAGCCAGCTGTTACATGAGTGCAGCAGATGACCTAATCCTTCCAATGTCCTGGAAAAAATACTCCACTAAACAAACTCCAGCCAATAGGAGGCATAAGCACAAAGACACTGTCCCGAAGGAGTGTTACTACACAAAACAAACTCCAGCCGCTAGACGGAACCAGCACAAAAAGAACAAATAATGCGCCGTCTCCTCAGACAGTCAAGTGAATATTCAGTGAGTCTGGCCCAATCGGCTGCAACGCGAGCACCACACAAAGACTTACTCATTCCAATGACTTTATGAAGGATGCTGCTTGTTGGGGAGAAGTAAATATTTTGCGGCCATCCTTAGCATCTATTGTCAATTTGTCAGGGAACATCATTGCAAAAGCGACCTTCCGTTGATGTTGGCATTTCTTACATTCCTTGAATCAATCTCGTTTCTCTCTTGTCAAATTCACAATGTCTGGGAACAAGAAAATGTTGTGGTTCTTTCAAGAAAGACTTCCTTTACTCCTTGCCCCACGTAACACAAGATCATTATCGGATGATCAAGAGCTCGCTTGATTTCCAGCTTATGGCCTGTTATGTCGAGCAGACTCAGAAAGTGCCCATCTGGAAATTCCACCATATTCTGACCCTCTGGTCTCTCAGAAATTCAAACAATTCGGCCTTTGTTTCACCGGTTATGATTCTCAAGGTCTTCCAACTTTTCACAAACGTGTACAAAGTTTGCCTTGGTCGCTAGTGGATTAGCAGCTAACTCCTTCTCCGATGACTCCAGATAATCGATTTGTTTCTCAACATCCGCAGCTCTTGTAATCAACTCAATGAATTTCGTCTCCAAGTCAACAATGACCTTCGTCACATTACCGATATGTTAGACAGTTGACGCTGAATCTCTTTCACCGCACCGTCCCTTGTCCGAGGCCTGTTGCTCAGGGGCTTCAGCTTGAGAACGCAAGTTACTTTTAATGTCTCCAGAGCATGAGGATTTTGAATTCTTTGACATATTGTCTTCATAGAACAGTTATGGAACAGGGTGTATCGAATCTCACCGGTTTATGACACAAAAAAGTGCGCAGAGCTCATCGTTCACACGTCCGAACCTCGCATGGCATCACGCGGCTCAACTAATAATGCAGAATCTTAAATATTTCTTCATTATTTTACATAATAAAATTTCTTTGTTTCATAATAAACTTTATTTTTATTTCCAAGTTTAAATTAAATCCTAGATTTTCAACTTGGACACAGACCTCTGAACCCCAATGGACATTTCAGTTAAAATTTAAACACAATTTTAAAGCTGCACTGTATTGGAACTCTGAAGATTGGTGCTATTACAAGTGGTTGTGTGTGTCAGTGTTTATGTAAGTGTGTTTTCATGCTGGTGTATATGCATGAGAAAGAGAGAAATAAAGAGTGGAAGCAGCAGAGGCATTACAGAGCGCCCAGGGGGAAGGCAATTAGCCAGAGGGCACCATGCGGCAGCCAGTCTCAGAGCGATACAAGCAGCCAAACAGTTATCATCATCTCCCCTCATCACACCAGTGGAGAGGGAACTGCCACTGTGGCAACCTACAAAACTTCTCCCCCCCCCCTTGATTTCACAGTTAGATTTGCAGCTGACACAGCAGAGGTCAAAGAGAAATGACATAAAAATCAGTTTCTATATCAGGCACGCACAGCTGACCTTGCTGGCAGTATAATTAGGAGTGATGGCTGCTGGTTTATCGGCATAGTTCAGTAATTTTGTAGATGGCAATGATTTAATGATACTGAAACTGAGGGCAAATGGTGCCGATATATTTACTTATTTTAAATTTGCTTTAAAGTCAACATGAAAACAAAATTAACCCTATTTACTTTATCGTAATGCATGGTCCTGTTTTAAATGATTCATTAATGTGAATTGATTAAACATTAATCAAAAGTTAAAAACATCCTCTTCCTCTGAAATGATTCTTTTCAGTGATGTCACCTAGGCCAAGCGAGCTATTAGATAATGTTAATGAAAGCTTTTTAAGCATTGTTTTAGAAAACTTACATTAAAGTCTGGCTAAATTCTGACATGGAACATCAACTTTACACAATCCAATCAAATCAAGTCACGATGGATGAAATTAAGTCCCTAGCATTGGATAAGGTGAAGTTCTAGCTTCGCCATTGGTCCTGGGAGGATCAGGGGCTAAAGCCCAGCTCACCAATGGTCCTGCCCAAAATGTTTTAACATTAAATATACGGTTTTACTTGTACATCTCACGTAACAGGAGCAAGAATGTATTGCTAATGTTTTGCATTGGCTTTAAGGCACAAATGACAATATTTGTAATTCTACAGATAATGCCAAATGCCTTTAACATATTTTTTTTTTATTGTATTCCTTATAATGTGCTATTCATGCATGTTTGTGTCTGAATGTAACCTTTTGATGGTATTTGTTGTTAAAGGGTAAAACAGATAATTTAGTTTGTGTTTGTGTTTATGTTATGTGCTTATAGCTTCAGACAGTAATAATATCCCTATGGTGTTTGCTGCAGGTTGACTGGCAGCCTGCAAATAAGCAGAGATGAGGAGATTTTGGGCCTCCTGAGAGTTCAGTTTTGGATGTGTGGATGTCTCACAAATTCGTTATTGTATATTCAATTATGGATCAGCCAGGGACCCACAGAGCAAATGAGAAAAGGGAGTGAGGACATCATTTTCACCCATAATGAGGCAACAGAAAAACTTGTGTACGTGTTGTCTGTGTCTGTGCATACCTTTAAATTTGAGCAATATTTTGCCAATCACTGGAAATCCATCACATTGCATTCCTGCCACTTGCCAAAGACAACAAGGAAAATAATACATCTTAAGTGATTTTTAATAAATGTAAGTGGTTTTTTTTCTTTCATGCTGTGCTAAGATATCATCTGAGGACTCAATACCATTCGAACATGCTTGTGACCTATTGTAGGTAAAAAAAATAAATAAGGGATTTCACTAAGTAGCTGGCATATGAAAAGTAGTAAGAAACTACTTTTTTTTTTTTTAACCAAAAACCCTAACCCTAACCCTAACCCTAACCCTAAACTTTCCATCACATCCCATTCACAAACTATGTAGGATTAGTTATGTACAGAACTTTAAGTAATGGCCTTGCTGGTAAAGCTTTAAGAAACTGTAGTTACCCGTCTGTTGCTCAATTCGACATTGTGTCAAAGAAGCGACACTAGTGGTCTCTCTTGAGCGCCGAATATGCCTCTGATCTAGGAAAAAAGGCCAATGAGGAGTTGGTAGACAGTATTTGCATACCCAGCGCCGGACATACGGGTATAAAAGCGGAAAATACGTCGAGTTCATTCAGAAATGGTTGTACTGCAGCAAGCTGCGAGTCACACACCCGTTCTTGTTCCTCTGACGTGCTCTCTGCTGTTGGATCTACGCCGCACTACAATGGCTTTCTCCTTCCTTGCATGCCAGTGCAATTTGCCCCTGGGCGCTTCGACAGTGCAAGAGCATATTAAAAGAGTGATATTTCTTTTAAAAGAGCAATACACAGCGGCGTTGAACGTCCTTTTCAGGACGCGTCTTTAAAAAGATGCCATTCCGCCCCTGTGTAATTTCTGGATGCGGTGATTTCTCCCCACCTCTCACGGTCATAAAAGCTGCCTCGCGTGCCTGGGCTGCGATCACACGCAGGCAGCATTTTATGAATGGTTCATGTTCTCAGTACAAGAACATAGCCATGGCTAAATTGCGGTCGCGGATTTCTTTTGTCATGAGAGAAAGCCACTTCAGCCGCGCCTCGCCTCCTTCCTACAGGATTGGGGTAGGCGCCGCGGGCGATGAAGGTGATTTGGGGATAAAGACGGGTTGCATTTAGCTGGGTAAACCCCCTTGAACCACCCGTCTCCCCGGCACGCTTGCATGCTTCAAAACCCGAGCTCAGTATGTGTGAGGCCGGCCGGTCCCTTGAGCTCCCGGAATTGGATGACATCACCGCTGCATCGGAGAGCGTTACAGCGGTGTCTGATGCTGATGACTCGACTGGGCCGCCACCTACGGGTCTGCCCGCCCAGTCTGAGCCTGACGCACAGAGGTCCGCTATGCTTTGCTGGGCTACCGCGAGCATGAGGCTGGACCGGTAAACCCCATTCCCCCCCTCTCGGCTACTTGATTGGTCCCGCGGGCATGTGCGCTGCTCACAGCCGCGCCCCCCTCGGTTCCTTTCTTCCCGGGCGTGCATGACGAGTTGAGTAAGCCGCGGCTTCCTCGCTCCTCCGCTCTCACTACCCTCGACGGTGGAGCGGTTCCAGACCGCTTCCGCCCTGCACGCCATGGCCCTTCCTGCAACCAAACGCCAGGCCAAGGCACTTCAAAACTTGCACTTGGGTAGTCCTGTTCTTGATGTGCTGCAGGAACTGCCCTCAATGACCAACCGCGCCCCCCGGGCCACGAAGGTCAGAAGCGCCGGCACTCGAACGGGCGATGGCCACCCGTGTGGTCCAGAAACGCAATCTATGGACTGGACCTGGTCGAAATGCGGGAGGTAGATAAGGCATGCCTTCTCGAACGCCCCCGTCTCCCAGCTCCATCCATTCGGCACCGCCGTTGACGACTCCGCCCAGCAGTCCTCAGCGGTGAAGAGAATCTTTTGTTGAATTTATTTTCACATTCTCAATAACAGAGCTATTTCCTTTGTCTCTGGGTCACCTGGCCCACAAATGCTGTTCTCACGGCAACCTGCCACCAGATTTCAACAGTCCTAGCATGCTGGGCGTGGACATCCCACCTTCAGCCCCACGATTGTTCCCCGGCCAGCCAGTTCCGCCGAGACTAGAGGACGCCTACGTTGGACCTCCTCCTCAGTCGCTAACCCACCCCCTGCCGGGTGTGCGGAGCAAGGTAAGTGCTTTGAGTCTTTTCTCAGCACTAGAGCCTCGGGACGCGTCTTCGCTTCCTGATGCTGTACTACCTGCTCCGCCCCACTGCATGCCCCACCTGGTACGTCAAAAATAACTGTCCACTTGGTGCCTCTAGCACGGAGTTTGGATGCATGGCTTTCACCTCCCAACCCATCTCGCTGGCTGGCCCGGACCATCTGACTCGGTTACGCAATTCAGTTTGCCAGGCCTCCGCCCCCCCCCCCTTCATGGGTGTCCGGAAAAGTCCCTGCGCGCGGAAACCGCTACTCTCTTACTCGAAGACACGATAGAGCCTGTCCCTCCAACCAAGATGAAGAAGGGTCTCTACAGCCCTTACTTCAACCAAGCTTTGCATAAACTCCCGTTCAAAATGCTCACGCAGAAACACATCCTAACCTGCGTTTGGCATCTAGATTGGTTCGCAGCGGTAGACCTGAAGGACGCATACTTCCACGTCTCAATTCTGCCTCGACACTGACCCTTCTTACGGTTCGCGTATGACGGCCAGGCGTATCAGTACAAAGTCCTCTCCTTCGGCTTGTCTCTGTCCCCTCGAGTCTTCACGGAAGTTGCAGAGGTAGCACTTGCCCCACTTCGTGAAGCCGACAGTCGCATACTCAATTACCTCAACGACTGGCTCATACTGGCCCACTCACAAGAGCTACTATGCGCTCACAAAGACCGGGTGCTCAGGCACCGCAGCCGTTTAGGACTTCAGGTCAACTGGGAAAAGAGCAAGCTCACCCCGGTCCAGAGCATCTCTTTTCCCAGCATGGAGTTAGACTCAGTCTCAATGTCTGCACGTCTCACCACGAGCGTGCGCAGTCAGAGTTGAGGTGCCTCACCACTTTCAGGCCAGGCACAACGGTCCCCTGAAAACTTTCCCAGGGGCTCCTGGGGCATATGGCATCCTCCGCGGTGGTCGCACCGCTGGGGTTCATGCATATGAGACCGCTTCAGCACTGGCTTCAGACTCGAGTCCCGAGACGAGCATGGCAAGCATGGCGTGTGATGATTACCCCCACCTGCCGCCAAACATTCAAACCCTGGACAGCGTTTTCTACGGGCAGTAGTACCCTTGCAGCAGGTGTCCCAACGCATCTTGGTCATGACCGATGCCTCCAGATTGGGTTGGGGCGCCATTGGAAAGGGGCCCCACTGCGCTAGCACATCAACTGCCTGTAGTTGCTGACTGTTTTCTTTGCTCTGCGGAAGTTTCTCCTGTTAGTTCGAGACAAACATGTCCTGATCAGGTCAGACAGCACCACTGCGGTAGCGTACATAAATCGCCAAGGCGGCGTACGCTCCTGCCACATGTCACGACTCACCCTTCGTCTCCTCCTTTGGAGCCAGCAGTGACTCAAGTCGCATCCCCGGCAACCTCAATGTAGTAGCGGACGCACTGTCACGACAATGCTTGCCCGGTGGAGAGTGGAGGCTTCACCCCCAGTCAGTCCAGCTGATATGGGAACGGTTCGGCAAGGCCCAGGTAGACCTGTTTGCCTCCCAAGAGACCTCCCACTGCCCACTCTGGTATGTCCGATCAGAGGCTCCCCTCAGGGCAGACGCACTGGCACAGAGCTGGCCTGCGGGGCTGTGCAATTACGTATTTCCCCCAGTGAGCCTTCTTGCACAGGTGCTGTGCAAGGTCAGGGAGGAAGAGGAACAAGTCACCCTTGTGGCTCCTTATTGGCCTGGTTCTCGGATCTTCTACTCCTCGCGACAGCCACTCCCTGGAGAATTTCCCTGAGGAAAGACCTTCTTTCTCAGGGACGGGGCATGCTCTGGCATCCGCACCCAGACCTTCAGAACCTCCACATCTGGCCCCTGGAGGGGACGCGGAAGATCTAGCTGGTCTACCACCCACGGTCGTAGCCACAATCAACCAAGCTAGAGCCCCTTCTAACAGGCAACTTTACGCCCTGAAGTGGCGCTTGTTTCCGAATTGGTGTTCTTCCCGTGCTGAAGACCCACAGAGGTGCACAGTTAGGTCAAGTCTCTTATTTCTGCAAGAGAGGCTGGAAGGGAGGCTGTCCCCTTCCACGCTGAAGGTGTATGTCACCGCAATTGCAGCCCACCACAATGCAGTAGATGGCAAGTCCTTGGGTAAGCATGACCTAATCATCAGGTTCCTAAGAGGCGCCCAGAGGTTGAACCCCTCCTGGCCAAGCCTGTTCCCCTCCAGGGATCTCTCAGTGGTCCTCGTGGGCCTCCAGAGACCCCCCTTTTGAGTCACTAGAATCAGTTAGACTCAGGGCACTCTCTCTAAAGACGGCCCTGCTGATCACGTTCGCATCCATCAAGAGGGTCAGGGACCTGCAAGCGTTCTCTGTTAGCGACACCTGCCTGGAGTTCAGTCCGACAGACACATATGTGATCCTAAGACCACGACTGGGCTACGTGCCCAAGGCCCCTACCACGCCCTTCAGAGACCAGGTAGTGAACCTGCAAGCGCTGCCCCGGGAGGAGCCAGACCCAGCCCCTTCATTGCTGTGTCTGGTACGTGCTTTGCGTACCTATTTGGACCACACCACAGAGCTTTAGGTGCTCTGAGCAGCTCTTTGTCTGCTTTGGGGGACAGCGTAAAGGGAACGCTGTCTCCAAACAGAGGCTCTCCCACTGGGTGGTGGATGCCATTTCATTGGCCTATCGCACCCAGGCCCCCCCCCCCCCTGCAGGTCCGAGCGCACTCAACAAGGAGTATTGCGTCCTCGTGGGCACTGGCCAGAGGCACCTCCCTTGCAGACATATGTAGAGCAGTGGGTTGGGCAACACCTAATACCTTTGCGAGATCTTACAATCTCAGGGTTGAGTCAGTATCGTCCTGTGTTTTCTCAGGTCCGAGTTGGTAGAACTCAGTAACACGCTGACGATCTAGCCGGGTGAATCGCTTGCACCTGGCGCCCTTTCCCGAGGTAAAACTGTTCGATTTCTCTCCCAGGAGATCCCACCCACCCGGGTCCCTGGTTGATCCTCTCTAGCCCTTTTGGGTCCGCAGTTCAGCGGAAGAACTTGCCGAACCAGTCCACTACGGGTACTCAAATCTCCTTCACGGACTCACTCTGTGTGTATTTTCCGTGGTACTGTCCCCTTACGAAGTGGACCCGCATCTCCCTTAGGCAGTTTTAGCTGCCCTCCGGTTGCTATGCTGTAGCAACTCCCCCCTCATTGAGGTTGGATCTACCACTGCGCCACGTTCCACATGTTGCCTAAAAAACCCATGTGATGTATTCGCCACCTTTACCTCACCTTTTGGGCAGGTGTGGCCTCCGCAGGGTCTTTTCCCCCTGAAAGAATAGGAAACTGGGTAAGACCCCCTTCCCTCGATGCGTGTAAGGGCCCCAGCTGTTCTTGCTCTATACGGAGAAACATAGAGAGAAAAGGGGCCCAGCCAGGCTTGGCCCATTCCCAGGTTGGCAAGCGTCGCCTTGTTCCCCTTTAGGGTAACCAGAAGGATTCCAACAACTTTTTGGGGGCATTGGGGAAGGGTACGCGCAGTCTGACACAGTTGGTCGCTCGTGCACGTGAAATACCTGCCCGCTCCTGTGTCAGCAGTACACGTACACAGCTCAGCGCATGGCGTGATTTGAATTGGACCCCTAGTGTCGCTTCTTCGACACGACGTCGAAGTGAGCTACAGATGGGGGATGTCTAGGTTACTTATGTAACCTCTGTTCCCTGATGGAGGGAACGAGACATTGTGTCCTCCCGGCCACGTCGCTGAGCCAAGCCACTGTAGTGGCCGGACCATTTCCGGCTCCTCAGAAAAAAACCTGAATGAACTCGATGTATTTCCCCGCTTTTATATCCGTATGTCTGGGGTGGGGTATGCAAATACTGTCTGCCAACTTCTCATTGGCCTTTTTTCATAGATCAGAGGCATATTCGGTGCTCAAGAGAGACCCCTACTGTCGATTCTTCGACATGACGTCTCGTTCCCTCCATCAGGGAACGGAGGTTACATACGTAACCTAGAAGTTATAGAAAAATATGATCCATAAACCATATCTAGACCAAGTCTTTTCCAAAGAAAAAGAAAAACCATCAGCTTCAGTAAATTCAGTATCATTTTGACCTTTTTAAAAGATTGACTTTGCTCTAATGGTAAGTTAATTCAAAATTAATTTTATTGTCAAGTTAAACCAAAAATGTAAGGTTTTATTATTATTTTTTTTAATTTGACTCAACCAAAAGAGTTAGGGGTTTTGAAAGACTTTTAACATGATTTGTGGCAGTTTTTTTTTTAAACTGGCTATGGGGACAAGGGAGTAATCTGAATACAAATATATATATTTTTTTGTAAAGTGTAAAAAAATAAAGTGTAAAAAGTTTAGCATAACCCGATTGGACATTGTTTAATTTTGGTTTTCTAAAGACTGGTTGGAAATCACAACATTAATTATGATTGGCTGATGTCAATAGAATAATACATACATATTATGGTTTTTAAGTCATAAGAAAAAATATTAGTTTGTGATAAAAAAAATAGTTAATGAATCTTAAGCTGTCATATTTAGCTTACTTAAAGTCTTACTTAAAGCTACTTTGGAACAATATTTATTGTTAAAGCGCTATAAAAGAAGTACATTTTAATTAAAAAAAAAAAAAAACATTTCCTTCAGGTTTAAATATAAACATTAATAGTGAAAATAAGCTGAATAGAAAAAAAAAAGCTATACTGTAAAATGATTATAAAATATTTTACAGATAATATTTTAATTATTCCTTTTGGGTTTAGTGCAAAGACAAAGTACAAAGTATTAAATCCAGTTATCTAAGCCAGTTATTTATTCACTATCATGCTATATTTATAATGTATATAATATAACACTGTATTTCTCACACAGTAAAAATTTTAATATAAAGCTGCCATCATTTTTAAAGGAAGGGGTATCATCATATTTGGGCATCGTAAGTTTGAAAATCTCTGATTTAAGGTATCATTTATGTCTGTAACACAAACAGTGCAGGATGAGTTTTGCCCTTAAGTTACATAGTTAGAGTTATGGTTTTAAAAACTCAACCACAAGTGAGCTATAGTAAAAGGGATGCCTCCCTTATAGCAAGCACCACAAACTCAATGGCAATTTGGCTTTCTGTCTCAGCAGGTCAAAGATTTCACACCATTTGGGGATTTTAGTATAGTGGCCGGAAGGAACAAGAGGTTTTGCTCCTATGAGCCCAAGAGAAGTGTGTACCTAGCAACAGTAGCATGACCGCCTACCTATTACAGCCCAGTGATTTAATGGCAGCTCCCTCAGGCAAGAGCAAATTCCATCTCCCCTCTCCGCATGAGTATTCTCGTTGCCTCCTCCATCTCTCCAGGTAAAAATGGAAACGTGTTGCTGATCTAACTCCACACCTTCTATGTTCCTCAGCTTCTGTGCAGACATCCATCCCTCACCACATGTGTCATGAGTCATCGGCTCATGGCCTGGGGCTCTTAATCTGATGAAGGTGTGGTGAGACGGACACAGACTCTTGGCTGTATATACTGTATACATATACAGTTTAAGTCTGAAGTTTAATAAGTTAACTTTGATCATTATGTCAAGCCTAATTTAGCTTCTGGTAGGCTAATTAGATCAATTGGAGGTGTACCTGTGGATGTATTTTAAGGACAACCTTCAAACTCAGTGCCTCTTTGCTTGACATTATGGGAAAATCAAAACAAGTCAGCCAGGACCTCAGAAACAAAACTGTGGACCTCCACAAGTCTGGTTCATCCAGGGAGAAATTTCCAAATACCTAAAGGTACCACATTCATTTGTACAAACAATACGCAAGTATAAACTCCATGGGACCACGCAGCCATCTTTATGCCACTTTGGTGAATAAAAGTACCAATTTCTTTCCATAAGAGCAAAATCTGTGCATAATTCCAAACTTTAAGCCAACAGTGTATATATATATATATATATATATATATATATATATATATATATATATATTATAAAAAAATTTAATTCAGATCATTAAAATGCATTACATTATTGTGGCAGATAAGCAGCGATGGACTGGCCTTCTGGTGTACCAGTCATTTTCTCGGAAGGCCGGTCGAGCATTGGGCTAGTCAATTGCCCCATTCTTAATTATAAACTGTTGCCATTTACAGCTGAGTATGGAAAATAGCAAATTCTCCAAAAGTATCATGAAATGCTGCTACCTGATTAAACTGTGCAGTGCTAGAGCAGAGCGGGACCGGCCCTTCTGCGTAACGCATCTACTGGCCACCGCGTGAGAGCCAATTGGGACTGACACTCCTGTGCAGTGCTGACTAACCTGCTCTGCGCTCACACCACGCAGTCCTGTGTTAAACACAGCACGAGTTATGAAAACCTTAAAGGCTCCATGCAAAGCTGTCTGAAACCAGATTAAACAGCCTGGCCCCGGACATTCTATACAGCAGTGATGAGGAAACCGGTAAACAGGAAACCATTTTCTCATTCACAGAGGTACCGGTAATTATATTCTTTTCAATCAACAGATTACCATTATTATTGCATTGCAGGTAGTAACGAACAGTAGAAATTACGGTGTTTTCACAGAAATATTGTATACATTTGAAATATTTAACTTTAATTTTATAAATTTAAATATTGTAAATAGGAGAATGTAATTTTATTTCAGGTTATCTAATAGTCTCTACTGAACATGGATATTGTTTTTCATCATTATAAATTCCATAGAAACCATAATTACATCTGGCAATAAGGAGCATGGTTTTACCTGTCATCACCATCCTCTTACTAATTCCATGGATACTATGCAAGAACTATGGTAAATGTTCATAAGGGCAAGTACAAAGGAGAATATAACAAGAGCTTTAAAGCCTTGACCCCTGTGAATTAAGAATAAAGAAATGATCCCGTGTGGGCCGCTTGGGCTGAATAGTTCCAGGGCTGATTTTTTTTGTCCCAGTCCAGCCCTGCAGATGAGTAAAGCATAGATAAGACAAAACTTGCTTTGGAAACCAATATATTGTTTATGTCCATATTATTCAACACAGTTCACAGCAATCCAGTTTGCCATTTAATTTTCCAAGATTTATTATAAGGGCTTGTCTAAGGACATGCCAATGTACACCTGCATCAGACTACTGTGAACTTGCCTACAAACAGACACATACAGGACTTACTGGAGAGTTTAGAATGTCAAAATAAAAGTGTTAGAAATTAAAAATTGCGCAATTTAAATATATTACTGCTGTATTTAAAATGAAAAGTCAAAAATAATAATATGAATAACTATTTATTATTATTATTGTCAACAGTAGTATTTGTTTGCAATTTATAACAATATTTAAGTTGAATGGGTTCCAAAAAATAACTCTAAATTAACAAAAAATTAACAAACACAAGTCCAGATGCAAGTTGAAATTTTGGGGGGAAAAAAGAAAGAAAAATCTAAAATAAATCACTGGTTTCTTTACTACTGAAGACTTAAAGACTGGAATTACTGTTAATTTTGCTGCTCCATTATCCAGTATACTAGTTAAAAATAAAGTGTTTCTTAATAAGCTATACATTTATATTGAAATAATGTGTAGTTTGAGGTTTGTGTTTCTATACATATTAAAGAGTACTCCCAATTAGTTCCACAAAATAATGTAAAGCTATTCTAAACTGATTTTGCAAAAAAAAAAAAAAACAAATCACTGGTATTGGATTGGGATTGGTATTGGCCGACACTGAGATTTCCGGTATCGGAAGAGAAAAAGTGGTAACGTGCATCCCTACTTTGAATGTTGCTTTTCATTCAGTATCAATTTTTAAAACTATCGGCCGATTAATCGGTTATCGGCTTGTCTTCCCAACTTAGTTATCGGTATTCGCAAAATCCTATATCCGTCGACCTCTATTGGCAAGTGTGGTTTGTTCTCTTGATAAGATGTGCATTGCCTGTACAGCTGGAGTTTTACTTGCTGCGGTGGCTTCAAGGATCATATTCAGCTCCATAAGCAGTTGTTAGTTGACAACTTTGACAGAATTGAGCAAAACTTTCACTGGCAAAACATTTACTATAATATAATGAAATATTTGCAATTTCTATTTGCTTGAAAATTTTTAGTTTGTCAGAATACATGGCTACTTTTGAATAGTCGTCAATGAAGAAAGATGCTTTTATCACGCAGAATAGTGTAGTTACCGCATCTACCAGCAGGGGTTAACTGTGTTATACTAACCACACAAATCTTGACCCCTTTATATGAGGTGCAACTGAATTACCTGCTCAGCTACTTTAAATACATCTTCTGATTTGAGACAGCATTGGAGAAAATTGTGGATCCTCATTTAGACGTCAGTGTTGAATTAAACTTCTGCATTCAAGCAGCACGTTAACCGAGACTTTGGACATAGACTTTAGAGGGTGGATATCAGAAGCTGAATTTTATAGCTTACTCAAGTTATAGTAGCTGAGAGGGTTTGAGACTGGATCCTCTGTGCACTATAGCTTTGCTTAGAAGATCAAAGACTCTCTGATCCTTAATAGGTTGCGATCAGATGCGTATTCACATTTAAAGGGGCTATGCGCCATGTTCTCAGCCCATGTTTCTATACGCAAGCTTGAAATGCTAATATTGCTATCACTGATGCATCTCTAAGGCCTGGGAGAGAGCAGGCTTTACTTATCCAGCTTCCTGGTGTTGATTACATGGGCATTTTCAGACTTTGAAGAGGGGAGCTTAAATGCACCCACATGAATAGAAGATAGAGCGCTGTTGGAGAACTTGCCCTCTGTTGATTCCTATAAGTTTTGGCATGGTCCTAATGCCTCTCTAAAGGCATTTAGTCCACATCTAAGGCTTTTGTTTTGAGGTTGTATTGCACTTTCCAACTTAAGCCCCGGTCACATTACCAGTTGAGCATGCAAAATTATTTTGAACATTACATCGGACCAGGATATGATGTAACATGCAATAGCTTCTGGTTTTAATAAATAATAAATCACAAATAACAAATTATATTATATTACAAATCTTATAAAATACAGTCTACTAAATTCCAGCAATATCAAAACACGTAGTATTTTCAATGTGTATCGCTTGAATTAAGCCAAGAGATCAGGATCTTCGCACACCAATATGAGCCTTTATCAATTAATTTTTTTTTTTTAAATCAACTTTTTTTCACCAGTCTCACAACTTTCCTCAGTGTGATCTTCAGCGTAGTGCTACATTTCTTTGTATGAGCTAGTGTTTCCGGTCTCCCACATTCGGTTGCATTTGAATGAATGAATGAATGAATGAATGAATGAATGTTACATTTGTGCAGTGCTTTTCTGACACTACAGTCAAAGCACTTTACACAGTGAACAGGGGACACTCCTCAACCACCACCAGTGTGCAGCATCCACCTGGATGATGCGATGGCAATCATAGTGCACCAGTACGCTCACCACACACAAGCTATTGGTGGAGAGGAGAGAGTAGAGTGAAACAGCCAATTAATGGATGCGAATTATTAGGAAGCCATGATTGATAACGGCCAATGGGGGAACCTGGCCAGGACACCAGGGTTACACCCCTCCTCTTTTTGAGAATTGTCTTGGGATTTTGAATGGTGCACAAGTGAAAATGTGCTTACACAGTAAAATGAGAGTAAATAATGTATAAAGGAACATTTCAACAGTGATACCAGTGAAAACGGTTTGCAGTTTACAATCTATTTATTTTGTTAACAGCACATTAGTTTGTCTGTGATGATTTTCCACCTTGCCTCCTCTCCTTTTAACACCTTTTGAGTGTCCTTTGACTCAGTAACTATTTAATAAGCAATCAAGGACAGAGAGGATTTTTTCAGAATTACCAATGTGTTATCCATTTCACATCATCATGCAATTAAGTGGCTAGAAACTAGCAAAGCAACCTGATCTCATGAGAAGTTGTACAAATCCTGAGTTGGCTACAAGTTCGTTCATATGAATTCGTTTGAATTCTAGATATGCAAATGCGGATGTGTAATGCAGATGTAAGCGAAAGTTCTGCATAGCAGACGTTGTGAACGTGTTTATTAATTGTCTGCCCAAACCCCATATTTACCATAGTAAAGTCTGTAAGGATGATTTGAAGTGTACTGAGTATGTTTTGTATGTTTAGAAGGAGAAAAGGTAGAGTCACCTCACTGGCTGTTGCAAAAGTTTTATGAATTTGTATGAATCAACTTGTACGATTTCAAAGGATTTAGCCAACTCGTACAAATCTGTAACATTTCTTTGTGAGAGTGTGTTGGGCAAAGCCTTTTCAGTGAACACCTGAACTGCACTACATTTCTTGTGCAGTTAATATGTGTGTGTGCATCCTAAGGTATTAAAAAGAGTCCCTTTGTTGAATTGATTACTTTTTTTTATCTTTAGTTTTTGTGCATGTGTGTGTGTGTGTGTGTGTTTGTGTGGGCATGTCAATAAGAATCTAAGCTGTCCTACTTTTTCCCTAGGGTCTATTCATCTTTCACTTAAACCCATGCCTTTTACTTCTCATCTGTGAAGACAATCTAAGCAACTTTCTCTCTCACACATACATAAATAAACACACATGGGTGAATATCATGAAAATTAGTTTGGGCCACATTCCACAGCAATATCAATATTATTTAATATTCCCATTACTCTCAGTGCTGATTCTCTAGATTATCATTACTGTAATACGTTACTGTAAAACATTTTTTATTTAATTCAGCATTAATTAAGGGAAGTTCAACAAATACTATATTGCTGTATAATAATTTTTAAATAATATATTACAGAAAAATACAATTATAATATACAATCAAATTTAAGTAATACAATATTTTTTTCCACACTGTTGTTATCATTTTTTTTTATCTGCCATTAATACAAATTTACCATGCATCGGGTTGCTTAATGCCATAAAAATAATGTTAATGCAAAAAATTCTTAATGATCTTGCAAATATATTTATTTAACCCTCCTGTTACCTTCAAATCCGATAACATTTTTTAATTTAAACCTCCAGAATATGATTTATTTTATTTTTTTTTTACAAAGGTTTGTGTCTCAGGTAATTTATGTCTTTGTTGACTACATTTGAACATAGAGAGCACACAGAGCACAAAGAGAAAAGGTTTAGAAGGCTTCTGTTCATGCTTTTATAATGTTTGCTCCTCCCCTTTGTTTGGTAAACCATGAGAATTTTCCCCTCCCCCATGTCACAGGAAACATCAAAGAAAATGATGTCCCATGTCATGTGAACTACTAGTGGTTCTCGCAATACTACAGATACGGTTATGTTAGGTTAGAGCCCTAAAACAGAGGGAAGTTTTTTGAATATAATATTGAATATGTAAAATTATAATGAACATTATAAAATTATAACATGTTATAGTGACCTCAATAAAACAACCAAAACAAATGTGTGTGAAATTTTAATATTTCTTCTGTTTTATACAGCTAAAAGAGCCTGGGGTCAAATTGACCCCAAGGAACACTGATGCTACAAAATGTGTACAGGACATTGAAAAAATATCAGCAGGTTAATTTTATGTTTACAGAGTTGTCCCCATTAAATTAGGAAAAGTCATTAAATCTGAATCAAAAAAATTAAAAATAATCATGTATTTACAGATGTTAAACATTGAATGGGGTCAAATTGACCCCAAAGATAATAGGAGGGTTAATAAAACATGAACCGGACATGTTCTTCACAGGTTTTCACCTGCATATAGACTGAAGAAACAGATTTTTCCAACACAGTAGGTTAGTGTATCACTTGTAAAAGATCTGCAGTCGGCGTTATGACTCCCTATTTCTGCCACATAACAGTCAACAGAAAAACAGTCAAAGTCATGTTTTCAGATTGGAGATGTTTGCGCTTTCACTGGCATTTCATGAGAAAATTAAACACACATGTCTTTTCTAGTCTCTCCTGAGCCCATTCTTCAAATACCAAAGCAATTAGAAAGCAGGAAAAAAAATGCTTGCTTCAAAGAGCAGAATAACATTTGTCAAACGTGTCTCCTCGTTGCCACGACAACAAAAGCGAGAATTATTCCACAGATCTTGACAGATGACGTCATGTAGCCTTCTGCCAGTGCCTTATCTGTCTGCCTCTGTGAGAGAGACGAAAAACAAACAACTGCCTCCATCCGTCAGCCACTCAGAGCATAAAACACCTTAACACAACAGCATCTCACACACTCGTCCAATCAGATTAGAGGACTGGAACTGACAGTTGTATAATATACTACATATAAACTATGCTACATATTACAAAGAACAAAGACATTTATCATGGGTGCATTTTATTTTTATTTTATTTTATTGCCCCAACATTGTAAAAATCAGGGGCATTTTGTCACTTTCAATAGCATTTTTGCCCCAAGCCCTTGTTCCTGTATGACCTTGTTTCACACTCTCAGTCCAAGAGGCAGAAGCAGCTGTGCGACTCCTCTGTCTGCTTTGTCGACTTCCTGAAAGCTCTCCATTCAGCTTGGCAGCTGCAGTGGACGTGGCTCCCATCAGAATCATTCGGCTCTTTCCCGTAGAGCTTTTAACAAGTGTCTTGTCTTTCTCAGGCCTGAATGGATGGCTGATTGGTGTCATTGCTGTGTGAGATGAACTCAACTGAAGTCCAGCACTTCTGATGAACCATTGATCAAATGCGAGGATGAGAGGAAGAGGGGATGAGAGAGAGGAAGGGCAGCCACCAGGAAGCAGAGAAGGAGAGGTTATACATCAGAGATCAGGTCTGGATACCAGCTTTCCCTCAATCAACCCTTTAGACGTGTTAACGTAACAGGAAGTAGGGATTGAGGTTCCTTTTGAGGGTAATAAAAATTGTCAGTGTGTAGAGTATGATTAATTCATTATGGTTTTGAGATTAGCATTAGTTTTAAATGCAATGTAAATGTAAACTTAGCTTATCTGTATCATCTGTCTTCAAGTAGATATGAAATCAAAACTGACACTGTTAACGTTCTTAAAGGAATATTCCGGATTCAGTACAAGTTAAGTTCAATCGACAGCATTTGTGACCATGTTTATTACCACAAAATAAATATTATTTTGACTTTCCTAATCATTTTTTTTTTAAAAAGCAAAAATTCAGGTTACTGTGAGGCACTTACAATGGAAGTGAATAGGGCCAATTTTTGGAGGGTTTAAAGGCAGAAATGTGAAGCTTATAATTTTATAAAAGCACTCACATTAATTATTCTGTTAAAACTCATGTGTTATTTGAGCTGTGAAGTTTAAATCATTTCAGCTGGATAACAGGGCTTGAGGCATTACATCGTCATAGCAACAAAGTTGTGAAATTGGATATAACTTTACCCAGAAAAGTGAATTTATCACACTAAAATCATGTTAACCCACATATTGTTTACATCTTGTGGCTGTACTTTTGGTGAAAAAAATGGTGAGAGATTGGTCCCATTCACTTACGTTGTAAGTGCCCCACTGTAACCCAGATTTTTGCTTTTTTTAAAGAAAAGGAGGGACAATTCTAAATTAATTTTAGTGTAAATCAGCATAATGACTAAAATGCTGTCGATTGAGCTTAACTTGTATTGAACCCGGAGCTTTCCTTTAAGACATGCTCTTGATCTTTTTGAGCATGACACATCAGTGCATGTTCAGAATGCCCACTTTTCCAGCCTGGTCTCCTGAAATGTATGTGAACATGACAACATTTTTGTAATTAAAAATGTATGTGCTGTATATCACGCTTGGCTACAGGTTTACAGTTAAATGTCCTGCTGGGGGCACCAAAAGCAAGTAAAATGATGTCCAAATCAGATGCGGTTAAATTTTTTTTTTAAACATACCTCCTTATCTTAACACTTTTACCTGAAACTAACCAATAGTGTTTTAAAATGCAGAAGCCAAATGAAAAAACACATTTCTTGAGTTCATGGCTGGATTTAGCCCTCCATCTCCAAGTCCAATGCTCTATCAGGTGAACTACTGCGCAAGTTACTCATGTTGGAATAAGTGTATATATGTAGGTGAGTCTGTAATAAAAGCATTAAAATGTGTTGTTTTTCAAAAAATGTGTTTGAGTAAACGTGTGTCAATATTATAAAATAGTAAGTAATAGAGAGAAAAGTATCTATAAAGTCATACTCAGCCATTTAAGTCATGGTTTGAGTGAAAGTGAATAAAACACACAGTTGTTGTAGCACCTCTAGTGTTCATTTCACCTGGAAACTGCAGGGAATTGTACCTGGAGACACGTTTAACAAGTTTTGCCAAAAATATATATAGTCACGTTTTCACTATGAGACCAGGTTGCACTTTTTACGATTTAGTCAGTCAACGTATGAACTCAACTTGTGTCCTACATGTTTTTTTATATATCTATCCTTATCACTCAGAAATACATCACATTACGGAAGAAAAATAGGTTGCAAATGTCATTTCATGTTGACTTTAAGAGATTTTAGATTTGAGTACTGAGTGAAGCTCATCTTGTGTTTATCACACTCTTGCAAATTCAATGGCAAACTGATGAATAATGGATGTCTGTCTCACTCTCTCAAATGCATTACTTGCCTTATGACTCAAGTCAAAGAAATTTAAGAAGGTACCTAATGACTGATCTGCTCCCAAGAACCATTTCCTACAGTCATCGAATCACCATGGAGATGTTATGATATTAGGTGAAATAGCTTCGAAAAAGTGTTTTGGCTTTTGAGTGGAGGGAATATTGGGCCATTTCTAGATGACTTCTATAAAGGAATCTCCATTGATGAGGTGTACATAAATGGCAAGATGTGTGAGAAAGCAATAGAGAGTAAAACACATGCTTTTCAGTCTAATTTTACCTCATTCTATCCTTCACTTCACTGTAATCCTTTCATGGTGAAATCATCAGCACTCCATTTTCGGGGAACTAATCTGCGTTCCAGAATATAAATTGGGCCGCGAGAAGGAGAGAGACAAATCGAGCGAGGGGGAGGGGTGAGGGAAGACAGTGTCATTTCCTCTTGACTAACAGCTTGCACTGTCTATTCTTCATCCCTCCACTTCTGCTTGTAATTGCACAAACCAGCTGCATTCATCTGACTGGACGTTTTACCAATAATTCCACATGCTCCGTTCCAAAACTCAGTGAACTGCCTATGGAGGTGGCATTTTAGAAATTCTATCGTCACTTATTTTCTCTCATGTTGTTTCAAACCCATATGACTGACTGTTTTCCATGGAACACAAAAATATATATTAGGCAGAAAGTTAGCCTCAGTCACCATTCACGTCATAACTTCTTTTATCCACACAATGAATGTGAATGGTAACTGAGGATTACTTAGTCTTCTTTTGTCTTCTACGGTATAGATAAAGTCATGTAAGTTTTGAACAACATTGGGGTGAGTAAGTTATATTCTAATTGTCATTTTTTGGATGAGCTAGGATGTTCCAAAAGCTTTGCAGCTTAATTTTGCTGCCTCCTAAGACACCTTTTTTAAGCCAAATTTTAAGGCTTTAACCTTCATGGGAAATCAAACTATTCTATAGTAATCAAATTCCATTTAAAAATGTAATTAGCACTTTATTTTTATATGCTAATTATAATGATCTGACACTTTACTGAGTTGGGACTGTGGTTCTTCTGAAAAGTTTGTTTTCCTTATAACAGGCTTAATTATTTAATAAGTAGTCTCTTGAAATATCTGAAGGCAAACATGGATATTTACAGGTTATCAGACATCATTAGACTTTAAACCTCTTCTTTTATTGTACTTGCATTGAAAAAATAGTATTTTTTTATGAAAACATTTATAGTCTACACAGTTAAACACAGTTGTAGGTAAACACATTTAAATAAACATTTCATAGTTGGAAAGAGTCTAATAGTTTGTCCTTAATAGATTTCATATGAAACTATAATATTACTGTTTCAATACCAGTTACTGTAACTACAGTGAAAGCATGATACGTTTTAGATTTTGTGATCTTTGAAAGCCCTGTAATCGATGTTGATGCATGACACATTGTTGTGGTAATTTATCCTCATCAGTAGGCATTCGGATAATAACGTTCAGGCTATATAGCAGCTTAAGAAATTTGCCTTCCTCCATAGCGTTTAAAGTATAATAATTTCTGTAGAATTCGAATGGAACGCTCTACAGATTATCCTATCCATCTCTGAAGCACACTAGTGTGAGCGATGCGCTGGTCTGCGGGACACATGAAAGAAGATTTGCATTTAGGTTCGGATGGAAATTTAGCGCTAATAAACGGTGAATGCAAAATTAATGCAACTTAATTTGCTTCGCCGGTCCAAAATCGCCATGCTGACTGAAAAAAAGTAACACGAGCATATATGTAGCTATTTTTATTCACTTTACGTTGAATGACATTGTCTTGTTGTTTGGCGTGAGATTTACTTGGGTAGAGTGTGAGCGTGAAACAGAGCCTGAAAGCGTGAGAGTTGGCAACCCTAGTATGGTGCCTTAGAAGGTAGGTGCCAATGTTGGCAGTAGGCAAAGAGGCAGCTCGCTAGATTTGGAACAAAGCTATATTCGCTCTCCTCTGTTCTCTTTCTTTCATTTGCAGCATTACTATTGTTGTTTTGTTCTTTCTTAGCATCTATGCTACTTCCAACAATCCTCCTCCACTTTTCTGCATGGCAACCCCAATGTCTCCTAATGCAAGGCTCATTCTGAGGGGAGACCTGTGCCAAGTTTAATCAAGGAAACAAATCAAGGCAAACAACAAGGAACAGATCAATTTGAGGTCATTCTCAGATATCAATTCTGTGGCTAGTAGCCTTGTGAAACAGCAACATATATCAGTCCTCTTCTGCTCTTGTGTCTCCTGAACAGAGATGACGGCTCATTAACAATAGCAGGGAATGAGCATTCTAGCATTCAGAGGGACATATTGTATCAACCATACACCAGTTTGAATCTCTTTCCGTGATTAACTAGCTAGTACAGTGAATGCCAGCATTCTAAATACAAGCTATTAGGAAACACTAATCTATTTAGTTAGCAATTGCATAGAAATAGCATAGCAATTGCTTACTGAGTAAAGCAACATAGGGCTTTCTCAATGTGTACCTGTCCAAAATCTAACCTCAAGCTCCACTCTTCACCATGATGGTAAGCCCAAAAACTCCAACACAACAGAAACTCTTCTAAATTTCAACACAACAAAAAATTAAACACTGGCAAAGCAATTAAAAGTCTCCCCCTTTACATTCTCCTTACAGAGACACATTAAATAAAACGTAGTTTTAACATTTTCAAATGCCATGCAATGCATGTTTTAAATTAGCAAGTTACCGCCCGGTTTTAGTTAACCAATCAAAAAATATTCATGTTGTCTCAACAAAAATAAGTTAGTTTGAAAGCATTGAAATAACTCAGTTCATTTAAGTTCCCTTGGTTACATACACATTTTCAGTAATATGAACAAAGGAGGATTCAGTAAAACTTACAATGGTGAAAGTTTATTTTTTGAGTGCATACATCAGTGGTGGGCTGTGCATTGAAAGTCTACGCATTCAGTGTGATTCATGCCATTAAGAAAACACAGTTTCGCAATGAATAAGACACCCTATGCCTTTGGGCATCATACATTATGTCAAAGATAACTAGTAATAATTTACATTTTAAAAACACGTCCACGCACGAAAACCAGAACTTGAAGCAACACTTAATGCTCAAGCAAGCCTAATTTTAACTGCAGCATGACTGTTTTGTGAAATGAACGTCTCCTGAACAGACATTCAAAAATCATAATTTTTCATATGAATCTGCCAAGGAGGTCTATAATACCTGGAAAAATCTATCTAATAATATTTGTGATTTAAATGTTGCTTGCAATACATTTCATTTCTTCAGGGTATACGGTTATGCTGCGTTCCATTCAAGTTGAATGTGGGATATTTCTACATGATATCTCTGACAATAAGTGCATTCCATTCACAAATATTCGGAAGATGATGCTTAGCAGGTGTTTGACTCTCATTAGAGATTTCTCCTAGCAATCCAACTGATAAACAATGCTACAGCGCTAGCATTTGTGCTTCAGGTTTACGCTTATCAAAAGTGATTATAAAGTTTTCTGCACATGTTTCTGCAGGCATTTGATAAACAAGCTTTAGTATCATATAATATGGAAACAAACTCTTTTATCGATATTACTTAATAAAGTGAATGTTTATCACTTTGTATATCTCTGTGAGTGACATCATGCCCCTGCATCTCGGCGAAATTGGAGTCTACAAGTTGTAATTCTGACTTCAAGATGCATTCCATTGCACTTTTACTAGTAGGAAATTGTAAAATACGACTTTCCGAGTTGAATGGAACGCAGCACTACTTCTCAAAACTTGATCCGAAACTGAATGCTCAATTTACACTTAGAAAACTCCTGATGTTGCTGTAACGATGCAAAAAGCACTTACCAAATTACATGAAGTGAAAATTTGTCCTCCTTTCATGTTTAATAAATTAAGCAATCACACAGTCATGCAGCACATCTTATGTTTTTAAATCCATAAGGATATCTTTCTCAGTGGTGATGTGGCAGTGACAGCCAGCTCATCAGACAGCTTGATCTTATGCTTTTCCCTCTTGAATTACGTACATCACTTAAAGTGTGATTGCGTCACTCAAGGCCAGCTAGAAGGCCTCGACTGGGGCATATCCTAAAGATCACACCCACCTTCAGTCTGACTGGCTGATGAATCTGACAATCTGACTTTAGCTGCTCATTAATTTTCAATATTGAGAGATTCTGTAAAAATTCTGAAGGACTGAGGGGTGGAGCTCAGACTCACGTGCTGCTTCGGCTTCAGGCTTTGGCCATGCGATTTGTGAAACAGTTGTCACGCTTCGCTTGTAATCATCAAGGAATAAATTCTGGATAAACTTTTAATTTTTCTCTATTTGTTTGTAAATTAATTAAGAGTGGAAAGCGATTAAAAATACATAGGCAAAAAGGTGAGTGAGAATGAAAGGATGAAAAATATTGATTTATTTGGCATGTTTGGCCAGCAGAGAAGGCTTTGCTGGCCCTGAGAAATCACCACTGGTATACATATACACCACTGGTATACGTAAGCATATAGGGTGAATTTTTAATGGTCTTTCTGAGCATCTAAAATTGAGTTCAAACCAATTCAATATTTAGTTATACAGTAGGCTTAAAATTTCAAGATATATTCCCCATGGGATTTCAAAAGACCTTGTAATGAAATTCATGCTGTATTTTTCTGATGTTATTTCAGCAAGGTGATATGTTTTTCATCATATCAGTCAACCTAAATGTGTATTTCACAGTATGTTACCCATACTTTCCAGACAATTGATCAAGGGGTGTTAAAAATGAGCTTTTAGAGCCATTATACAATAATTAGCACCATTACAGCATATTTACTCACTTAGCTGCAGCAACCTGTTATTGAACAGTAATGTGAGAAAAAAGGAAAACTAATTTATTATTCTTATGAGTGCACAAATTTTACGGCATTGTCTCAATCACTCAGATTAGTGCACTCCATGCAAACTTCCAGGTTCATAACATCTTATAAATCCACTGAAGAACCACGAAAGATCTCCTCAGTCCTGAGAGCTCTCATGGTGTGATGAAAATGTCAATATGTGCCAACATGGTGGCCAATGATCATATTAGCATAATTTCAAACAGAAGGGCAGAGGGGATTATACTCAAGCTGTTATCAAGCAGGGCTACTAATTTCAAATCCATCATATCTTAAATGTGCAACTACACATCTTACTCCAAGTGAGACGTTCCCTGCACATTAATGAAGACAGTTTCCAGGCCAAATCATAATCTGATAGTTGTGGGCTGAGCCCTAGCACTCTGTCAAGTCGCATTTTGCAATGTGGATATATGTAAAATAAAATCGGTGTTGAATGCACCACAGTCCACAAACAGTTTACTTAAAGTTGTCTCTGCATATGTAACTGGTCCTGCTCGACCCACTCCGAACATGAAGGACTCAAAGCATTGTCTCCTCCATGGGAGGCGGGCACGATAACAAGGAGGATAAAGGCTACAGCCTCTAAGTGCACCTCTTGAGGCCAGGGGTGTGAGGTTTACACACACTGCACAGCACGTACCAGCTGGCTAACATTACACATATAAACATGGGATAGGATACGTTTTTTTTTACACACTTTCCCTTTAAGTATAAAGCCTCCTAGCCCTGAAAATTTCTGAATACTTTAACCTTTCACTCAACTATACTGAAAATCACACCCGGATTCTGTGATCTAATATGCCTTGGAATAAAATCACAGTCAAAGGGTATTCAAAGCAATAAAATCTGTATTGCACATGGTACTCTTTGTTCCTAAGAGATGTACCTAGCATCCCACCTCAACACCTGTCTATTTGATTAGTGTCAGCGCCCGAGTTCCAGTGAGACTTGCTTCTTGAATCGTGAAGGTGTGGCATCCTTCTCCCATGGCTTCCAATTTATATACTGAAAACAAGAAAGCCAGATCCTTTGAGAACCAGAGCATAATCATATCCTTGTCTTCGCTGTGTGTGTGTGTGTGTGTGTGTGTGTGTGTGTGTGTCTGTGTGTGTGTGTGTGTGTCTGTGAGTGTGTGTGTGTGTGTGTGTGTGTGAGTGTGTGTGTCTGTCTGTCTGTCTGTCTGTCTGTGTGTCTGTGTGTCTCTTTCTCTGTGTCTAACTCTATACTCTCTCATTCTCTGAATCTCATCCCCAAGGCCACAATATGTCCTAGCATTAGGTTTGCGTGTATTAATGGTGAAATGTTGGCTGTCTCACTCTCTGGTCTCTCCTCTCTGTGATTGTGTCCATGGCCTAAAATGTCTTCATCATGCCTGATGGGTGTCCCGCTGGAAGGCAGGGAGAGATGGTGGACAATGAGATTGGGTTGGCTCTTTCTGCATGATCTCACTCTCACTCAGATACACTTTCTCAATTTTCCACAAACTCCAGATGCCCCAATATCTCACATCATTTCCTATGTCTGGTCATCCTGTACTTTCCTCAAGTCAAATATTTGTCTTTTCACAAACCTAGTAACATAATTAATTTCCTCCGGGCTGCTATTGCTTATTACAGTTAGTGACAGACTGACACATCGCCTAGCAAGTCTGGTTGGGCAATTAAAAAAATTCCAAAGAGCTTCCAAAATCTAACAACATTACTAAACATATTAATTTAAACATTTAGCTATTTTATGGACAACTTACCATCATTAAATCTGATCACATATTAGAATTACATCGGCTACTCTCTACAGTACACAATGGTAAACCTATATCAGGCAACCACTTGTTACAATGTAAAATCTAAAATGAATACATTATCGTGGTGTGAATGCACAAGAAAGGGGTGCTAATAAATTGTTAAAGGAATAGTTCACCCAAAAATTATAATTCTCTCATTATTTACTCACCCTTATGCCATCTCAAACTTGTATAACTCTCAAGCTTCAAAATGGGAAGGCACCTCAGAAGAGATGAGACTGCTGATGACAAGATTTATAGTGGGTAAGGAGTCACGTTTTGGTCTGTTTCTCACCCAAAACTGATTGTATCACTTCAGAAGACCTGGATTAAACCACTTAAAGTGTTTGAATTATTTTTATTCTGCCTTTATGTCCTTTTGGAACCCATTGACCTGCACTGATGTGACATCATATCAGTGACAAAACACAAAACACATCATACAACCTACCAAATATAATTTGTTTGTATTCCGCAGAAGAAAAAAAGTCATGCAAGTTTGAGATGGGATAAGGATGAGTAAATGATGAGAGAATGAATTATTTTTGGGTGAACTATCCCTTTATTATAAGTGAGATTAAAGTGGTTTTCATTTTCTCTGTCTTTTGAACTTCCCTTCCTTAAGTTTTGACCCCCTTATCTTTCCACTACTGTTCTGCTCTCTCATACATCATTCTATTCCCCCCTTTCTCCCAAGAGAAGACACTGGGTTGAGACAGAGAATAAGATTAATCTGAGAGACGGCAATGAGCATGAGCACACTCAGCACATTTCATAAAACCATGTGCCCACAACCCAGATAATGATATGAATAACATAAAAGATACATTCACACTTTTATTTTTAAACATGCATGGGTATTGACTATTACTTACCAAACAAAGCATGCAAGCTGTTTATCTGAGCTATACAGTACTGTATGTGTTTTGAAAATACACAAACATAAGATGACAACTAATGACCAATTGTTCTTTGCATATCTCAAAAACACAAGCAAGCAACAGTACTACTTGCATTCTCGTCCCACTTCACCCAAGGTGTAGAATAACACTGCATTGTTCTTTTAATGCAATTCCAAATCAACACAGAGGATGTACTGTAGCTGGCAGTTGCCCCAGAGAGTGGATGCGCTTTCGCTGATGAGGTGATACACAATGCACACAGTCTTGTAACACACCACACTACAGGGGCACCTCGCCACCAAAAAATCCCTGTTACGTAATAAGACACCAATTCCAGTGGAGGCTACAAAATTCACATAACCAGTTTTTTGCTTTTTCTTATTTTAGAGGCAATTTTGTGCTGCTGCTGTGCACAGAACATGCACACATTTTGCACTCAGAGGTCAGAGTGTTACTGGAGAGAATGCAACCCTCAGCAACTCTGGAGCAATTGTTTGTTTTGCCATGACTGAAAGTGAATAAAAAACAGCCTATGATGTTTGGGCTAGCACAGCTTTAGACTTGTGATCTATTTATAGCCTTGTGTGTGCATCTATTAATATGGTCATCACATATGCCTTGACTAAATGAGGAGTAAATTAGCCTAGTTTAGTGGAAGATAATAAGGCCCAGAGTGTGAGACTAGCCATAGGGCTTTACACCTTTATATGCAAGTGACTAGTCACTCCAGCTAACAGATAAACTCAGTGAGCTCTCAGTTTTTTTTAGCATCTTGGTTTTATTGCCCATTATTCATGTCAATAGACATAAACAAAGCAGTATTGTCTAACACAAGGCTCCAGTTGTGTGGGCTGACGTCAGTTTGTATATGGAAACATTTCAGTGTTTTCCATGATATTCCAATGCAAAATAGATATCAACAACACTTCTTAGCATTGGTTTGCCATGTGATACTAATTTTGTATATGCATTATCAGTGTTGGGTAGTAAAGGGCTACATGTAATCTGGATTGTCTAATCAGATTACAAAAATCAAGTACTTGTAACTACATTACATTTTTTAATGTGTGTAAGTGCTGTTTGATTTCATGTTTCCTAATGTTAAATGAAAGGATTGTAAATACTTATATTCCAGGGTCAATACAAGATAAGCTCAATCGACAGATTTGATGGTATCATGTTGTTTACCACAAACATTTATTTAGATTTTCCCTCTTTAAAAAAAACACAAATTTTGGTTACAGTGAGGCACTTACAATGGAAGTGAATATGGCTAATCCGTCCATGTAAAAAACACACTGTTTCAAAAGTATATCCACAAGACATAAACAATATTGCATGGTATATTGTCTAAAGATATCATTTAAATGTTTTAAATGTGTAAGGTTGTATCCTATATTTACAACTTTGTTGCCATGGTGATGTGATGCTGTAAACCCTAACTTGCTTAAACTAACAAATTTTGCAGCTCAAATAATACATGTTTTAATGCATTATTAAAATTCTAAGCACACTTCTGCCTTTAAACTCTCCAAAAATGGCCCCAATCAATTCTATTGAATGTGCCTCACTGTAACCTTGATTACTTTTTATAATTTTTTAAAAAAAGAAAAGGGTGGATGAGTCAAAATTAGTTTTTTTTTTTTTTGGTACTACAAATATTGACAATTGAGCTTAACTTGTGTTGAACCCGGAATATTCTATTAATATACTTCCTTGCTGGGGAAAAAAACAGCCAAAACCAGCCTAAACTGGTTAGTTGGTCTTAGCTGGTTGCCGGGAATGGTCAGTTGACTGGTTTTAAAAAGATTTGGGGCACTTTTTAGCTAGTCAGGCTGGGAAACCAGCATCTAAACCAAATGAGCTGTGAGACCAGCTTAAACCATCTTGAACCAGCTTAGGTTTGTTTGAACTTTTTTTTTTTTTCTCAGCAGGGTTAAAATAAGAGTTTCATTTCAACTTGCAAGAAATCCAAAAGTAACCAGATTTGATTACTTGAAAGTCCTAAAAGATTACGTTACTGATTAATATGTTAGTCGTTTTATTTGTTATCAGTAGCCAACCAGATTGCAGAAGTAGGCTAGCTCATACCCAAGACTGACCATTATCGACAGTCACAATAGTAATAAGCAGCTGTGTCCCCTACCTTTGCGAATGAGGTCCTCGATGTCTTGATCAAATCCCAGGCGATGGCATTTTCTCCACAGCCCCATGTTGGTGGAGTTATACTGCCTGCTGCACTCATCGGCGGCGCTCATGGCGAACAGCTGCCGTCTGTTCCGCGTCAGCAGCAGCTTCTCCTCCCAGCGGTCCAGGCGCGAGCGGCTCGCGCGCAGAGGGAGGCTGTTGTTGGGGATGTAAATAAAGCCCGGGTCTTTCCGGCGACTGGAGAAACTTCGGCACCGCTCCCGGTACCTCCGCGCGTCCGTCTCGTACCAGTGGTCGGAGCATATAGCCACGGCCAGCATTCCGAGCGCGCAGAGGGAGAGAGACAGACCGGCGTAGAGCAGCAACTTTCCGGCAGCCATGCTCGCGTGCGCTCAGAGCCGCATCAGCACCACAACAGCTCGGACAGCTCCTGGACGTGCACCCGCATCCCGCCGGGCACGCGGACAGAGAGAATGAATATCAGGCGGTGCAGCTGAATTCGTTTGTACTTGAGAGCTCGAGTTGAAGCCACTCTGTGCTTATTTGACGAACAAAATAATAATTTTAAGCCTTATTTAACTCCCAATTCAACGTCCATGCGTAGCGCTTCCCATACGAGTGAATGAATTCAGTCCAATCTTAGCAGCTATAAAAAAAAAAAAAAAGACAGAGAAAAAAAATGTTCAACGTTAAATACTAGTTTAAATTTAAATATTATATAATAGCCTCTATTTTAGCCTACTGCTTTAGTCGAAACTGTGTTACGAAAAAGCCTAATACTATGGTGTCACACTAAAGGTTTTAGAGAATCTATCCAAATTAAAGGGACATGTTTGGTTTAGACATATGCCCACCCACACCACTCCCTATCAAATTTACCTGACTGTAGATGTTTTCTTTTCGGTTCATATTCCTTATCTAGTACATAGAAATTCACAATAGTTTATTTTCTCATGCATTCTAGAATATGTAGGATGCATTGAAAAAAATAACATGAATCACATTGCTGGCTGTTAAAGGAAAACATTAAAAAACATCGAGATTAATGCAATTCTAATTAACCGAATTTAAAGTAATTAGAAAAGTAACTGTTTAACCCAATTATTGTAGCTCATTACCGAAAAGAAATAGCATGCTCTTATATCGTCAAGTGCTCGGAAATCTATGGGCCGACATTTATAGAACCGATAAAGTAAATTAAATGGTGCACTTACCCCAATTAAAGCTACACTCCACTGCCAAAAAAGCATCCCCAGCCCATGTTACGTTTGCAGTCACTGAAGCCTATGTTACGCTATTCAAGGATGCGCTGCCAAATAATCCTGCATTTGAAAATGGTCTGCGTTATCAAAACGTTCGACGACGCAGCATCACAAAAGCTTGATGTATAAATTAGTGTGTGGACATTACAACATTTGGCAGATGGTGCATCCTACTCGGACATCCTCTGTGCATGTTGCCTCTGTCGGGGGGGTGGGGAAGCGGTGATGTCATGCTGTCAATATGAGATGTTCATTGTTTATTAAAGCTCTTTCTTAAAGGAGTCGTAGTTCTGCCATTGGCTCCATGTCGAACTGGATTTGCCTTTTTGGCAGTGTTTTCTTAGATTCACACAGATTCAAATATAATGTAATTGTGTGTTTCATCAATGAAAAACTAAATGTTGCAATAGAACCTTTCACTTTATAATTCATCAAAACAGATGTGGAATGATATTTTACCAGACCAAAGGCTTTCTCTCATAAAAGGTTGGTTATTTGAAACTACTACACACTGTCCAGAGACAGCAGCAGTCAGGTATATTGCTGAATAATGAATGAGAGTGTGAGCACAGTCTGTGTGGCCATAGTACATGTTTGAATTTTTATTGGGTTGCCAATTGTTGGTACCTATTTGTGTGCAGTGTTTGGTGTTATCTGATAACAAATACTTTTTTTTTTCCTTTTTTTTTTTTTTGACTTTATGTAGCCAAGTGGAGAAATTGCATTCAATTTAACTGGTATCATAAATTGGACGTGGCCCCTTTAAGAACCGGAGTCTTGCGACACCTGTTTTCCGGCACTCTCTCATGTTGCACATGTGTGCTGGTTAGAAATAAGAGAACAAGTATTGACCATGAGAGCTTTCAGTTTTGTTCATCAGTTTAGAATTCTTGTGTAAATATCACATTTTACACAAAATGCATTAAAGATGTGTTCAGAAGAGTTGTATGATAAAATTGAGTGTTGTTATAGATAATTTTTGAAGGATGCAATACATTTTGAAGCATTGCATGTGTTTGAACACATTTTGTGAACATGCGTGGACTGGGTATGTAAATGTATAATGAATCATATCTAATTTAATGATTTATTAATCTACATGTGAGGTTACGAACGTTCGATCCTTTTTTATGTGCGTTTCCCAAACATGCTCTTTGGTAGAATGTGCTATGATGCTTTTTTAGTACTATTTATGAGAGTAGCTATCCAGTGCTGAATGTCACCTTATATAATGGCTCAAATTTGTAACATACCCTTGTATTCCTAAATGATTTAACCTAATTATCTTCATCTGACGTGCATTTGCTATCAAGCCAACAATCTATATAAGGCACCTACGTACGGGTGAAAACACTGGCTATATGGCGGAAATTAAAAACAAAGAAAAGTTGTTGTTTTTTTCAAAAAGATTAAATTAATGTTATTTTAGAGGAGGTGGAGGAAAACAAAGATATACTTTTCAGCAGGTTTAAAGGAAGCCATACCAATAAGCAAAAACACAAAATGTGGGAGGATATTGCAACAAAATTAACTGCAACCAGGGCAATAAAATAAAAGGTCAAGGAAGGAGGTCCCTCATGCTCAAAGGAAGAATAATTTTCACCTCTCATTGGCAGATACCGAGAATGTCTTTGGTTGTAGTGCAACTGGAGAGGGAGAAACTGGAGGTCTTAAAAGACATTAGACAATGCCTTAAAGAGGCCAATGAAAGGGACAACACATTTCAGAGGCAGGTTATTGACCTCAAGAAGGCCAAACTGGATTTGTAAGAAAGGAGACTTGCACTGGAGGAGTTGAGGTCAGGTAGATGGTGTAATATTGTTTAATCAAGACTAATGAGATATATTTTTTATAATTTCTTGTGCAATAATCTTTTCCATATGAAGTTAGGATTTATCCCAATGTGCAATGTGTTTTGCAGGTCCTGGGAAAGAAACAGCAAACCCAAATCAATAAAAGCAGTTTTGTTTCAATGCTCTAATCAATAATGTGTTTGTTGAAACACATAAGGACTAAGGCCCTATGAAATACTATTCAAGTATTCTGACTGTCCTAATAAGTGTTCCAAAGTGAATGGCTAATGGCTGAATATACATTAAAACAAATGCATACACACCCTACACATTTATTACATCTTGAATCTGGGGGGTTTCTGGCTATTTTAAATGAAGTACATACATTATTCAGGGTGAGAGAAGCACAAATATATTTTCTTAGCCTATACATTTATACTGGTGCAGACAATGTTTATTGTAGACATGTTTCACCATTACTGTTCTATGTATACATTTTTGTAATAAGCTCAACCATGGACATTATGAGCATTACAGTCAGAGAATAAATTGAAGGAAGAGATAATCAGTATGATTTCTCAGTAAATCAGGCATTCAGTTTCTGTCTTCAAGGTAGGGCCTAATGCAGTTAGTGGAACAGATGATAGGTATTGTGTGATATGTGAATATTATCACAGCCTAATTATCTTTAATCACATAGTTCCTATAAGAAATTAGGATAGAGCTCACACTTCAGTAAACCTGCAAAGGAAATTAGGTCTGGACTACAGCGTGTTCTTCAATTGCGAGTGAGAGCAAGAGAAAGACATCGAAGCAGACTGGTTACTATAAATGCTTTCATCAGGCAGCATCAAAATTCTCTGGATATACTGGATGACATGGCTGTCATTGAGAGATACCATCTGCTATGAGGAGAAATATTCCAACCGCTGAATAAACTGATGCGTGCCACCAGGAGGTATTTTGCCTTGTCCCACCAAGTGCAACTCCTAGCCGCTCTGAGATTTTATGCAACAGGCAGTTTTCTCTAGGTACTTGGTGATGAGCTTGGACTAAGTAATACATCGGCTTCAAGATCTGTGAAAGCAGTCACTAATGCATTGCTTCCACTTGCTGCTGAACATGTTAATTTCCCAGCATCAAGACAGTACATTTCAGATATACAACAGCACTTTTTAACACATCACCATGATACCACAGGTCAGTGGAACGATTGATGGCACCTTGATCCCCATCCTTACACCATCTGTGGATGGCCATATATGCCACAAAGGCTACACAGCTATCAACTACAAGGTGATCTGTGACCATAAGGTTTTGATCACAGACATAGTGGTGAGATTACTCGTTCCTCTTCACCTTTTCATCTGTGGGTCGAGATGCGCAAGACTCTCAGGGGCAGTGGAGACTGCTTGGGGACAGTGGTTACCCACTGAGGCCATATCTGTTCACACCTGTAGCTAATACCTGCAACTAACAGGGACTCAGATTTCAATGAAGCTCACTGTGTTGCTCGTAGTATTCCGGAGGCACTTTAGGGAGGTGGAAGCTGCACTTTCAGGCTATTCACCAGTCCAGCAGTGGTCTTCTCTTTGATCCACAAAAGTGCTGTGCTGTAATAACAGTAACAGCAATGCTGCACAACACTGTGGTGTGGGCGAGAGTGCCCCTGGTCGTCAGGGAGGAAGACGAAGAGGTGGAGGAGGAGGTGGAAGATGGCATGGGACGACATGCTGACCAATCAAGACATGTTCAATACATGGCAGGTTTTCATGAACACCAGCAAGTCATTGACACATTTTTTTTAGTTCCTCCTGTATTTGCCCAGTCTTTGAAGCACACCGCATTTCCCTCTTAAACATAACATTTCAGCAGTTGCTAGCATCAATCAATCTGTCCCTTTGTTAGTACCAACTACTTAATATCCATATACAGCAGTGTCTTTTTTTCTTCCGTACTTTATTCATTTCTGTTTTCAGTCATTTAAATTTGATGATTGTGAATGATGATGAAATTATTTGTTATTTGGTTATGCCCATGCATAAAACCTCCAGGATGTAGTTTGTGTCCTGTGTGTTTGTTTACAACCCACTGGCTACATTTAAATTCTTGCAATCAGAAAGTTACTGACTTTCAATTAAGGTGATTACTTTAATAAGCATAGTCCTTGAGTTACACATATTTCTCAAATTATTATTTGTGTTAAATGCATTAAAAATATGAATTATGTTCATATGTTCACTAACTCATTGTACAGAAGAATTTAGTGGCGCTAAGGGTTAAGGAATTAAACACATATTAAGGATTGGGGGGACCAAATATAATAATATAATAATTAACCATGGTAAAACCTCATATCAGTAGACCACTATTATGAATATCAGGGGGTGGGGGACATGTCCCCCTCAATGTCTATGCTGGTTACGGCCCTGCTAAGGGTATGATTTTTGCATGTGTCAATGGACGAGGAAAATGTTTTTTTTTTGGTGAAAAGTGTTTACAAAAGTAACTACAAAGTAATTAGTAATATGATCACTTTGTTATGAAGATGAAACCATTTTAGATCAGTTAGAATTCTTTTTTTTTGAGTAACTTAACACTGTTTGTGTGTCTATATGGGCAACGGCAATGTTTGCGGGATTGTTTATTAATGTATTTTCCACAACAATAGTAATGTAAAAATGCAGTTTAATTATAGTGAAAAATCAAAGGTATACATAATAAAAAGTATATATTTTTATACGTTTTTTTCACACACAAAAAAAAGTTATTTGCATTTCAGTTTTGTAGCAAAATTCCATTTAAAAGACCGTAATCATCTTAAAAATAAAAAGCTTTGTATTTTGCCAGATATTTTGAGAACAAAAATAAATGGAAACTCTGACTGGATCTACACAAGCACTTGGTCTTTAAAATCCACATTTAGGCCATGTCACATGCACATGAGATTTATGATTAGCTAAATGAGTCTGAAAACTGCATAATATTGGCCTTGATCAATTTGATTGACGTTAGATTTTCTGTATTCTGCCAGACGGCAATTGTCTCCAGGATAGTGTGAATGACAGCTTGACAGCTACATTGAAATTGCATTTTAAGGGAAGCAAAGTTTGTTTGGAACTTATTTGCAGCTAACAGTGAGAACTGAACAATGTAATCTAAAAATGCAGCTGATGCATAAGGCAATTTGTCTTGTGCTGTTTGAGGATGTGTTATCTTCTTGTTCCTTTATTTTGTCCCCAGAATTGCGTTAATATACATCATCTGGAAGGAAAGGGAAAACGTGATTGTCATGCCAATCCAGCTGTCCATCAATTGATTTATTTAAACGTGTTTCTTTTTACATTTATTTAATGCAGATATCGCCATCTAGTGAACAAAGATATAACGGTAAATCTGCCAAACGTCACGCAGCCCTTATTATCATACGTTTTTGTATATACACTGACCGAGTGCTGGTTTAATAATTGTACAATGGATGTTTGTGTTTGTACGCCATCTGTGAAGAAAGTTGGTTGCGTTAATTATCAAGACTATTGCACTACACAATTAGTTTTATTAGAATGAAATTTAACCTTTTTTTCTGACAGAGGAAGTTTTTTTTTCTTTTATCTTCGTTCGCCTCTGTGTGTGTGTGTGTGTGTGTGTGTGTGTGTGTGTGTGTTGGTCCTATGTTTGATCATTTTGATCAATATTAGCCTAATATTGGTAGTTTTTCACACAATTGGAATCGTTCACCCCCAAAAATAAAATGATCTCATCTTTTACTCGCCCTTATGCCATTCCAGATGTGAATGACTTACTTTCTTCTGCTGAACACAAACAAAGATTTTTAGAAGAATATCTCAGCTTTGTAGGACCAAACAAATTCAACCAGGTCAAAAAATGTAAAGCTAAAAAAAGGACATAAAAGCAGCATAAAAGTAATCCATACAACACCGGTGGTTAAATCTATATCTTCAGAAGCGATGCCATAAGTGTAGGTGAGAAACAGATACTGTAATTATTTAAGTCCTATTATACAATACAAGTTTAGGCCTACTATTAGACGTGTCAGTGAGGAGGTCTGGGATGAGAAATCTGGCAGTTGTCTGTGAGACGTATGATTCAGATAGTTACTTTGCAAAAGATGTTTAGCAGATGCGAATTAGATTGCGATGCTTTACAGATGAATAGATCTAAAACAGTCAGATGTAAATATGCCATCTGGGTAGTTTAAAAGTATTTAAATATTGATCTGTTTCATATGATATGGCTTCAGAAAACCACTGTCTCACTGGATTCGAACTCGCGACTCCAGGGGTGGATGTCAGCGTCAATACTTGCTTAAATGTGTTTTAACCTGACATGATCTTGATAATACAAATGCATACTCATGTGATGTCAATGTCATTGTCTCTTTCAGTTTGAGCTGCAGTGACTGGTACCACTGGCAAAGTGGTACTAGGGACTTAATTAACATTTTTCTGAGATACTTGCTAATCTTGTGTTTTATTTCATGTAAGGTTTTTGAAGCTTTCCTTATCTTTCCAATAAGATTCATACTCATTTGTGACTACTGCCTCAACTATTAGGCAATGGTAATGTTATTTCATGTGACTTAAATTTATATAACATATAATGCAGAAGATCTGAATTGGTGCAACATGCCTTTGATGTGTGCAGTGGATGAATTTGTCATTGCACATACATTATACCATGCTTTAAAATAAGAGATGAGAATAACACCTGTTAGTGAGACTTGATGATTGTCCCGGATCATAGATTTAATTGATTATTTAATGCTAGTGGCTATCAATACTATACTGATCAATTCTGTACTTTTTTTTAATGGTTGCCACAGGGAACATTCTGATACAGTTATATTCAGTTAAACACATTGCTTATTATTTCACACTTAAATTATGATCTCTAGAAAGCATTGTACGTTCTTCTGATATTTTGTTTTGTTTATTTAGCTATATGTTATGAAATATTTAAACCCTTTAAAGAATTAAACAAACTCATAATAAGGCTGTGCTGTTAGAGATTCAAGTAGTTGCATATTTCATTCTTTTACTGTAGTTTCACTTTAAATATTCATTGTAGTGTTCAATAAAAGGACAATTTACACACAAGCCTATTTTGGAAGGACTTTTCCTTTCCGTCTAACTGAGGAAAAGGAGAATGTTAAACATTAGTCAGATAAGTTAACTCATCACCAAAGATCATTACAAGTTGGAAGCTATCACACAAATGATTGAAACAGCTGGGTAGAAGAAAAAATCATTTTACTTATCCACAGTGTAAGACGTGGTCAAATAACAGACAATAGCATTTATTCCATGTTCATGAGGGGAAATTAGCTATTAGTCCCATAGTCGGGGGCTGTTTATGAAATTAAATAGCGACACAGAATAATCACACAAAGGCAGGTTACGAAATTTTACGAAATCACAAATGCTTCTGCAGGTTTATTACAGTCACTGTTGTTTTAGAGTCAATAAATGTGTATATATATATATATATAGTTTGCTCTGATGTATTCTAACTTAGCCTAATACCTTCTTCATCGAATGCCGTATTCAGTGACAAAAATGAATAAAAGTTCATATTTTACAAACTAAACCTTTACAAAAATCTGAATATTGTAGTTCATGCATACTTTATTCGAGACTAAAACATAAATGCCTTTCGAAATAATCCTTAATACAAGTTGAATCATGAAAAGTGTTGCACTAATATTTTTAGTTCCACCTCAATGCGCATGTCAGGATAATTAATGAATATTCATGTATGCTCCGCCCACTGGAATACAATTTCTCATGAACTGAATATTGTAACACCGGCCTGTCTAGCTATGCCCTGCACAAGGGTCGTCTGAGTGCCCGGATCTTTGGAGATGTGGCCCATCACACAGACCCCAAGTCTATGAAAGTGGTACGGTTTGAAGAACCCCCTTTGGCCCAGAGAAAATAAGTGCATGATTGGTCACCATTTACTTTCAATGAAAGTTTTTACTCCATATTATGAAAGTGAATGGTGACTGAGACTGTCAGTCCCTAACATTCTGTCTAACATCTTTTGTGTTCCACAGAATACAGACAGTCACATGGGTTTGGAACGTGTGTTGAGGCTTCATGCTATACTCCATGGCATCCACGCACAACTCACCACCAAGAGCGAGAACCACATTATAACGACCGCAAGGAGGTTAACCCAACATGACACTACCCACCCTAGCAACTGGGCCAAATGCTTGCTAAGGAAGCCAGACTGGAGTCACTCGGCACGCCCTGGATTTGAAATCATGACTCCAGGTGTGGTTGTAGGCTTCTTTACTTGCTGAGATACCAAGACACCCTTAGGTGAAGTTATTTTAACTCAGAAGGCTGGACACAGTGCAAATGATAATTTTGTGGATGATTTAAATATTCTGTTGGTCGGATAAGGGCGGATATAGGAAAAAGTGAATGAGTGAACGATTTTGGACGCTGCCACTCTCTTCGACAATCGATCGTTTTGTTCCCGCACATCTCTCACATTCACACCCAAATGCTGTCTGTTCGCAATCCAGTTGTCAATCACGCGAGCAGCAGAGCAAAAGGCATTTACACTTAATGTGGATGTTTACATGAATTTATTCAGTTAATCAGCCAGAAGTAGCTGCAATATTTGTCAGTACCCCCACAAGGGCGCGGGGTAAATGCGTAAATACTGCTCATGACATGTGGGACAAAGCGCAATAATATTTTGCTGCACAAACTTAAAAATGTACTTCTACGTGCTGCCTTAAATTGGAATCACAATTTGAATCTTGAAAAATCCACTTGTCTTATTGTTAAATGAAGGCATTGCATGACAAAACTTTTTTCACTGAGCAGAGCAAAGAAAGTGTTTCAGTTTGTTTGAAGAGAATGAAGCTGCAGCAGTGATGGACTCATCTTGAGTGACAGACTGTCAGCGCACGCAGCTGTTTCTATGTCCACTGTCATAAAAGTCTCATTCAAATATCTCTCAATAAATTATGCATTAATTAAAATTAAACCCAGTAATGTAACGACAGGAACGCCGCCCACTGCAATGAAGTAAAAGTAAAAAAATTTAATTAGAAATTGACTTGAGAGAGAGTAAAAAATACCCGCTTTTAAACATACTCTAAAAGTAAATTTTTTCCATAAGGTTACTCAAGTAAATGTAATGAAGTAAATGTAGTGCGTTACTACCCACCTCTGGAATATAAACTTTTTTCCACCAAAAGTGATTGTATTACTTTAGGAGACATTAATTTAACTGCTGGAGTGCAAAAGAGAAATCACCATTCACTTAAATTTATAGGACCTACTGAGAATGTGTTCTAGTGAAGAAAGAAAGTGATAATTTTCATTTTGTGCATAAACTATCCCTTTAAGTGTAAATTGTTTTACAATTCTGACTAAACTTAAACTTAATTTATACTCCAATACTTAAGTGTTAAAAAAAAATACTTTTCTTCTCAGGATGTGGATCTTCTGCAGTTTGTGTTCACCATTGTAATGTTGATAAATCTTGGGACATCTTCAGATTTACCTCACCAGCAGCAGTCTGTTTTCTTAAAATGACACTGATGAAATTATGAATTTACCATGAAGTGTTCAAGGATCTATAAACCATTAGAGCACAAAACTATTATAGCAATAAGTTGTTTATTTGAAGGTTTGTTAAAATTCCATTACATAGTGTAAAATGGTTTTAAAGGATATACTGCTACAGCATAAAAAAGACGTGGATTCATCTTATGGGCAATAATGAATATATATATAAAATACCCCCTGCCCAACCCATTTTTGTGTGACTTCAGCAAGCTCTTGAAGTTAATAGGTAAATTTTTCCCACCAAAACTGCAGTTGTGATACAGTTCAGTGTCACCTATTATTCTGTGTAGTTTTACCTCTATGGGATGTGTAAGCCTATGACTTTATTTCTTCTCTTCTTTTTAGAAGAATGTTTCAGATCTGTAGATCCATTCAATGTGAAAGGGTACTAACATTTTTAAGCTCCAAAATGCACATAAGGCAGCATAATTTCCATATAAAATCCATAAAACTCCTGTGGTTAAATCTCTTCAGAAGCAATATGATGTGGGTGTGGTTGATAAACAGATCACAGTCCTTTTTTACTGTAAATTCTCCTCCCTGCCCAGTAGGTGGCAATATGCATGAAGAATGTGAATCGCCAAAGACAAAGAATGTGAAAGTAAAAGTGAAACTGGAGATTGATAGTTAAAATGGACTTAAAATTTGATCTGTTTCTCGCCTTCATTTATCATATCACAATTTGCATTCTTCATGCATATCGCCCACCTGCTGGATATGGAGGAGAATGTAAAGTAGAAAATTACATTAATATTTATCTATTTCTTCTTAAGATATAGATTTAACATCTGGATTAATTTTATGCTGCCTATGTGTGCGTTTGGAGCTTCAAAATGTTGGTACCCATTCACTTGCATTGTGAGGACCTACAGAGCTGAGATATTCTTCTAAAAATCTTTGCTTGTGTTTAGAAGAAGAAAGAAACATATACACATCTGGGATGGTATAAGGGTGATTAAATGATAAGATAATTTTCCTATTTGTGTGAACTATTCCTTTAAGATAAAAGTTTGTCATTTCAAAATGGTATAATTTTGCATAAAATTGCAAAACTAATGGTCATTTCTCAGTCCAAGTCCGTAAGTTTTCTTACGTTCTTGTGGACTCGTTCGACATCATAAACCACAGTTGAAGTTCAATTCCAATATTTAAGAATGCTAGTTCCGAGAATGCATAATAGAATGCATAATAGAATGCACACTTGGATGTGTTCTTGATCAGGCCGAATATCGAGTATGCATCAGATGGCGTCTTTTCCGCAAGTCATAGCAGCACTACTGTGGCAGATGAAGGACATTTATCGTACTGTTTTCCCTCAAGAGTTTTCAGCTGTAAGCTTGCAAATGTCTGAAGGCTGGTGAGATTTTTCATACTCCGTCAATTGTTGTTTTGTTGGGGATAATTTTAATAAAGTAGTAATCACATGAAGGAAACAAGTTTTAACACACAATTAATCACATGGTGGAAACGATTGTTAATAGACTTTATTCTTTTAATGTTTCATAGTTCTGCAAAACCTCACTGGTGTGATAATGCCAGAAGTTATCTCACTGGCTAGTGGCTACAAATGTGCTGGGACATCTCAAAGCATCCTTCCTCGTTTGATTTTTCAAGGTAGCTTAGCAAGACTGCTCTTTAACGCAAGTCAGTTCTTTGTGTTTTTAGTATTGAGACAAACACACATTGACTATTTCCAAACAGGTTTCCCAAACTTTTTTCCCCGAACCCGTTTTTCATTGGTTGGAAAGCACATAGCCCCCACCCCTAACTCACCCCATTGGTTGATCCAGTGTTGCTATTGTGGGATGCTAAAACATGTTAAAAGCTCCCCAATGTTTGCTATTTCAGCATAATCAATTGCATTCAGTTGGCTTACTTATTGTTGTCTCTGTATGGTAATATAAATATATGTTAGCATCCATAAAATTACATGCTTTCCCTATAAGTATTGAAAAAAAAGCTTCCTGGTCCTGAAAATAACTTTTCCCTTTTTCCCTTTCACTCAACTTTATTGAAAGTTACATCCAATTTCTGTGATATAATATGTATTGGGGGGGATCACTATTATATGGGAATATTACTACTAAGCAGACAAAGTCCATGTGCAATGAGTTATTAATTTTTGTAATTGATACAATGGCGTTCTCAAGGTTGCAAATTAATCTTAGTGAATTGGTCGCTGTCCAGTCTCCCCATTTACCCCTTCACGGGTTTACATTGGGTGAATCTGTCTCCCCCTCCTGTCTCGTTCTCTTTTCTTTCCTTTATTATTTTCCACTCAGTTTCTCGCGGTTTAAAATGGCGGCGTTGAGCAGCGCCGAGTCCCCACCGGCCGTCTTCAACGGAGACACTATGAACCGCAATCCGGCGCGGGACCCGGGGCTGGACGATCTGGGTGCGGGGCTCGAAGCCGCCTGTCCCGGAGGAGCGCCGATGCCCGAATGTCAACAAGACATTCCCGAGGAGGTACAATGGGGGTGTCGGGGTTGAAAGAGAGAGCTCGGCTGTTTAGCGGAGATGGGCTGGATGGAGATCATTTGGAAACACCGGCTGTAATGCGGATCGTGCGGGATGCAATGCATTGTAGGGGGCGAGATGATGCACAAATATATAGTTGAGCAAATGCGGATACATATGCATATTCGCAAGGTGCATTTCCGAATGACGCCATTTATAATTCTCTCCCGTTTTCAATGCAGTTCTGTGAGCCTATGTTTATCAGAAGGCCTGTCCGTTTTTCATTGGCTTTATTGGTTTCATTTAGCTCAGGCAGGCCAACTCGATAGCTCGATAACGAGCAAGCTACAGATCGAACCATATTGCATTGTTTTGTTTTATATCCTTTGTGTCACCAGCTGGCGCCAGCTGCCAATCTGCTTTCAAATGCATTTAAATTAAAATCTCCAGTGATGTCATTGTGCTTGTGCACGATCCTGCGTTGCAACGAAAATAAATTCTCTCTCTCTCTCTCTCTCTCTCTCTCTCTCTCTCTCTCTCTCTCTCTCTCTCTCTATAATATATATATATTAGGGCTGTCAATCGATTAAATTTTTTAATCGAATTAATTACATGTCCCGATTAATCGCATATACATATATTTGCTGAGAAAGCCTTTCATTTAACAATAATTCAATATATGATGATGAAATAATAATACATAGTTATCGTTATATATATATAAATATTCAGATAATTAAAATGCATTACATACTTGTGGCAGAAGAGTTAATCATTGATAAGACAAAAAAAAATCTGCTTTAGAATACAATGTATTGTTTACTACCATATTATTGATCATAAGTCAATCATTGGCACACAGTTTCACAGCAATCCATTTCACAAGTGAATTTGTCAATCAGTTCGAGATTTATTATGAGGGCTTGTTTAAGGACCTGTCAATGTACACCTGCGTTAGACATGCTTGTGTAGCACCTCGGTGCATTGCGTCATAAACATACATTTTTAGATCACTGTGTCAAGTTAAATATAGTTTAATACTTAGAACACTTCTTGAGATCTCTTAGTTCAGATTTGCGCTCCTTCCAGTGTTTTGAACACAAGAACGTTACGCATGTTTGTGTTCTACAGCTCAAGGGTGTTTTTCTTCACTCTAACTGCGCATTGCCACACAGCTGAAGTTTCACTTATATATATACTTCAAAGTTTTGACACCCAGACGTGTTAATTTAGGAAAAAGCTCACCTGTTTTGCTGGTAGACTAGTAGGATTAAAGAGTAGGTTGTGCAAGTTATCATTATAGGAATGCTTAGTGGTAATTCGATTAATTTTACTGGTGGCTGCTCTAACTGTGTTATACTGTCTGATTATTTTTGTGCTTCTCATATTATTAATTGTATATTTATGTAAAATTAGGTAGTTTTTTTCCTTCATGTTTTTCATGCACTCTTGGTGAATATTGGTGTATGGTTTGATTATGAAACACAGTCCATAAAACTCATTCCCTTTGATTTATTGTATTGTCAGCTAGATTTTTGTTTGATGTATTTGTTTGATGTCAGGGATTGTAAGCATGACTGTTTTATGCAACACATTGTGTATTTAAGGTAAACATTTTATTATGTGTTCTCTGGGAATAGAACCCACATCCTTGTTGTTGCTAGTTTTGCTACAGGAACACTGCAGTATGAATATTAAGGATAAGTTGTGGATAGTAATGCAAGTATTTCACATGCATTGTGCTAATTTAAACTGTCTTGGATTTGTTGCATCATGTTGAAAAGATGCGGTCTATTATTACATGGGGTTTGCATTAAAAGTGAGGCCTCTAACAAATGTCTGTTAAAAAAAACTGTCAGGAGACAATCACAACAGTTTCACCCTTGTCATGGGTACCTTTTCAACAGGATGCTGTAAATTCCTTTTTTTGCACTAATTTGATTAGAAGAGACAGTTTATATGTGCCGTTGATTAAAATCAAGTGCCAGCTTGATTCTTGGAATGTAGGATTTTTAATCAGAACTTAAGTTAGATGCGCTTAAATGCTATTTCAAGGAGGCCATAGAGGGATTCCAAGTTTCTTGCCAGTCTCCTGGAAAATTCTTTCTCTCAACAGCGATTATAATGAACTGTACATGTAAAGTTATGCAGTACCATCAAATTGTGTTTACTTGGCTGGGACTTTTCCAGTGAACTTTGAGAATGATTCGCCTACATTTTATGGTACTTCTTGAATTGCTTTGCAGAATTGAAAAATGTTTTTTTTTTTTTTTTATCAGAAGTTATTATGCAGAAACTACATAAAACTATATTTATAGAAACTATAAGTAAGCTATTCATAGGTCAGCTCGCCTGAAAATTGTTAACACTGTGGCTTGGTTGTTAACATTGTTGATACTGTCAAAACAGCTTTCTGTCATCCCAACCAGCCTGACACAGCATCATTTTAACCAGTGGTGTGAGTTTGTGGCTGAACTAACTGTTTGTTCAATGGAAGACTGTAGTGACCTGATTGGGAGTGACTTTTTTTGCAATTCTGTTTTTCGATGCAAGTGTCGCAGAAATTTTACACTTCAGCTTTGGAGTTGCACAAGTGGTGGGAAAATTTTTAGATTTTTTTTTTAAGGTTACAGAAATAGCACTGTTTAAATTGTACCTTAGGTTAACGGATCTAGATAAGTTTGTTTTAAGCTACGTACACACTGCCATCGACATCGCGCGTGACACCGACACCATCCCATTCATTTTCAATGAGAGGTGGCGACTTCCAGCGACACGAGCTGTCACAACCATTGCCTACCAGATAACAAAGTTGAGAAAAGTTGAACTTTATTCAAGTGAAGAGCGACTTACAGGAGCGACAGCCAATATGAGAGAAGACTGTAGAGCTCACGTGATCCTTCTCTCTCTCTCAGCTCCTGCATTAATGGAAAGCTCAGGGGACCCACCCTCTGCAGCAGCTCATCAAACTGGGTCCTGTCAAGCCTGAAGTACTGCTGGAACCGGACTTCATCCAGCCGCAGCTCCTGCACCAGCAGGTGTACTCGCCATGCTGAGTCCAATGGTTTTGTGGACCCAGACAGCCCGCCGTTTGTGTTTTCATCGCAAATAAACAGCCGCTATGGCAAAGAGCACACCTTGTTTCTCGTTCATCTTTGATATAAAGCATTTTATGTACTGATTCCATTTATATTTAGTCTTTTCCCTCCAAAATGTTTGTTTTTAGTGGCAAGAAAACTGATTCGCTGTCAACCTCAATGGAATAGCATCCGTGAATGTCATTTATAAAAGTTACTAGGCAACCAGTAGTGGGAACGCCCACTAGCGACCTAACCGCCAGCCACTGGCGACCTGCAGCGACAAAGTCGGTGGCAGTGTGAACGCAGCTTTACAGCTGATACATTTTCAGATAGGACTGTCTGACAGTCATCTGGGCTGAGAAACTAAAATTGATTTTTTACCATAAATATTACCAAAATATGAATTCATTTGAAATTTTCATCAGATTTTTTTAATTGATGTTGTTTCCTTTGTCCAAAACTAAACTTGTGTCGAGTTTTAGTTGTTTCATATTCTCAAATGTTAAGTAAAAAGTAAAACAATGGGTGGAAACCACTTCAATAGACAGTTCAAGCAAGCTTAATAATAATGGCAATACAACTGTGTTTTTACTTTGTTACAGTTGTATTTACGGTAGTAATCTTCCCTGATGGACTCGGTGGTAAACGAGCACAACAAAATGGAACGGAATGCGATTTTGAGACCCACATTTCCAAAACGAACTCCTTTCCTGACAAAGTGTTTAAAAAAAACCCATTTCTTAATCTGACAAATGCTGATAAGGGAGAAGGACGCAACAACCAAAGACCTCCACCTAAGGTGTTTTTCCACACCAAACGCTTTTGCAACCATCCAGTTTGCAAATTGTTTTCTGTGTAAACACATGCTAGATGAACGTCTTTGATTGTTTAACTGTTTTGTTGTTTATTAAGTGTCTCGTACAGGAGCGCTGTTTTATAGATGCCACGTCAAGTTAAGAAGAACTTCAACCTTTAAAACGCGGTTTCAGGCACCTGCTTTAATTTGATTTATTTTGCCCTGCATCTTGCCTTTTATAGTGCAAGAATGCAGTGTCATCGTCACTGGTTTGTACACATCAAAAATTTTAATGCACCGTGTTAGTTTTCAAATATGTGTTTTTTTCCCCCCTTAAATTCAATGAATATTCACAATATTGTCAGAGCTAGATATTAAAGGCTGTATCTATATTTTGCATCTGTTTGCATGCAGTAACTTCTACACATTTTCTCTGGGCAGGGCCAGAGACAAGGGCGTACAATGTTAGTTTTTACAGCCTGGTGAAGAAGACAACTAACAATCACTGTTTATCAGATTTAGCGCAACGCATGCCCAATCAAAGGAGTGTTATCGAAAAAAGGAAGCTGGGGAAATTTTGGTTTGCTAACGCCTAAATAATTTATTTTCTTTGCAGATATGGAACATCAAACAGATGATTAAGCTAACCCAAGAGCACATAGAAGCCCTTTTAGATAAGTTTGGGGGAGAACACAATCCACCATCTATATACCTTGAGGTGAGTTGGTTGGAGAAAGAGCTGCTCTCATTAGTTGTGGTGCGACATGTTTATTAATAATATGGTGTGTTTTAAAATTTCAAAGGTACCTGATGTTATAAATAGAGACTATCATAAATGATAAGTGACCAGAAATTGACACCATGTCATGGCTCTTGGCATAAACATTTGTAGTAGGCTTGGATGCAGACACTTTTCTCAAGATTTTTTGTTTCGTTTTGCTTTCAGACCGAAATTTATTGCAACACTGTTAGTTGCAGTCGCTCTGTGATTATCATGAGTGTCTATTCAGTGTAATCAAGATTCTGGCAAATGATCTCACTAGTGTTTGAAATTTTAGAGCAATTGCATATGCTTTCATCTTGCTTTGAATTCAAAGGACGAAGAGATCGGATGAAGCCTCCTTTTTGAGCAATATCCAACACACCCAATGTATAATTGCCCCTCTTGTATATGCAATAACAGCTAATGCATTTCTGCACACATAACCTAAAATCTGTATAATTTCTAAACATTCAAAACAGATGATCATTTATGTGAAACGTGTTTATAAAGTATTGATGACTGATTTATATGCCCCAGGCCTATGAGGAGTACACAAGTAAGCTGGATGCATTACAACAGCGGGAACAGCAGCTTTTGGAGGCTATAGGGAATGGGACAGATTTCTGCTCCTCTCCAACCCCCACCCTGATGGATGTGAAGGGGCAGGGTGCCCAGAGCATCCCCTCTGCTCCAAACACCTTGGCTGTCCTGCAGACCCCCACTGACGCAACACGAGGCAATCCCCGCTCACCCCAAAAACCCATTGTAAGGGTTTTCCTGCCCAACAAACAGAGGACAGTGGTGAGTTGAAGTTTGTTTTTACTAGTTGCTGGACACTTGGTCCTGTTTTGCTTTTACATGTACTAAAAGGTGTTGTTTGAGCTGCAGTATTCAGCATTTCCATGGTCAATAAAAACCTGGAAATATCAGGGAATTTAAAAAATTGTGATTTCAAGGCCTGTGGAAAGGTCAGTGATACAATCCTAAAAATCATGGAAAAGTCATGGACATTTCTACAAAGAAAGAAAATGCTCTCATCAGCTAGATCTTTCTCTTTGTTTAACAAAGTAAAATTTGCTGGAATGCCATAGGGAATTCTGATATATGAGCAATTTGTTCTTCTGGGTCAATGAATAGGCCAAAACAGTTCACAATTTGGACTGAATTATTCTTGAACTAATTGGTCTGAATCAAAAAGATTTTTTAAAAAAATCAGTATTCTGCAATCCCAAATGACTGGAAACATCATGGAAAAGTCATGAAATTTCATTGGTCAAAAATGGTGTGAACCTTGATTATTTTTAAATAGGTGGATCAAAAAATATATGGGCAAACTAGTTGTTTGTTGGATCACAAGTCATTTGCTTGTGAATCAACCTACACTGGTCATGTTATATGTTTGTTGTTGAATGCAACCAGAATGGACCCTTTTCACACTTTTGATGATTGCATGTTAAACTTTGATAGCAGATAATGGGAGACCGTGGCAAATATAATTTTTGCTTTCCCATTTGCTCAAACATCAAAAGAAAATGGCACTATCACGTTTCCACTACTTTTCAAATAAAGAAATCATCACGTCCTGTAAAAAGGGTCCATTGGAACTCAATAGAAAGATGTGTTGTCAATGCACAATGCTTTTAATAAGCTTTGTATAATTCATAACAGTCCGTCTCTTTCATCATGTTTAAATAAGACTGCAAGCTCACAACTTGACTTAAACATAATCTATTTTGCTTATTTGCACCATAGATTTAGCATTTTGAATATTTTTTTTGTGTTCTGTCCACATCTGTGAAAGAATGCAGACAACTGGTTCTGAACAAGAACTGGTTCTCTATTCCCAGCCTGACTGTCATGATGTTTTGACGATACTTCACAGTACTTGTCAGACAGGGCTTCAGAAATAACTTTTTGGAAATGATTTCCATTCCGACCATATTGTAGAGCTGTTGGAGACTAAGAGAAATGAGCGTATCTAGGTGACCCCCTTTACTTTGATTCAGCTTGTCTCTGTTGGTTTTGCAAAGTGAAGCTGCGATGCAAAAAGAAATCAAATGTGCCCAGACATAACCACAGACAAGGAAGTCTCAGGCTTTCTGTAAGGAGAGAGGAGAGCTACATTTGTGTAAGTGGTGGTCTCATCTGTGTGTGTCTCAGGTCCCAGCTCGTTGTGGGATGACTGTGAGAGACTCGTTGAAGAAGGCTCTGATGATGCGAGGGTTGATCCCAGAATGCTGTGCGGTCTACAGGATTCAGGATGGGTAATAACTGTTGTTATAACAGACAATTACTAGTGCGACTAATGCTAATGAGCAATAAGCCCAACCTGGACACATAATAATGTCTTCTTTAAATGTATACCATAAAATGAATGCCATTGTTACTGCAAACTGTATTTCACAGTTCTTTACACTGTTCCACCCACATTAGGGAGAAGAAGCCCATTGGCTGGGACACAGACATTTCCTGGTTGACGGGGGAAGAGCTTCATGTTGAGGTTTTAGAGAATGTGCCACTGACGACTCATAATTTTGTGAGTATGATGAAACTGACCACAAACTTTGGCTCAAGATCAATCAGAAATGGCCCAAAAAGTATGAAGTAAGAGCCAACGGTTTTGCCAGTTTTATTCAGGACGACAGGACACCATAGGTGTGGTCATTTGGACTGGGTAAAAATATACATTTTCTGATGCATCGCAAATCCCAAGATTGATCTTTTACTCTATGTGCAGCCCTCTTCTACAACAAGATGAACTCACTCGTATTTACAACCAAATTTTGCGCTATGCAACTATACACCTCTATGATTATCCACTGGCTGGTAAATGTTCACATTTCACCCACCAGTGATTGTGTAGTATATTGTAGAAGTTCAGCACCGAGATCCTTTCGTTTTTGAGAGTAAAAGTTTGGTGTGACTCGTTCCGATTCTAATCACACATACTTTAGCACTGATGAGGTCACGCCTTTCGAGTCCTCGCTAATTAATATGTGCTCATTTACAGAACAGCTGGATTTCTTAAACAGACAGTATCATTTTCAACAAACACATGTAAATACTTATCATGTAAATGGTAAAAATGATGCTTGTAAACAATAAACATGTAAGAAAATATAATATATGCAATATAATATCATATTTATTGATGGAAAACATTTTTATTGATGGAATACTCTTTTAAAAAGCTCAAATGTGACCAAAATGATGAAAAACTAATACAATATAATTAGTAAAATTTATTTGTTACTAATGTACCTAGTTAGAAGGTCCCCTGTATAACTAACAGCAGTGACTGGGAGAGAATTTCTTTGTGGTCATTTTTATTTTAGATTGTAATGATCTTAAAAGATTTAGCAAATCTTTAGTAAAGTGACAGTTCACCCAAAAATTGTATTCTGTCATTATTTTCTCACCCTTATGTTACCCAAACCTTGTGTTGGAAAGTTCTAAAGGAAGTCTTAGACAGAATGTTAGCCTCAGTCGCCATCTACTCTAATTACATGGGAAAAAGTGTGTGGTGAAAGCGACTATGACTAACATAATGCCTCACATCTCCTTTTTTGTTTCACTGAAGATAGAAAGTAATACATGTTTGGAACTTTTTGGGTGAACTATCCCTTTAATGAAACTGATTTTTATGTAAAAAGATCATGTCTTGGAGATATCAAAATGTTCATGTCCGCTGTTATGATGGCTGTTGGCAGGTGCGAAAGACTTTCTTCACGCTGGCCTTCTGTGATTTCTGCCGGAAGCTGCTGTTTCAGGGATTCCGCTGTCAGACTTGTGGCTACAAGTTCCACCAGCGCTGCAGTACGGAGGTCCCACTCATGTGTGTCAACTACGATCAGCTGGAGTGAGTCTTCATGGGTGATTTGATCAAATTCTGTATTGTATTACCTCATTGTCACACAAGGGTGAAAGTTCACTCACATACATAAGATAAAACTTGTGTGTGAAAATCCCAGGAGATCAGAAATACTCAAACCAGCTTGTCTGGCACAAGCAATCATCCATGCGATTCTAATATCAGCCAGTCGGCTGATCAAAATTCAGATACGGGTCAGGAGCTTCAGTTAATGTTCACATCAACCATCAGAATGGGGAAAAAATGTGATCTAAGTGATTTTGACCGTGGCATGATTGTTTGTGCCAGACGGGCTGGTTTGATATCTGTGTAAAAGTTTTTCAAATTATTTTTCAAAATAAATGTTTTATGCTCTGGGTAATGATCAAGCATTATTGATTTTCTACTGATTTAAATATTTTACTTGTTTTTTTTTTACTATTCTTTTTTTACTATTCAGTTTACTGTTGGCATCAAAATTTCTGGTGCATCACCCGATTACCCAGGAGGAGTTGTCATCAGAGGGCACGACCCCTGTGTCAGAGATGTACCCCTCCATCCCTCCATCCACTGGGTAAGACACTGGACTACGGGTGTAGTGATTCACTCGTTTTCTTGATGCATCAATTACAATTGCCGCCAATTCATTTGCATCAAACGTAAAATATGATTTTTGAATGAAGAAACGTTAGTGTTAAAACTGCAAAAAAATAGAATAAACCTCTGTTCTGTTCTTAAAGTTTGATTCTTTTTCTGAGCAGTTTTCAGAGACTTTCGAGCACCTTATTTTGATCTCTCTGCCTGATGGCCACTGACTATCACATGTGGCAAATAACACTCTTATAACACTCAAAGCACTCTTCTCTAGAGTGAAAATATAGTGTAATTTAAAATTGGGATATCCAAGCCTGAAAAAATCATGCAAATTAATAAAGTTTTATACTTCACAGTTAGGGAATACGGAAGAAATTTTCTAGTTATGCTCAGCTCTAAAAAAAAAATTTATTGGCGCGTTGCTCACTTTGTTGTATTACAAGTTGCTTTTGAACGGGTTTTGAATGTGTTTTCAAGCTACTTTTGGTAGCTCTTGCTTTTTCATGCTTAAAGGGATAGTTCACATAAAAATGTAAATTCTCTCATGATATACTCACCCTCCTGGCATCCAAGATGTGCATGAATTACTCTCTTTTGCTGAACACAAGTGAAGATTTTTAGTAGAACGTTTAAGCTCTGTAGCTCCTCACAATGCAAGTGAATGGGTGCTAAAATTATGACGCTCCAAAATCCACATAAAGGGAGTACAAGAGTAGTTCTGTGGAAAGTCCTTTTTTATCATAAATTCTCCTCCCTGCCAAATAGGGGGTGTTATGCACAAAGAATATGAATCACCAAAAACATATGAAATAGGGAAGTGGTGATTGACTGAGCAGGGAGGAGAATTAAAAGTAAAAAGGATTTAAATATTGATCTTTTTCTCACCCAGACCTATCATATCACTTCAGAAGATATGGATTTACTTGTCGTCTGGAGTACTTTTATGTTGCCCTTATGTGGATTTTAGAGCTTCAAAATTTTGGCCATCATTCACTTGTATTGTATGAACCTAAATCTTTGTTTGTGTTCAGCAGATGAAAGAAAGTCATACATATCTTGGATGACATGAGGGTGAGTAATTGATGAGATAATTTTCATTTTGGGGTGAACGAACCCTTTAAGACATATTAGGGGAAATATTTTAAGAATACTATAAGATGCTGACTACCACCCCTGGAGTCACAAGTTCAAATCCAGGGCATGCTGAGTGACTCCAGTCAGGTCTTCTAACAACCAAATTGGCCCGGTTGCTAGGGAGAGTAGAGCCACATGGGGTTACCTCCTCATGGTCGCCATAATGAGATTGTTGCTCTCGGTTGGGCACGTGGTGAGTTGTGCGTGGATGCCACGGAGAATAGCTTGAAGCCTTCACATGCAATATGTCTCTGCGGTAATGTGCTCAACAAGCCACGTGATAAGATGCGCAGATTGACTGTCTCAGACGCGGAGGCAACTGAGATTTATCCTCCACCATCCAGATTGAGGCGAGTCACTACACCACCACGAGGACTAAGAGTGGATTGGGAATTGGGCATTCCAAATTGGGGAGAAAAGGGGTGAAAAATAATATAAATGCATAAAAAAAATTACTGAATCTAATCATTAATCAAATCGAAATTCAATGTCTATTGACTTGAATTGAATCATTCTGAATTTCAAAAAATTGCTTTGGAATCTAATCCAAAACCTATGAAATGTGAATCGCATCGATTCGCTTTCAACCCAATGATTCACACCACTGCACGGGACTCCCCTGTTGTTCACATATTAGCTTACTGTGCATTGTCCCAAATCTGGTATTTCTAAGACTTATCCCACTTTAAAAAGTCTGCAGATTTATTTACTGCATTATTTTATGGAAATTGACTCTGGGCTCCTGTCTGTGTTTCATGCAGGTCTCTGTGCCATCCTACTGTGTCCCCATCCAAATCCATTCCCATCCCACAGCCCTTCAGACCCGGAGAGGAGGACCACCGCAACCAGTTTGGCCAGAGGGATCGCTCATCCTCCGCCCCTAATGTGCATCTCAACACCATTGAACCGGTCAACATCGATGTGAGAACTGAAAGATGCACACATAGTTACAAGCAGTTATTCTGTTCTATAAAGCTCAAAATGGGTAACTGACAAAATAACCATGATCTAGGTAAACATTTTTATGAATACATAAGAAAAGGTGTATATTTTAGGTGCTCTGACTGGTCACCATTTCTTTTAGAGCATTACTTCACCCAAAAATGAAAATGTTGTCATTATTTATTCACTCTAATGTTGTTCAAAACCCATATGACCTTCTTATGATGGAATGCAGAATTTAGGGGACTGACAGCCTCAGTCACCATTCACTTTCATTGAGAGAACAATACATTAAAAAATGCAATTAAAGTGAATTGTGAATGAGGCTAACATTCTGCCTAACAACTGTTTTTGTTCTTCATGAAAGAAAGTAAGCCATACATATTTGAAATGACTTGAGGGTGAGTAAATGGTGGCTGAATTAAGTTTTTCCAAGTTATTTTAATCTGTCTTGATAAGCATTTCATGTCAACTACCCAAAAATGTCATACTGGACATTACAAGGGTCTTTGAAACCTTTTGAACAGTTTCGTTAATATTATGGATAAACTAATGGAAACAGTCGTCCCTGTTAATCTGTGTTATTCTGGTGCAGGATTTGATTCGTGATCAAGGCTTACCAAGGTCAGATGGAGGTAAGGGATCTTGCAAACGTAAAACATACTCTCAGATACACAGGGTTCAAATGGCTTTCCTCATCCCATGTTTTTGTGCTGTCTCTGTGTCATTGAAGTTTGGGATAGCTGTTCCATTTCACTCAGTCTGCCTGTCAAGCTGACATACCAATAGAACATTCTCTTCCCCCGTCTGCTTTGTGAATTGCTTCTGCCCATTTCTTTATCAATAGCAGCCTTCTCTAAACTACTAATTCCTGATCAATGCTTATAACACCTGTTCTTTCTGTTTGAGCGGTGCTCCATAAACAGTCCTGGAACAATACAACTCAGTTTAAAGGGATAGTTCACTCAAAAATAAATTCTGTCATTATTTACTTACCCACGTGTTGTTTCAAACCCGTAAGACTTTCTATCTTTTGTTGAAATGCAAAAAGAGATTCTATGCAAAATGGGTTTTGGAGCTGTTAAGATAAACGAATTACAAAATTAACAAAAAAGCACATTAAAAGTCTCAAAATTAGTCCATGAGACTTTTGTAGTGTATTCACTTAATCATGTCATGGCTTACTGCCACAGTTTTCAAACTGGGAGGTGCCAGAGCATGTCAGGGGAGGCGTTTGGATTGGTAATTTCACCAAGTAAAATAATAAGATACTTGGTGAAATTACAATAAAAATGTATTGTATACAATAAAATAAAAAATGTCCATGAGTATTTCTGTAACTGCTGATCTCCTGGGATTTTCACACACAACAGTCTCTAGAATTTACTCTGAATGGTGCCAAAAACAAAAAACATCCAGTGAGCGGCAGTTCTTCAGATGGAAACACCTTGTTGATGAGAGAGGTCAACAGAGAATGACCAGACTGGTTAGAACTCACAAAGTCTACGATAACTTATATAACTGCTCGTGTGTGAAGATTTGTGACAATTGCGGTGTGAAGAATGGCATCCTGGAACGATAACGATAAAGAAATGCACAGTGACACACACATTATGATTCAATAAGTCACAAGCCATCACGTTAAAATCTAGCTGCAGCAAGCACGTGCTTGAGGGACAAGCGACCCCACGTGTGCATCAGCTGGGTGCAGTTTCAATCTCTCCTCAGATCGGGATATGCAACTCATAGAAGAGGTGCTGACCGCACAGAGAAATGCCAGTTTCGGAGTTTGTATTTATTTACATGATCTGCTTCCTTATTATTTCTACTTTAATAAAGCTATAACGCATTACATTTCTGCATTAAAGATGTAATGCCAGGGTTTTTCCCTTATAAGACGCTAGACAAAAGTTTTGCTTAAAAAAATAAAATAAATAAATTTAAAAATTAAATAAAACCAATTTTTTATTTCGCAAACAATATGTAGTCTTTATTATATCACACTTAACATTCTCTTACACACTATAAATATTATTGATCCAACATGAAGATATACAGCTGCCTTTATATTTTAGGAATGGGTTCCTTCGCATGAAGATAATCATATTTCAGGGTCCTTGGCATCAAAAGATTTAAAATCCCCTGGTATAGACCACTTTCATTGTGCTTTTTTGTCATTTTTGGAGCTTGACACTCCCTGTCCCCATTCCCTTTCTCTATAAAAGAGCAATAGGAACATTGTACCTAACATCTCTCTTAATATTCCACGGAAGAAAGAAAGTCTTGCAGGTTTGGAACAAAATGAGTGTGAGTAAATTATTGCTGAATTTTCATGAATATTGCTGGAAATGTTCCTTTAAAGGATAGATAGTATACCATAACAAAGAAAAACTGGCTCTATATCATCTAAACTTCACTTGATAATCTCTAAACAACCTTTTGAGAGTAGACACAGGATTTTGGTAGCGGGAGACAGGAAGTGAACCTGAGCTTCAGGGCCAGTGATCCCGTGTCTGTCTCTCTCCCCCTGCAGCCCCCTCGCAACACCCAGCCCGCTGCTTGAGGAAGAACCGAACAAGGACCTCAAGCCCCCTTCTGTCCTCTCACCCCAATGACATTGTCTTTGATTTTGAGCCTGAGCCAGTGTTCAGAGGTAGCTAGGCCTGTGTGCGTCGCTGTGTCCCACACCTTGTCTCGTCTTCTGCTTGTTTGTCTGTCGGTCTATCGCCTTGTGTATTTTGTTGATGTGGTTCACTCCCTCTTTTTTTGAATTCTGAATTTCTCTGCCACTTCTCACACAATTGCTTTCACTGACATTTGCTACACTCACTTTGCCTTGAAGTTAACACTATATTTTAACAAATTTAGTTTCCAAAGGTCAAGTCTGGCTCATTCCCCTTCTTTTAAATGGAGATCCCTTTATACTATTGCTTTTTGTTGCCGAGCCTGTCTATGATTGGTTACAATGCTCCAACTACAAAAACATTGCAAATAGAAAAATGTTATGCAACGTAAGTAATCCTAAATGGAATGCTGTCATTGACACCTCACAATTAGTTAATTTTGGCAGCTATAATTGTAAACGCAATTTATTTTTATTCAACTAGTCGTGCAGAAAGCACAATTTGCAACTGTTCGCAAGTACATTAACACAAATGCAAGCTCAATTTCACGTGTTGTGATCTGAAAAGTGTCAGGCCTGAAAACGTCTTCCGGTCAGCCCTAAATTATTTCATCAATTTTAACATATTTCACAAATGCTCTTTGTGCATAGCATCTCTTTATAAAATCTGTTGGACCTTGAATAAAAAAAAAACGCAATGCAAGTACATGTTGAATTTTAAGTGTTTCCACAAGGGGCAGTGCAGCAGAAAATGCCACTCAAATTAAATGTAATAGTTCAGTTTAATTCGCATAAAATCTTCTACTGTCGGTCAACTGCTATTATTGCGTTATTAACAGTTTGAAGAGAATCTTGTTCAGAGAATTTAAGCTTGATAAAGTATTGACTTGTTTGAAGCTAGCTACCTGAATAATAACACATCCCATTTAACGACGCAGCAGTCAATGGTAACTCTCGCCTCCTAGAGGACTATGGGTTTAACACTACTGTTACTCAAAAACACATTGTGTACAGCAGCACACTTGTAATGCGGAGGTCAAGCATTCACTTTCGCATTTGCATTTCTTTTCTTACTGATCTGTGTGTAATGGGTTAATTTTAGACTGCTGGTAACTCAATGAATTGGCGATACTATTAGATTTTGAAACCTTGGCTACTTGGCAAAGGAATGGGATCTGGCTCAGGATTGTATGTTATTCTCCATTTGCAGCATGCGTCACTCACAACCCCCGTTTCACACTGTATCCTTGTATTATCTCCCCTATGTGACTTTATACTTTAAGATTTTATTCCTTTCTTTTCTCTCTCTCCTTTCTTTTTCCTTTGTCGCTTTCCTTCTTTATTTAAAAATTTATTTATTTTTTGCTATATATGTCCAGTTAAAGTCTTTTTAATTTGTTTCTCAACATCTCCAAATGCCAGGCTCCACAGCAGGCCTGTCGGCCACACCTCCTGCCTCCCTTCCCGGTTCCCTAACCAATGTAAAGTTGTCGAAATCACCGTGCCAACCGAGGGAGCGGAAGCCATCGTCTTCGTCTGAGGACCGCAATAAAATGGTGAGGAGATTTAGCGGTCACTGTTGGCATGACCAAGAATCTCTCTGACCTCATTGGATCTTATAGTCCAGGTCTGAGGTCATTGTGTAGAATTTAAATTTGAAATCGTTTTCTCTTTTGCTTGGAAGAAAACTCTAGGTCGACGGGACTCAAGCGATGATTGGGAGATCTCAGAAGGTCAGATCACACTGGGTCAGAGGATAGGATCTGGTTCCTTTGGAACAGTCTACAAGGGAAAGTGGCATGGTGGGTCTTGCAAAAATGTTATCTGAATGTCTTTAGATCAGATTGTAATACTGTTTACAAAGTGTGTGTCTTCCTCTTCCTCACAGGTGATGTGGCGGTAAAGATGTTGAATGTCACAGCTCCCACTCCACAACAACTACAGGCCTTTAAGAATGAAGTGGGTGTCCTCAGGTACGATAAGCCCAGAACTGCTGGCTCATAAATTCTGTTTCTTCTGTTTTCTTCTTTTTTTTAATGGCTGATACCATTTATCAATGCATTAACCCATTCCGGAATATATATATAAAAAAAACTACAAAATATAAATTTTATGTTTTATTTTATTATTGTTTATAATGTTTATTTCCATTTGTGGAAAGTGCTCTATCACTGTTTTGTAGATGTAGTGCTTCAAACTTTACACCCCATTTATGGAAAATAAAAATGTCATAACATAATCATACATTTCTTTTTGTCTCCTGCAGGAAAACCCGCCATGTGAATATCCTTCTCTTCATGGGCTACACCACCAAACCCCAGCTGGCTATTGTTACACAGTGGTGTGAAGGCTCAAGTCTCTACCACCACCTGCACATCATCGAGACCAAGTTTGAGATGATCAAGCTGATTGACATCGCCCGTCAAACGGCTCAAGGCATGGAGTGAGTCACTGAATCAGCAAATGCATGTTCTTCAGGCAGCAATGTGTGTTTGTTATGAACAGTTAAGAAACTCCTATTATGGCGGTCTAATGTTTACAAAGAAAAAATGTGCACAGAAAGACTGAAATGAACTGCTAATACAACAATAAACAGTTAAAGCAGACGTAATATAGTTGAGTAATTTAAAAACATTTCCACAGCTATCTTCATGCCAAGTCCATCATCCATAGAGATCTGAAGAGCAACAGTATCCTTTGAACTGCAAACAGGTCGGCTGCAAAAAATGATCTGTTTTGATTTAGTGGTTGACCGATAGTGGATTTTGTTGAAGGTGCAAAAGGCTGATAACCGATTTATCGGCCAATGATTTTAAAAAAACAAAACTGTTCATAGAATGTTAGGATGTTTTCTTTTACTAACTATCATGGACACATACATGGAGGCTAGTTTAAAATTAATAAAATTCCAAAGTTTATTGTGCAACCAACTCAACTCACCGATTCTAGTAAACATTGAACTGTATATGAAATACCCAATGACGTACAGTAAGTGTTCGTAGATGCTCTTTTGGAATATCTGCCTTAATACCACCTTCCAAGATATCTTCTTGCATGAGGACCTGACAGTAAAGATTGGTGATTTCGGTCTGGCTACAGTGAAGTCCCGCTGGAGTGGCTCACACCAATTTGAGCAGCTTTCTGGCTCGATCTTGTGGATGGTGCGTATCATGAGCAGTAAAGGTCTTTACCTCTTTTTCTCAATGCAATTGTCTTCTGTCTGATTCTATTTAAAATAGGGCTTCGTCTTGCAAGATTCATTGATCTGCATTGATGCACTTGTGATGATGTAGTCTTGCAGTTAAAGATCTGGGGTGGTAACGGAAATGTTTTGGGTTCAAACCCCAAAAGGGCTGATTCATGAACTATTACAATTTGTGCCGTTAATCAAAGCACTTAAAGGGATATTTCACCCACGAATAAAAATTCTCTCAACATTTACTTACCCTCATGCCATCCCAGATGTGTCTGACTTTCTTCTGTTGAACGCAAGCAAAGATTTGAAGAATTTCTCAACTCTGTAGGTTCATACAATGCAAGTGAATGGGTACCATAAGTTTGATGCTCTAAAAAGCACATAAAGCCATCATAAAAGTAATACGTACGACTCCAGTTTTTTAATCCATATCTTCAGAAGGGTTATGATAGGTGTGGGTGAAAAACAGATCCATATTTAAGTCCATTTATTCTAGAAATTCTTCTCCATCTCCATGCCCAGTAGGGGGCATATGCATGCAGAATGTGAATCACCAAAAACACAAGAAGAAGAATGTGAAAGTGGAAATTAAAGTGGGGATTGATTGAGCAGGGAGGAGAATTTATAGTAAAAAGGACTTAAATATTGATCTGTATCTCACCAACACCTATCATAACTCTTCTGAAGATGTAGATTTAACCACTGGAGTATTATGGATTATTTTTATGCTGATTTATGTGATTTTGAAAATGTTGGCACCCATTCACTTACATTGTATGAACTGAAAGAGCTGAGAAATTCTTCTAAAAACTTCATTTGAGTTCAGCAGATGAAAGAAAGTCATACACATCTGGGATGGCAAAAAGTGAGTAAATGATGAGAATTTTCATTTTTGGGTGAACTATTCCCTTTACTTAAAGTGAAAGCATCAGCTAAATGGCAAGTTATTACTTGCATCTTGACTGACACATTGGTCTTTTCCAGGCTCCGGAGGTGATCAGACTGCAGGATAAAAACCCTTATAGTTTCCAGTCAGATGTCTACGCATTTGGCATAGTGTTATATGAGCTTATGTCAGGGGCTCTGCCTTACTCAAACATCAACAACAGAGACCAGGTGAGCATGTCATCCTTTTTTGAGGATGCTTGTAATATCAAAAGATGAACAGGTTGAAAAATTGGTCCAATGATTGTTGTTTGCCCTTTTGAATAGTATCTTCAGCCATTTTCTACCTATAAACTTCTTATACCTTAAACCATTGTTTGGTTTCTGTTATCATTTTCGAATGTTAATGTTATGCATGTCTACTATGCTGCAACAAATGTGCAGAAATGGAAGAAATCAATTAATAAATCCCTCACACTTCAGATTATCTTTATGGTTGGCCGGAGTTACCTGTCCCCCGACCTAAGCAAAGTGCGCAGTAATTGCCCCAAGGCCATGAAGAGACTTATGGCTGATTGTCTGAAGAAGAAGAGAGAGGAAAGACCACTTTTCCCTCAGGTATTGTTATGAACACCTGTCAGACCTCTGGATTCTCCATACAATGTGCTATGCCAGCAATCTGTTTAATAGCATGTAGTTTTATGTAGAGGTACATCACCACAAGATGGCAACAGAGATGGCATCACAACATTTGGGATGGCTAAATTTTAATTTGGCTGATTCTAACCCATTTTATGAACTGTATTCATGTGAGCATACTTTATATTGATATATTTTATATACTATATATATATATATATATATATATATATATATATATATATATATATATATATATATATATATATATATCTGGCTTTCAAATTATCAACACAACACTGTAGTGTGGTAATATATTACGTTACGTTTTTTTTGTTTACATTTTTGCTTTTTGCCAGATCCTGGCCTCGATTGAATTATTGGCACGCTCTCTGCCCAAGATCCACCGCAGCGCCTCTGAACCATCCTTGAACCGTGCTGGCTTCCAGACCGAGGATTTCAGCCTGTACGCCTGCGCTTCCCCCAAGACGCCCATTCAAGCTGGTGGCTATGGCAAGTACACACGCAAACAAACATTGTCTTTTGGCAGATTGATCAAATAATGGATAAAAAGAAAAGAAAGAAGAAAAATAAGTATTACAGTAAAAATTTACAGTTGAACTTTTGAAGTTAATTTAACACTCTGGAAATAGAAGGTGAAATTGAGAGCATTGCATCATGAGATACATTGCTCATTGCTTTGTTGTGCACTACACCTTTTGCCAAATCTTGTAGGGATATTTTGTGCATAATGAAAATTGTCCACACTTTGCGTATTGTATATACTATATCCAGCAGAAAAAAGTAATATGCTAGTGTGCTGTTCCGAATGTTTCCATTTTTTTAAATTGCTAAAAGACTGATCTGATTCGCTTCTTTATTTTTCTCCTTTTAGGTGAATTTTCAGCGTTTAAATGAAGTGCTGCACATCCTCAAACGCCCTCCCTTGTCACTTTTTAAGACGTCTCGTGTTCCTGCGGTGGGTTCATCCATAAACACAGAAAAGGACTTGTTTCAAAGAATGTGCTGTTTTCTTCCTCTTTACCTGAAGAGATATGGCCTCAATGGAATTGCTTTTGTTTTATTTTTTTTTAAAAGGACTCTGCAGTGTGTCATTGCTGATTTCACAAATATACTGTCATAAACGGAAATAGGACGACTCAATAAAGCAGCATAAAGGATGAATGACTGATATGCCAAACGAAACCCTGGTTACTGGAAGCAGAGGCAAAAAAAACAAAGAATCGTTTGTTGTTGGAAGAAAATCTTACACTGAAAAAAATTAGGAGCGAGCTTGGGTTTTTCTGCCTGTGAAGAGGAAAGACTGAAATAGCACACTGATTTTGGAGCATAAGCCCCGCCTTTGCTCTGCCCCTTGAGGGGAAGAACACACCGCACTGGCTAACCAGAAAACAGAATCCATGTTTGGACCAATGGCATATGATGAAAAAATCCTTCATTGGACGGCATGAAGGGGAGGACGTCAGGTCGCAGCCAAACATGGAGTATTGCAGGATGTCAGGCGATAACTTGAATGATATTAAGAAATGTTTCTTCCTCTTGCAATGGATTTATTACCTGTGATGTTGCCTATGGCTGGAATTGCTAATAATACATGTTTCTCTGTCTTTGGCCTTTTGTTTTCTCCTGGGTCTTAAGTTGTAGATAGACTAACTCAGGATGTTTCTTTCTACAGATATGGCTTGTGAGCAAGGGTAAATGAAGCAAGCATAGAAAGGTCACTGTCCTCTTGATCAGCTATTCTAGAATGAAACATTAGGAGATTTTCTCATTTCTGTGCTTTTGTTTTTTTTGGCAAGGCAATCTCCAAGGAACCTAGTAGCTTTTTCAGAGAAACCAGATTAAATGATAAATACCCCACACAAAGAACCCCGGGTTAACATACAGTATTTAGCTTCTGTTTAGAAGTGCATTTCTGGGGTGTATAAAAAATACTTCAAAGCTGTTTCTGTGTTCCTAAAGGATGCCTTGTGGTAGCTCAAGTTAATTTTCTGAATAAGGCAATCTTCATTGGAGCTGTCAAAGGTAATATTATTTGACTCTGAAGTTGCTTGTAGAACAAAAACCCAGTGTATAAAGCAAACACGATGCCTTATGAAGTTCAGATGTGGGCAAAGTATTTCTGTACTTGTATTTCACTGCAAGTTTCAAGTTTATGCTTTACTGTTGTTATGAGAAGCCATTCCTTTGAGGCCAAAATGGTTAAATTAAGTTATTTTTGTTCCATTCGGAAATCCCAATGGACCTTGCGTCGCTGGCGTTCATTCCGATACATTTGTTCACGGGTCATGGCTTTTTTTAGTCATTGTTTTCATGTTACAGACAGGCAGGCCTGCAAAGTTACATTAATTTATATTGCTTTAATTTTGTTACTTTTTGTTTGGTGTTTCAAAACCTTTTGGAGTGGTGTGTGTGTATATATGCAGTATATATATATTTTCTCTCACTCGTTCTGTGATCACTGAAATGGACATTTCAAGCAGTGTGTCTGCACTTTGTAAAAATGACTGATGCAGATAAACAATTTGCCTTTTTTAAAGACTAATATATTTTGTCATATTAAGAGGTTGAAGCATGGATTAAAGGATTCCTAAATGAAAAGCTTGGTAGGGCCATGGGACACTAAAAACCAAAGCTTGATCCAACATCCTTACGCCATCTCCGTCCACCTTCGCTATTGCTGGACAACTGGATCTTCAACCAAATTGTTTCACCCCATGATTACCACAGACCTCCTAATCTCCCGTCCAACTCGCATAGTATCGAAACACTGGCTCTTCATTTTTACGTGAACGAAGTGGTCTAAAGCTTTGGGCTCTTGCGTCAGTGGCTCCACTGCCACGGCCTACTTTTTCGTGTATGAAACAAACAAAAAAAAATTCTTGCTTTTCACTTAAAATACTAATCCACAAAATGCTGGACAATACACCGATTACAGATTCTCTGGACTTGATCCACCATTAGCGCTCTGTTATAAATCAGATGGATTTAATTATTTATTTTGTTTCTTTTTAATTATTTTTATAAGAAATATCAAGGGTTATGCTCTGTGAATCGGTTATTTGTTTAACATGCCACTTACCCTAAAGAGGAGATGCAAGTTTCTGCTTCATGACCCTGCTGGTTGTGGCAGTGGTCACTGCCCTGACATGTACAGGATAGATATTTAAATGGACTTGGAGTGCCCCGTGTGTTGTGGGCTAAACAGTTCTCAGATTAAGCTGGCAAACCTAACATGGGTTGCATATAAAGATGTATTTTAAGAGTGCTGTATTTATTTTCTATTGGAATGTAACTGAAGATGGTCTGTATTTCGTTGGATTGCACCTTGTCTCTGGACTAGTTGGGGACATGCTTTGAGATCTCTCTCTCTGTATCCTCTAAACCAATTTTACTCCAATCTTTTCTTTGTTTTTCATGAATTAGTTTCATCCAAACCCCTTTTTATTCGTTTTGCTTTTTAGGTCCCTCACCGGCCCTTTAACAGAAAACAAAACCTCCATGTCACATTCCTTTCTGTTGCCTTGCCTGCACTTTAAACCCCAGTGTAAGAACTTTCAAGTGAGAACTGTCATACAAATGTTTTGGGAGACTCTTTTCACCTGTAAATAGCTGTACAAAGAAAGTACTGTCCGTTTGCTAGGAAGCATGGAGCTAAAAACGATGAAATTACTTCATATGTTTCAACTTAAGAAATAAAGGTTAAGAAAAGACATTTTGATAGATGAAATTCTGAGAAAATATTTCTGTGTAAAAATATTTAAAACTGTATTGTATAAAAGGAAAAAGAGCTTAATGTATTTGATGTGAATATGAAAAACGGATATATTAAAGACGTGCATGAAAACTGTGTCAACACTTCAACTGCATTTATTTTCGGTTTGGTTTCAATTCAGTGAGAATCACTGCGGCAATTTGGAAGCTGATTTATCCTTAATGCAGGGTGACATTATTTTTACAATTACACAATTTAACACTATTTTTTTGTTGTTGTTGTGTTTTTTGCTTACAAAATAGATTTTCAAACTTGAGACCATTTAGAAAATGTAAGGGCACTATTCTTCTTAAATGGTTGTGATGAGGAGTTGCCTTTAACTGGTTCTCTCAGTAACGCCCCTTTTTAACGCTTGACCCCTGCAAATTGTTTGTGACGGTCTTCAAGAAGAGATGCTTTGTCATTTCACCTCACTCACTCTGAAGCCTGTTTGGATCTTTAAATAAAAAAGAAAAGTTAGTGTGGTCGAAAGTACATTTTAAAGGTGTGATATTACAATCGTAAGTTATTGGACACTGCTTGTTGCTACATCTGTGGGTGAGTAACAAGTCTAAATATATTTGCAGAAATATTTTTAATTTCTTGTTAATTTTAGTTTTTATACTGGTGGCTGATATATTTTATGGCATGTGTTTGAACCTATAAAGCCATTATTGCAAGAAACATTTACTGTGCAAATATAATTTTTTTTTCTTTCTCTGAAGTCTGTTATTTCAGTGAGACACTTCACTTAAAGGGCTAGTTCACCCAAAAATGAAAATTCTCTCATGATTCACTTACCCTCCTGGCATCTCAGATGTGACTTTCTTTATTCCTCAGGACACAAATGAAGATTTGTAGAAGAATATTTCTGCACTGTAGGTCCATACAATGAAAGTGAATGGGTGCCAAAATGTTGATGCTCCAAAAAGCACAATAAGGCATCATAAAAGTAATCCATACGACTGCCGTGTTTTATGCCATGTCTTCAAAAGTAATATGATCACTGTGGGTGAGAAACAGATCAATATTTGAGTCCATTTTTGCTTTAAATTATTCTTCCTGCCCCATTGGGGGCAATATGCACGAAGAAAAACACAAGAAGAAGAATGTGAAAGTTAATGTGGACTGACTGAGCAGAGAGGAAAATTTATAATAAAAATATGCTTAAATATATACCTGTTTCTTACACACAGCTCTCATATTGCTTCTGAAGACATTGATTTAATCGCTGGATTCTTATGGATTACTTTTATGCTGACATAGAGTATGTGATTTTTGGAGCTTCAAAATTTTGGTACCCATTCACTTACATTGTATCGACCAAAACAGTTGAGAAATGCTCCTAAATATCTTCATTTGAGTTCAGAAGATGGAATGAGGTTGAGTAAATGAGAGAATTAATACATTTTGGGTGCACTTTCCCTTTAAGTTTGAAAGTAAAACATGATTTGAGCCCTCAACTTTTCAGGATTTGTTACTGGATCCTGCATATCTCCATCTAATGAATGTAACATGTCCAGTTTTATCACTCTGCCAAGACGTAAAGGGAGACACAATGAAAGAGGTATCATTAAAAGTACAATAAATAGATAGAAAGTTATCTTAAATGTATCACTGTATCCTTAAAGGAAAAGTTATGCATAAAGAGTTAATAAAAATACAACACGTAGAACTAGTTAAAGATTTAAGAATGCATGTTTTATTCAAATGAGTTTGGCTTCTATTTTACATCAGTTTCAGAGCAATCATTGGCTAATGCACAGCGGCGTCAGAGTATGCAACTAGAACGGACCCTGCATGCACTGGACCAGCAGTATCAGCGGGAGCTAGCCGGGGTGCGAGGTGCACAGCAAGAGTTGAGAAGATCCCTGGACCGCCTCAGACATCAAATTGCAACCAAAAGATCTGCTGCTCTTCCCTTTCCTCCAACCTCCACAAATGTGTTCTCCTCAAGCCAACCCAAGCAGGCTCTCCAGCAGTCCTGCTGCCCCAATCATATTGTGTGCTCCAGCTGCAACCTCCGTTTGAGGTTGGCTGACTCACTGACCCATCGTTTCACCCCTAGCCTTTGGACCATGTACTGCTGTCCCCTGACTACTTTAAATTCTGGCGAACCCCAACTCAAAGTCTATTGTATGCCCAGCTTTGTAAAGCAACGTAATCTTTCAATCTCAGACAACTCTCTCAGGTACTTGCCCTTTATGTAATTCATATCTTTATGTACTGTATGACATGATGGCTAATTAAGATGAGAGGTCCCCCAACATTCAAGGGATAGTTCACCCAAAAATGAAAATCCTGTCACTATTTACTCACCCTTATGTTGTTCTAAAAGCCTGCATGAGAGTCAAGTGTTTATATGAATGTTTTTACAGGGGACAGTACCTTGACAGCTAGGCTGAAAAATGGTTTTCAAACACAATAAGACTTTGGCAAGTGTCAATGGGCTATTTTATAACCCCTGAAGAAGCGAATTGTTCCAACTAAAGGCTTTGTTTGCACTTTTAGTGCTGTACACATTCCAGTGCCCTAGGAGGTGTTCCTACGGCCTGAGCTATGCCCGCACTTAGAATACAGTATATCAGCATTGCTCTGGATATTTATTACCACTGTCAGACCAGCTATATCTTGTAGAAGCTAGTAAGAGCACATTCTTGCCTTATGGAGGCTGTACATTTTGAGCATGTGTTGGTCCAATGTGAGTAATGATGGTTGTGTAGTATTTATACAGCAATTATGAACTTTTGGCCAATTTTGGATAATTATTTTGGTTTGGCAGGTCATGTCACTTAACTGTTGAGCCGGTGAATTACATCACATTATGTCTGTTTTTAAGTTTGCAAAAGCCATTTATTTTCTTTTTATACATAAAATAGCAGACATACATTTAGCAACAAATGCATTTCGTTACTATGTTCTTCAGTTGTCACAGTGATCTGCATTGTAATATTGTTATTGCATAGTTTGCTACGTGTCAATAAACCATGTTTTTAAATAGTGCACTCTCGAGAACGATCAGGTTGGACGAACCACCTGATTGTCCAATTTTTTGATTTTTCATGAGGAACCTATCAATACCCTACCCTACTTTATTCCATTGTTCTATAAAAATGAAATTAGAAAATCATAAAACACATCTTTTATCTAAACAGGACCTTTGGACAGCACCACCATCATAATGTGGTTTGGTGCGTATGACAAATTAGTATTCAAATGAATAGTTAACATAAGGATATATTATCTAATATACACCTCTCATGTGTGCAAATAAATATTCTTAAATGGACAAGAAAACTATTTGTTTGCATGCCATTTTATATAAATTTGGAACAATCAGCCTGTTATGCTACATTTTCAGAAAAAAAAATGCATCCTTGCAGAACCTGTGCAGGTTTGTGTGTGTGTGTGTGTGTGTGTGTGTATATATATATATATATATATATATATATATATATATATATATGCTTTAAATACACTGTAGATAATATATGTTCGTATGTACATACTGTACTATATGGGGCAAATTTTTAGGCGCTGTTGAAAAATGTTGCATAGTGAGGATTTCTTCAAAAATAATGCCATAAATAGTTTTCTTTCATCAATTGATGTCATGCAAAGTCCAGTAAACATAAAAAAGCTAAATCAATATTTGGTGACAAACAGCAGCAATTCTTCTAGGTACATGGACACAGTTTTTCTTGGTCATTAGCAGATCGGATGTTCCAAGCTTCTTGAAGAACTTGCCACATTTATTCTATAAATTTAGGCTGTCTCAACCATGAGGTCAGTTTGAAGATGAACCTGGAAGTCTAATTCACCATGGGTTCCTTCTGGATTTTCCTTTGGGGTTTTTCAACTTTTCATCTGTGGTAAATATTAATGACAGAGCTGGCTCAAGGCATAAACAAACTAAGCGGCTGCTTAGGGGCCCCGTGGCCATCAGGGGCCCCCCAAGAGTGCATGATTTTTATATATTATGTCAATGGACAATAATTATACAAAGATGCAATGTTAAGCGCAATATTATGTTCACGGGCTGCAGGATGCAAGTGCAGCAAAACAATAATGTTACAAAAAAGGACATATCCCTCTGGTGCAGAGAAAAAGAAAAAGAAGAAAACAGAGGAAGAGATTACTTTTATGGATTACTTTTATGCTGACATAGATTATGTGATTTTTGGAGCCCATTCACTTACATTGTATTGACCAAAACAGTTGAGAAATGCTCCTAAATATCTTCATTTGAGTTCAGAAGATAGAATGAGGCTGAGTAAATGATGAGAGAATTACAAAAATTTTGGGTGCACTTTCCCTTTAAGTTTGAAAGTAAAACATGATTTGAGCCCTCAAATTTTCAGGATTTGTTACTGGATCCTGCATATCTCCATCTAATGAATGTAACATGTCCAGTTTTATCACTCTGCCAAGACGTAAAGGGAGACACAATGAAAGAGGTATCATTAAAAGTACAATAAATAGATAGAAAGTTATCTTAAATGTATCACTGTATCCTTTATTAAATTATAGGAAAATTATAGATAAATTAGATAAAATTATAGTGTTAGAATTATAGTGTGCGAATAATCAAGCATTGACAATATTCAATCATATTTGCGGCACAGGGAGGCCCCCAGATCATATTCTGCTTAGGGCTCCATAAAGTCTTGGGCCGGCCCTGCTTCATGATACCCTAACATTTAGTTTTCCAACACATAGCCAAATGTGAATTTTCAAGGCACCATGTGATTTAAAAAAAAAAATGTAATTCAGCTTTAAAATTCACGTTTAATGTATAAAAGTGTGTAATATATGTTGTAGAACAAAACGTCCATGTATGGTCAAGTAATATTTACCACAGACCATATTTGCAAAGTAATCGTTGAAATCTAAAATGTATATTTCCTACTGATACACAAAAGCTAAATATATAATATAGCCGTATTAAGACAAAAAATGTTTGGTGGAAAATATAATGCACCCAAGACATTTGATCAGTACTATATTTGCTATATTGCAATATTAATATCATATATTAAAACAGTCTGACTACATGTCAAACTCTTCCTGGCTTAGTCATCACACGCCTGCAAACAACATGGTGTTAATGTGCTGAATTTATGCCAAAGTTTCACAGCAAGTCAGTCCACTTGTGTGCCATTTTTGGAACGCTATCGGGAGGCTATTTCCAGTCATGCCAGTGCAGCGCCTATCTACTTGAATGGGGGAACACCGGAATCTCAAAAATGGTTGGTCAATATTACGATCATGAACATGTTTCAAATTAGAAAAAATATTTGATAATATTGGAAATATAAATTGTTCTTCTTTACCTCATATTATGCTAAAACACGACATTTACCCGGCTTGTATAGCTAATGCGCATGCGTGGTAGTGAGTTGATTGACAGGCGACAACTGTGTCTAAAAGGTAATTGGCTCTTTTACGTGTAAGGCGGGACTTCCTTTCACATCTGTTGGGCGGGCGTTCCAATTTCTCCCATTCATTTAAATAGAAGTGATCCGTCTCTGCAAAATATTCTCTAATTCATTCCCCGCCTATCATGGAAAATAACCAATCCTAGACGAGAAGCTTTAACGCTCTACACTTTTATTGGTCTCATTCCTCCATCAATCACAGAGTTTTATAACTAGCGTATACGCATCCGTAAAAAATCTGCTTTTCATTTCTGGAGTGACTGAACGTGTTTCTTTGAATTGACAGAGTGGATTAACAGCCAGATATGGCCAGAGGGTATGAAAAATAATTGCAACAAGTTATTTCACACGTCACACTTAAGATATGTGTTTTTATTATGATGCAGTTGTTTAATAGTTTTGTAATTACTCAAGATCAGCTGGCACAAAACGTAACATTGGTTGCTTGCATGCATGATTATGACAAAAAAAGTCTTTATTATTGTTTTAAAATTATAATAACTATCCTTTCGACTGACAGTAATGTAAATGTGGTCGATTGAGCTTTAGAAATGTTGTTTTCTTTTTCCCTCTTTATCAGCATCCGGTGCGTATTAGAAAGACAGACTTTTGCTCGAACTTTATTATCATTTTTAAAGCGTAATGTTTATAAACTGATATCGGGCACATCTATCTGCTTAGTTAAATTCATAAATATTAGATACTTCATATTTGTTTAGCTACGTGTTTCTGGTTGAGTTTGCAAGGTGTTTGTGGTCTGTTGTAAGCTTTCATCTTTGTTTGAGGCGAAGTCGATGACGTCACATTTACAAACATCGTCTCTTCAACGTGTCCAAGAATCCCAATGTGAGGAACCGCTGCTGTAACTCACACACTCATGTGCGTGTGTGTGTGTGTGTGTGTGTGTGTGTGTGTGTGTGTGCGTGCGTGCGTGCGTGTGTGTGTGTACTGTAGATAGAAAGAGATGAAAAGGAGCTTGTAATAGTAGTTATAGTCATAGTTTAACTACTAGTATTTTGGTTGAAACATGTGCAGAGATATTTGCAAAGTCAGCGTTTTTGTTTTTGGAAATATTGTAATTGAGGAACTTAACGAGGAACAATAGGACATAAAAGGGCGTCACCCTTTTATATTTAGAAGAGTATCTCTGCTCTGTAGGTCCATGCAATGGTATGGTGATCAGAACTCATAAGCTCCAAAAAGCACAAAGGCAGCATAAAAGTAATCCATGAGACCTCAGTGGTTAAAACTGTAGTATAGTATGCAGGGTTTTTTTTTTTTTTTTTTTTTTTAATAATATAATTTCTCCTATCCCATCTTAATATGCAGAGATTGATTTTCTAAAAACTGTAAGCGCCGTCTATCTGTGGCATTTTGAAAATTGCTCTGTTTTGAGCGACTCATTTAGACCCACCCCAACAATATTACTCAACCAGTGGTGTTTGACCGAATGGGGAGGTGGGTATTCAGCTGTTTTGTGAAGAAAGTAAATTCACTAGTGGCACAGAAATTATACACTTCAGCTTTAAATCCATGTCTTCAGAAGTGATATGATTGATTTAGGTGCAAAGCAGATTTAGCAGTCCCTATTTACTATCTCCACTTTTCCCTATTTACTAATCTCCACTTTCAAGTTCACTTTCACATTCTTCTCTTTTTTTTTTTTTTTTTTTTTTGATTGATTCGCATTCTAAGTGTATATTGCTAACTACTGGTCAAAGGTGGATATTTATAGGAAAAAATTACTTAAATATTGATCTTTTTCTCACCCACACCCATCATATTTCTTCTGAAGATATTAATTTAACCACTGGATTCAAATGGATTACTTTTATGACTTTATGTGATTCTTTGGAATTTCAACGTTCTGGCCACCATTCACTTGCATTGTATGGACCTACAGAGCTGAGATATTTTTCTAAATATCTTCATTTGGGATCTGCAGAAGAAACAAAGTCATACACATCTGGAATTGAAAGAGAGTGAGTAAATGATTTGAGAACTTGCCCTTTAACTATTGCTTTGTCTATTAAGCCATACTTTTTCTATTGCAGTTCAAACATCAATAAGGAGCTCTCAGATGTACTGAATGAGCTATGGAGGTTAGATGTGAACCGCATGAAACCTGGAGTTGACTATAAAATCAACCTACAGGTAGGAGGTCAGAGGATGAGACAAAGTTCTGCATAAATATTGCATATATGTTTTTGTTTTTTAAATCACTACATAATAAATAGTGATGATTTGCATGTACATCTGATAAAGCTTTTTGTGGCATTGTTGTTTTATATGGATTGAAGGGAACATTATTTATTGTATATTTGTTTTCATACAGGGTAAAGCTGGCTTTGTTGCTCAGGGCAGTAATAATGCCAGGGACAGTGCTAGAGCACCTCTCTTCTCTTATGTCAACGAAGACAAGCTCAAAAGCATTGATACTTATGCCTGTAAGATATTTTCTTTCAAAATGTATTAAATATTCATAAGCGCTCTTGTTTACAGTTTTGCAACAATCTAGTTATATTCAGAGTTCTTTCTGGAATTAATAATTGGACACACTGGATATTTGTAGACCTGTTCGTTTTATTTTTATGATTCAATAAAGTTTACGTGTCTGTGTTGTCCTCAGACTTCCTGAATCTACTGGACAATTATGAGATGGCTACAGGAGTGGCTGAGCAGGTGACAAAAGAGGAAATTCAGGAGAACCATCTTTTCCTGGATGCCATTCTGAAAACTGAGGTCATGAAGGTACCTTATCGAATTCCCCACTGGTCCTGTGTTTGTCATTTATGTTATATTAATTTGTCACATCTGGCTAACTGTAAGATGTATCAATGCCAAGTTTGGACATGCTGAAATTCTGTAACATTATTGTTCAGTGATGGGGAATTGTTAGTTGTTACCTAGAAAACTGAGAGCGGTCATTCCTGATCAGTTTTGGGAAGTAGCACTTCTGACTTAAAGGAATAGTTCTCCTATAAATGGACATTCTCATCATTTACTCACACTCATGCCATCCCAGATATGTATGACTTACTGTGTTCTGCAGAACACAAACAAAGGTATTTAGAAGTCTCATGTCTCAGCTCTGTAGGTCCTCACAATGCAAGTAAAATGTAATCCATAAGACTCTAGTGGTTTAATCCATGACTTCTGAAGTGATCTAAATGGTTTTGGGTGGTAACAAAACCAAATCATATCTCCTATTTCACCATTTTCACTTTTTCTATTTCAGTCTCTTGGCACGATCATGATTTCAAGCTCGATTAAACTTCTTAGTGCTTGATGCATGCCACAATGGGAGAAAAGTGTTTGCCGTTGTTCCCCGCAGGCTCCTCGGCCTTACAGGCTCCATATGGTTAGGTTTAAGGATGGGGGTTGGGTTAGGGCTGCCTGCCAGGAACAAACCCAGGCACCTTTGTACAATGGGCTTGACACATGCGCAGATGGTGCTAGGAAGTGTAATCAAGCTTGAAGTCATGATAACCAATCAATGAGACTGCTGATGTCAAGGTTTACAGTGCAAAAAGAGTTTGATTTTTGGTCTGTTCTATCCAAAACTGATGGGATCGCTTCACAAGACATGGATTTAACCACTGAAGTTGTATAGGTTAATTTTATGCTGCATTTATGTGCTTTATTTATTTTTTTTAGTCACCATTCACTTGTATTGTATGGACCTAGAATGTTGAAATATTGATAGAGTAGCATGACTAAATGTGCATAGTTGTTGTGCAACTGTTTGTACAGTGCACACTATCTAGTTTACTTTTGTAGTGCATAATAACTGGTGGTGTGGTTATGCACTTATTGTAGTGCACACTACCTTTTGTAATGTTTACCACCTAGGGTGTAAATTTGTAGTGTACATAATCACCAGTGTACTTGCCTTAATGCCAGCTAATTTTGCAGTGTGCACTACCTAGTGCACTAGTTTTACTGAAGATCTTACTCATAAATTCACAGTTAAATTTTGGTTCATAATAACTTCTAAGCATTGGTTGAACCAGCTCATACCAACATACTGCAATGTCAAATTTCATTTGCCTTTATTATTGCAGCTGTAATGTGAAACACTTCCTTAGCAGTGTGCAGATGGCAATATTGAGATGAGATCTGGCATGCTTGAATAACAGATTTGCAAGAAGAGAATTGTAGGACAGGGGTGGGGGATCAGGCTAGGAGACCATAACATCAAAGTGTCGTGACAGTGAAGACGCCATTACAAACATTATCCTGTAATATTGCAGACTATCAGTCCTATTCTGACAAGTTCTGTCTTTACAGCGTGCACAAAAGTATTTGGTACAAAAAGGTCGAGCCCAGTCGGACCCAGCCCAGTTTAAGAGGCAGCTCTATGACATCTGGTTCAAACTCTATCACAGAGACAGAAGTGGAGGGTAAGTTATGAAGTTCTGTTCAACAGATTTGCATATACTGTAGAGTATCTCTGTCATCTCATAAAGTTCCACTTTGGCCTAACAAAGATATATGCCTATTAATGTGTAATAGTTTAAATGTGTAACCGTTTTCATGATACATATTGTGAGTTACTTTTTCACATGGCCAGTAGAGGGCACTCATTTGATTTGAAATGTTTCTCCATCTTGGAAACTAAGAGTGTGATTAACAACTTTTCTCAGCTCAACATCTATAGATATATAGAGGTTTATACTGTATTTGTCTGCCTGTGTCTGCAGTGAAGATTCCTGTGGATTTGAGCATGTGTTTGTTGGTGAAACCAAGTATGGTACAGAGGTCATGGGCCTCCATAACTGGGTCCAGTTTTACCACCAGGAGAAAAACAAACATGTGGACTACAAGGGATACAAGTCCAGAGATAATAAGGATACGGTATTGGAATGAAAATTATTTTATCCACAGATTTTGTTCAGGTTACTGTCAACAGATTTATTGTGTCAGAAATCACATCCTTATATAGTGTATAGTTTCAGCACTTATTTTTGTTTTTGGCATACTTTTTTAATGGGTCGATTGTTGCATTCAGTAGTCAGATATTTTTATATAATGACTGATAAACTGCATAATTGACTATTATTTGAGGCAACTGATTTCCTTCATATTTGATAAGTAGCCAAGTAATAAGTATGTTTATTAATATAATAACGCAAGAGCCCACATTTGAAGTTGGGGCCCTTTCAGGGTTTTTTTTGCAGTAATGACCAGCAAGCTAAAATATCCCCTAAATATGAACCCTCAATTTTAAGAAACCTTTCAAGGTTTAACAGTTTTGTAACCATCTAAGTATTTACATAACCAGATATTGTAAATGTCAAGAAGATGTACTATTGTGTGGATTACTTACTAATATAGGATTTCTAACTTTGAATTTCTGTTTGTCACTGTGGTTAATCTCACAGCCAGATGAGGATGATCACGTGTTAAACCTGCAGTTCAGCTGTAATGGCCTGGTGAAGCCAGTGGGCAGCTGTTTCATTGGCGTCAGCCCAGAGTTCGAGATGGCCCTTTTTACTATAGTCTTCTTTCTGTCAGACGAACGTATGACCAGCATGAAGGTGAAGGTTGATGAGTACATGCTAGAGATTGTGGTGTACAGATTTGGGCGCTCCATCGGAACGTCATACCCCAAAATGATCAGCAGCAACAACCGGGACCTCTAGATCTCACAGCAAGGTCATGTCTTATACGTTTTAAAAAAAATTGACAAACTGGGTTCCGTTATCCAAACTACCACTAATGCTAATGGTTGCTTATGAAATTGAAAATCCTAAACCCTTGAAATCTTAGTTTTAAAATATCTTTCCTTTATGTGTGTTTAAAACTGTCATATCACAAATGATTCATTCCAAACTTGGGATAATTTGCTGAGCATTTCATTTACTATTTTATAATCTAGTCTGTACCTCTATCAAATTATTTACTTTATTAGATGGTTATATGCAAAAAAACCAAACATGACATCTGACATTGCAGCGATGGTATATCTGTTTGCACTTAGGTTCTTTTATGCAGTTGAGTTAGCCATATAAACTAGTTTATATATTGTGTAATGGTGTTAAATGCACTAAGGTTACAATTCATTTCAAATAATATTTTTTTTTTTATTGCAGATTCATATTTTATATAATTTAATGTACTAATTGATAAGCATGGTCATAGACCAAAATATAAATGCTGCAACGCTTCAGAAATCATGTACTTAGAATTTATAGTTAAATATATTGTTAATAATAACCAGAAATCAAAATCATTCTTTTGCTTATTTCTGCTCCAAGACTTATAGAAGGTTTTTATATTACAAAATATAACTGCTTTTGCATGATGAAAACCTCATAAAAAGAACATGGATATTATGGGGGATGTACCCAAAAAAAGAAGCCTCAATGGGGTTGTAATACTTGTGTTTTTGTATTGTGGCAAATACCTATGTGCCTTATGATTGTTAGAATAAAGACACTTTTATAATGTCGTCTTGTATTTGTTTATTGATATGTTGAATTCCAGAACATAATACACATTAAACATTTTTTTTTTTTAACCAGAACATTTATTGATTATTAGCAAAGACATATTTTTAAAATAAATCACAGCATTGCTTTAATTTCATATTTTATTTAAAATATATTTAATGTCTTGTGAGATATTTGTAGTACATGGGGTGAAAAATTAGTGTCCCAAAATATTACATTTAATACATTAAAATGTATAGCAAAACTATCTTATTGCATATTTCTACCTGTTGATGTGAAATCTAAGCGGTCTAAGCTTGTAAATGTTCATAGTATCATTAGATCAAGTCAAATTGAAATGCATCAAAGCATAAAAACAAAAAGCCATTGCACATGACACAGAGCTAAATGAATAAACCGAGTGTATTGTTACGAAAGGTATTTGTAAACAAAAGAAAAAGAATGTCCTGGAAATTTCAGAGTCTTGAAATTGTGATTCCAACCAACATTTTTTTTGTTCTTTTAATCCAGTTTAAATTATTTCCAAGTCTTCCTTGAGCTCTTGGTTGCCTTGGTTCCCCTTTGATGGTCACTAACACGGTTACGCAGGACGATGATGTCATACTTCTGCCTCTTTAGCTTCTCTGTCAGTTCGAACTTCTCTGCGTAAAGTTGATTGAGCCACTTCCACAGATCGAGGGCTTTTTCTCTCAGCTTCTCCTGGTTGAGATGGTCAATGTTGAGGGGCTTGCGACGCTCGATAAGAGCCTTGGTCTTCCTCTCGCGTTCCGTCATCCTCTTGCCTTTCTTCTGATCCACCTTCTGCATGTACCCACCATAGCCCTTGTTCGAGAGGATCTTCTTCTTTCTGGCATCCTCTTCAGCACGCAGTTTGGCTGCCTCCTCCTCGCGCCGCGCCCTCTCCTCAGCCAGGTATGCCTGCCTCTCTCGGTCTCGCTCTGTTCTGATGCGTTGGTGCTCCGCACGATCGGCCCGACGGCGTTCAATGCGGTTCTTCAAAGCCATGAGCTCATCCTCTTCCTTCTTCCTGGTGCTGAAGTGCAGCTCAATGAGACTCTGCAGTTCATTGAAGTCCTTTTCCAATCTCTTACGGTGGAGATCATCAAAATCCACCTTCTCTCCATCAGGCAGCTTTGGTGCTGAAATGTTGGGAACAAACATTTTAGGCTTGAGCTTGGGTTCCTCTGCTTCCTGCTCATCTTCCTCGTCTTTCTTGTTCTCTTGTGTTTCATCTTCCTGCTCTTCCTCCTCAGCTTCTCCTTCCTCTGCCTCTTCCTCTTCGTTCACCTCCTCTTGTTCATCCTCATAGTCCTCCACAAACTCCTCTGTGTCACACATGATGCTCCTAAGTTTTTTGTGTGAAGAGGGGGTCACTGAGGAACAATTTCACACTATGCTTAGCTGACTAGGCTAATGTGTGTGAGCGGTTCTCCTTGGAAGCCTCATGGCTTTATAGGGTCTGCCCTGACCATGTGACTTTTGCCAAATGAGTCTGTTGGCACTTCAGTAAGCTTTTTGGACAGATGCATCAATAATCTATTTCCTTGCAGGTCCTTGTCTTGCCCTACACCCAGACCCTGACCTCTGACCTCTGACCCACCCAGCCAAAAGCCTTTGTGGTGTGAGTTAGAGTGCCTATTTCAGACTCAAAACAGATGCACAAGCAAGCGTGTGCATTCGGTAAGGATCCTGTTTCACACCATGTTTGATTGGATTAACCATGTGTTATTATTGAGGGATGTTGAAAAAAGTGATTTTGATTTCTGAAAAAATAAAAAATAAATCTTCCGCTTCTTTCTGCTTTAAGATGTATAGAAGACAACTACACAAGTAACAGAAGTCAATCAAATCAACACCTACATAGAACATTTTCAGCAGAATGAGACAGAATGGTTAAAAGGTCTCACACAGGATAATTGAATAAAGAGGGATAATTGTCTTCCTCTTAGGAAAGTTAAAAGCATTTGATTGATTAAGTGGTCTTTATGGGCCCACTGTAGCCTTGGACTGGTGGACAGACTGGAAGAATGCCAAATTGCATTTTTGTGCCCTTGAAAGGTACTGGAGGAAGTGGACTCCACTTGAAAGGTTGCTCCGAGGGCGCACGCACACACAATCTTTCAGAAATCAGACTGTATGCATTTTTAATTATTTGATGTATATATTTATTATTTGTAGTCAAATAATAATCTGTAATATTCTGGCTGGGCCTGGGTCTCATTGCCCATCTTTGTCTACACCACTGCTCCAAACTGGCCTTCCACTGCCATGCTTCTTTCAGAATACCCATTTTAAGGGATCCGTCCTTTGGAGAAGAGTAGGGCATAGGGATGATCACTTTCGATTGGCATTCGCCCAGCCTGCGTGTAATTTGTGAGTGACAGGTGGAGGTCTTATTTAAAGCAAACTCCTGATTGGCAGACACAGCAAGGGGCAGCTGCATCTATCCTTAGGAACATAGAGTTTGAATTGATTGACAAGGGTCAAAAATAACTCCCAGTAGCAATTTCTTAAATACATTGATACATTGACATTTGGGGAAAAGGGAAAATGTATACTATAATCTTACTATGTGTACGCTTCATTTATCATTTGTAAGTATGACCACCAAGCCTCGAAGGTACACTTGCAGTCTGATGTACTGTAGTGAATCATTAAGCAGTGTTTAATTGTGAAATATGGGCCTTTATCCTAATATAATTTTTGTCTGTGTTGACACCTAGTCCTAATTCTTACTTATTCCTTCAAGTACAATTTCTTTGAACTTGGGGAATAAAGTTTCTCCTTCAGTAAAGTTGTGTGTGTCTTAATATCCATAGCATTAAGATCTTCATTTGATTCAGGGTTTGAAGACTTGACTGGTGCATTTCAATTTCAGATTATTAATGAAATACAGCACGGATTAATAATCACTTATACGGCCCAACTTCATAAAATATTGAAATTATTTACTACAGTACATGCTGCAGGCATTAAATAGCTTTTTAACAAAAATGCTAGCGGGATTAATAAATTTAACGGTCAACCTTATAACGTACCTTCGATAGCTCAGTTGGTAGAGCGGAGGACTGTAGAGGCACATAACTGTTATCCTTAGATCGCTGGTTCGAATCCGGCTCGAAGGAAATGTTTTCAGTCCGTAACGAATTTGTCTTTTACCTGTTATGTGCATTCTCGTTTTGTATTTTGAGTTTACAATATTACATATATTACTTGTGTTGCTTTGATATAGAAAGGCATCTATCGTGTATGTTAATGATGCTTTGAATGACTTAAGTATGTTACTTCTTTGTTTAGAGTATCCAAGAGAGTCGGGGCTACCGATAAAATAAAAATAACTAAACACTGCATTTTAATGTAACTTACGAAAGTAAATAAAAGCATTTGGGTCATTGCTCTTTTGCCCCGCTGAAGTGAGAAGCTTGTATAAAATGGACAAACTGCGCTCTCATGTGGACCTTTTACTTTTAATAATTTATGTATCAATTTAGGGACAAACAATATTCTTGCTTATTTCCCTTCTTTTATCATTTTTTGCGGAGGTTTTATGTCCACCAAAACTTTTGCTTCGTAATTATTTATATAAGTGAGGACATGGCTGTGTAGATTACTTTATTTTGTATTTCATAACGTGACAGATGTGTAGGAGCCTCTGTTGTCCCTATTTGACCAATCAGTTGTATATGTGCGCAGTCTATGGTTTAAACCAACATGCAGACAGGAACAAAAATAAAAATCTTCATCGTACTTACATTGTATGACGTAACTTCTTACGCAATCTGGAGGCGTGGTCCAACAAGCAGCGTTTTTATGCAACTGAATGACTAGAAATGTCTACATATATTATTTATCCTTTACAATTATAATCTTGTACATCGTATTTAGTCACTGAAGTACTGTGAATATCCTCAGCAGGGTCTGACTGAAGTCTTTGCTATTTAAAGCAGTTTCGCTCGTTTCGCTGTCCTTAGGTAAGCAATCAAGTGTTTCAGTGTTTCTCAGAAGAAAATATGTGACAAAATTTCAAAGTTTCTTAACTGAATGCCCGAAAACGTTGTCATTTAGTCTTATGGCGTTTACAGAAGGCCTAAAACGTGTTTGGACACTTCACCCACACTTATATGTGTGAATGTTACATTAAACATTGTCACATTAAAAAATGTGAACATTTAAACCTAGTGTTTATTATAAGATAAGCACACTTTTAAACAAAATATTTCACAAAAAGATAACAATAGATATAAGACAATTTAGACAAAAAAATAAAAAAAATGACACTTTGTGGTGTCCTGCACCTTTGGTAACTGTGCTTGGACACCTGGGTGAACTTTAGGGATACTTACCACAAAGAATAAAATAGTTAAACAAGTTGGTTAAAAGTTATACAAAAAAAATAAAAGTGTCACTAGTTCTTAAAAAAGGTCTTCTGTCATTTGATATTTTGCTAGCTAATGCACTGAAATTCATGCACCATGTTGCTTATAGTTCACCCAAAAATATTTTTTTCTCATTATTTACTCACCCTCATGCCATTCCAGATGTGTTTGACTTTCTTTCTTCAGCAGAACACAAACTACGATTTTTAGGAGAATATCTCAGCTCTGTTGGTCCATACAATGCAAGTGAATGGTGACCAGAACTTGAAAATGTTGTAAAATAAGTATACATATAATTTTAGAAATTATGTATGTATGTTTCATTTGTCAGCATTGTTACATTATGTATATATACTTTTATTGGCCAACCTGCTATTGGTTATTGAAAAACACATATTGGACAACCACTTGTGAATACTATATTCATTTTTTTTCTTGCATTTGAGACAAAGCTATATTAATTAAGGGACAACATGTACATTTACACTTTATTAAACAAGCACAACATGGGAAAATGAGAAACATGGTGGTGAATTATAGTTTGATATAGTTTTACAGTAATGATCTGAGGACAGGGGGTCACCCAGATAGAGAAAACAAAAATAAGACACAGAGAGGACCACCAACAGGGACCTTTATCAGGGAACAGAGGAGGATTAAGAGGAAAAATTTGTCTGGAAAGATTAAATAGAAGGGAGATATCACAAACAGCTGAGAGAGAGAAAGAGTGAGCAAAGGAGAGATAAAAAAAAAAAAGAGTAGTGCAAGCAATGAGCCCGAGAAGAGCCTTAAGCAATGTACTGCATGGACAGTCAACAAATGCATTTAAAACATTTAAATTCATGTTTTCATAAAGAAGAGAGTACAATTGATCCACAATAATACTTTATATCAAAAATATATAAATGGGTCTATGACTACATGAAATAGATAAAGCACATACAATATTAAATATGTACATGTTGTATGTGTGTTTTCATCAAATCCTTATATACACAAAAATGTTGCCCCAAATATAAACGCAACGTTGACAGAACATTGCAGCAGAGTACATCACAGAGCCGCAAGATGTCCCTGTAATAACGTATAGTCTGAATGTGCTTATAGAGAGAATCATGCACTCCCTTTCGTCGCTCCCTAGAATTTGATTTTGGTTGCTCTTCCAAAAAACTGCAAAATGTAACAACTTGAAAAGGTGAGAATAAATATAGAGGCCTTTGTGAAGTCATGGAAGCCGATACGCATCAGCCTCTTCCCGTTTCTGGAATGCACACAAAAACACAGGAAAACAAATCAGAATTTTAGGCTTCATAAGGTATGATAACCTAGCTTGATTTTATGCACATATGGACAACAATGACAAACCTGGAGTTTAAGAGCTGCTCTGCCTCAGAACTTTTGAACCTGTGGCAGGACCAGACTCTTCGATGTGCCGTTTTCCAGATGTCAGGAGGGTACTGTTGTGTAACCCTTGCCCTGGAAAAGAGATAATGCCAGCTATAACATTTACATGATATTAGATTTGCCATTGGTTAAATGGAGAGTTCACCCACATGTCATCCCAAACCTGTATCACTTTCTTTCTCAGTTATACTCAAAAGGAGATATTTAGTAGAATGTTGTTCTTTTCCATGCAATGACAGTGGATGGCATCCAGTGACAGCTGTGGCATTCTGTGAGATAACTCCTTTTGTGTACCACACAAGAAAGTCACATAGGTTTGGAGGGTGTGTAAATGATGATCTAATTCTCATTTTTGGTGAACCATCCCTACAAATGTGGTGGTCTTTACCTGGCTGTACAGCAGGACCAGGTATCTGCTGGGAGTCTTGCCTGTAGCACATCATGCTACTACCATTGCCTGCAAAACCTTCACGATAAACAGATGATTTATGAACTCTTTGTCATATAATTATTATAATATATATATATATATATATATATATATATATATATGTATCTATATATACTGTATGGGTTTATGATAGGTTCAAATGACTATTTTTACTGTTTTTCTGCAGATATAGATATTGATGTGCCATTGACATTATTGTTTGTACCTTGTAGTTGTTTGCTGCTGCTTGGCTGCTGGTCTCCTTGAGGGTAAACCATCGTCCTGCTGTGCCATTCATCTTGAGAGGTGGGTTGCATCTGATAGCCTGAAGTAAGTACACAAAACTAACGTTGATCTTATGCTCCAAATTTAAAAAATTTAAAGAAATCTGGGGATTAGGCTTTGGTCAGTAGAATTTTGTTTGTGACAAACTGGTATGCTGTCTTGACGAGAATAAACCAGTAAAATCAAATTAATAAAACCAAAGAAGAGTTTGAAAGTGTGCAAACCTGAAGATGCAGTGGCTTCCTTGGTCACATCTCCAGTTTGTAATCCCATCAAGTTTGTGGAATTCTCGCCATTTCCATTGGGATTGGATGGCACCATTGCCAGCAGTCCTATATAGAATAAGGCAATCTCGTTCATGGATCTATTTCCCTAGTATTTCATACATTTAATCAGAGCAACTGCTTTCAAAAATTAAAAGTCTCAAAAACCCCACAACCCTTCATATCCAAAAACTACTGAGTTCATAAGGGCTCCCAATTTCAAATTAGCATTAATGTATTTATAAGGTGCTAGAATTCAGCAGTTATTATCTTACCTAGGCCACGGTAGCAGGACAGTTGCTGGTAGATCTGTTTCATGCGCTCTATGTTGAGACGGCTTGCCTCAGCATGATGAACCATGGGCTTGGGATAGTGTACACCAATTATACATTTAGCTGCTTTCTGGATGCTCTCTGGAGCATTCCAAGGGTCATAGATATACTTGGGTGGGAACCCCCTTAACACTGGCAAATATCGCCTTCAAGAAAAAAAGGAGATTAAATTAGATCAGAAATGAAAACCTCAGATTTATTTGTTGCCTTATATTTAGTAATAAATACAGAAGATACCCATGGTAAAACCTAAAGGCCTGTTTACAGAAGGTATGGATTTGTAAGACTTTAAAACAAGATTTTAAAATTTATTTTATTTTCAAAGAAAATACATTTATTCCCTTATTTATTTTATTTTCAAAGAATGGGTCCATTTATAAATAGTTTGGGTGCCAAAAAAACAATGAATGCTCACAACCTTTCAGAGAATTCTGAAAATTTGGCACTGGACTTTAGTTTTGGTGCAAAACATATTTTTTTTGCATTTCTGTTGTTGTTGTTGAGACACAACATACTTGGCTCTTACTCACCGTATGTAGTCTCCGTTGGGGTCAGTGCGGCGGCCGAAGCCAACAGGACAGTAGCAGTGGAAGAACTGCTGGAAGAAGGAGCTGCAGGAGAGCCACATCCAGCTTCCTGCATTCACACTCCAATCTGCATCCAGCAACAGCTCCTCAAAGACCTGTGAAACAGATGCATGCAAATGCCATTACTGAAGGTCTGTCTTATTAGTGTCTGAAGTGTGCTTTAAAATATTCGTAATAGTAGGGTAACTGAAAGTGAACAATTCAGGTATTATGGATATTAATAAGGGATTCTAGGAGCATATATACTGTATATAAACACTGATCAGCCACAAAAATAAAACCACCTGCCTAATATTGTGTAGGTTCCCCTCGTGCCACCAAAACAGAGCGAGGGGGGACCTACACACTATTAGTCAGGTGGTTTTATGTTGTGGCTGATCGGTGTGTGTGTGTGTGTGTGTGTGTATATATATATATATATATATATATATATATATATATAGTAAAGGCGGTCAACACCAAATATTGATTAGCTTTTTTTTATGTTTACTGGACTTTGTATGAGGTTAATTGATAAATGAAAACTATTTATGGCATTATTTTTGAAGACATCCTCACTATGCAACATTTTTTCCAAGTGCCTAAAACTATATATATATACATATACAGTATGTATAGGTATAAATTAATTAATCGCACTACTATGATTTAAAGATAACAATATTTGTTAATCGGATTTGTAAAAAGTATTGATATTTACGGTCTATATACTGGTATTTAATTGACCTCTGATGATGTACAGCGTTCTAAATTTGTCTATGGTCATCTTTCAGTAAGCATGTCTAAAAAAATAGCCATTATACCTTCATGCCCTCCTCCCAGCTGATCCACAGATCTCCACGGGTAAGGAAACAGGCAACTGCATGTCGTGCCAGGTGGTGAATCCAGCCTTCTTGCCTCAGCTGGGTCATGATGGCATCGATCCAGGGGAAACCCGTCCTGCCCTCTGCCCACTTGGCTAAAGCTTCTGGGTTTTTGTCCCATGGTATCTGCACGCAAATGGGGTTACCTTCCATCTTGTCGAAGCATGGGTTGTTGGTGGCAGCTGTGTAGAAGAATTCACGCCAAAGTAACTGGCCGTAGAGTGACAGAGGAGGTGAGCTGTTCCTTTTGACCTGCAAAATGTGGAAAAGACAGTGAAATAAATTCTTGATACTCATAAATGTGAAATTAACTACACTGCTGGTTAAAGATCTGGTCCTGAAACCTTAAGGTTGCAAGGTCAAATACTGTCAATCTTTGAGCTATCACTATTGTACCCTTAAGCATGGCACTTCATCCCAACTTGCTCCAGTGGAATGTTCATGAAATGTGATGTGCAATGGTAACATTTTGTGAAATTTCTCAATTGCCATGATGAAGCGATACATATTTTATTTGATTCTATTCATATTTTACGGAGTCTGTTCAACATAAACAACATCATGCTGAAGAATGTAACATACACAATGATGAAAAGCTCACCTTCCTGTACAGGTCTGTGAGTTTGAAATAGAAGAGCCGACAGGAGAGGCAGCCAAATCTTAAATACGGACTGAGCCCAGTTGGACTTGCCAACAGGGAATTGGCATTCATTCTTGGACGCTCAAAATTAGCCACCCAAGCCTAAAAGAGAACACTTTTTTGATTAGTGTTTGCTATGAAATTATAAAGACTACATTATTATCCCCAAGTGAGAGAAGCAAATAGAATTCTGTACTGTAACATCAACTGCCTGTGTGCAGACATGTGAAGATAGTGTGAGAGACAGTAAATGTCTTATACTCTAACCTTCCTCTCTAGATGCCTCTCTAGGCGAGTGAGGGCCTCTGTTTCTCCTCCAGGCCACACCGCTGAGGACAGACCCTCTGTGTCAAAGCCTGTTTTTAAACATAAAGACAAGTTTTAACTGGTTATGAATTGTCATGGAAAGTTTGGCATGATTTTATGCAGTGAAATAGTGGCTAACATGGCCACACATGGTTTCTATTGTGGTTCTGTATGTTCTATTTAGTTAAAGAAGGTTATCAGTATCTAAGAAAATAAACGTGTGTATGTTATATTTTAAATCTTGAGGAACGAGCTCTCTTTATGTTTTTAAAGAGATTGTTTTTGACATTTAGGTGACTAACCAAGCTCTTCCAAAGAAGGAACCCCAAACTTCTCATCATGGTCATCGGAGACCGGTGTGTTGCAGGACCCCATGACCTCTGCTGTGATGGTCTCTGCCGAGGTTTCCACCACCTCCATCCTGCTGATGAGGGTCTGGAAGCGCTTGTATGTGAGCGGAGACTGGCCTCCATTTAGCTCTATGATCCTGAGACAACAATTCACCAGTAAGTAAGAACTAGATCTCATTAGAATAAAATGCAATAAATGAAACGGGGCGAAAAGAAATTAAATTCACAATAGAATTAAGAAAAGATACAATGGAAATTGATATATTTACAGTTTTTTTTAAAGCCAATATCAAGATTCCAGGTTCAAATGTGAAGTATATAAATGTTTACTGGGAATAAACATGTTTGGTCCTGTAACTGGTGTCTCTAAGCTCATAGTTAATATGAGCTTAGAAGTACATACTTGTCCAGATCGTAGAGCGTGTGCGAGATGCGTACTATCACTTCCACGCCTGCCTCATTGGCCAGCTTCTTAATGGCTGCATCTCGCTCCTTCCCAAATGGCTCTGAGTCATACTCGTAAGACATACGATTAATGTTCCACTCCTGGATGTGTTACAATATCATACCATTAGAGGACAACAAATATTCACTCATGGAAACTATCATAGCCTATTTAGAGAACACACAGTACTGCAAAAGAGTGCAAAGTCACGACGCATGTTGTTCCAAATCTGTATGAGTCTGTGAGTGTAAGAGTCTAATAGCCTCTGTCCCCATTCACTTTAATTGTATGGGAAAAATATGTAATGTAAGTGAATGGAGACTGAGGTTGATATTTTACCCCTACCTCTACATACCCTTTTGTGTTCAGAACAAAATGAAGGTGAGCAAAATAATTAACTATCCCTTTAAATGTTTTCCTGTTGAAATATTATTACTTTATAATTGTAAAAATCTATCTATTGAAATTCTGTCAATAGTAACAGCATTGTGGTAAATTATGGCTGTGTGAGCTGTACCTTGAACAACCTGGGGAAGACATCGGTGGGCTGGCCACGAATAACAAATAGTCGTGAGTTGAGTTTGCGGAGGTTGGCGTCCAAGTCTTCCAAACACTGCAGTAAAAACCTGAGCACAAGAGAGAAAATATTGACACACACATACTGAAATATAATATCATAATAAATCGAATAACAAGCAAGTGCTACTTACAATAACAAAGCTACTGCAGTGTGCAATAGACTATTATTTTTAACTGAAAACATTTCAGACGGGGCAGGGTACTGAACAAGGATTGTGTAAAAATAGTAACCACTTACAGAATAATGCCTATAACAGACAATTTCAGGCTGAAGCTACAGCTTGCCAAGTCTTCATCAATTCTCTAATTATAATCAATTACTACATTAATATTGAATTCTCTTTGATTTAATTTCTGAGCACTTCTTCAGCACTTTTAATCATTTTTATTTAATATTGTTTGTAATGGTAGATGATTTTCTAACATCCCTGCATTGGACAATAGAGGCAAAATACAGAGAAAATTGAACATTAATGCCAGCTTAACACCATTACCAAGATCGCGACTCTTCATTATAAACAGCACTGCTTTTCAATGAATGAGAGCTGCACTAATTGAACATTCTTATATATTTTATTATACACAGGGCTGCTGTTGGCACAGAATGTCACCTTTAGATAGCTGTCATTATTATGCATACTGAGTAGAAGACTCTTCTCTCATTAACACCTACAACACACCATGTGCTATTCAGGCTCTCAAGTCATCATTTAAGAGATGCGGCTGAACTAGATGTACAGTAAACTAGAAGAAAATGTGAGTTGTGCTTTCTCGTGCAAATCCCAGCCAGTGCTAGGGTGTTGTGGGTAGTTGCCAGGGCAATGCTACTGTATGTGGTTGGCTGGCCTATTATTCAGAGTGGTTTTGTAGCATATTGCTATGTGGTTGCTAGGGTGTTCTGGGCGGTTGCTTTGACTTTACTAAGTCGTTTGTTATTGGCCCTGGAATTTTTTAATTATTATTGTAATTTTTTTTAACAGTGTTTTCAAAAAGTACACAAACCAATAACACTTCATGTTGGACATAACCTACGGTTCAATGAGTGAAGGCCATTTGTAAAAATTTGGACTAAAGGATTGTTGCGTGCTTCCATGCACTACGTCATGCACATTATCTTGAGGGATGTTATGATGGAGTAGCTGGAGAGTTTTATTTGCAGTATTGGAGCAATTGTACCTCCTTTTATTAAATGCTGCCAGGAGACACCGCAGAATAAGTGTAATATATATCTATCGATCGATCGAAATGCAGATTCAGGTCCAAAATTGTAGTGTACTGATGGATGATGCCTTGAAAATAAATTATTTTGACAAAACACACATTACATGTGTGATAAAACTCACATTCTGAGGACAATTCTGTCATCATTTGCTTACCCTCATGTTGTTTCAAACACTTTCCATTAGTGGGCGACCGATATGGGTTTTTTTTTTAATGGCCGATGCCGATACAATGCTGATATATCACAAAAATGAATATAGTTAAATTGCTCTTATTTAGCACTATATTTACTAAATTTCACCCAAAATTTTAACTTTGTTAAAAAAAAAAATATTTTAAATGGTAGATATCAGTTTCTTCTGATTTCTGTTTAGTCATAACATTTTTGTAAATCATTAGCACATTAATAAATTGTTAGTATACACACAGTCAAAAAATACAGAATCAAACCAATTGTACATAGAGTACACGGTGAATATAGCATTTACACATAGTAATTAGTAGGATTGTCACGGACTGACCATCATGATTTGTGAATTGAAGGAACTTTTAATCCTGATCCGGAAGTTTTCATTCTGGCTGACAGAATACGCAATTCAGAGGAAGATATTAGAAGAGCGCTCGATGGGAAGAAAAGTTTGAATTACTTCTGTTTTAGATTTGAAATAGATTTTTCTAATATACAGCAAGCAGCAACAGCAGCTGTGATCTGAAGAGCACTTGGCCATGATGCAGTGACCCAGAAACCCAGTTCCTGATGTCTGTAGCATCTCACATAAACTCAAGTGCTTAGTAAGAGGAAAGCTCCAGACTCTAGCTAACCTCTCCTCAACCCCAGACAACCTTGTGTGACATGCTACTCAACATACTGGCCAACTCTACCTGATCTCAAGCAAAATCTCTCTAAAACTGTTATCACACCATCTTGGTCAGAAAAAAAGAATAGTTTGTAAAACATCTTTGCCTTTCTATGATTCCAGTCTGGGTTCAAGAACAAACCAGACATGAAATCTCAGTACTCCGTGTTTGTTTAATTATCAAAGTCCATTCATAATCCATCTGAAATGTCATGATCTCACTATCTAGACTATAAGCTAACCAGCAGATGCTAAAGGAAGGGCCTGGTGATCTGCCGTGTGATCTATGAAGCATTTCTTTAGGGTCAGATGGAAAAACTCTGTTTTTCTTTTTGTTTGGTCTTTTGATCAGCTTAGTCAAAACTAAACAAAATATTTTTTTTAAACAAAACTTTGCTTAACAGAACTGGATGAAATTAAATAGTTGACGTTTGAAAGACTACAACATGTGCATCATATGTGCTTTTCAGACAGTGTTAACACAATCAAATACTTTTTCCTAGTTTAAAGTGCAGAGACATCTATAAATATTAAGCCATTCATCGGTTGCAAGTGGTGCTTTCCAAACAGTACATGGCTCTCTTTGTTTGAGTGGTCCTGCAGGCCAACTTCTGCCTCAACCAACGGTGCGAGTTTGAGACGAGACTACACTGAACAAACCAATAACCTTATGAATAAAACTCTGGAATGTAACTTTTGCTACATCATTTGTGCTATGGACATAAATGTCATAAATATCACCTGGCAGATAATAAAACAGAAGGGATTCCGACTTGTAAAAAGCATTCACATTTTCGATGAACTTTTATTACCTGGAGAATTTTCTTTGTCCTCAAACATTTTGCAACAACATTTATAGGTGAATTAGTGTAGTGATGCATATTTTGCTGTTGCCAACAACAAAGCAGTTTTGGTGTTATGAGTGCTGTCATAGAAACAAATAACTCCTGAGATCCCAGGACATGAACAGCTCAGAATAGAACCTCTGAGTTGTCATCTTGTAATTACATTAACTCAGACATGACGTGAACCCAACATTAGGCCAGCAAGCAACCACATAGCAATGATGCAACCCAGAAAACCAAAGCAACCATAATAACAACCGCATAGCAGAGCCCTAGCAACCAATACCATCATGGCAGCAAGTTTTGCAAATTCTGAATGGTATAATTCAATAAATGTTCAATATTCTTACAAATTATTTACATAGATCTCACTGAGACATTCATTGGTATTGACTAGTCACCTATCAGGCAAATATCAAGGCACAACAAAGCTGAAAAGACTAATTAGTCAATGCGAGACCAAAGCATTGTTATCGGTTTAGATAACCAAAATTTTGGCAAACACGATAAATTAGGAATACTGTTATTCAGCCCCATGTGAAAAGGTTTATTCTGTGTTTATGTGTGGGCTCCAGTGTTGCCAGGTAACACAGCCACTGGAGGGAACATCATTTGTTGGAGTAAAACCAGTCAGCTTTTTGTGTCTAAATTTGTGTTCGAATGTAAACATGCAAAAAATAATAATGAAAATCAAAATCACCCTCTAAACACACCCTCTTAACACACCCAGTGCAGCAAAACTCTGTAATTTCATGCAATTAAAATTTAGATCTGAATAGCAGCAGCCCTATTTGGAAGAACAATGAAAAACCTAAGCAATCTACAATTTACTAGACAACTAATATATATTTTCTAAAAAATAAAAACATTGTCTCTCCTTGTGCTCCTCTTAAAGAGTGGCTACAAACTCACTTGCAAATGCTTACAAATTATGGCACTTTTCCACTGCACGTTACAGTTCGACTCACCTCAACTCTACTCGCTTTACATTTCTGAGCTTGCATTTCCATTGCCACCTCATCATGGGTGGGATTATAGGCTGATCGTCATAGTTGCACCACCTCTACTGCCGTGACATCATCTTAAACATGACACAAACTGACCAAAACAATAACACGACCGCTAGCTGTTAGCTACTAGCTCATTGTGCTGCATAAAGCAGTTGTTGCATGGTGATTTTACACAAGTGTAACAGTTAAATTGGCCTTGTTGTTTTAGGAGTAAGCTTCCAGTAGATGGTCAATTAAATAAAGTGAAACTTCCACTTTTCTTTGATGGTTCTGTAATCACTTTTAAGTTTTTTGTGTGCAGCCAACAGCTGAGACACTTCCTGAGAGACTTTTTCGTTTCGCTCATTGCTAACGAGTGGACCGTCTTCAACTCGTTTGTCAACCATGGCATTGTTTTGCGCACAGCCATTTCTTCATAATTTGAAAGTCGTGCGAACAAATGATACGGTTATTGCTGTTGCTAACTTTAAAACTAGTGGGTTGATGTCGCATGTCGGAAATCCAGTGATGCTGGTAGTGACTATTCTCCCTGACAAATCAGTGACCTGCAGGATTTTGACGTCACATTTAGTATTGGCTCGGCTCGCTTGGAACCTCAACTGAGGTGGTTCTAAAAAAAGTACCAGGTACCATCCACAGTGGAAAACCCCAAAAAAGTGAGCAGAGTAGAGTTGTACAGTGCAGTGGAAAAGCCTCATTAGTAATGTCATGTGGCAGTCTAACCTCTGTTCTCTATATCCTTACTGCTGTACGATCCTGCCGGCATGTCCGCACATGAAGCATCATCCCTGCAAGCAGTCAGTGATATGTGTAAATCCCAGTCTAAGCCATAGCGTCTCAGTCAGAGTGTTTGTCATCGACTCACTGCCATACACTCAAAACTAAAGACGGTTGTCTCAGTCATCTGACCCAGTGACAAAGTAACAGAACCCAGGTCAGATGCAGAGATATGACATCACGCTTCTGTTTTCATCAGCTGCAGCATTGTAATAATGATCACGGAGATAATAACGTTTCTGTTGCTTTCAGAAGCTTTATATGGAGTTAGGATGAAAATAAGGTGTACTTTGAACTTCTCTCAGACCAGTGCAGACAGACAGCACACTGGAGGTTAAGTCATTCACTAAATTGGGAGCATGGGAGCATCCTCCAGCCAAGTGCATTCACTCCTAACATCTGACCAAAAGTTCAGTTTCAGACTACAGATGATTTTTGCACCACTCAACATGTTTGGCAGACATGGGATAATGGTAATCAGTACTTAGATTCAGAATTTATAATGTATAATTTTATTTTAACATGGTTGGCAGTGATTGGACGATGCTGGCCATTACTTTAAATCAGAATTAAAACTATTTGTTTAAAAAAATGCTTTTTGCATGTTTATTAGGAGCTACTAGTTACAAATCAAAAAGGGAAACGTAAAAATGCACACAGCTGTCACACTCGGTCTCAGGAGGTTCATTTAAGTAGGCATTTCTGCCTTAAAACCCACCACAAATTGGCTCCATTCACTTCCATTGTAAGTGTCTCACTTTAACCTAGATTTTTTTTATTTTAAAGGACGGACTCATCAAAAAAAATGTTTGTGGTAATTAAAATTATGCCACAAATGCTGTTGATTGAGCTTAACTTGTATTGAACCCAGAATATTCTTTTAAGTAGGTCACCACTGCTGAGCACATTACTTAGCATTTTGTAGTAGTCATTATAACCTCCCTCTATAACATAATGACCCATTTCTGTTCACCACACAATAGAGACACTGGAGGGCGGATAAAGGCGGGAGACACTAAGCACCGTTATGTTATTAGCCAGTGTTCAATCAGATGTTTTTTCCTGTACGCATGAGATGCAGGGAAAGACAAGGCTGAATCCAGATGTGAACAATTTTATAGAAAACAGATGCCAGAGAGGCACTGATACTTTTAGTGATTGGATACTTTAAAACAGTACTTTTATTTTTGACTTCTATAGCTAAAGCTATAGTGTGTAATTTCTCTGCCACTAGCGTCACCAAGAGCAAAATGCAAATAAATAAATATAAAATCAATTAAAACAGATTTTAATCAGGTTATCCTGATTTCCTGATCCCAGTCTATCATTGGGTGGAAAAAGGGTAGTCCTGCCACTGGTTGAGCCAATGTGACTGTGTTGGGCAGGTCAGGATATTCAACGCAACAGAACAATGTTTTGATATCGTCACTGTTTACAATTTTCAGTCTTTTGAGAGGATTGTCATAAGCAACCAGGATCCAAGTTGCTGATGCAAGCTTCTACATTATGTAATAAAATTAGTAGTGAAGGACTAAAATCAAAGAATGTCAATAATATAGCTAATACAGCACTTCATATATGCAGATGCTACCAAGAAGGATATCTCTTTTAATTTAAAACTGTATCTTGAAAGCACTACAAGAAGGTTTCAAAAGCCTACACAGTACACAAAACCGCTGCTAAATAGAGCTGTTCTGGCTTGAACACAGAAGGCTAATTTGAAAAATTTTGAAGCTTGACCTTGACAAACCATCTAAATCAGTGTTTCAGACAAATAAACGACACACACGACCATCCACATGATCGAAAAGAAATGTGATTTCTCAGACCAGGCCACCTTTTCCATTGCTCATTGGTCCAGTTCTGACACTCACGAGTCCATTGTAGGCTCTTTTGGCAGTGGACAGGGGTCAGAATGGGCACTCAGACCGGTCTGCGGCTACGCAGCACCATATGCATCAAGCTGCGATGCACTGTGACAGGCTAGCCTTCGTTTCCCATGCACATCAATGAGCATTGGGTGCCCATGACACTGTCGCCGGTTGTCTTTCCTTGGACCACTTTTGGTAGGTACTAACCACTGCATACTGGGAACATCCCAAAAGACCTGCCATTTTGGAGATGCTTTGGAGACGACCCAGTCGTCTAGCCATCACAAATTGGGCCTTGTTAAAGTTGCTCACATCCTTACGCTTGCCCGTTTTCACCTGTCAGTGGTTTTAATGTTGTGGCTGATCAGTGTATGTGTATATATATATATATATATATATATATATATATATATATATATATATATAGTACTAAATTAGCAATTTAGAATGATTACTCAAGAATAAGGTGTTGGAGTGATGGCTGCTAGAAATGGGGCCGGTCTAGATTTGATCAAAAAGGGCTTTTTTCAAATAGTGATGGTGCTGTTTTTTACATCAGTAATGTCCTGACTATACTTTGTGATCAGTTGAATGCCACTTTGGTGAATAAAAGTACCAATTTCTTTCCATTAGAGCAAAATCTGAACATTATTCCAAACTTTTGGCCGTCAGTGTATACATGTATATTAGGGGTGTAACAGTTCAAATTTCTCACGGTTTGGTTTGTATCATGCTTTTAGGGTCACTGTTTCAGTGCGGTTCGGTATTTGCAATGTATTGATTGTATCAAAACCACGGTGACAGCAATCATAGTTACAACTATATGGTTCATTTTAAACAAACCATGGTTAATTTTCGCTGGGTCTTTAACTAAAAACCCATTTCTCTAATTAATAAATCAACATTTTAACTTAATACCTGCACCATTACGCTACATGCATAGACATAAAATGCATTTCAAATTCAGCCAATGAATAAATATATTAAAAAAAATTATAAATATGAAATATTTGAGAAACCATAATAGGTGCTCTTTAAATGTTTTGTTCAAGATGATATACATTATTTTTTAAATAACTGTCCAGTAAGTGAAAGTGTTTGGGGTAAAAAGCCCCCCTGTTGCAAATAAACATGTTGTTGTTAAATAAACATGATCTTAATTTGTAAAAAATAAAACAATTGTTTGCATTAGTTGATCAATTTTGCCCTGTAACTATTGCCCCTATATCTACACAATATCACTATAAACCCCCTGGAGGCCTTTTACCCCAATGTGGGGTAAAAGGCCCCCTCGTCACCCTATTTAAAAACTGAATTTTAATCAAAACAACCTTCTGATATTATTTGTTTTCACACAAATTATGTTGCTCCATAAATTTTCAGTAAAAGGCACGTTTTATTTTTAATCTTTATACACTTTGTGAACGAAAGAAAAGCTAATTTTCTTTTAAACTTTAGCCCTGCTGTTTCATAGGCATTAATTATCCAGTAATTCATCTTTAATACATTATTATTATTAAATAATTAATCAGTGATACATATTTATTGCACGTTTACATGCATTCACCAACTATTTACTATTTTTTTTCGCACACCACTTGTTCTATAAAACCACTTCTGCCCACTGAGCATTTCTTAGTATTATTTAAATTAAGCTAAATTATTATTACATTATTAATTGAATTATTAGTTAAAATGAAAGGTGAAAGTATATGCCATGTCATTACTATGCTACAACATTATTAGCCCTCAGTTGCATTATATTTGGATTATAAATAGTCTGATGTCATTGCATTTTTAAATACAATAGAGAAAAAACATTCTAATTTGGAATCTCGATTCCCATTATTGAATTTAAACTCAGATAGTACAGAATTATAGAGAATCTTTGAAGACACGACAGACACTTTCATATTTGACATCCAGATTTCATTACCTCCACCTGCTGATCCCAACGTTGGATGATCCCGCGAACCAGGGGTCGAGGATGTATACACAGCGGACAGACTGCGCTCCTTCGATGGAGTCTCTGAGCGAAGGATTGTCGTGGAGCCTCAAGCCCTTCCTGAACCAGTGGACTGTATTTACCACCATCACTCCACTCAAGTCCCTTTGACCGTTAGTGTTCTGGGTTGCTACGATATATATACTTCCTTCACGATGTTCTAATACACACTCCCAAGAAATTTCCTTGAAAGTCGAAGAAAATACAATAATCTAAATAAAATATATATGCACGTTTAAATTAACTAGGAAAAAATATTAGCCTTGCTCTAATAAAGCATTTTCCATGATCATGTCTAATGATTTTGTACACGGCGACAGTTGAGTCATTTGGACACGCGCTAGGTTGCCCGCGCGAGAGCAGAATACACGACTGGTTGTAGGACCAGCACGGCGACGCGCAGCACACTTTCCTGTTGTATAACTTGTTTTTCTGAATCACCCAAAATAATAAACTCAGCTGAATATTACTTATTTGTCGCCTCTTGTGTTAAATACAGATCAGGTTGAGCTTTATCTATCTGTTATGAATGTCTCAATGCGCGCGGTCTTCCAGGTTAAATCAATATATAGTACGGCGCGTGAGCCAGAATCAGCACGATTATGTAAATATTAACATTCGATAAAGTCCTTTGAAACAGCGTTACAGGCAGCTGTCGCAGAAGTAAATGACATCCCGCATAAAATCTGATTTCATACTATTTGTTCTCAACGTGTCCTGGTTGTTTTCCTTAAATGTTATGTCCACTTGTAAATGTATTCTCCCACAGCGACTGTTCCACACACTTTCGGCCATGGAATTGAATTGGTCGGCTTTGCTCCACCTTTATGATTGCGCCCACAAAATAGCGCGCTCTGATTGGCACAGCCCTACCGTGACGTAGCTGATCCTCAGTCACGTTCCTTCGGTGTGATTAACAAACACACCAAGGCTTCCCAGGTGAAACATTCACAAGGACAGTCCCTAAATGTCTCTAGCGACACAGTCGAGATGACCTGTTTGAAAGATTGCGTGTATAGGAACTGCAAAGATTGAGTTGTTCATCTCTGCAGCATAAAGATAGTAAAGGACGTTTTAGTTCAGTTCTCGAAGCTGATTGGCTGGAGCGGCAGTAACAGGATGAACGGGCTGTGTCTCGTTTGGAAGACTGCATGCCTAGGTAGGACGCGTCCTTTGAAGGCTGCAGCATATAGAGTGTCCTCCTTTTAACAAGCCTCGTTTTTCGAGACGGCCTTCTTAGGACAAACGGAAACGGAACGTAACATGGTTGCTATGACAGCACGCCACTCTTTAACAAGCGCGAGCGCTTTGAGTGAGAAGGGAACAAAGCCCCTCTCGAAGCGAATGTATGAGGTACATTTTAGGAGAAAAGAGAAAATAAAATTGATTTTACAAGTGTACTTTTAGTATATTACTTTATTTTAATTATATATATTAATATAAATATACATTGTCTGCACGCACCCATCTACTGAGGTACTTTAACTTGAGAATTAACATTCCTTGCGTTCGAACATCATATTTACGGGTAAACTGGCATATATATATAGACACAGCCCGTGGACATAGCTCGTGCAACTGCGCTTTTCTGTACTGAAGCAGGGTGGTGTTCACCAGTGAAAAGTGTAAATCATTACGAATATTTAGTCCTTAAATGACAGTGTTGGTAGTTACTCGACATGTACATATGTATGACTGCATTTACATTTCTTAAGACCGCAATATGTTTGCTTAATTCTGTTGTTACAAATTATAATAATATGCGCTGCTGTTGTGTAATTACTATACACATTCTAGATTTTACATTTTCTGAAGAAAATGTGAGTGATGCTTTCCTGTGCAAATATACACCTAATTGTGTGGGGTGTTCATTGTGGATTGTTCGTATTTTAATCCTTGGGGAATCTTTTATGATCAATGGTAAAGAAAGCCCCTCATGCACATATTCAAACACATGTCTTTAGCTCCTTTAGTTCAATTCCCCTCTTTTAAATGTTCTTTCAATTCAGGCCTGTTTTCAAATGTTTATCTTATGAAAAATCTTTGATAGAGAAGCATTGGTCTGAGAAGTGTATAAATCAGTTCAGCACCCCTTTATTAATAATTTAATGTTATTGGATTGATGCAAGGACAAGTTAATATAGGCTATTAAATATGTATCACACTATTATAAACTTATGCATGGAAAAACAGCCCATACTAGAGTTTATTATTCATCTGATATCAAAAATGCAGATTACGTTATATAAAAATATTTTGTGTTACTTAGGCATGGTAGCAAATAATTAGAAGTAATATTAATTGTTTCATTTGTGGTAATTTAATAGGAAGACTAATGCATTGATAGTTTGTGAAGTATTTTGTGTTGTATAACAGCTCAAATTTCTTGCCGCACTGCACCAACCTTTAAACAAGAATGTGTTAAAATATTTCAGAATTTAATGTGGCCTTCAGAGAAATAAACTTTATTAGAACAAAATTGTCTTTGGCAGTTTTAATTGGACTACTTCCAATATGCAAAAAACAGCATATTTATTATTATTTGGAAACAAGTCACATCTTTATTCCTGAATTCTAGCTGCTGATTCTTCAGTTGAATGACCATGTAGACCAGCAATTCATTATTTTAGTAATTAGTATGCATAAATACAAATGCCAAAGTGTGCAGATGGACAAAAGGCTACAGCGTTTATCTTGAAATTATTATAAGCATATTTATGGCTCTCTATGGTTTTTATGGTATGGTTTTTGTCTTTGTAACATCAGTCTTGCATGTTGCTGTTCCACTCGAATTGTAACTTGAAAATTGACTGAATGTGTGATGTAACTTCTGCAATTTATTGTCAGAACACGGACCACAGTGTTTTAAGTAAGCTAATAAAAAAAAGAAGATAACTTTAATCTGTAAATAGACTTAATTTAAAAATATATTTTTCATAAGTGTTTTGATTTAACTATAATAGTTTTTGTCCATCCATAAAATTGAACTCATATGTGAATTATGCACAGACACAAAAAGCTTTGTCGTTTTTGCATTTCTAGTCAACAAGCAATCATGGCAGAACATATTAAGGAGAAATCTCAATTAAGAAGGACAACCTCATGTATCCCAGCCTGCTGATGCTCACTGATATCTTCTCATGAGCACATCTAAGGTCATTTAAATATAGGGCCAATATGAAATCTTGACAAATGCCCAAGATAACTATTTGTACATCAAAGATTCAGAATTCTCAGATAAATTAGTTCCACTCTGTAAGCCCAGAACACCCTATAATTTCACATTTTCCATTGAAGATTTAATGTAATTACACATGTTTATTGAGTTAATGTGAAAGTACTCCACAGATTAAAAAATAAATAAATAAAAAGTAACATTAGTTGTAACAGTGCTCATTTTTGATAAGCGCATTAGACAGTGTTGAATTGGGTGTGAAGGAGCCTCAAACAAAGAATTATGAAGACTCCCACTTTTCCCTAAATTTCTGACATTGTCTAAACCTTGATTTAATTTGCAATTGATTATATTTTTTATAGAAAGGGCATGACTTTTGAAAACAATACCAAGAAGAAACAACAACAGCATTAAACATACAAATAATCAATTAATAAGTCTATTTAAATGACTATGCCCATCAACAAAAATTAAATATGAGCTGTATATAAAGGCTATTACTTAATATGACCTATAGAGGGGGCCAAATATTAAGCAATTCTCCATCACTGTATCAAACATCACTCTCTATGAACGTTAAACGTGCGTTAAACTTAAGCCCCTTTCACACTATAGACATGTCACTAGACTTTGCGATCTGTGTCGCTGGTGGGCGTTCCTACTACTGCCGCCGCTCTAACGTTATTGGTGGACTGCACAACTGGCCGTAGTAGCTTTTGAAATGCTTTTTAAGATATCATACAAATTTGAAAAGGAATCAGTTATTTTGCCTCTAACAATGCACATTCTGCAGGGGAGAGCATTTTATATAACCTGCAGCAGTGCTTAATGGATCATATAATTATACAAGATGAACGTTATATCAATATATGAAGCAAACTCACTCAGAATGAGTCAAACTCGACATGGTTTTTCACACATCATTTTATTAGGCCACATCTATGTATGCGGTTACAGACAAATTATACAGAACAGTGAAATTGCTCACAGGAACGGATGACGTAAGATCCTCTGTCTTCACTCTCATTGGTATTCGCTAGTGAATGTCACTCGTCATTTGCTTAAAGTTGAAATTTTCTCAACTTGTCTTATTGCTCCCCACGGCAATCTCTGTCGCCAGTGGTCGTGACAGCTGGTGTTGCCGGAATTCGCTGTGCTCTCATTGAAAATGAATGTGATGGTGACGCTGTCTTGCGTGATTTGGAATTGGACATATGTGTATGTGTATGTTTATGTTTGTTTTAAGTAAAGTTTTACATTAGAACTTTGTTTACTGTTATGTGTACTCCTTGTTCTTCCTTTAACTGTTACAGAGGTGCCAAAACCCGGGAGGGAGGAGGGATGCGCTTCCATGGTGTCCTCGCCGCTGCCATTCACCATCGCTGCCAGCTGCCGAGAGCCGGAGGAACCACTGCCATCTGCCGAAGAAGGGGAGGAGTGGTTTGTCCGCCAGGGGCTGGAGGACATCCTGCCGTTGGAGGACCGGGCAACAGTGCGTCCAGGAGCAGGCGAGCAAGTTCTTCTCTCTCTCTCTCTCTCTCTCTCTCTCTCTCTCTCTCTCTCTCTCTCTCTCTCTCTCTCTCTCTCTTCTCTCTCTCTCTCTCTCTCTCTCTCTCTCTCTCTCTCTCTGTGTGTGTCTCCCTCACCCTTTCTCTCTCCTCATGCCTCCCCTCATCTCTCCCCCAGGTTGACAGGAGGTGGGGTGGACCAGCGTCTTCCCTCAGGAGATGGGGGGGGGGGGTCATACCGGTGGCACATCAGGCGGGGGAGGAGTGTGACAAGGAAGAGGGCGTGGCCGGGCTGTGATGGTGCATTGGCTGATCAGCAGGAGAGTAAGATAAAGGGGAGCTGGAGGTGCCAGTTTTAGAGAGAGAGAGAGAGACACACACGGCTGCGTTACAGGTGTGTCTATGTTTGTTTGTTTGTTTTAAGTTTGACATTAAAACTTTGTTTACTGTTTAGCCAGTTCCCGCCTCCTCCTTGCCCATCTTTAAACTGTTATGAGTATTGTAATATTTTATTGCTAATTTGAAATGTGTTCTTTGATCGTTATCTTGACCAACTGTTTTTGAGATTTTGGTCTTTCTCCATTCAAGTAAATAGGAGCTACACGTGCATACCTGGAAATAGCCTCCTGAGAGCATTCCAAAGATGGCCGACAGTGGACTGACTTGCTAGAAAGACTTTGGTGACAGATGAATGTAACATGAGGAAGGCACAATTTAAAGATTTATTTTATCTCACCAAGTTTATATGATGCTGTGTAAATGTCTCTTAATTAAACTGATTTGGATTTTAGAAAAGTTCAGAAAAAATTCTGTCTTTATATGTATGCAATACCATCAATGAAAAGATTTCAATGGTATGATAAACATCTGTTTTAAACCGAGGTATATTGTGAAACCTTGAAAACATTACATCCCTAGGTTAGACAGATGAAAGGTGGAGAGGCTGCGAAAGGCTGTGAGAGACTACTTTGATCTTCAGATTTCAGAATCATTGTGTAAATATCCTCTGGCTAAGAGAGAGAGAAGGATCTATAACGATTCAGGAAAAAGATTATGCACAACAATTAATGTGGTGCATTACGCTCTTGTCAACTTTGCACTAAATGTATCTGGAAGTTAAAATGCCTCAGGTTTTAGTCTCCAAAATGCATTCCAATCTAATGGCCAAAGAGTAGCCTACCATCACCCTGTCCATGTAATAAAGGCTGCAATAAACTTGAAGGTTCCAGGTTAAATACAATTAAGATCAATCAACAGCATTTGTAGACCGCAATTGTTGCATAAAATAAAGAAAGAAATTGTGGTTACAGTGAGGTACTTACAATGAAAATGAATGGGGCCAGTCCATAAACATTCAAATGCCCACCTTTTCAAAAGAATAGCCACAAGATGTTAAAAATGATGTGTTAACATGATTTTAGTGTAATAAAATCAAGGATTTACAAGCATTATGGTGTTTACCAGACTACAGTCTTTTCAGCATTATGTTGTCATGGCAACAGAGTAGTAATATTGGATTTAACTTGTGATTTTGTTTTTACACTGAAATCATGCTAACAAATATAATGTTTACATTCTGTGGCTATAGTTTTGAAACAGTGTGTATTTTAACGTTTATATACTGGCCCCCATTAACTTCTATTGTATTGTTACTTCAAATCCATTCACTTCTATTAGAGCTTTATTGTGACCATGATTTTTTCGTCTTTTTTTAAATTAACAAGGGACAAATAGATATGATTTTTGTGATAATCAGCATTATATTATAAATACAGTTAACTGTTAACAGTTAAATTTGAATTTAACCCCGAGCATTTGTTTTAAGAAAAAAAACTTGCCCATCTGTCCTCGCTGTAGTTTTTTACCCTGTTGATTTGTCGTTGGTTCTCCTCTATCTGCATAGCCCCGCCCTCACATGGTTGAAGTGTACACTTTGTCCCTCCCCATGTGTTTTATTTGCATGGCCCCTCCCCATAGAAGTGGTTTCGCAGGGAATGATGCAGTGGCAAATGAAGGCGTTCTGAGCTCTCAAGTTACGCACGAGAAGTTGGGAGCAGAGGCGCGCGCGCTGAAAATATTTTCCCCGGTGACTTGCCAAAACGTTAAAGACCTGTTACGTTGCGCTCTTATAGATACAGCAGGTGATATTTAACAGCAGTCTATTCATTTTGGTGGCAATACTGCTCAGAGAAGAAGGCGCGCCACAGGAGCGCGTTTTGGGCATTCGTTAAAATATCAGGCATAAGCCTAACATTATGAAGTACAGCCATGGCAGGCAAGGATAAGACAGCTGCGAGGACGCTGGAGGATTTAACGCTCGATTCCGGTTATGGTGGAGCGGCGGATTCCTTCAGGTCGTCCAGCGTGTCACTCTGTTGTTCGGACACGCATCTGTCGTATGCGCATGGGGGCAACTGCTGGCATCTAACTGAATCCATGCACAGCAGACAGAACAGTTTGGACACGGTCAACACCGTCCTGGCGGAAGACACGGAGATCCTGGAGTGCTCGGGCCAGTGCGCCAAACTGCCCGAGCTGGAGGAGGACGTGCCGTGGAGTCTCGGCGAGGTGGAAGTCGCGCTACGCAAAGACGAGGAACTGTGCGTGGGGAACGCGTCGCGGGAGATCCTAACCAAGCTGTCCGCTTTGGTCAGCCGTGCACTGGTGAGGGTCGCCAGGGAGGCTCAACGCTTGAGTCTGCGCTACGCCAGATGCACCAAGCACGAGATCCAGAGCGCCATCAAGATGGTCCTCTCGTGGACCATCTCCGTGAACTGCATCACTGCGGCGCTCAGCGCGCTGTCACTTTACAACATGAGCACGGGCGATAAGTTCAGCCGGGGAAAGTCTGCCCGCTGCGGACTCGTCTTCTCCGTGGGGAAGTTCTTCAGATGGATGGTTGATAGCCGGGTGGCCCTACGCATCCACGAGCATGCGGCAATTTACCTGAGCGCCTGTATGGAGAACCTCTTTAGAGAGGTGCTCAGCCGAGTGCAGAGGAGCGCGCTGGTCGAAAAGGAGAACGGAGTTCCAAAGTTTACCATGGAGTCCCTGGAACAGGCCATTAATAATGACTCAGAGCTATGGGGTCTTTTGCAGCCGTACCAGCACCTCATTTGTGGCAAGAATGCAAGCGGTAAATATTTAAATCCTACAATTTAAATCCTGTGAATATTCACATTTAATACATGGGAAGTGTTGGTTTTTATAATCTGACCATCTCATGCGTTTTGTCATTGGTTCGAGCTGGTATTATGAAGAAATAACGTTGTAACACACCTATGCTCAGTATCAAACTGATATGAAGTAAGTCAACAGTTGTTCTAGTGAACTGCAAAGCAGTTATGATACAGTTCCACAAAGCACTCTATCTATCTATCTATCTATCTATCTATCTATCTATCTATCTATCTATCTATCTATCTATCTATCTATCTATCTATCTATCTATCTATCTATCTATCTATCTATCTATCTATCTATCTATCTAATATATTGATAATGATTGCTGCTACAATAGTAATATCTGCCTCTCCACAGCACTCTTTACTGTTCTCTGCAAAATAAATACATTCTGTGGGAGGACATGTGATAGTCCCAGCAGGATATTTGTTTTCAGACTCCTTTTTCATTTAGACATTGTAACAGGTGCAATCACAACAGGAAGGGCATTACACTGTGTGCCACAGTACCTATTTCCCCACCTGTTGAAATAACCTCGTTTTCTGTTCATGGCTTATTTTGATGGCATAATGAAGGACTCTAATTAGTAATGTTTGAGATTGCTATCCACTTTTCTAATTTGTCCAGTGTAGTGAAAACATTCATGATTGATTGGGTTGAAAGCATTTATGGTTGAGGCAGATTCCAGCAAACTGTTAAGATTCCTGCAATAAAAATAGTTATGCATGACACACATTTAGGAGTTGACACATGTGTTTTACATCATCACAGGCATGTACAGATAATCTCAGAGATCCTCATATGATGGACAGTTGGAGAGTAGAGAGAGATGAACTAAAGAGCAGATCTGCATTTCTGTCTTCACATTCCTTCTTTCCATAATACCACTGGCTGCTGCAGTCTTTTATTCTGGCAGTCTTATAAACACCATTTTTATATATAGGTTATGTAGATGACAAAATTCTTTAATGTTCATTTATTTTTAAGACTTTTGTTTTTTAGCTGCAGAAATTTGTGTCATTTACAAGCTTTTTCTTTTAGGATCCATACAGGGTGCTGGTGTCATGCACACAATATGATGACAGAAATTCCATGATTGAGGAGAACAGGCGATATAAAATATATATGAATATTTTTCTTCAGTGTCTTCAAGAAAAGGCACATCTTTTAAACAGATGATATTTTCAAAAATGACTATTCCCTAGAGTTGGTTATTTTTGCCTCTTCTGTTCCTTTGAGTATTCGAATGAATCATAAGATTGCGGTGTTTCCAATGCTGAGCTCTTTGCTCATTCTCTTCCAGGCTTCTAATATATTTAATGTCTAATATTTTGAGGAAAATTGCTATTTATTTTAGGAGCTTTCTTGATACAGATGTAAATTCAGCACTGTTTGGTCATCAGCTCTTCTATCTCAGCCTTATACTAAGCTCAACGTTGGCTGAAGGAATAAGAAAGCCCTTTCGTAGGGGTGCCTGCTATTAGCTCATCAATGCTTGTTATGCATTGCTGAATGGTCTGAATAGACTGATGCATGTCAGGTTCTCCTCTATGATTATGTCATTTTCCCAACACTTTCTTCATTTTTCCTCATTCTTTTCATGCCTGGCTTCCCTGCTTTTTATAAGTGCCCTAATGGTTGTCCAACAGTTTATAGATATGTGAATGGTGCTTATGGTAAATTGTCCATGGCCCACCCAGCAGGACATATTATCGACAGACTTAACCATTGACTGTCAGCCATTTACAAGAATAATGTTCTTTGACTACAAGAAAATGAGAGAGAAAATGGGAGAGACAACATGGAAATAAGTGAAGAAAGAGGTGTTGAAGGTGAATAAAATGACGCAGTAAAGATTAATTGACTTGAGATGAGATGACTAAATGAGAAAGTTGGAAGAAGATTAGCATGAAGACACCAGTATTGGGATAAAAGAAAGAAAACTGTTGAGGAGGTTTGTGTCTAATGTAGGAGGCAGAAATCGTAGAGGGGATGCAAAAAAGCAGACTGTGAGTCCCAGATAAGCCAAGAAAAATGCAATTTTGGACATTGATATGAAATCCTTGTTGTCGCTCTCAAAAATACTGCATCTGTTAAATTTTGTGCAGTGTACAAGCTGTCCTTCCACATCTATTATTGATGTAAAGTTTAGTTTGCACCACGATTTATGTAATAATTTTTTATGCGTTGCTGACAGCTGTCCTTTCACTTGTTACTCGTCATGCATATATAAGATAGACAACACACATGAAATGCATCCCCTGATATGCCTAAAAGTCAGAGGTAGATTTACCACTCAAGATCTTTTTAAATGTTGCTTTAGGGCATTTGAATTGAACTGATACCATAGCAACAGATGGTCAGCTGCTTTGACAGGGGCTTGTAAAACATTTTTATCTTGTATGATGTATAGCAGATTCAAGACAGAGCAGTAAAACAATGATTAACAAAGAATAAGGTTTTGGTGATTTCAGCCTGAGACCATGCTTACTTTACTGTCATCCTTCCCCAACAAACTTTCTGTTGGGATTAGCCTTGAGAATGCTACGAAAAACCACAATCATGTTTAACAAAGACACATACTGTAAATTAACTTTTATGTATTGCATTAGGCAGCAAGAGGGTCTTTATTTCAGCACTATAGTGATTGACTGATAAATCAGCCTATTTATGGCCATTAGGGATTACTGTTATCAGTTGATAACTGTGTTCGCCAATTAACAGAAGCATCAGCTCTCTGTTGTGTCAGTTATAAAATCTACCAACAGTGTTGTCAATGGATAATGTACAATATCTGTTTAAATATTTGTAGAGAAATTTACTAAAGAGTACTATAAATTACTATAATTAAATCAGAGTGAGCTCACTGCAAATTCAGCAACAGCAGGTCAAAAGTTTAGCTGCTGAAATTGGTCTCTGCTTACTGAAATTCAAATCATTCCTCTGGGTTTTAAAGCTATACGTCTTGAATGTGTGAGCTTGTGTGATCTCCAGTTTCTCTCCAGATTCTTTCCTCAGAATGGTGCCAAAAGTGAGTCGTTAAGGCAAGTTGTTTTTAGTTGTAAATGGTAGAATACAGTCAACAGGAATGGATTTGATATTAACCATGTGACCTAACCCAAACCCCAACCCTGAACGCAATGGTCAGTGGAGTAAAAATGTAACCTTAAAGGGAAAATGCAAACTTAAAATTACATCCTGGTTTCCATGGGACATGTCTCTGAGGCTGCTTGCGCTACATTAATTCACACTAGTTTAAATGGATGCAAAGATGTCTGATGGGATATGATGCTTGTCAGTAACTCAGCAGAATGGGGTCGATCTTAGGGTACCAGAACATTCAGTAGCAATTTCCTGTATGATAATATTGAATTTAACTGTATTAGTCCAAATCACTTACATACTGCATATGCTGGAATTTATATGAGGTATTGGCATCCCCACTCTCTATTTATATTTGCATCGCCCTGGGCTGTGTTTCCCGAGAGAATTGCAAGCTTAATTTGATCAAAGAGACCATTTGTGCCAATGGTTTCTATGATCTATTAGGCATACAATGCTTTTTGTAAACTCAGCCCAGGTTGAAAACACATATCAGTTGACCTTAGTCAATGCAAACCTTATGTTTTCTCTGGAAATCATGGTTGCCGTGAAATGAGCTACAAAAGTTACATTTGCCCATTTGTAATTTGTCATTATACAATATTTACAGTAATTTACTGTGCACAACAACCTGTTTAATCCCATTGTTGTTGCAGTCTTGTGGTATTAAAGCCTACAGTGAAATTTGAGCTGGACACCAAAGCCTGTTATACACAATTTATCCAATAGACCAGTGGTTCTCAAACTTTTTTGATGAACGCCCCCCTACTTCATTCCCTTACCCCAACCCCAGTGGAGACTTTGTTGTACCAAAAAAAAAAAACATGAAACACAAAACTCAATATTTGTGTTATTTGCTTAATTTGCTCAATTCAACGTTGATGCATTGCATAAATTTAAAGTTTTGTTAATAAATTAAGCAGGATTATATTTCATGAATGTGAGACCAAACCTTGCATTTCTTGAATTCAAGCAGATGGAGGGCTATATCTGGGGCCCATAAAATGAAAATGTGCAGACAAAATAATAATAAAAGTGCTATTTTATAAGTGTTAATATATTTTACATGACTTTTACATGATATTTTATGACTTTTTGAAAATTTTCATTTATTCATTAATTTTATTATTTTATTATAGTTTAAACAGTGGTATTTGTAACAAGACCATAGTAAGCGGATGGAAGCATTAATCTTCACTACCGTGGTTAGATGTAACATGATTTCTGTAAAACAAACTATGACATTTCTATATTTATGTACAGTAGACCTACTCTAAATACATGTAAAAACAATAAATGCAAAATATAAAAATTACAAGTTGTAACAAAGATGTATTATATTCCCTAACTCCCCTAATGTAGCCTATGACAAATTTACGTACAGTTAGTTTTAATATAGTAAACTCAAGGGTGGTGATGTAGAATACTGTGCCGGATTCAGATGGTTTCCACTTCTTGCGCCTTGCTTATCACTAATTCACGCAAAACTGTGGGTTTAAGAGTTCGAGCTTTAATTGCTATGCACACGTGCTGCTCTGTCTATTGAACCATACCATCTACAGAGCAATACAGTTAGAATTAGCTGAGGTTATCCTCCACCTGTGTAATTTATGTTGCTAAACCAGATACTTCAGTTGCGTTGCTAGACTTTAAAATCAGATGAACTGCCGTACAAATGCGTAACAACCCGTATAAATGAGAACCAACCGATATATTCCATGTCTAGATAAACGTTATAATGCAAAGAGTAACTTGATGATAGATTTGATTATTATGACTGATAAATGCCCCCATTTGTAACCTAACGCCCCAACACCCCCCCCCCCCCCCCCCCCCCCTCTACTCATTTGCTCATAGTGCCATGTGAACGCCCGCAGACGGGGGGTGGGGGGGGGTGTTTGTACTGCCCCGTTGAGAACCCCTGCTATAAGACCATTTCAAGGATGTGTACAATAGCAAAGGAATCCGAACGCTACTGACACTGAAACATTTCCATTGTCATTACTGGGTCCTTTAAATAAGACTCTGAGTTAACACATTCTCTCAAAGAACATCAAATGTTTACCTGAAGTGTCTTATCCAGACATGTTGTTGATACTTGTTGATGCACGTAGAGAGACTCAGTATACTGTTTATAGTAGATGTTGACCATTTGTTCCTCAGCTGGAAGGTTGGGAATATTGGATCGCTCCTATAGAATCAATAAAGCCTTCCAATAAAGCTGTCTGCCTGACCTGCAGACAAGGTATGGATTTATTTTTTTGTGTTTCTAATTTGTAAATAAAAACATCTGCTAAATGACTAAATGTAAGAGTACATGACTTGTGTAGCTTTATTTATTGTAATGAGAGCGATCTATAGACACGTTTAGAGCTCTACCTATCAGACTTACAATTAATTGGCAAAAATTCTGTTCATTATTATTACTGCACATATCCAGCTGTTGCACTTCACTGAAGCAGTTCATGCATCCATTTGTGGTTGTTTTTTAACAGAGATCCAAACACTTTAAGTTCCATAAGTTCCAGGCATCCAGAGAGCATCCTGCCACCAGACAAAATGGTACATATTTTAATAATGACATTTTATGACAATTATGTTGACGTTAGGTAAGTTAATCGTGTAAAAGTAACAATAAAGTGCCTCCCGTTGTTGTTTTGAATGAGTATGACAACTAGTAGGACATTTTCAAGGAACAAAGATGTCACTTCCTTAAAACAACAGTCCATGAAATGGACTATAGTCTGTATCTTACTCTATTATTCCCACGCTGTGCCTGGGTAGATCTTAACTTTGACTTGTCAAAAAATTTACACCGTCCTATAACTTTGTTTTCTCCTATTCTGACAAGTCCTGACTGCAAAATATATGGTTGTGCCATGTTTGTTTTTTACTGAAGTTACAGATTCATTTTGTTTTATATTTCATCGGTTGCAGATTATGCTTTATGAAACTGGATACTAGATGATTGTGTCTGGTACGTGAAGATAGTTTACTGTTGGTGTGGTCTGCTTCATCAGTGTGCATGGTGTGCCGCCCCCTGAACCTCACTAGAGGATTAGACTGTTGGAATGCTGGTCCAGCAGGTGGCTGGTGAGTGTACAGTGAGCCCACGCTGAGCTCAGGCCCATGCATAAACACTCTCAGATGTGATTTTCTGCAGCACTCCACTGCATTAGTCCTGCAACATGGATAGCTTGCTGGCGGCACATACCAGCTCTCTCCCACTTTACACCAGTCTGTGATCAAATTGTCATGGCCATTAAAACTCAAGATGGGGTTTCATTAAAGCCAGGTCTCTTAAGCAGCCAAATTGGCCCGGTTGCTAGGGAGGGTAGAGTCACATGGGGTAACCTCTTTGTGTTTGCTATAATGTGGTTCTCGCTCTCGGTGGTGCTCATGGTGAGTTGTGCATGGATGCTGCGGAGAATGGCGTGAAGCCTCCACACACGCTATGTCTCAGCGCTAACGCGCTCAACAAGCCACATGATAAGATGCGTGGATTGGCAGTCTCAGAGTCACTATGCCACCACGAGAACTTAGAGTGCATTGGGAATTGGGCATTCCAAATTGGGGAGAAAAGGGGAGAAAAAAAAGAGAATGCACTGTATTCAATGTACTGTAAATTTACCAAAAAACAATAAGTTGATAAGTTGTTAAGACTCATCAAGTCTTTTTACTGTTTTCAAAAAGAATACAGGCCAAAAAGGATTTGTAAATCCTTCTTGTGTTTTGGTCTCTCCCTCATGTTGTTGGAATTCTTGTTGCAAACTTTTTGTCCCATAGAATACTAAAAGAGTTGTTATCAAAATGTTCTTTTTCATACAAGGAAATTGCTGTTATGTTCAGTCAGTTTTGCTAAGTTTATTTACAAAAAGTTCATATTAGATCCAGGGCCGGATTAACCATATGGGCAATTGGGACCATGCCCGGTGGCACCACGTTCAGGGGGGCACCACGTGACACAATTAAAAAAATTATGTTGGGTGTGTTTTTATTTTAATGGTTAATAAAAAATTTCAGTAGCGTTAAAAAATCAGGTATAAATATCTGTCCAGAGGTCAGTTATGCTGCTTAAACGGTGCGTAGATGGTGCTGTCACGTGGTAACTGTTACTTTTCTCAGCACTGGCCAGGATGAGCCAATCACAGTCGTTTATTATTACTGGATGAGGATTTCAAAAATGCTTTTATAGATACTGCTGAGGTGGATTTACATTCACAGGTATGGATCCTTGCAATTTTAAGTTTTTATTACAAATCAATATCCATTGTTAATATGTCTCCAATAAGAAATAAAACGTTCAGACCCATGGGCATGTAGTCTTAATCCTGCCGTGATTAAATTTGATTTTTAACTCGGGTCTCCTTGCACTCTTAATGAAAACTGTACCACAAAACTAATATCTATATTGTATCTCTCCTGAGGCAAGTTAGCCAAGGCTGCCACTAGTGTCCCTTCAAAAAATGTGTTGCTTGACACCCTTGTTTGTACAGTTTTGCACATAAATTATCAATGTACCTTTTTAATATTTTACGGCAGTTTTGTTCAACAATGATATATAATAAATAAATGTTCTGATTGTGACTCCAACATGCTGTTTTCATTGTCAAAGCATTGCAATAATTCCTGGGATAAAAATGAGGCTTCTTCATTCATTACCGATAACATTATTAAAGGAGTTCTTTGATTGTCAGCGCAAGGCATTTTCAAGGGCTCTACAGATCACGTTGTCAGGCTACACTTTTTTGCTGCAGTCACGTTTCAATCTGTTTACATCATCGGGGCATGTTGCTGATCACAAATTGTCTCTGTTTACATGTAAGATTAGTTCTCAAATCCCATCTATATCATTTGAAATTTGTGAACTGTATGCTGCTGGAAAACACACATTTCAAAACAGCAGTCTCATGTGTCCTTGACTTTTTGATGTTACTTGTAGAATAACATGCTCTAATCTTTTCAGATATTTTGATTCAGTGTACATCATAATTACTTTAATAAGTAGACTATTTGGATCAGATGTTGTATGTGATTTGTCTGAGAAAAAGACCTTAGTGTATCACAGTGTTTGATTTTGTCTTGACATCTGGAGCGGTTTAGCTGAGATGCAACACCAGCAACTGAGATAAACACCATTATATATTTTTGAGTTGTTTTCCAACATGTAATGTTGGAGAAATGGTCTAGTGAGTGTTTTGGCCAGACTGGAATTGTTTGCATGAACATTTTTTATAGCTATCAAATTATAACAAGCTTAACTCTTAAAATGTTGTTTAATGTCAACAGTAAAGCAACCTCAGATTGTTGTTAATGAATGAAAATTACACAATATAGCCAGCTGGTGCATTCGCTATTTCTCACAAAATTGTACATTTTTCAATAAAACAAGGATTTAATGTTTCATATAATATTTAGATGGCCAGTAGTTATTCTGTAAACTCATTGTATCATTTATTTCATATCCCAATGGAAGTTTTACATTACAGTTATGTTACTGTTACAATTCTGGCATAATTTGTGGTCTCTGGTTTTGGGGAAGTGAAACCCATTAAAACAGACTTTGACTTAGATCTCATTAGTACGACGCTGCTCTGTAGGAAGCTAAAGAATGATTTTGTTGTCATAAAAGCTGCATATTAAAGCAGCAAGCCTCTTTGTGCCTAAAGTTGCCTATCTTGAACGTCTTTCTGGTACACGTGCATATCTAAACTTTTTTTCATTCTTTGTGTTTCAATCATATAGGTTTGAATCAACATGAGTGAGTGAGTACCTGTAAATGATGAGAGAATTACCAATGGTAGCTGAACTTTTCCTTTAGATTAAAATAGAGACTGCATGTTTGTTTAGTTTTTACATTAAACAGTAGGTTGGATGAATTACTATTTTTCCGCTCTTCGTGACAGCCAAAATTAATCTCAGCCATGTGTGCGGTGGCAGGTGCTTTTCTGCATCCCTCTCAGGAATTTCCCCATCTGTGTTTTGGATGTCACTGGAATTTTCACGTGTGACGTAATGCATGGGTATTTTCTGCCTACTTGAGGCACCTCTACCACAGTAACATACAATTCCCTGCTCTAACTGCACTTGCCATATAAATGCAAAATGCAATAAATACACCAACACTAAATCTAAGAAAATTTACTTTTTAAGTGTTTTGATTTTCTAGCCAAATGTAATGGTAATGCACTGATTAGATATGTACATAAATATAAGCATACAGTAGTTGTATCAGCCAAGCCTGTTTTTTCCAGGATAGATTAATGTCTCAGCGACCTGTTTTCGGGAATAAAAATTGTTTTACAAAATGTGTAAAAACAGCCTTTAAGCCTAGCCCTAAAATTTCCTTATTCCTTAAATGTGATTGGTTGATAGGAATGTTGATCTAGGACCAACAATGATGTTGATCCTGGAACAGGCATTACTTGTCAAAAGTAATTTTAGCTGGTGACATTTTCTTTAGGAATGTGTAGGTAAAGTCACGTTATGGTCAATGTGATCTGAACCGTTCAGCCATCAGATAGAATTGTATAAGCAGAACATGAGCTTTTAAATTTGTTTGGCTTAGTACTTATGTTCAGATGGGTTGGATTATGGCATTCAGGTCACCATAAGTACTTCTGAGTTGTGTTCAGAAGAGCAGTGGTTTTTCCACAGGTTTAAAAGCAGGATGCTATTGATTAGCAGAGAGCTTTTCCATCACTGATTTTTCACAGAAAGATGTTTTCTAGGGCAAGAAGCGGACAGTATTATTTTTAACTACAAAAATGCATTGTTTTTTGTAGCCTCTGTTGTTGTTCACATTTTAAATAAATGTGATTATAAAAATCAGATGCTGAAGTGAAACAGAAGTGAGTAATATATTTAATTGTGTTTGGAATGGAATGTTTATAGTATTTGTATTCTGAATGTTTTTTTTGCAATTCAGATACTGAATCATTTGCCAGTTCAATCCATAATTTCCTCTGATGTTTATTGTGAATCACAGCTTTACAGCCTGAAGCTGTTTGACTTGACTGCCATCTGGAATGACAAGGGAAAATTATCTTAAAACTGGATTGCTCAATTCTATTCAGAGCATTCCAATATTCTCAGGAAAAGTATTTAAAGGATTTAAATCTATTTGACAGGCAAAAATAATGTCTCGGTTACTGTCATAACCTCTGTTCCCTTATGGAGGGAATGAGACATTGTGTCGACAATAGGGGTCTCTCTTGAAAGCCTCGATTACCTCTTCTTATCTTTGAGAAAAGGCCACTGAGAATTGGCAAACATAATTTGCATGCCTCTCCCCCGGACATACGGGTATAAAAGGAGGGAAGGTTTTGAGCAGAGGAGATAGGGGAGGCAAAAGGTGCTACACCTGGCCAGCTGTACCGTATTACCGAATTCTACGTGTTCAGACCTGTCAAAACATGGGACGAGACCGGCTCAAGCCGGAAATTGTAAAATCTCACAAAGGTATTGGGTGTTGCCCAACCCGCCACTCTGCAGATGTCTGCTAGAAAGGTGCCTCTCTCCAGTGCCCACAAGGATGCCACACTCCTTGTAGAGTGTGCTCGAACCCGCAAGGGGATGGGCACGGCCTGGGTCTGGTAGGCCAATGCAATGGCGTCCCCGATCCAGTGGGCAAGCCTCTGTTTGGAGACAGCGTTCCCTTTCCACTGTCCACCAAAGCATACAAAGAGCTGCTCAGAGTGTCTAAAGCTCTGCGTGCGATCCAAAAGCATGCACCGGACACAGCAACGCTAAGGCTGGGTCTGCCTCCTCCTGAGGCAGGGCTTACAGGTTCACTACTTGATCCCTTAAAGGGGTAGTAGGAACCTTGGGCACGTAGCTTGGTCGGGGTCTCAGGATGATGTGAGAGTCTGCCGGACTGAACTCCAGGCAAGTGACAGAGAACGGTGACAGGAAAAGTGACAGGTCCCCAACCCTCTTAATGGAAGTGAGCACGATCAGGTGGGACATCTTCAAGGAGAGGGCCTTTAGTTCGACTGATTCTAGCAGCTCAATGGGGCTCTCTGAAGGCTCGAGAGGACAACGGAGAGATCCCATGAGGGAACAGGCATGGCCTAGGAGGGTTCAGGAACCTGATGATCAGGTCATGCTTCCCTAACAACTTACTGTCCACTGCATCGTGGTTAGCCGCTATGACGGCTACATAAACGTTCAAGGTGGAGGGGCCTCCAGCCTCTTCCTGCAGGAAAGAGAGCACTGACCTGACTGCGCAATTCTGTGGGTCTTCAGATTAGGAAGAACACCAATTTGCGAATAAGCGCCACAAAAGCTGCCTGGTAGAGGGAGCTCTGGCTTGAGTGATCGTGTCTACGATGGCTGGTGGTAGACCATTTAGATGTTCTGAATCCCATCCAAGGGCCAGATGTGGAGGTTCCAGAGGTCTGGGCGCAGATGCCAGATGGTGCCCCATCCCTGAGGAAGGTTCAGAACTCGCAGGTCCAAGATTGGCTGCAACCCACCGTCTTTCTTGGGTACGATGAAGTAAGGGCTGTAGAATCCCTTCTCCATCTCGGCTGGAGGGACAGCCTTGCGCAGAAGGGTTACGATCTCTGCGCGCAGGGTGGAGGCGTTTTCGCCCTGCACCTAGGTAAAGCGGACGCTGCTGAAATGGGGCAGGTGCCTGGCAAACGGAACCAATCATCTAGCCGTGAGGTCTGATGGGAGAACGGAGGGTTCCAGTCCTGAGGATTTACCTGCCACACCCACTAAATTCCCAAAATCACCTCTAGCGCCAGCCGCGCCGGCCCTATACTTATGGATAGAAGGCACGACGCGGGTGTGGCTAGAGTGGCTTTCCCCCTGAAGAAGGAAAGCCGCAACAGTAACGTTGCCATGGTCATGTTCTCACAGTGAGAACATGAGCCATCCACAAACGCTGCCTCTGTGTGATCTCTGCCCAGACACGAGAGGCAGTGCTGTTGCTGTCAAAAGAGGAGAGGTAAAGACAGCATCCTGGAATGACACAAAGACAGAAGGGCATCTTAAAAAAGATGTGTCTTTAAAAAGATGTTCAACGTCAATGTGTTTTCTCTTTTAGAGAAATATATATACTCTTTTAGAGTGCTGTCGAAGCACTCAGGGGCATGGTCTGCACTGGCATGCAGAAGAAGAGAAAAGCCGCTAAAATGCGGCGTATTCCCAAGTGTTAGAGACATTTTTTTTAAAACAATCCCTAATTTTGCATTCAGTTTGGTGATGCTAGTGATGTTGAAATTACACACTTCTTATTGAATTGTCATTTTTGTTCACTCAGTCAGAGTCAGACACCATATCTATGTTCTGAACACACCCAGAAATCTTTCATAATCCATAATTCTTTTTCCTCAGTAGACACTTATGGCTGTGTACACACTGCATAAGCAGTTTTCTCTTGCAGGGTCTTGTGGCATCAGTGCCTGTGTTGTGTACAGTGTCTGACCCTCTGTCATGCTTATAAAGTCGTAATTAACAGTTTTCAAAAGGCCTCCCATTCCTATTCTCAGAGTCCTACTAATTACTGTTTTGCTGGCAGTCCATGGAGAGAAGGGGAGAGTCCAGATAAACTGGCAAAATAAAATGCGTCTTTCACACGGCTAAACCGGGAAGGAAACAAACAATTTGTTTGCCTTGGCAAGATGAAGTTGGGAGGCAGAGGGTTTTGCGTGTACATTGACAGCACTTATGCATATCTCTTTTGGGGATGAAACAGTATTCACAACACATTTTATTTTTTTATGTGAAACAGGACATAAAACAACATGATCACACAAGAAGTCAGCATGTTGTTTCCCTAGTATAGTCCACATAATGCAGCCTCACCGACAAGCGCTATCTTCTATCAGACATTTGTACACCAGCACCAGCATATTTACCTTCCCCTGTGCATGACTGGAAGCACGTTGAGTCAGCAGCGTTGGAGACCCCGGTTCAGATTCCGTGCTGAAACCAGGAAGTATTTGTGTTTGCATAATCAGTGGCGACCATAGTTTGGAGGGTTGGGTGATATAGTTATGCATTCCTCTTCATTGTATTACAGCCTTTACAGCTGAAAACAATTTGCTTCACAACTTGCTTTTGGTGCCCATATGTGGACATTTCACTGAGAAAATGTAGCTCACACATGCCCATATCTGTACAACAACAGTTACTGCGTTGGCCACTGGGAGCAGTGTTTTGAATTCCAGTAAGCACCGATTTCAGGTAAAGAAAAGTCAACTTACTGTTTTTGATTTCACTGTGAGATCAGTCTGCGTTAAAAGAGAAAAAAATCTAAGGCCGGACTTGATCAGGAATGTATTGGATCGTGTAAAATGGGCATTATGTATTAATATGGAGCCAGATCTGAATGCAAGTTTTTAGATGATTGTGGAAGAAGACTACTCTCCAGAAACAATGCTAGCACACACTTCTGAGGAAGCTTTTTGACTGGGATGTGTAGGCTGAAGGTTAAGTTAAGTGTGCATCTTTTTCAAATCTTTGCAATTTGCTATTATTGGTGTAACCCTAATTACATTAAAATGAGCACTTTTATATTGCTGCTTTAACTTTTTAGAAAGGCTACATTACCTACAACTGTAGCTTATAGCAATGCCTGCAATATGGCTATTAGCTAAAGGATAGTTCACCCAAAATTGAAAATTCTGTAATTATTTACTTACCCTCATGATATCCCTGGTGTGTATGACTTTCTTTCTTCACCAGAACACATTTGAAGAAAAATAGAAAAATGTCTTAACTCAGTAGGTCCTTAAAATTCAAGTGAATGGAGATTTCTCTTTCGAAGCACGATCGCTTTTGGTGTGAAAAATATCAATATTTAAATATTTTTTAAACTGTAATCCAATGCTTCACGGGAGGCTGGAGCCAAGCAGTCTCTCGTGTGATGTATTCGCGTTGCCATGGATACAGATGTAATCTCACATTCTCCACTTGGTTGAGACATCCAGGATGACCACACAAACGTACCATTGTGAGTAAGGAAACAGATAAATACATAACCGACGGAGCTACTGTACAGTGTTCCTCCTCCTCACTTGTAAACTGCGCTGCTCTTCTGGCTTTGACGCACTTACGGCAGTTCTAACTTGTTTCAAATGCCAATGCAATTACGTTACATGTGCATACCGCTGCTCACCGGAAGCACGATTTAGAGTTTAAAAAAAGTACATAAATATTTATCTTTTTTTGCACCAAAAGTGATCGTGTTGCTTTAGAAGACATTAATTTAACAGATGATTTAGTATGAATAGCATTTATGCTGACTGTCTGTGATTTTTGGAGTATCAAAAGAGAAAACATTCAGTTGCGTTTAAAGACTTATTGAGCTAAGGTTTTTTCTTCAAATGTGTTCTGGTGAAGAAAGAAAGTCATACACATCTGGGATATCATGTGGGTGAGTAAATAAAATCATTTTTGGGCGAACTATCCCTTTATAACATTAATACATTACCTGTGCCTAGTTGACATCAGTTGAAGAGGAATGCCATTTCAGAGGCAGAGCAAGTTAATATACAGTATTTTGATGAAATATTATATTGACATTTTTTTCTATGGAATAACTCTGATGAATCTTTCTCAAGTAAGACTGTTAACGTTTAGGAATTAAATGGGTTCAATTTCGATATTATGATGGCTTAGAACATTTTGAACTTGCACTGGAAATATCTGCATTGGTTGGTCTGTAGCAAGGCACATCTGTGGCAGTTTTGCACAGACACAAAAGAGGGGCAACACAATACTTTTTGGCACTGCAACAAGCTTGATGGAGAATGAGACATAAATCTTTGGAGAAGGATATGTTTTTCCCTCTTTTCTGCATTTATCTGGTTAAACCTGCTTTTGTGCCTCTGGCGATGCAGGAAGGCAACACCCATGCACCTTAAGGTGGACAGGTTCAGGCCTGTGTTGAACTCAGATGTTGTGGGAAGGGGAATTGTACTAAAGTAACTCAGGTCATCTGCCATCTCTGACCACATACATCAACTGGCACACACATGTGCATATGATATCACCATATTGCCCACTGTTACATCATACGCAAAAGTACTGTACATGCACTTTAATGCACACTAATGAAATCAAACACATACACATATTTCCCTCTTGCCGACACAGACACAAACGCACACACTTTTCATTAATACTCACACACCCACACACGCGCTTCTTGTAAATTCTTTGCTGCTCACCACAGCCCGTGCGTGCCATAGCAACAGAAACAAGTCTTACGGCTAGCTCTTCCTAGGAACATATACTCACTTTTACAATCTATAGAAAAAAACATCCTTCTTCATCCGTTTTTTCCTACCCTCACCAGGCACTCCTCATGCGTACTATTAATCTATCTTCATTTCCCTGGGGCAGCCTGATATGACGGCCCATATACTGTACAGTTCATTTTTCCCTCTGCCTCACAAACATAAATGCAAGATCAGCAGGGGCTTGTAGTCTATGACTTCTCACAGCTTCGCATTGACAGCCCGAGGATTGGAGAGTCTTAACCCTTGGTGTCATAACCGAATACTGACTCCCACAATGCTATTTAACATCCCACCTCAGAATGTGAGGCTCTTGGGAGAATTGCCCTGAGACCACTTGAAGGAGAGATTCATATTTCAGTAATCATAAATTTTACAGCCTTACAAGGATACTTCCACAGCAAAAGAGACTTTAACATCTAAACGTGCTCACACTGTTAGTAGTGTTGCTTGCTAAGAATAGCATTTCTATTACTTGGTCGTACTAAGGGTTAGGAATTTGAGCAAACCCAACGTAGCCTCGTGATAACCGTAAGACGTTGCACTTTTATTCCCATAGCCCAACCAGTCAAAAAACGACATTTCTAATCGATACAATGCAGGCATATCATTTTGGCTGGCCTCTCCTATCCAACACTTTATTTTAAGAAAGGACACTTCGGTCAGAAGTTTACATATTTATTTATACAATACAAACTACTGTTTTTATGTCAGTAACTTGTTATACACATCCCTCGTCTCTTTCCTAACTGCGAACAACGAGTAGTTATACAATGGCAGTTATAATCAAACTACTGTGGGTTTTTGAGTTGTCGATCAGTATCTCTCTATCCAAGTATACATGACAACATGTGCAATCGAATTGCTGAAGATAGAATGTCAGCTGAGGAGGTGATGTAGATGTTTTCCGGTTGACCTTTTGTGCCATAGTAGTGCTTCAAAGAAATCTACTACACTGAGACCCACAAAACCTTCACAACAACAACATGGACAACTTTACAGCTACAAGCATTTCTTACATTCTTAATGCATTGATTTTTGTGCAGATCAGATGTACATTATCTGTTGTGCTTGTGGTGATGTCCAAAGGCAAAATATTGTACAATTTGATCCTGGTCAAAGCTCTGCTTTGTTTCACTTTATAAGGACATTATCCTTATAAACTAGGTGTAAAGTGTAAAAAAAAAATAAAATAATTTAGACTGAGGGGAAATGTTGTGAATAAATAAACTATTAAGAAAATATATGGTTTGTATATATTTTCCTTTTGATTGCTGGTATTTCTTGTCTGAATACTTAAAAAGCTCTGTATCTCTACCTGTCATTTGCTTCAAGCTGCACATTCAATAAATATTAAGTTTTCTGCCTCATTCTATGAATAGAATCCACATAAGATCAGTAAAAGAAGCTGTTATAACCACTCGGCGATAACTGAAAGTATTTGTAATGTTTACATCATGAATCCATAGTGCTAACACTAGCATGCTAACGTCGGCCAGAGGGTGCATTGGTTACCCTATTGTATTGTATTTTATTATGGAATGTGTAAAAATAGTCCACGTAAGACCATGTATACTTGTTTTATTTATAAAAAAACATGTATAGCTACTGCAAAGATTAATGTGTGGGCTATGTACATTTATATCTATGTATGATATGAATGTTACTATGGCAGATGGATAGGAAGATTAGTCAGTGGACAAAAGAATAGTAATTAGAGGCACATCAATGTGTCACAGGTGTGAAGGGTTTACAGACTGCTGATCCATACAAAAAGGACATTTCTAGCATTCATCATGTGTCCCAGTGTTACAAATTAGATAAATGAGCCTCCGAATATAACCACCATTAGGCAGTGGTTGATTAGGGGCAGTG